>JARQOD010000001.1:832808112-832995832 GCA_033576555.1 Oophaga sylvatica | reverse complement strand
AAGTGCCACAATTGGCACATCTTTTGATGCGCCAAATGTGGGGCTGCTGTAGCCTGGTATTATCAGGCTGTTGAGGGCCAAAATCCATGGGCCTTGACAGTCTTTTAATACCAGGCCGCAGCAGTCTGCATTTTACTTGGCTGGTTAACAAAAATAGGGGGGATCCCCACGCCGTTTTTTTTTCGAGGGGATCCCCTATTTTTGTTAACCAGCCAAGCTAAGCAGACTGCTGTGGCCTGGTATTATCAGGCTTGCAAGGTCCATGGATATTGGATCCTTACCAGCCTGAAAAACCAGGCCTCAGCGGTCTGCTTCATCTGGCTGGTTAACAAAAATAGGGGGGACCCCATGCCAATTTTTTTCGAGGGGATCCCCTATTTTTGTTAATCAGCCAAGATATGCAGACTGCTGTGGCCTGGTATTATCAGGCTGGCAAGGTCCATGGATCTTGGCTCCTTAACAGCCTGAAAATCCAGGCCTCAGCGGTCTGCTTCATCTGGCTGGTTAACAAAAATAGGGGGGACCCCACGCCAATTTTTTTCGAGGGGATCCCCTATTTTTGTTAATCAGCCAAGATATGCAGACTGCTGTGGCCTGGTATTATCAGGCTGGCAAGGTCCATGGATCTTGGCTCCTTAACAGCCTGAAAATCCAGGCCTCAGCGGTCTGCTTCATCTGGCTGGTTAACAAAAATAGGGGGGACCCCACGCCAATTTTTTTCGAGGGGATCCCCTATTTTTGCTAATCAGCCAAGATATGCAGACTGCTGTGGCCTGGTATTATCAGGCTGGCAAGGTCCATGGATCTTGGCTCCTTAACAGCCTGAAAATCCAGGCCTCAGCGGTCTGCTTCATCTGGCTGGTTAACAAAAATAGGGGGGACCCCACGCCATTTTTTTTTCGAAGGGAACCCCTATTTTTGTTAATCAGTTCCCTCTGACGTCACTGATTGTGTCCCTGGCTGACCTGAAGTGAAAGTGGAAAGCAATCAATTAAGCTTTCCACTTAAGGGCCCGTCTCACATAGCGATATCGCTACTGAGATCGCTGCTGAGTCACTAGTTTTGTTACGCAGCAGCGAGCTCACCAGCGATATCGCTGTGTGTGACATTCAGCGACGATCAGCCCCCCTGCCGGGTATCGCTGATCGTCGCTGAAATGTCAGGACCTTTTTTTGATCGCTGGTTTCCCGCTGACAGGCACACATCGCTGCGTGTGACAGGCGGGAGACAAGCGATCCGCTGGTAACCAAGGTACACAGCGGGTTTCCAGGCGCGGGGCTGTGCCTAGAAACCCGCTGTGTACCTTGGATACCAGCGCCCTGATGCAGGGAGCTGGTATCCAAGGTACACAGCGGGTTTCCAAGCGCTGCGCGGTGCCTGGAAACCCGCTGTGTACCTTGGTTACCAGCGGATCGCTGGTCTCCCGCCTGTCACACGCAGCGATGCGTGCCTGTCAGAGGGAAACCAGCGATCAAAAAAAGGTCCTGACATTTCTGCGACGATCAGCGATACCCGGCAGGGGGGCTGATCGTCGCTGAATGTCACACACAGCGATATCGCTGGTGAGCTCGCTGCTGCGTCACAAAACTAGTGACTCAGCAGCGATCTCGGTAGCGATATCGCTATGTGAGACGGGCCCTTAAGCGATGTTACCCGCAGTGTCGCTGTCCTAGATCGCTGCCTGAGCTGCCTGTTTGGCAGCTCAGCAGCGATCATGTAGCGATACACCAGCGATCCTGACAAGTGCATATCGTTGTCGGGATTGCTGGTGTATCGTTATGTGACACCCAGCCTTTACTCTCCTGTCAGGCAGGAGAGGAACTCATTCATTTGGGGTTTACTGTGAGGCTGCAGCATTAGCTGCGGTCCCTGCAGTAAACATTAACCCTTTCTGAAGGATTACACCGTGGGACCTGACTGTGCATGGGATAGGTAAGAATAATTTTGCTTTTTTATTTTATTTTTATTACAGGAAATGGTTTTTGCAGTAAAATAAAAGATGGTCAAAAACATGTGTCTTTATTTCATTAAAATGATTTTTAATTAAAGTGTGTGTGTTTTTATTTTTATTTCATGCAATAGGATTAATAATTGATAGTTGTCTAATTGACAGCTCTCAATTATTAACCTGGCTTAAGGTCACCTTTCAATAGCAAGGTGGCTTTAACCCCATATTAACCCATTCGCCACCGCTACAGGGCAATGGGAATAGACGGGCAAAGTGCCAGAAAGGGCGAATCTAATTATAGATTTGTCTTTCCTGGGGTGTCTGGGGGCAGATGTTAGTAGCCGGGGGGGGGGCAAAAATAATGGTCCCTCTCTGGGCTATTATTATCTGCCCCCACTCACTGGCTTTGTCTGTCTGGTTGCGAAAATAGGGCGGGAGCCCACGCATTTTTTTTCAGCAATTTTACACCTCATATATATATATATACATGTCATTGAATTTGTGACCATATATATATATATTTATATTTGTAGTTCATACACTTCTACATAGTATAATAGCCGCTAATTCAATTGCCGGCTTTTGTGAAAATGCATCACCCGACATGAAATGACACTTGGTGTACATAGGGTTAACCATGTCTTTTCATGTCCTTTGCTATCTAATTTGCACAAACAATTAAATCAGACTATGTGTGCAAAATTTCACACCTGTAGGGGTTAATTAAAGGTGTAAATTCGTAGCAAAAAAGTCCGTTTTTTTTACAACGAATTTACACCTTTAATTAACCCCTACAGGTGTGAAATTTTGCACACATAGTCTGATTTAATTGTTTGTGCAAATTAGATAGCAAAGGACATGAAAAGACATGGTTAACCCTATGTACACCAAGTGTCATTTCATGTCGGGTGACCCGACATGAAATGACACTTGGTGTACATAGGGTTAACCATGTCTTTTCATGTCCTTTGCTATCTAATTTGCACAAACAATTAAATCAGACTATGTGTGCAAAATTTCACACCTGTAGGGGTTAATTAAAGGTGTAAATTCGTAGCAAAAAAGTCCGTTTTTTTACAACGAATTTACACCTTTAATTAACCCCTACAGGTGTGAAATTTTGCACACATAGTCTGATTTAATTGTTTGTGCAAATCAGATAGCAAACGACATGAAAAGACATGGTTAACCCTATGTACACCAAGTGTCATTTCATGTCGGGTGCTTCTGTCTTTTCACTGAAGCCGGCTTTACCCGGCAATTGAATCAAAGGATATTTTACTATGTAGAAGTGTATAAACTATACATATATGTATATATATATGTCACAATGACATGTATATATATATATATGTATTCTATGTGTGTATATTTAGTGTTTACAAGGAAAGAATGGGGTTTTTTTTAGTTGCGATATTTTGTTCCCATAGACTTACAGGGACTTCCGGTATCGGTATCGGGTATCGCCGATATTTTAGTGATATCGGCGATACCATTCCGATTCCGATACTTTAGGATATCGGAAAGTATCGCTCAACTCTAGCCATGAATAAAGAATGGTACCAGAATGTCCTCCAAGAGCAACTTCTCCCAACCCTCCAAGAGCAGTTTGGCGATCAACAATGCCTTTTCCAGCATGATGGAGCACCTTGCCATAAAGCAAATGGCTCAGGGAACAAAACATAGAGATTTTGGGTCCATGGCCTGGAAACTCCCAGATCTTAATCCATTGAGAACTTGTGGTCAATCATCAAGAGACGGGTGGACAAACAAAAACCTAAAAATTCTGACAAAATGAAAGCATTGATTGTGCAAGAATGGACTGCTATCAGTCAGGATTTGGTCCAGAAGTTGATTGAGAGCATGCCAGGGAGAATTGCAGAGGTCCTGAAGAAGAAGGGTCAACACTGCATATATTGACTTGCTGCATTAACTCATTCTAACTGTCAATATAAGCTTTTGTTACTCATATGTTTGCAATTATTATATTTCTGTCTGTGATAAAAACATCTGTCAAACACACATAAAAACCAGTGGGCAGCAGATCATGTGAAAATATAATATTTGTGTCATTCTCAAAACTTTTGGCCATGGCTGTACATGGAAAAATCCAACACCATGTGCTCTATAGGCATTTTCCTATTAAAGTGAATAGGAAGCTTGTTCAAACAATATTTGAAGCAGTTTTTTATGTGGATTTTGGAGCAAAATCCACATAAAAAAAACCCTGTGCGAACATACAGCACTCCAATACCTCTTTCCTTCATTCAGTAGTTCTCAATGTGTTACACGACATGGTAAAGGTCAGTGACCTCATATAACCTTGGCATTTCTAGTAAGTAACACATGGAAAGTGCTTTACTTTGAGCTTTGACTGGTATCTAAACTAAAGTATTCCATTTAGATATTTAGTGTGACACAGATATGTTGAGTTGCATCCAAATGCTATGTTTGGACTGTTTTCCTGAATGACTGCTTAATGACCAGAACATGAGGCCCCCCTAAATGTCCAACTCATGCCTATTCAGCACCGCATATACTCTTAATGAAAATCTGTATTAATCATTGCCTTCAGGAAGAAAAAATCTAAAACATGCACAAAAACACAACATGACAAAACAAAGGCAGATTGGCTGTAAGCCATAACCCTTGAGAGGTGCGCACAATTATTTAATATTAATAAAGTATATTCTACCATCTAATACCCATGGGATACATATTCATGTAAATTGTTGGGCTGCATTAGCTAATGAATCTTTGATTGTGATTTGCATTTGGCTAAATATGGTTAAAATCACAATGAAATCATACTGTGAATTACAATGAGGTTTTAGCATAACATTATACATGATTTATGCACTTATTTTGACATGGAAATTATGTTGTAGGGTCACAGTGAAGTCATCAGGTTTCAGGCTCTCAGTATCTGAAATTCATACACATGGTTGGAAATTTTAGTATATTTGTGTTGTCTACGACAACTAACTGAAAATGTTAATGTTTTAATTTTAGACTTATTAGTATTTTTGTTAGTATAGGCTAGCAATGTATAATTGTGGAGGCCGGAGTCTCAGGAATCTCATCTGTAAGCAGATCAAGGGCATTGCAGTGCTTGCAGTTCACCCCATTCAAGTGCACAGAGCTGATTCGCACTATCGGGCACAGCCACTCTCATATTATTATTATTATTATTTATTTATATATATATATAGCGCCATTAATTCCATGGTACTGTACATGAGAAGGGGTTATATACAAAGTTATAGATATCGTTTCCAGTAAACAAATTTACAATGACAGACTGGTACAGAGGGGAGAGGACCCTGTCCTTGCGGACTTACATTCTACGGGATAATGGGAAACAGAAGGTCGGGGGTGCAGCAGCTCTGGGGGTGGTGAAGGTGGCAGCTCATATGTTGCTGTGTCTAGAAAAACAAAGAAGGAAATGTGGCCCCCTTTTTTTGCCTAAATGTTGATGCTGTGGGTTATGCCAACTGATGACACTTGGCATGGGATAAATATATTGTTTATTCCTAAAAATTAATGTATCTCCAAATGTAGTTGGCAAAATACTAACAACTTTTTCTTTGTTACTCACTACATGCCAGAAAAGTATATGGGATGCCATACATGCAAAATCAGGGGCATAACTAAAATAGGTGAAAGGTTTGCAATTGCTGCGGGACCATGGAAAGTATGGGGGGACACCAAAAGTCCCTTTACTCTATATAAAAAGATGATTACTGTTAAAGACTTGGTTCTTGGGGAACCCATTGGAGATTTTGAATTTGGGCTCACAAGCTACTAGTTACACCTCTGTGCAAAATGATCATTATAATCAGTATTTGGACATTACACATAATTTATATCTCACACTTGAAGTTTAACATTTATTCTCTTTCCTTAAGGTCTCAGAGGTTGGCATCACCTACCGGTTTTGACAGCTGCCATCGAGGATCAGCAGGAGAAATATGGAGTATATTCTACAAACCTTCCACATCAATCTCCATTTTCCCTAAGAAGATCAAGGGTCCTCATGATGATCGCAACCCATTAGTAGGAGAATAATTTGCACTTTGGTCAAGACATTTCAAATCTGCAGAGCTTCATTAGGAGACTCCTACCATCTCTGCTTTTAGGAATTGGTTTGATAAATATATATTTATATATTTATGACCTTCTGAAATGGGCCACGAGGAGATGTCAATGTCCAGACCCGAAGATTTTGGGGCCCAATTGACCACATACATTCTCCAGCTAAAAGAGCAATAGGAAACATACCAAATGTTCCAAAGTCTATTGTAGCTCTTAACTCTCAGCACAGGTCAAAGAGAACATGTGATTGGGGTGGAGATAGACGGAACAGCTGAATGCTGCAGGCGTTATGTACAATCACGCTTCCCCCTGCACAGCAGGGCTCTCCATATTTGAAAGGGATATTTGATGTACATTCTCGTCTTCAAAATTTTTTAAATATATTTATGAACTTTGGACTTAAAATATGGAGCTCCAAATATTGTCTGGATTTATGACTGCATCATGGACAACCACAATAATGGTGGACTTTTGTATTGTGTATATTTTTCCATAACTTCTGAACAACATAAATCAAAGCTGGAACCATCACATTATGAGCCAAACAAGAACACTTTCCCTCATTCTAGGGTTTACATTGTCTCTTGCACAGAATGAATGGATACTTTACATGGGACTGACAATTCAGGAAGCTCTGTTGCCCTACATCATGCATGGGTGTTTTTGTTCTCTGGGTTTTATTTTTATTTTTGTTCCTTTTTTTATTTTATTTTTAATGCTGCATGAAATGAGTGTCAATGTTTATGGGGCCACTAGCTAACTTATTATCAGAATGTGCATATTTGTACCCGCTTTTCAGTTTATAATTTAAACCTGCATTCTATATCACTGTCTGTCCTGAAAATGTTTGTCAGCATAATTCATAAAACCTGTTCAGATAAAGCTTTGGATTTTTTACGTTGTGCCTAGCCATTGGCTATCTGATTATATAGTCATTAATGTCTCTTTAGGTTTCTTCCAAGAAAGTCTCATCTGTATTTCTACATAAGTGCCTATTGCCTAACAATACTATCAACCAAGAAATACCCTCAGTCATTAAAATATAATTTCAGATACTTCAATGTAATATTCTGAAAAAAATATGAATATTTAAAGTATACTGGTCCTTTACCACAAACCTGTAGAAAAGCATGGTCTTGTCACCCTTCTTCACCACAAGCTGAAAATTTTGCTTCATATGCAAGTCTAATATCTCAAGGAACTGTCCTGATTCTCATGCCCACGTTTTTGTTTAAGTGGTCAGTCCCTCGTCAACAGCCTTCTGCCAGAACTATAGTTGCAGGACCTTCATTTCCCCCACTTCCCAACATGCATTTTGCTTGTTATTGACGAATGGTTTGTCTGCCCTGAACTGAAATCCTTGCTTTCTGTTATGCCGGCATGATATTGGACAGAAGTGCAGGACCAGGGAGAAAAAGACCCCTTCCCCGTTCTTGAAATCCATCCATGTTGGCGACTCTGTAAGAAGAGATGGATTATACTTGACAACAGGCATTGGTCAGCAATTAAGACATAAAGGAGACACATAGGCCCTGAGTCATCAAAGTTTTTATTCCAGAAAACTAGCTTAAAACACGTAGAAAAGTCCTAATATTCTTGCACAATGCAAAGTTGTGCCAAAATGTTGCAAATGTTGTTGTTTTCAAATCCATAGCCATCTTGGAGGCGTTAGGGAGAATCCAGGAGTGGGCTTTGAAATTCTTGAAAAGTAGAATCGGTTCTTATGTCAGGTATGTAACATTTCTGGTGCGGCGCAGACACTGTTAAAATGCGCCAAATTCATTAAGTGGTGCACACATTTTAATTAATTTGGCACGTCTTATTCACCAATGCCCACCATTAAGACGGGTGTATAAAAAAATGTTTAATCGAGGCCATAGTGCTCCGTACTTTGGAGTGAATTTTTGATGGTAAGACAAAAAGATTTTTACATAATTTGTAGATTTGTCACATTGTCAATAAAATGATGTCTCATAGCACAGTGACTATTTATATAATATGGAATACATAAAATTCTGGCTATAGGAGGATCGCTGTGCACCTTGTCCATTCATACAATTCTCTATTTGAGGTAAAAATCACAATTTTGGATTCAAAGGGAATGTATCACCTATATTATTTTGTAAAAATTAAAACCTGATACTGAAATATCCCATTTTATAATCTCTTTTTTCTTATTCTAGATTTTTTTTACTCTATTTTGTGTATGTGATTATGATTGCAGGGATCTTGCCTGAGTTTACGTTAATATCATTTAGAAATACTGTATGCTTCACAGCTGTCACACAGAAGTGAAGCCAATTGGACAAAAGCTTTTTTTTGCTATGGGGCTAAGAACTTACCGGCCAGTATTTGCTATATACCTGCTTATTCTGCCCTGCGACAATCACTTCTTGTTCAGTCAGCGATCCTCCTGCTTCGGTTATGGTCACATGTTCAGTATTTGGCCTGTATTTTACATCAGTATTTGTAAGCCAAAACCAGGAGTGGGTGATAAATACAGAAGTGGTGACGAGTTTCTATTTTACTTTTCCTCTGATTGTTCCACTCCTGGTTTTATCTTACAAATACTGAGGGAAAAACTCACCAAATACTGATAGTGGTGTCATGTGTGCATTGCCACGAAGATCGTCGCGGTTGCACATTTTGACTTCTCACAGCTGAGCTGCTGTTTCTTTGTGTTTGGCAGCTAGGGAGTTAATTCTGTCTGTGCTCGGTGCTGGGACTGGGTGCAGTTTCTCCCGGCTGCAATTGATTATTTGTTGATTGGTTTCCTTTAAATTCCTGGTTGTCTGCTTGGGGAGTTGCCAGTGAAACCTTCATGCAGACCACAGATAGGAATGAATCTGTATAGACTTTAGTTGTGAGCTCCTTAGTTGTTCTAAGCTCAACTTGGTTAGAGTTTATTTCCCAGACCATTTATGTTCCTTTGGTGTTTGAGTGTGTATGCAAGCGAGTGTTATCCTGTCTGTCTTATATGTCTAATCTGTGTATTTAGCTGAGATCAGCCCATATCCCTTTGGTGGTAGTCAGGATCCTTCTTAGGACTGATTACAGGGTTCAGGGTCTGATAGGAGACAGGGTTAGGTTGGAGACTTGGACCTCTGAACCATTATCAGTACCTCCAAGGTGAGGGATTAGTTAGGACCCCAGTTTAGGGTCAGGTTAGATCCCGGTCCACCTCTTTCCTGTTTCAGCTCATCAAGTCCTCAAGATTAACCCTGAGTTCAGCAGATATCGTGTCAGGTAAATCTATTCTATACTTACATGCTGATGTTGCTATACTAGTTGTTGTATAGAGTGTTGTTCCTGTATTAATAGTTTACTGACATTGTATACATATCATTAGACAGCGTGACATTTTCACTGGCCATAAAAATTATCTCCAGTTACCATGGATCCAGTAGCCCAGCTGGCTCTGCAGTTGCAGGGATTATCCATGGAGCTGACGGACATTAAGTCCAAAGTTTTGTCTCCCTGGAGCAAACCAGAGTTGAACCTAAAGTAGCTCTCCCGGACAGGTTCACTGGTGGGCGAGACAAATTTTTCACCTTCCGGGAGGCATGTAAATTGTATTTTCGGCATCGGCCTCGATCATCAGGGAGTGAGGAGCAGAGAGTGGGAATTGTTATCTCACTTCTGCAAGGGGACCCTCAATCCTGGGCATTTTCCCTTCCTCCGGGATCCCCGGCTCTACTGTCTGTAGATCAATTTTTTACTGCCCTGGGATTGGTATATGATGACCCAGATCGGGTCTCTCTTGCTGAGACAAAATTACGTAAGATACAGCAGGGAGATCGTCCGGCAGAGGAATTTGCTTCTGAGTTTCGTAGATGGGCCACAGATACTCAGTGGAATGACCCAGCTCTTAGGAGCCAGTTTTGTCATGGGCTTTCTGATAAATTAAAAGACGTTTTGGCTCAGTATGAGTCTCCTCCTTCTCTGGAGGCTGCTATGGCCTTAGCTATCCGTACTGATAGACGGCTTCGGGAGAGGGGTGAGGTAACCCCACTCCCTGTTGTTTCTCCACCTACCACTAAAGTCCCTTATGTTGAGGTTCCCCTTGTCTGTTCGGATGAGCCTATGCAGTTGGGAGGGACATCATTTCGTAGGAGGGGATTGGCGGTACGCCGCAGGACTAGAAGATGTTTTTTCTGCAGGAAAGAGGGACATTTTGTTGGAGAATGTCCATCCCGTGCCTTGTTGAGCCAAAAGTCGCCGGAAAACTGTTAATCCCAGGTTGTGTGGTGGACGACAACCTGGGAGTATGTATTTCATCCGCCAGTTCTTCTCAGTTCCTTGTACCAGTGGAGGTGGTAGTTGGTACGAGAGTGGAGAGATTGTCTGTTCTTCTTGATAGTGGTTCCGGGGCTAATCTGGTTGACGCTCAGTTTGCTCAGGCTCAAGGTATGCATCTGAGTGTATTGGTCAAACCGATCCCTATATTCTCCATTGACGCCAGGCCTCTCGGCCAAGGTAGCTTTGTTCATGAGGTTCATAACATTGACCTTCGGGTAGGGGCAATACATAGGGAACAATTAACTTGTTATGTGTTGGAGGGTCTACCTACTCCCATTGTGTTGGGACTTCCTTGGTTGGTTAAACATAACCCTGTGATTAATTGGCAGTCCAGAGAGATAAGCCAATGGGGTGAGTTTTGCAAAAGCAACTGCATGAACACAGTCATCAGTGCGGTCGTGCCTAGTACATTGCCTCCTTTTTTGGAGGATTTTGGGGATGTTTTCTCTGAGGAGGGGTGTCAGGAGTTGCCTCCTCATCGCGTGTATGACTGCTCTATTAATCTCCTTCCTGATGCTAAGTTGCCTAAAGCTAGGTTGTATAATCTTTTTGGTCCTGAGAGGCAGGCTATGAAAGATTATATTTCTGAAAGTCTGGCCAAAGGGCATATTAGACCTTCATCTTCCCCAGTAGCCGCGGGGTTCTTCTTTGTGAAGAAGAAAGATGGAGGCCTACGCCCTTGCTTGGATTTCCGCGAACTTAATCGGATTACTGTTCGAGATCCGTATCCACTCCCTCTTATTCCTGATCTCTTCAATCAAATTGTTGGCGCCAAATGGTTTTCTAAATTGGATCTCAGGGGGGCGTATAATCTGATTAGGATAAAAGAGGGGGATGAGTGGAAAACGGCGTTTAACACGCCGGAGGGACATTATGAGAACCTAGTCATGCCTTTTGGTCTGACTACTGCACCAGCAGTATTCCAACATTTTGTTAATGACATTTTTCGTCACCTTGTGGGGCTGTTTGTGGTTGTATATTTGGACGACATTTTAATTTACTCGCCAGATCTTGTGTCTCATCAGGAGCATGTGAGACAGGTGTTGCAGATCTTGCGAGACAATAAACTATACGCCAAACTGGAGAAGTGTGTATTTGCCGTACAGGAACTTCAGTTTTTGGGTTTTTTGGTGTCAGCCTCCCGGTTTCCGTATGGACCCTGAAAAGGTTAGAGCAGTGCTTGAATGGGATCAGCCAGGGGATCTTAAGGCTCTGCAGCGTTTTTTTGGGGTTTGCTAACTACTACCGGAAATTTATTTGTAATTTCTCATCTGTCGTCAAACCTCTCACTGACATGACAAGAAAAAGGACGGATTTTTCTAAATGGTCGGACAAAGCTTGCCAAGCCTTTTCCTCTTTGAAGAAATGTTTTGCTTCGGCACCCGTTCTCATCCAACCAGATGCATCTCAGCCGTTCATTGTGGAGGTGGATGCGTCTGACGTAGGGGTGGGTGCTATATTGTCCCAGGGTCCGTCCCCTGGTAAATGGCATCCGTGCGCTTTCTTTTCTAAGAAATTGTCGTCCGCCGAAAGGAATTATGATATCGGCAATAGGGAACTTTTGGCCATTAAGTTAGCTTTTGAAGAATGGCGTCACTTTTTGGAGGGGGCAGTCCACCCGGTTACCGTTATTACTGATCACAAGAACCTGTTGTATTTGGAATCCGCTAAGCGTCTGAATTCCAGACAAGCTCGATGGTCGTTGTTTTTTACCAGGTTTAATTTTGTCGTCACTTATCGCCCGGGGTCTAAGAATGTAAAGGCTGATGCCTTGTCTCGCAGTTTCCCAGGGGCCGGGAAAACGAATGACCCGAGTCCTATCCTTCAGGAGGGGGTGGTAGTGTCGGCTGTATTTTCTGAGCTTGAGGAGGAGGTGTTAGAGGCTCAGGGGGACGCCCCTGCAGGACCTCCAGGGAGACTGTTTGTCCCAAATCTGTTGAGACAAAAGGTTATTGAGGCACATCATAATTCTGCTCTAGCAGGACATCCAGGGAGTAAGGCTACTTTAGATCTCCTTTCTCGCCGTTTTGGTGGCCTAATGCTAATAAAGATGTTATAACTTTTGTCGCGTCATGTGGGGTGTGTGCTCGCTCTAAAACCCCTCATACCCGTCCGTCTGGGACCCTTTTACCCTGGAAACTTCCGGAGCGTCCATGGACTCATTTATCTATGGACTTCATTACGGACCTTCCTCCGTCGTCAGGGAATACTGTCATACTGGTGGTTGTTGACAGGTTCAGTAAGATGGCACATTTCGTTGCTCTTCCTGCACTCCCTAATGCTAAAACTCTGGCGCAGGTGTTCATTAGGGAGATCGTTAGACTTCATGGGTTGCCTTCTGATGTGGTGTCAGATAGGGGGTCTCAGTTTGTGTCCAAATTTTGGAGGGCATTTTGTTTACGTCGGGGGATGCAATTGTCATTTTCCTCGGCTTTTCATCCGCAGACCAATGGTCAGAAAGAGCGTCTGAATCAGAGCTTAGAGACATATCTCCGGTGTTTTGTCTCAGAGAACCAAGAGGACTGGTCTTCTTTCTTGCCTCTGGCAGAGTTCGCTCTTAACAACAGGCGGAGCGAGTCCACTGGTAAGTCCCCGTTTTTTGGGGCATATGGTTTCCATCCCAGTTTTGTACTTTCAATGGGGGGGGCCCTTCTGGGGTTCCTGAGGAGGAACGTTTCTCGTCGTCACTTGCTTCTGTGTGGAGAGGTGTATTGAATAATCTGAGTGCGATGGGGAACCGTTACAAACGTATGGCTGATAGGAGGAGAGTTTCTGGTCCAGATCTGAATGTGAACGATCTGGTATGGTTGTCTACCAGGAATATAAAACTTAAAGTGCCCTCCTGGAAACTGGGTCCCAGATTCATCGGGCCGTACAGGATCAGTTCCATAATTAATCCTGTGGCATTTCATCTGGACCTCCCTCCTACGTTTAAAATTCATAATGTGTTCCACAAGTCATTACTTAAAAGGTATGTGGCACCAGTCATACCGTCACCTCTACCTCCTCCTCCTGTGTTGGTCAATGGTAACTTGGAATTTCAAGTATCAAAGATCATTGACTCACGTCTGAATCGCCGGTCCCTTCGTAACTTGGTGCATTGGAAGGGGTATGGTCCAGAGGAGAGGACGTGGGTCCCTGCGTCTGATGTTAACGCAGATCGTTTGGTTCGGACCTTCCACAGAACTCACCCGGGCAGGCCTGGCCCTGAGGGTCCGGAGGCCCCTCGTAGAAGGGGGGGTACAGTCATGTGTGCATTGCCACGAAGATCGTCGCGGTTGCACATTTTGACTTCTCACAGCTGAGCTGCTGTTTCTTTGTGTTTGGCAGCTAGGGAGTTAATTCTGTCTGTGCTCGGTGCTGGGACTGGGTGCAGTTTCTCCCGGCTGCAATTGATTATTTGTTGATTGGTTTCCTTTAAATTCCTGGTTGTCTGCTTGGGGAGTTGCCAGTGAAACCTTCATGCAGACCACAGATAGGAATGAATCTGTATAGACTTTAGTTGTGAGCTCCTTAGTTGTTCTAAGCTCAACTTGGTTAGAGTTTATTTCCCAGACCATTTATGTTCCTTTGGTGTTTGAGTGTGTATGCAAGCGAGTGTTATCCTGTCTGTCTTATATGTCTAATCTGTGTATTTAGCGGAGATCAGCCCATATCCCTTTGGTGGTAGTCAGGATCCTTCTTAGGACTGATTACAGGGTTCAGGGTCTGATAGGAGACAGGGTTAGGTTGGAGACTTGGACCTCTGAACCATTATCAGTACCTCCAAGGTGAGGGATTAGTTAGGACCCCAGTTTAGGGTCAGGTTAGATCCCGGTCCACCTCTTTCCTGTTTCAGCTCATCAAGTCCTCAAGATTAACCCTGAGTTCAGCAGATATCGTGTCAGGTAAATCTATTCTATACTTACATGCTGATGTTGCTATACTAGTTGTTGTATAGAGTGTTGTTCCTGTATTAATAGTTTACTGACATTGTATACATATCATTAGACAGCGTGACAAGTGGAGACCGTAGCCTTACCCTCACGTCCATAGTCCAGCTCTTCCTTCTTCTCTGCTCTGTAGATGAGGCATCACTGCTGACATCATTCTGATTGATATCCAGCTCCCCGAATTTAGGCAGCGGGGAGTCAGCTGTCAATCAGAATGATGTCGGCAGTGATGCTCTATCAACAGAATGGATCAGAAGAGAAGGAGATGCTGTGTTGACGTGATGTCACAGGAAGTAGGAGAATCTCCGGTGGGAGTGGTCCATGACCACGCTTAGCTGTAAAAGACTATCACAGAGTAGAGCAAGCAGGTAGTGATGAACTACCTGCTGATAATGCTAAGCCCCATAGAGGAAAAAAACACAAAAGTCATGGATAACAACTTTAAGAGGTAGAAGAGTTTTCTAGGCATGATATGTGACCTGTGCAGAGGTCACTGTGACCATTGCCTACATTAAATGGTGTTATCCTGTGTTATCTATAAATAGGTGTTCTGTTTCACTGTCATGCTGCCTGTAATGATAATGACTTCTGAAAAGTAAGTTCTACAGAACATGATAAATCAGCCTTTTATTGAATTCAGTGTTCAAAGTTAATATTGGAAGATTTTGCATTTTTTAAATTGTAAAAAAAAATTGTTTAATATAAAATCTTTAAAACATTTGTTCATTTCCTTATGACACATTCCTCTTAAGGCTTTACAATGAGAACAACGTGGCCAATCATCAAATGAAGGCAAGAACTTTCATGACTTTCATGTTTACCTTTAGACTGGATAAGTAAATCACACTTGCACTAGTCAGAAGGCATTGCATAGAAGAAACAGAAATAAGAAATATCTTAAATGATCATCTACAGACCTCAAATGCATATTCTTTTCCCTTAAAATCTGAAAACATCCTTTTTTTACTCATAATAGCACATTATAAACAGTGATCTGTTTTTTGAAAAAAAAAATGGTTTATTATCTACTAACCATTCATATGTTTAGATAGTAATTCGTTATATTCAGGTGCTTCTCACAAAATTAGAATATCATCAAAAAGTTAATTTATTTCAGTTCTTCAATACAAAAAGTTAAACTCACATATTATATAGAGTCATTACAAACAGAGTGATCTATTTCAAGTGTTTATTTCAATTAATGTTGATGATTATGGCTTACAGCCAATGAAATCCCTCATTATCTCAGTAAATTAGAAAAATTAATAAAAACACCTGCAAAGGCTTCCTAAGTGTTTAAAAAAGTCCCTTAGTCTTTTCAGTAGGCTCCACAATCATGGGGAAGACTGCTGACTTGACAGATGTCCAGAAGGCAGTCATTGACACAAGGAGGGTAAGCCACAAAAGGTCATTTCTAAAGAAACTGACTGTTCACAGAGTGCTGTATCCAAGCAAATTAATGGAAAATTGAGTGGAAGGAAAAACTGTGGTAGAAAAAGGAGCACAAGCAACCAGATAACCGTAGCCTTAAAAGGATTGTTAAGAAAAGGTAATTTAAAATTTTTGGGGAGATTCACAAGGAGTGACTGCTGCTGGAGTCATTGCTTCAAGAGCCACCACACACAGACATATCCATGACATGGGCTACAAGTGTCGCAATCCTTGTGTCAAGTCACTCATGACCAATAGACAATGCCAGAAGCGTCTTACCTGGGCCAAGGAGAAAAATAACTGAACTGTTTCTTAGTGGTCCAAGGTGTTTTCAGATGAAAGTAAATTTTGCATTTCATTTGGAAATCAAGGTCCCAGAGTCTGGAGGAAGAGTGGAGAGGCCACAATCCAAGCTGCTTGAGGACTAGTGTGAAGTTTCCACGATCAGTGATGGTTTGGGGAGCCATGTCATCTGCTGGTGTAGGTCCACTGTGTTTTATCAAGACCAAAGTCAGTGCAGTCATCTACCAGGAAATTTTAGAGCACTTCATGCTTCCCTCTGTTTAAAAGCTTTTTGGAGATGGAAATTTCATTCTCTAGCAGAACTTCGCAGCTGTCCACACTGCCAAAAGTACCAATACCTTGTTTAAAAACAACAGTATCACTGTGCTTGATTGGCCAGCAAACTCGTCTGACCTTAGCCCCATAGAGAATCTATGGGGTATTATCAAGAGAAAGATGAGAGACACCAGACCCAACAATGCAGACAAGCTGAAGGCAGCTATCAAAGCAACCTGGGCTTCCATAACACCTCAGCAGTGCCACAGTCTAATCGCCTCCATGCCACGCCACATTGATCGAGTAATTATTGGAAAAGGAGCCCCGACCAAGTATTGAGTGCATTTACTGAACATACATTTCAGTAGGCCAACATTTCAGATTTTAACCCCTTCACCCCCAAGGGTGGTTTGCACGTTAATGACCGGGCCAATTTTTACAATTCTGACCACTGTCTCTTTATGAGCTTATAACTCTGGAACGCTTCAACGGATCTTCGCGATTCTGAGATTGTTTTCTCGTGACATATTGTACTTCATGTTAGTGGTAAAATTTCTTCGATATAACTTGCGTTTATTTTTGAAAAAAACGCAAATATGGCGAAAATTTTTAAAATTTTGCAATTTTCAAACTTTGAATTTTTATTCCCTTAAAACAGAGAAATATATCACACAAAATAGTTAAGAAATAACATTTCCCACATGTCTACTTTACATCAGCACAATTTTGTAACCAAAATTTTTTTTTGTTAGGAAGTTATAAGGGTTAAAAGTTGACCAGCGATTTCTCATTTTTACAGCAAAATTTACAAAGCCATTTTTTTTAGGGACCACCTCACATTTGAAGTCACTTTGAGGGGTCTATATTGCAGAAAATACCCAAAAGTGACACCATTCTAAAAACTGCACCCCTCAAGGTACTCAAAACCACATTCAAGAAGTTTATTAACCCTTCAGGTGCTTCACAGTAACTAAAGCAACGTGGAAGGAAAAAATGAATATTTTACTTTTTAGCCACAAAAATTATCTTTTACAAACTTTTTTTTTATTTTCACAAGGGTAAAAGGAGAAAATGGACAGATAAGGTTGTTATGCAATTTCTCCTGAGTACGCCAATACCCCATATGTGGGGGAAAACCACTGTTTGGGCACACGGCAGAGCTCGTAAGGGAAGGAGCGACGTTTGACTTTTTCAAACTAAAATTGGCTGGAATTTAGATTGGATGCCATGTCGCGTTTGGAGAGCCCCTGATGCGCCTAAACAGTGGAAACCCCCCACAAGTGACACCATTTTGGAAACTAGACCCCCTAAGGTACTTATCTAGATCTGTTGTGAGCACTTTGAACCCTCAAGTGTTTCACAAAAGTTTATAAAGTCTGGGTGTGAAAAAAAAAATCAATTTTCCACAAAAATGATTTTTTAGTCCCAAATTTTTGAATTTTCCCAAGGAAATTGGACCCCAAAAGTTGTTGTCCAATTTGTCCTGAGTACGCTGATACCCCATATGTGGGGGGGGGAAACTGTTTGGGCGCACGGCAGGGCTTGGAAAGGAAGTAGTAACGTTTTGGAATGCAGACGTTAATGGGGGTCATGTTCCGTTTGCAGTGCCCCAGATGAGCCTAAACAGTGGAAACCCCCCACAAGTGACCCCATTTTGGAAACTAGACCCCTAAGGAACTTATCTAGATCTTTGGTGAGCACTTTAAACCCCCAAGTGCTTCACACAAGTTTATAATGCCCGGGCATGAAAATAAAAAATCCTATTTTTTTCCCACAAAAATTATCTTTTAGTCACTAATTTTTTATTTTCCCAAGGGTAACAGGAGAAATTGGACCACATAAGTTGTTGTACAATTTGTCCTGAGTACGCTGATACCCGATATGTGGGGGTGAACCACTGTTTGGGCGCACGGCAGAGCTCGGAATGGAAGGAGCACCATTTGACTTTTTCCAACCAAAATTGGCTGGAATTGAGTTTGGATGCCATGTTGCATTTGGAGAGCCCCTGATGTGCCTAAACAGTGGAAACCCCCCACAAATGACCCCATTTGGGAAACTAGACCCCCTAAGGAACTTATCTAGATTTTTGATGAGCAATTTGAACCCCAAGTGCTTCACACAAGTTTATAACGTAGAGCCGTAAAATTTAAAAATCATATTTTTTCCACAAAAATGATCTTTTCACCCCAATTTTTATTTTTCCAAGGGTAACAAGACTCCAAAAGTTATTGTGCAATTTGTCCTGAGTGCGCTGATACCCCATATGTGGGGGTAAACCACTGT
Organism: Oophaga sylvatica; assembly: GCA_033576555.1. Taxonomy (NCBI): domain Eukaryota; kingdom Metazoa; phylum Chordata; class Amphibia; order Anura; family Dendrobatidae; genus Oophaga; species Oophaga sylvatica. The sequence continues at coordinate 832,977,286 of JARQOD010000001.1, read as the reverse complement.
TTGGGTGCATGGCAGAGTTTGGAAGGGAAGGAGCGCCGTCTGACTTTTTCAACGCAGAATTGGCTGGACGCCATGTCGTGTTTGGAGAGCTCCTGATCTGCCTAAACAGTGGAAACCCCCATAAATGACACCATTTTGGAAACTAGACCCTCAAGGAACTTATCTAGATGTGTGGTGAGAACTTTGAACCCCCAGGTGTTTCACTAAAGTTTATAACGTACAGCCGTAAAATAAAAAATCTTTTTTTTTTTTTACAAAAATGATTTTTTCGCCCCCAATATTTTATTTTCACAAGGGTAACAGAAGAAATTGGAACCCAAAAGTTGTTGTCCAATTTGTCCTGAGTACGCTGATACCCAATATGTGGGAGAAAACTACTGTATGGGCGCACGTCAGGGCTCGGAAGGGAAGTAGTGACGTTTTGGATTGCAGACTTTGATGGAATGGTCTGGGTGCGTCATGTCGCATTTGGAGAGCCCCTGATGCGCCTAAACAGTGGAAACCCCCCACAAGTGACCCCATTTTGGAAAATAGACCCCACAAGGAACTTATCTAGATGTGTGGTGAGCACTTTGAACCCCGAAGTGCTTCACAGAAGTTTATAACGCACAGCCGTAAAAATAAAAAATCTTTTTTTTATTTTTTGCAAAAATGATTTTTTCGCCCCAATATTTTATTTTTACAAGGGTAACAGGAGAAATTGGACCCCAAAAGTTGTTGCCCAATTTGCCCTGAGTACGCTGATGCCCAATATGTGGGAGAAAACTACTGTATGGCTACACGTTGGGGCTCGGAAGGGAAGTAGTGACGTTTTGGATTGCAGACTTTGATGGAATGGTCTGGGGGCGTCATATCGCATTTGGAGAGCCCCTGATGCGCCTAAACAGTGGAAATCCACAACAAGTGACCCCATTTTGGAAAATAGACCCCACAAGGAACTTATCTAGGTGTGTGGTGAGCGCTATGAAGCCCCAAGTGCTTCACAGAAGTTTATAATGTACAGCCGTAAAAACAAAAAAATATTTTTTTTTGTACAAAAATGATATTTTCGCCCCCAGTTTTTTATTTTCCCAAGGGTAACAGAAGAAATAGGACAAATTGCACAATAACTCTTGGGGTCCAGAGTACGCTGATACCCCATATGTGGGGATAAACTACTGTTTGGACGCATGGCAGAGCTCAGAAGTGAAGGAGTACCGTTTGACTTTTTCAACGCAGAATTGGCTGGAATTGAGATCAGACGCCATGTCACATTTGGAGAGCCCCTGATGTGCCTAAACAGCGGAAACCCCCAATTCTAACTCCAACCCTAACCCTAACACACCCCTAACCCTAGTCCCAACCCTAACCACAAACCTAACCCTAACACACCCCTAATCCCAACCCTAACCCTAATCCTAACTTTAGTGCCAACCCTAACCCTAACTTTAGCCGCAACCCTAAACCTAACCCTAATGGGAAAATGGAAATAAATACATTTTTTTAATTTTATTATTTTTCCCTAACTAAGGGGGTGATAAAGGGGGGTTTGATTTACTATTTATAGCGGGTTTTTATGATTGGCAGCTGTCATGCTAAAAGACGCTTTTTATTGCAAAAATAGTTTTTTGCATCGCCACATTTTGAGAGCTATAATTTTTGCATATTTTGGCCCACAGAGTCATGTGAGGTCTTATTTTTTGCGGTACGAGTTGACGGTTTTATTTGTACCATTTTTGAGCAGGTGACATTTTTTGATCGCTTTTTATTTCGATTTTTGGGAGGTTAGAATGAACAAAAATCAGCAATTCATGAATTTCTTTTGGGGGAGGCGTTTTTATTGTTCCGCGTGTGGTAAAATTGATAAAGCAGTTTTATTCTTCGGGTCAGTATGATTATGGTGATACCTCATTTATATCATTTTTTTATGTTTTGGCGCTTTTATAGAATAAAAACAATTTTATATAAAAAATAATTATTTTTGCATCGCTTTATTCTGCGAGCTATAACTTTTTTATTTTTTCGCTGATGATGCTGTATGGTGGCTCGTTTTTTGTGGGACAAGATGACGTTTCAGCGGTACCATGCTTATTTATATCGGTCTTTTTGATCGCGCGTTATTCCACTTTTTGTTCGGCGGTATGATGATAAAGCATTGATTTTTTGCTTCTTTTTTTTTTTTTTTAAGGGGTTCACTAAAGGGGTTAACTAGTGGGACAGTTTTATAGGGGGGGTCGTTACGGACGCGGCGATACCAAATATGTGTACTTTTATTGTTTTGGGTTTTTTATTTACAGGAAGAAATGAATTTATTGGGGAATTTTTTTTTTTTTTTTTTTTTATTTTGGATTTTTTTTTATAACATGTTTATTTTTATTTTTTTAACTTTTTTACTTTGTCCCAGGGTGGGACATCACTGTATTTTATCAAATCGCTGGTGTGACAGTGTGCACAGCACACTGTCACACCAGCGATCGCTCAGGCAGTGCAGCAGGCTTCTCAGTGCCTGCTCTCAGCAGGCACTGAGGAAGCCGCCTCCCTCCAGGACCCCGGCGCCATCTTGGATCCGGGTCCTGGGAGGGAGGAAGCCCTCAGAACAGCGCGATCACATCGCGCTGGTCTGAGGGTCTCAGGGGGGCGCGCAGGGAGCCCCCACTCTGCTCGATCCTCCCCTGTGCCCCCAGTACACCGCGATCATGTTTGATCGCGGTGTGCTAGGGGTTAATGTGCCGGGAGCGGTCCGTGACCGCTCCTGACACACAGTCACGGGTGTCAGCTGTGATAATCAGCTGACACCCGGCGGCGATTAGCTGCGCTCCCCTTAGGAGCGCAGCTGATCGCCTATGACGTACTATCCCGTCCATGGGCAGAATGGCACGGGTTTTATGGACGGCATAGTACGTCTAATGTCAGAGAGGGGTTAAAATCATTTTTAAAGCTGTTGTTATAAAGTATTCTAATTTAGTGAGATAATGACTTTTGGATTTTCTTTGGCTGTAAGCCATAATCATCAACATTAACAGAAATAAACACTTGAAATAGATCACTCTGTTTCCAATGACTCTATCTAATATATGAGTTTCACTTTTTTATATTGAAGAAGTGAAATACATTAACTTTTTGATGATATTCTAATTTTGTGAGAAGCACCTGTATATCAATGTGATCATGTTTCACATATCATTGTGTCGAAGGTGATGTTATGTTGGCAAAAAAAAGCATTAGGACAGAACAAGAGTGGGTGGAATGGCACACCCAATTCATCAGTTGTATATTATCTGAAGGCTGTGACAGGGAGCTATAGAGCTATTCATTACAATTTTAAGTGTGAATGTCAAGAAGTCCATATATGCAAAAACAGCAAAAAAAAATTCTATTTCATATTCAGAAAAATAGCTTATAGAGAACTGGATAGGACGTAATAAAACATATAGGGAAATGTATGGAAAATCTAAGAAGGCCTGCATTTATAAATTAAAGATGTAGGAGGTGTGAGAGTGATGTAACTTAAAGCTTATGGGTCCCAATTAAAAATCTCCAACAGGGCCCCCAACCATCATATGTATTTAATAGTATTGATCTTCTTATAGAGGGCAAAGGGATCTAATGGCCTCCTATGGTCTAGGGCACAGGTGTGTCTGCAACCCATGCTGCCCCGACTATAGTTATCTCTCTCGATAGTGAAGAACAGTCCTAATTCAGTATTTAACCCCTTCGCGAGCTCTAACGTAGCCATATGGGGTATATCTTATCTTGGTGATTGTGTGGGCGCAGGAGCTGTGCTCAACCGATCACCGCCGGGAACTCAGATTAAGTTACAGATAAGACGTGGCTGTGTACTTGTACCGCCCAGGGCATTGTAACCCCCTAATTGCCACAATCGATATCGATCGTAACATTTAAAAGGCAGGGTTAGGGAGGGGGCTCGCCCTTCGATAGGAGCCCAAGGTTGTCAAGACTAAACCCGGGTCACCAGGCTATGGCAAGCCTGTTAGATCATGCTTAGAACATGGTCTATGAGGCTTCTGTCAGTGCAGCACTGACAGATATAAAGCATTGCAATGTATTATACCAGCAATCAGAGCGAAAAAAGAAGTCCCATAGAAGGAATAAAAATAAAGTTAAAAAAATTCTAAAATACAGAACAAAAAAAATTCAAAAAATATGATACCAATAAATACGCATTTATGTAAAACAAAAAAATAAAAAAGTGCACATATTTGGTATCACCACGTCTGGAACCAACCGACCTATAAAACTGTTACACTAGTTAACCCTTTAAGTAAATACCATTAAAAAAAAACCGGGGCAGGAAACTATGCTTTTTCATCATTCCACAGAACAAAAAGTGAAATAATATGCGATCAACAAATCAAATGAAAATAAAAATGGTATAGCTGAAAACGTAATTTTGTCCTGCAAAAAACAAGCCACCAAACAGTGGATAAATAAAAAGAAATAGCTCTCAGAATATAATGATGCAAAAACAATTCATTTTCATATAAAATAGTTTTATTGTGTAAAAGAAGCAAAACATAAAAAAATGAAATAAATGTATCATTGTAATTGTACTAACCTGAAGAATAGAGATGAGCCAACGTGCTCAATGATACTTGGATATCGCTCGAGTATCTGGGTATTTGAATGTGCTCGTTACTCGGCGAGCATGAGCTGGTGATCGATTTCAATCTAGAATCCCTGCCCCACAAGTTTGGTGTCTGCTAGACAGCCAATAAACATGCAGTGATTTCCTGTGAGTCACTGTAGTGGCATTACTGTGATTGGCTGATGGTGGGACATCATCAAGGGTTATAAAAGGACAGGCACCGCCAGGCTCGGCACATTGACACCATTGCACAGCTCTGTGACAGTTGTTATTGGAGGGAGAGAGTAATTGTTTAAGAGTGTGTGTGCACAGTTTAACAAATCAGAGTTCTGCAGTGTTGATACTGGTACTGAAACTAGACCATCATGCCAAAAGACCTTGTAATGGCTAGTCTTATGCTTTGCGGTTTCCATCAGATACAATCTGCACTTAGCCTAGGGAGGAAGAGAGCGTTGCAGGACTAGGGAGAGTGGCTAAATACAGTCTCCAGGGATTAGGACTTTGCAGTCTGTTGCTAAAGATATAGCTGTGGCAATTGACCCTTTTTTATTTTTTGGGTGAAAAAATTGACCATATTGTGATCCATAGAGTATTAGAGGCTTTGTGGAACATTTATGTGTTATATAACACTCCAATAAAGCCTTGAAACATTTTTCTGTATTCAATTACTCATCCATATACTATTATATGGTCTGTAGTACATTTTGGGATTATATAACAGCCAAAAAAGCATTGAAACAATTTTCTGGATTAACTTACTCATCCATAAGTTTTACGTGCTCTGGGGTACACTTCTGTGGCATGTAACACTCCCAAAAAGTGTTAAAAAATTCAATTAGTCATGCATTCAGTGTATTGTGCTTAGTGGATGGCAGAATCACGCGAGACTCCCAAGGGTGTGACTGTAGGAATGTCAGAGTCAAAGGAAGCTGGTGTGACAGTGGAGGTGTCAGGAGCCTGTGGTCTGGAACTGGCCATTTTCCCTGAACCGCCAAGGCTCAAACCCAGGCTGCAGCCTTCACCCCTGGGTTTGTTGCAGACTGCAGACAGAGAGCCAGGATTCAGAAACTGGTGAGGAGACTGCGAATCCTGGGCTGATTGTAAGAGACAAGGAGGCGAGCCAGGGCAAGGGCTGAAGAAATGCTATCGGGGCCACTAGCCACAAGGTACCGACAGTTGGCATCTGGGGGGAGGTCGTTACATACGACCGGCAGAGGAGAAGGGAGTCCATAGAAGAGTTTGTTACTTGTCATCATATCTCGTTTAACCAGCGATCAGTAGAAACAGAACACTTGCCTTGAAGGCTGCAAGAGCTGATAGCTGTAACCAGGGTCACGTTCCTGAAAATGGAGAGATAACGTTGCTGGTATGCAGTGAGTGTGATCCAAGAATTAAGGGGGCAGGATGAATCTTTCTTGAGGAATGAACAGCCCTTGGAGAGGCTTCTCAAGGTGTCTCAAGACAGGGTTGCTACCACCCCGAGAGATCGTACTGTCCTAGAGGTTACCCACCTCCTTTGCGGGAGCAGGCAAAGGTTCAGGTGACACAGGGGTCTGTCACCCATTTCTACATGTTTGGGGCTCCAGCACTACCTGAAGCCAGGTACCTGGGAATCAGGTTACAGGAAGCAAGTGGAGGTAATCTCCCTCAGCCTCTGGAGGAAAGAGAACAAGAAGTGGATACCTGAAGAGCTTTACTGTATTGCCCTCCTTATAATTTTTTCCTAGGCTTTGTAAAGGCCTTTATGAGAGTATGAGTACAGCAGCTACACTTTAAAAATATTTTAATGAGGCCTGCCAGTTGTTACCTTTCAGGGTCTATGGATGACCCTCCTTATAAATTTTTCTTGGCTTTGCACTTTATGAGTGTAGAAGTACATCAACTTCACTTTCAAAATATTTACGTTCAAAAATGTTTTGCTCCCCACCTCCTATGCAGGAGCAGGCAATGGAGCAGATTACACTGGAGACTGTCAGCCATTTCACCATGTCCGTGGCTCTGGCACTACCCAAAGCTGGGTCTCTTACAGCCCAGGTATCTGAGATTCCGGCTCCAGGAAGCAGGTGGAAGCAGTTCCCCCAGCCTCCCGAAGAAGGAGAAGAAGAAGCGGACGCCTGAATAGAATTACTGTATTACCCTCCTTATAATTTTTTCCTGGCCTTACACCTTCTGCAAATTGTTTATGATTGTAGGAGTACATCAACTATACTTTCAAAATATTTACATTCCAAAATATTTTCTGTATTCAATTAATCATCCATACAGTTTAACCCCTTAATGTCCAATGACGGGCAGATTCCATCATTGGACACCTCCCACTGTCTGGTGCGGTTCGGCAACCACCCGCACCTTTTCCGGCACATGACAGCTGATCTGATCAGCTGACATGTGCTCCTAACAGCCGTTCAACATTTTTTTTGGATTCAATTTGTCATCCATACAGTTTAACTTGTTTTGCGCAAAATTACGGTGGGTTAAAATTCCTAAAAACAGCTTGGCCCGGTACAGTTTACAAAATATTTTTGTTCCAAAAATTTACTAATGTGAAATATACTGTGGAACCTGCTTTGTGTGAAATAAAAACCTAAATTGTCCTGCTACAAGTATAGTAATTTAGTTGTTCAAAACTTGACTATAGTCATACATACTTTAGAATGTGGCTTGTGTGAAATTTCCTTGGCTTGAAATAAAAACCTAAATTGGTCTGCTACAGGTAAAGAAATCTGGGTGTTCAAAAATTAACTATTGTCATATGTACTATTGAACTTGGTTTGTGTGAAATTTCTTTGTTTTGAACTATAAAACATAAACTGTCTTGTTACAGGCATACAAATATGGTCCCTCGGTGCTCTGTCCCCAGCTGCAATTATTTCTCCCCTTGTGGCGTTCCCGCCTTGTACCAGCACATGTCCAAAGACAGCGACCAAGCCCTTACCAATGCGGTTACTGGGATTGTCCACTTAACGACCGACACGTGGACAAGCGCTTGTGATCAGAGATGCTACATTTCCCTGTCGGCACACTGAGTGAACATTGTGGAGGCCATGGCAGAGTCCCAACCTGGCACGGCATATGAACTACAGGTGCCAAGATTGCTGGCCCTACTTGTATCAGGGGTTTATCCACCTCCTACACCTGTACCTGCACCCCCTTCTGCTCCTCCTTATCCTCCATCACCGATGTGCTATATCCAAGCACGTCGTCCACATCAGCTGGAAGCTCTGCCACCAGGAATTTCAGGACCCCATACTGGCAAAATTTCTGGCCCCCTTGAGACTCTGCCAAGGCTCCACCCCCATCTCTGCCTCCACCACTCAAACTTTCCACAGCCATCAGCTTTTGTTTTGGCCAAAAGATTTTTTAAGCTGCCACCATAACAAGGTAGACTCTTTTGGTCGGGCCCTACCTCTACTCTAGCCTACTAAACATTTATTAAAATATTCAATACTCTTTTTAGGTATCTTATTATTTATTTTTTAAGCTTTTAAAATGACCAATAATATCACATACAAGGGACAAATACTATTACACCACGAACAGGCTACATATTACCATCATAAAGTGACCAATAATACCACATACAAGGAACGAATACCACCACACCATGACCACATGACACCATGACCACTTGTTACCACCACATAGTGACTGAATAATACAACATACAAAGGACAAATACAGCCACACCATGACCAGACCACATATTACCACCACACAGTGACTTTATACTACAACACTTACAATTAATAAAACACAATACTAATATTACCATAAGTGCCATTATACACTGGATCTCTGTACATAGTATACAGTGACAGTGTACAAGTAATACAGTGATCACCAGTAATATTATACACAGAAACTCTGTGTATAGTGTGCAGGTAATACATGAATCACCAGTGATATTATGCACAAAAGCTCTGTATATAGTGTATAGTTTACAGGTAATACAGGGATCAGCAGTGACATTATACACAGAAGCTCTGTATAAAGTGTACAGGTAATACTGTGGTCCCCAGTGACATTATACACAGAAACTCTTTATATAGTGTATAGTGTACAGGTAATACAGTGCTCACCAGTGACATTACATAAAGGAGCTCTGTATATACTATATAGTGAACAAAGCCTGGATTAAACCTGACATTGCCACACCACAAGATGACAGCAGCACATAAAGTGATTTTAATGTTCAATATTTGAATGAGACCTGCCAGCTGTTGGCTTCTAGGGTCTAGGGATGACTGTAGAACCCTATTAATAATTTTTTTCTGGGCTTTGCACTTTGTGTTAGAAATGAATACACTGATGCTCCAGTGTATGATGAGCCCCATATAATGCTCCAAATATAATGTTCCCCATATATAATGCTCCATATACAATGTGCCCCATATGATGCTCCATAAATAATGGGACCCATATGATGCTCCAGTATATGATGGGCCCCATGGATGATGCTCCAGTGTATGATGCGACTATATAATGCTCCATATATAATGGGCCCCATATGATGCTCCAGTATATGATGGGCCCCATGGATGATGCTCCAGTGTACAATGGGCCTATATAATGCTCCATATATAATGGGTCCCATATGATGCTCCAGTATATTATGGGCCCCATGGATGATGCTCCAGTGTATGATGGGCCTATATAATGCTCCATATATAATGGGCCCCATATAATGCTACAGTGTATGATGGGCCCCATTTATAATGCTCCAGTGTATGATGTGCCCATATATAATGCTCCAGTGTATAATGGGCCCTATCTATGATGCTCAAGTGTATGATGGGCCCCATATAATAATTCTCCAGTGTATACACCATGTTCCAAATTATTATGCAAATTGGTTTAAGTGTCATAGCGTTTTTTGTTTTTTTTTGTAAATGAAACCCATTGATGGTATTGTGTCTCATGGTTCTTTGGATCACTGAAATCAATCTCAGATACCTGTGATAATTACCGCATTTTTCGGATCATAAGACGCACTTTTTTCCCCAAAATTTTGGGGGAAAATGAGGGTGCGTCTTATGGTTCCAACATACTAAAAGTCCGGTGGCGGCGGCGGTCTCAATGCAGCTTCCCTGTGGTGCGGAGGTGGTGTCAGGGCAGCAGCGGGCTCTGTGCTGCGTGGGGGGCTCCGTCGGCATTTTCGTCTTAACCGGAAAGCCCCCCGCAGCTGCGACGCGGTGTCGTGCTGAAGGATGGCCGCCAGGGGCCTCCGGAAAGATGGCCGCCGCAAACTCATTCAAATCTCGGCAACGAGATCTTGTCCTGAGATCTCGGGAGACGAGATCTCGGGAAGAGAGCTCGTTGACGAGATTTGAATTTAACCACTATATGCAAAAAATGAATAAATGTGGCGTATGGTAAAAGATAACGCTGGACTGGACAATCTAAAAAATGATATCCCATATAATATTCCTAAAGAGAAAGGGACTTTTATAGACAATCATCTTGGCTTTCTCATACATAAATTTGCCTTGCAACTATTTAGCATATGATTAGTTATGCAGATTCTTGTCATGTCACTGCATTGTTACTGTTTTGCACCTATAAATCAAAATTTTTATTTGTATTATTTTGTTAGTATATTGTCAAATCCACCTTTGCCTTTTAACACTGCCTGATCCCTTCCGGGCAGCTCTCGGTCAGCTTCAAATGTGTGTCAACCAAAATTTGATCCAGGATCTCTTCTACATGTTCTCACAGTTGGTGATATTGGTTGACTCAACTTGGGTATGTATACAGCTTTTTCTTCAACTCTACAGACAAGCGTTCGATTAGGTTGAGGTCTGGGGACTGTGGAGTCTAATCCAGCACCTCTACTTCACTGTCATAAAACCATTTCTTCACTAATCTCGACGTATGCTTTGTGTTGTTGTCCTGCTGGAACACTATGCCATCCTTTTCATACTCATAGTACTCGAGTGTACAAATTAACTCGTCTTGTAGGATACTCGCACATAGCTCAGCATTAAGACTACCATCGATCCTGGTCAAGTATCCAACTCCTTTGGCTGTTTTTTTCTGATCCGCTCTGTCATTTCAGAGAAATCATAGTTTAGAGATCTGGCCAAAAGATGAATCTGATGATTCTTCTCACCTTCTGTATTTACAAAGGGAAAGACTTGTCAATCAACTGGAGCAAGGCAGGGAAAAGCTGCATAAGACTCATTTAGTCTAAACATCTGCTTGCGGCTTGAAAGTCTCCTCATCTTGGCATGCTTGACATGTCACTCACCGAAAGGAGAAACAATACCCCTTGGATTATGGTCAAATGCCTCTCGCACAGCTAAACCAGATCTTACAGTTTGCACTGACGAGGTGCAGTACCTGAAACACAGTGTTTGCAAATTGAGATTCTGGTTTTGGCTTTTATCCCAAGTCATGTGACAAGGCTCGTTAAAGGGTCGACATTGACTTCTAGAATTTCTACTTCCTATAGGTGGCACTAGAGTTCTTGTCCTCTTCCTCGCTGAAGATACAATTTGCATATTTCAAAGGGGAGCATTGTGGCTTGAAAGTCTCCTCATCTTTGCATGTTTGACATGTCACTCTCCGCAAGGACAAATGATATCCCTTGGATACTGGTTAGATGCCTCTCACACAGCCAAAACAGATCTTACACTTTGCACTGACAAGGGGCAGTACCCTGAAACACAGTGTCTGCAAATTGACAGTCTGGTTTTGGCTTTTATCCTAAATCATGTGACAAGGCTCATTAAAGGGTTGATATTGACTTTTAAGATTGCTACTTCCTATAGGTGGCACTAGAGTTCTAGTCCTTTTCCTCTCTGCATAGTTTAAACATCTGTGTGTTTCAGAGAAATATATATCAGGCTGAAATTGAGCAACCAGTCTCTGATTCATGCTGCCTGTAATTTAGGCTGCATGAATCAGGAGACAGGTTCCTATTAACTTTTTCAAGACAAGTAGCAAATAGTCACAAAACCAATATATTGCCAAACTATATGTATGGCAAAGGGAACCTGTCAGCAGGATTGTGCACAATAACCTACACACATTGTCAGGTCGGCACCGTTATACTGATTAAATTGATATCTTGGTTGATGAAATCCATCTTGTGGTTGTTTTATCTTTATTTTCAGTTTTGAGTTAATGAGATTCTCGTGCCCTAAGGCGATGTTCATGTATAGGTGCTCTGATTAGATATTCATAATGCAGACGGCTGACAGGTCACTGCTCTCTCAGTGACCCGGCCCCTAGTTTGCATTAATGAATATTTATATATACTTAAAAAAAAAACCTTCTGCACAAAATTGCATGTTTTGTGTGCCAATAATACCTTTTTTTTAGGTTATTCAGCTAGAGGAAAAAAAATCCAATTTGAAAATGGCGCCCGCCGTGCCTGCGTAGTAGCTGCTATCGGTGTCTGCTGCTGTGATCTGATAGCTGCTACTGCGCATTCGCCGATGGCACCATCTTATTGGAGAAGAAAAAAAATTCCTCCTCCAAGATGGCGCCGCCCACACCTGCGTAGTAGCAGCTCTCGGCTTTCTCCAAGCTGGTACTGCACAGGCACGGGCGGTGCCATCTTGGAGGAATTTGCTGAGAGCTGCTACTGCGCATGCACCAGCTGCACCATCTTACTGTAGAAGTAGAAAAAAAATTCCTCCTCCAAGATTGCGCCGTCCGCACCTGTGCAGTAGTAGCTCTCGGTAATCTCCGAGCTGCTACTGCGCAGGCGAGGGCGGCGCCATCTTGGAGGAGGATTTTTTTCTCTAGTAAGATGGTACCGCCGGCGCATGCGCAGTAGCAGCTATCAGATCAGCAGCAGACACCGATAGCAGCTACTGCGCAGGCGCGGCGGGCACCATTTTCAAATTGATTTGTTTTCCTCTAGCTGAATAACCTGAAAAAGGTATTATTGGCACACAAAACATGCAATTTTGTGCAGAAGGTTTTTCTGTCAGGATGATTTTGTAATGTAAAGATGTGGCTGTAATGGCGCTGTAACACTGATTAATTGATTCTTTTGGTGAAGAAATACACTTTGTTCTTCTTTAATCACCATTTGAAGTTTTCTGCTAATTAGATTTCGGTGCACAAGGGCTGGACGGTACACAGGATCTTCTCCCTGTCTAAGATTCACTGGCCCCTCTGCCGGTCTCCTGTCTTTTACTCACCTGCCTCCTGTGGCGGGAATCACGAACAGGGAGGAGAAGACCCCGTGTACTGAACGGCCCCTGTGCACCGAAATCTTATTAACAGAAAACTTCAAATGATGATTAAAAATGAACCACACAGCTTATTTCTTATTTCTTCACCAAAGGTATTATTATTATTATTTATTTATATAGCGCCATTAATTCCATGGTGCTGTACATGAGAAGGGGTTACATACAAAGTTATAGATATCGTTTACAGTAAACAAATTTACAATGACAGACTGGTACAGAGGGGAGAGGACCCTGTCCTTGTGGACTTACATTCTACGGGATAATGAGGAAGAAACAGAAGGTCGGGGTGCGGCAGCTCTGGTGGTGGCGGCGATGTGGCAGCTCTGGTGGTGGCAGCGTGGCGGCAGCTAGGGTGGTGGCGGCAAGGCGGCAGCTCGGGTGGTGGCGGCGAGGCGGAATGGTTATTGCAGGCTGTAGGCTTTCCTGAAGAGATGGGTTTTCAGGTTCCGTCTGAAGGATCCAAGGGTGGTGGATAATCGTACATGTTGTGGTGTGGAATTCCAGAGGATGGGGGATATTCGGGAGAAATCTTGGAGGCGGTGAGGAACGAATAAGTGTGGAGGATAGTAGGAGGTCTTGGGAGGATCGAAGATTACGTGAAGGAAGATATTGGGAGATTAGTTCAGAGATATAGGAAGGAGACAGGTTGTGGACGGCTTTGTAGGTCAGTGTTAGTAGTTTGAACTGGATTCGTTGGGGAATTGGGAGCCAGTGGAGGGATTTCCAGAGGGGAGAAGCAGGGGAGTAGCGAAGGGAGAGGTGGATTAGTCGGGCAGCAGAATTGAGGACAGATTGGAGTGGTGAAAGAGAGTTGACTGGGAGGCCACAGAGGAGGGTGTTGCAGTAATCAAGGTGGGAGATGATGAGGGCATGCACAAGAGTTTTAGTAGATTGAGGGCTGAGGAAGGGACGGATTCTGGAAATGTTTTTAAGTTGGATAGGGTTGAAGGAGCAGTTATTAGAAGGAAAACCACGCCTCCACCTTGTCTGTTGCCAGAGCGAGGAGTGTGGGTGAAGTGGAGGCCACCGTAACTCAGTGCAGCAGGGGAGGCCGTGTCATGGGGCGTCAGCCAGGTCTCAGTGAGGGCTAGGAAGGAGAGGTTGCGGGAGGTAAAGAGATCGTGGGTCACGTGGAGCTTGTTGCAGATGTAGCGGGCGTTCCAGAGTGCTCCAGAGAGAGGAAGCTGGGGGGTAGGGGTTAGTGGCACAGGTTTTAAGTGTGAGGGATTGCGGTAGTTTCTCTTAGTGTGAGAAGTGTAGGGGTGAGGATTAGTGGGATGTATGGGGCAGGGGGGGTCCAGGATTGGGGGATATGTCGCCAGCAGTGAGAAGAAGCAGAGAAAGGGAAAGCAGATGGGTGAAGGAGAGTGAGCGGCTTACGTTATATTTTAGTGGGAGAGGTCTGATGTGGGGGGGGGTAGGAGAGAGGGGAGATAGTTATTTGGTTGGAGCTTGCAGGGGTTTGGGGGTAGCGAAGGAGAGTGAAGATTAGTGGAGCACAAACGGTGAGGGCAAATGTGAACATGGTTAAAGAGCAGTGTAAAAGAAAGGCAAGTAAAATTAGAAGACAGGGATTATTCTTACCTTCTGACCGATTTCTGGACTATTTCTGGATATATTTCTGATGTAACACTTCAAAGATGTCACACTTACAATGGTGGTATCAATGTATCAGTATTACATCGCCATCACAGCCATGTCTTTACATTACAAAATTGTTCTGACAGGTGCTCTTTAACAAAATGAGACAGTAAGGCTAAGTTCACACGTTGCGGAATTGCTGCGGAAATTTCCGCGCAATCCCGCACTTCTCCCGCAGGAAATACGCACGTTTTTTGTATGCTGATTCCCGCCAGAATAATAGCGTTTTGCAAGCGTAATTAGCTTGCAGAATGCTAGCGTTTTCCTAGCGATCTGTAGCATCGCTTGGAAAACTGATTGACAGGTTGGTCACACGAATCACACATAGTGTTTGACACGTGTGACCAACTTTTTACTATTGATGCCGCCTATGCTGCATCAATAGTAAAAAGATCTAATGTAAAAATAATTTAAAAAATAATAAATAATGATATTCTCACCTTCCGGCGTCCCCCGCAGCCTTCCCGCCTCTCAGCGACGCTCCCGGCAACTCGCGGTCCCAAGGATGCATTGCGACAAATCACACCGATGACGTAGCATCTCGCGAGACCGCTATGCCATCTGTGTGATTCTTGCAAAGGACTCTTGGGACCGGAAGTTGCCGGGAGCGTCGCTGAAGGCGGGAAAGCTGCGTGGGACGCCGGAAGGTGAGAAATATCATTATTTTTTATTTTAATTATTGTTTTACCAGGGATATGGTACCCAGGGCCTGGAGGAGAGTCTCCTCTGCTCCAGACCCTGGGTACCATCCGCACATGAACCGCTTACATTGCGCATAGTGGGCATAGCCACATGCGGAAAGTAAGCGGTTCAATGCATTCCTATGGCGGTGGAATCACCGCGGTTACGCTAAATTAATGAACATGTTGCTAGATTTTCCGCGAAGCGTTTTTTTTCGCGGAAAATACCGCAACATGTGTACAAAACATGCACAATCAATTAACAAGTATAGAATGCTTAATGCTTGCATTTTTTTCGCGGTTTAACCGCGGAAAATCGCGGAAAAACAAAACGCAATTATTCCTGATCGTGTGCACTTAGCCTGAATCCTTCTGTCATTATGTGATATGTATTGTGCTTTCCCAAGTATCAAAATCAATATTACCAACTGTTGGAACATGTCTTTAGTTTACTATAGTAAACTGGAACATCTTTTCAGGTAAACTGATGCAATCTTTATTTAAATTAATTCCAATGTATGAAAGTATATCTAACTTCCTCCATATACTAAACTGTTGGGACATCACTTTATAATGCAGTTATTTTTAAGGTAAAACAATAACTGAATTTAAAGGGAATATGAAATATAAAGGAAAGACTTTTATTTCATTCTGCTGGATAAACATTTGGCACTGACTAAAAAAAAACTACATAAAAAACAGCAGTGGTATACTATTTTCCCAAAATACGCTTGTGGGAAACCACATCAAATAAGGCTTTGGACTGAGGTTTGTACTGGAGGTGCACCTAATAACTAAGTGAATAAAATCACAGCTTTATTTGAAATTTTGAGTGCTGCTTTCATGTCTCTTTGCTAGTGTATTTGGGGGGCTGGAGGATTTGGGTGAAATACATGGAAGCTCTGCCCCATCTTCTCAGGATTATCTACAGTGCTGCTTCTTGTTTCTTTACCTCATCTAGTATACTGTAGCATTAACTCATAATATCTGTCCACCATCACGTTTAATCTATTGGACTGTATATTATTACGGGATTGTGTTTTATTCAATGAGAGGAAACATGCATAAAATTAATCGTAAAGCAGATCTGTCCTCAGTTTTTGATAATTTAAATTGCATAAGTTAAAAGTTTATCAGCAATTTCTCATTTTTCCAACAAAATTTACAAAATCAATTTTTTATGGACCACGGCACATTTGATTTGACTTGAGGAGCGTACATTACAGAAAATACCCAAAAGTGACACAATTTTAAAAGCTGCACCCCTCAAAGTACTAAAAATCACATTCGATAAGTTTATTAAATCTTTTGGTGCTGCACAGGAATTGAAGCAATGTGGATTGAAATAATTAACATTTTCCTTTTTTCCCACTAAATGTTGTTTGAGACCCGAATTTTGCATTTTCACAAGGGTAACAGTAGAAAATGGACCCCAAAATGTTTTGTGCAATTTCTGCTGATTACACCAATACCCCATATATGGTGCAAATCTACTGTTTGGGCACACTGCAGGGCTCAGAAGGGAAGGAGCACTATTTGACTTTTGGACATAAAAATTGGCTGGAACAGATAGCAGATGCCATGTTGAGTTTGCAAAGCCCTTGATGTGCCTAAACAGTGGGAATCTTCTCAAGTGACCCCATTTTGGAAGTTTCACCTCTTGAAGAATTCATCTAGAGGTGTAATGAGCTTTTTTTTAAACCTCAGGTGATTCACATAATTATATAACATTGAACTGAGTAAATGAAAAATTAAATTTTTTTCCATTAAAATGTTGCATTGGCCCAAAGTTTTTAATTTTCATAAGGGGTAATAGGAGAAAACTTATGTTACAATTTGTTGCGCAATTTGTCCTGAATACGCCAATACCCCATATGTGGTCAAAAATGACTTTTGAGGCACAGTGCAATGCTCAGAAGGGATGGAGCTCCATATTGGGGCTCAGATTTTGATGGAATGGTTTGAAGGTGACAAGTCATATTGGCATAGACCCTGAGGTGCCAAAACAGCAGAACCCCCCATAAGTGACCTAATTTTACAAACTACACCTCTCAATGAGTTCATCTAGGGGTGCAGTGAGCATATTGACACCATGTCCTCACAGAATTTTATACCATTGGGTGGTGAAGTGTGAATAATTACATTTTTACCACGACAATGTGTTTCAGCCCTAAGTTTTTAATTTTTATAAGGGCTAATAGGAAACAATGGAACTTAATTGGTTGCGCAATTTCTCCTGAATGTGCCAACATGCTATATGTATTCGGAAACTACCGTATTTTTCGGACCATAAGACGCACTTTTTTCCCCAAAAATTTTGGGGGAAAATGAGGGTGCGTCTTATTGTTGCAACATACCTAAAAGTCCGGAGGTGGCGGCGGTCCCAATGCAGCTTCCCTGTGGTGCGGTGGTGGTGTCGGGGCAGCAGCGGAGCTCTGTGCTGTGTGGGGGGCTCCTCCGGCATTTCGTCCTAGCCGGAAAGTCCCCCGCAGCTGCGACGCGGTGCCGTGCTGAAAGATGGCCGCCAGGGGCCTCCGGTGGTGGTCCCAATGCAGCCTGTGGCGCGGTGGTGGTGTCCGGGCAGCAGCGGGGCTCTGTTCTGCGTGGGGGGCTCCACCGGCATTTCGTCCTAGCCAGAAAGCTCCCCGCAGCTGCGGCGCGGTGCCGTGCTGAAGAATGGCCGCCAGGGGCCTCCGGAAAGATGGCCACCGCAAACTCATTCAAATCTTGGCAACGAGATCTTGTCTTGAGATCTCGTTGCCGAGATTTGAATGAGTATGCGTCGGCCATCTTTCAGGAGGCCCCTGGCGGTCATCTTTCAGCACGGCACCTCGTCGCAGCTGCGGGGGGCTTTCCGGCTAGGACGAAATACCGGCGGAGCCCCCCATGCAGCACAGAGCCCCGCTGCTGCCCGGACACCACCACCGCACCACAGGCTGCATCGGGACTGCCACCGGAGGCCCCTGGCAGCCATCTTTCAGCACGGCACTGCGTCGCAGCAGCGGAGCTGTGTGGGGCTCTCGGGCTAGGACGAAATGCCGGCGGAGCCCCCACGCAGCCCAGAGCCCCGCTGCTGCCCCGACACCACCACCGCACCACAGGGAAGCTGCATTGGGACCGCCACCAGATTTGTGAGTACGGCATATTGCCACCCCACAGAGCACAGCCATCCCACAGAACACAGCCACCCCACAGTGCCCAACCACCCCACAGAACTCAGCCACCCCACAGAACACAGCCACCCCACAGAGCACAGCCACCCCACAGAACACAGCCACCCCACAGAACACAGCCACCCCACAGAGCACAGCCACCCCACAGAGCACAGCCACCCCATAGAGCACAGACACCCCACAGAACACAGCCACCCCACAGAACACAGTCACCCCACAGAGCACCACCACCGCACCAGCCTGGACCACCAAACGACCCCTGTGACCACTCCTCTACCTGTGCTGATCCCTTCGCTGGTAAGCTGAATTCGGACTGTAAGACGGACCCCCATTTGACACATTATTTTTTTCCCGATTTTCCTTCTGAAAATTTGGGGTGTGTCTTATGGTCCGGTACGTCTTATAGTCCGAAAAATACGGTATGTGCTTGCCCCAGGCCAAAATTTGCTAGCCAGCCCCTGTTAATCAGTGTATATATCATTGAGAGCTAATGTGGGGGCCATTATAAAAATTGGGTGCTACTGAGAAGGCCATGCTAAGGGACCATCATACTGTGTATAGGGGAACTATGGGCCCATCTTACTGTGTATAGGGGAGCTGTGGGCCCATTATACTGTGTATAGAGGAGTCTTGGGCCCATCATACTGTGTATAGGGATGCTAAGGGACCATCATACTGTGTATAGGGGAGCTATGGGCCCATCATACTGTATATAAGGGAGCTGTAGGCCCGCCATACTGTGTATAGAAGAGCTGTGGGGGCATTATACTATGTACAGGGGAGCTGTGGGCCCATCATCCTGTATATAAAGGAGCTGTAGGCCCACCATAATGTGTATGGGGAGCTGTGTATAAGGGAGCTGTGAGCCCATCACACTGTGTATAGGGATGCTAAGGGCCCATCATACTGTGTGTAGGGGAGCTGTGGGCCCATCATACTGTGTATAGGGGAGCTGTAAGCCCATCATCCGGTATATAAGGGAGCTGTAGGCCCACCATACTGTGTATAGAAGAGCTGTGGGGGCATTATACTATGTACAGGGGAGCTGTGGACCCATCATCTTGTATATAAAGGAGATGTAGGTCCATCATACTGTGTATAGGGGAGCTGTTGGACCATTATACTGTGTATAGTGGAACTGTAGGTCCATCATACTGTATAGGGGAACTGTAGGCTCATTATACTATGTATAGAGGAGCTGTGGGCCCATCATCATGTAAATAAGGGAGCTGTAGGCCCACTATATTGTGTATAGGGGAGTTGAGGGGGCATTATACTGTGCATAGGTGAGCTGCAGGTCCATCATACTGTGTATAGTGGAACTGTATATGGGGGAACTCAGGGGACATTATTAATTAATTATAAATGTCAAAGGTGCACATGGGGCATTATCCCTTTCTAGGGGCAAAATGCGGTCACTGTTTTTTAGAGCACTTGCACAGGGCATTAATATATTCTACGGGGCAATTTTATCATCTAGAGGGCACAAAACAAGAATTTTACTTGGCAAGAGGGACAGTGGTGTGTATTATTATATGGGGCAGTAAGAGGAGCACTTTTTTGCCAAGCAGCATGTGCAGTAATAGGACCACATATGAGAGCAGCAGCTCAGTATTGGAGTATCAGCAAGATGAGGAATTTGTGCAGGATGGGAATAGATTGGGATGAGGCTGGAAATGTGAGAAGTCAAATGTGTCTCTGCAGACTAGTCTTGGCTGGAAGATGTTATGGCAGTCTAGACAAGATGGAAAAGATGGGAAAATGAACTATGGAATCAGAAAGAGCGTCACCTGTAAGTCATTATCTGTAATGGTACTTAATCCTGTTACGTATTCTGCGGGACTGATATCTAACTCTATATGGGCACCATATGGCAGTAATATCAGTGTAGATCTTGTATAGAGATTTGTTTTCAGTAACAGCATGGTCATCTGCTGAAGTTCCCCTACATCCACAATTAGGCTGTGCTACTGTAGTTGTAATTAAGTTTACCCAGTTAGCGGTCCACTCAGATGTTTCGCCTTCACTCATTCCCACCCTCTTCCGAGCATAACCTATAGCTACACCTCTTTCCAGAGAACCATTTATCAATGATCCAGGAGCAGGAGGAGTGATGAACAATGCTTTTTCTAACAAGCTGGAGAACCATGTCACAAGGCAAAAGCGATAACTAATTGGCTCTTTGAACAAAATATTGTTGAAAGTTTGAGTCCATAGCCAGAAACTCACCAGATCTCAATCCTTTGGTCAATCCTCAAATCGGGTGAAAAATAAAAACACGGAAATTCTGAAAAACTCCAGGCACTGATGAGGCAGGAATGGGATGCCATCAATCAAGATTTAGCCGACACGCTGATACCCAGCATGCCAAGGTGAATTACTAATTCTTGAAAAAAGAATGCATTTTGCATAAATTTCACATACTTGTCAATAAAAGTTGAAAAACTTTATAATGAAATATTTAGAATTGTACTTAAGTAACCATAGAAACCTCTAGAAGATCTAAGTACAATGAAGCAGGAAACTAAGTGTAAACCAAAATTTGTGTCAGTCTCAAAACTTTTGGCCATGTATATATGTGCAGGGAGAGTTAAAGGAAACTTATGCTACCATTAAGTCTGAAGGTATGTGCATCACAGAGAGAGGAAAAAATCCAATGCAAAAAAAATGTTTTTGACATGCCATATACAGACGTGGACAAAATTGTTGGTACTCTTCTGTTAAAGTAAGAAAAACCTATAACGGCCACTGACATAACGTGAAACTTACAAAAGTAATTTTCTGTTTAAATTTACTGAATATCAACTAATGAAAATCAGACATTACTTTTGAATTGTGGTTCAACAGAAAAAAAAACTAATGAAAATGGCCTGGACAAAATGATGGTACCTGTCATATATACACTTCCCAGCAGGTGACGTGGGTGTGTCTGCAAGGGTTAATTTATCTCCTCTCACTCAATCCAGCTCTCAACTTCTGTTACAGGCTATAAAGTGAACATAAATCACATCCCCAGCACAGACTAAACAACACGGATATGGATACCAACACGCTCCATCACTCATCAAACACACGTGGTGATGAGTCCCCGAAATGTTAGTGTCAGACAATCACAAAAAAGGCCACACACTCTCTGAAAGGCTATGGATTCTCTAGAGCATACAGGGATCAAACTTCTTAAAGATTATAATCTTTAATATAAAAATATACAGTGCTTACAATAAAAGATATAAAAAGGTAAAAATAAAATGACACACAAATATGCAGAACAGTTATAAAATAAAAAGGGAGAAATAACAGAAATATCTAAACTTTTCCATCTACAGTTATCCTATGTTTTCTTGAGAGAAAGAGAATTGAATTATGGATCACAATCAGCTGATACCCACATGTGAACAACTTTCCAATTGTAGTACTGTAAGGAGGTTGACCGGACGTCGAGTACCTGCATGCCGAGTCCGGAACATCTGTTTCTGGGGGAAGCCGGATAGAGGCGGACCTTCCCCTGCTGCGAGAGGGAGGCCTAAGAGAGACAGAGCTTCCTGCTGACAGGAGGGGGTGGGGAGAGTCGAGAAAGAGCACGCAGCCACAGGAGGATAGGAAGGAAAAGCGCACGCTGCAGGAGGGGTTGGCGCAAAGTAAGTGCAGTGCGCAGAGTGGTGAGCAGCATGCTCTGCTTCCCCCACCTGAGAGGGACAAATACATATACAAATGCACAAAGCATGGGCAACAAACAAGGAGAATTGGAACTACTAACGCAGGAGAAGAAGTATGATGTCATTGGAATCACTGAAACTTGGTGGGACGATACACATGATTGGAATACAAGGCTAGAAGGATACAACTTATTTGCAAGAAACAGACTTGATAAACGAGGAGGAGGTGTCACATTGTATGTTAGAAAAGCGTATATTTGCACAGAGATTAATGCTTCAGAGACTGGTAGTTCTGTGGAAACTGTTTGGGTAAGAATACAAGGACAGAACAATGGAAAGGACACCATTGTAGGCATTTACTACAGGCCACCTATGCAAGCTGAAGATATGGATGAACTCTTTATGCATCAAATGGCCAAGTTCTCCAAAAAATATGACATAGTGGTCATGGGAGATTTCAACTATCCAGACATTTGTTGGGAATCGCTCTCAGGCAAAACTAACAGGTCAAGGAAATTCTTATCCTCTCTTGCTGACAACTTTATCTTTCAAAGGGTAGGGGAGAAAACAAGAGGAACTGCTACCTTGGATCTAATCCTTATAAATAGGGAGGAAATGGTTGAGGAGGTAAGAGTGGCTGGGACCCTAAGAGGTAGTGACCATGCTATTTTAGAATTTTGGATAACAAGAGGAGGAAGACCTGTGAAGACTCAGACTTCAAGGTTAGATTTCAGAAAGGCAGATTTTAAGGGACTCAGAAAGAGAATTGGAGGGATCCAATGGCAGGATATCCTTAAGGCCAAAAATGTCCAGGAAGGATGGGACATCTTGAAAAATGAGATTCTCAAAGCACAATCGTCAACAATTCCAAAAAGAGGGAAGAATGGGAAGCATTTAAGGAAACCAGGATGGATGAACACAGAACTTAAACACATGCTAAAAAGGAAGAAAGAAATGTTTATCAAATGGAAAGAGGGAGGCATATCTAAAGAAGAATATAATGCCATCTGCAGAACCTGCAGGGCACAAATCAGATTATCTAAAGCTGACAATGAATTAAGGCTTGCAAGAGATGTCAAAAGCAACAAAAAAGGATTTTGGGGATACATCAAAAGTAAAAGAAAAGTCAAAGATGCTATAGGATTTTTACAGGATGAAAATGATGAAATGGTAAGAAAGGATGTTGAGAAGGCTGAACTTTTAAATTCCTATTTTGCATCTGTTTTCTCTCAGAAAGGAAATGTACCATCAACTGATCTTCACTGTCCTATTAAAGGAATAGAAGAATCCAGGATATCTATAAACAGAAAGACAGTGAGGAAACACTTAGCTAACCTAAATGAATTCAAGTCTCCAGGTCCAGATGAATTACACCCCAGAATACTGAAGGAGATAGCAGAAGAAATTCTTGAACCACTGTCCATAATCTTTGAAAATTCTTGGAGAACAGGTGAAGTCCCAGAAGACTGGAGAAGAGCAAATGTTGTTCCTATCTTCAAAAAGGGGAAGAAGGTGGACCCAGGGAACTACAGGCCGGTGAGTCTGACTTCTATACCAGGAAAGATATTTGAAAAAATTATTAAAGAACATGCATGTAAGTACCTGCATAAGAATGAAGTGATTAAACAGAGTCAGCATGGGTTTGTAACTAATAAGTCATGTCAGGCTAACTTAATTTCCTTCTATGACAGAATCACTGACTGGGTGGATCAGGGAAATGCTGTAGATATAGTATATCTTGACTTCAGCAAAGCATTTGACAAAGTATCTCACACAATCCTTATTGAAAAAATGACTAAGTATGGAATGGACAAGGCAACTGTTAGGTGGATTCATAACTGGCTTAGTGATCGGACTCAAAGAGTGGTCATAAATGGCTGCACATCCAGTTGGAAGAATGTCTCAAGTGGGGTACCACAAGGCTCTGTTTTGGGCCCTGTATTGTTCAAAATCTTTATCAATGATTTAGATGAAGGAATTGAGGGTAAACTGATCAAATTTGCTGATGACACAAAGCTAGGAGGGGTAGCTAATACTAGAGAAGAGAGAGAGAGAGGATTTAAAAAGATATAAATAAACTGGAGCAGTGGGCAGCAACTAACAGAATGGTTTTTAACAGGGAAAAATGCAAAGTACTACATCTGGGCAATAAAAATGAAAAAAGCATATACAAAATGGGAGGAATAGGGCTAAGTAACAGCACATGTGAAAAAGACTTGGGTATACTAATTGATCACAGACTGAACATGAGTCAACAGTGTGATGCAGCAGCAAAAAAGGCAAATACAATTCTAGGATGTATCAACAGAAGCATACAGTCTAGATCACGTGAGGTCATTATTGCCCTCTACTCCTCTTTGGTCAGACCTCATCTGGAATACTGTGTCCAGTTTTGGGCACCACATTTTAAAAAAGACATCAACAAACTGGAGCAAGTTCAAAGAAGAGCCACCAGAATGGTGACCGGTCTTCAAACCATGTCCTATGAGGAACGGTTGCAGGATTTGGGAATGTTTAGCTTGCAAAAAAGAAAACTGAGAGGAGACTTAATAGCTGTCTACAAATATCTCAAGGGCTGTCACATTGTAGAAGGACTCATAGCAAGGCGATCAATTGATAAATATACCGGATGTAACAAGCGCCTTTTTGTATAGGTATGAAATCATGCCTAGGCAATTGGTGTACGCAATGAAAATGACCAAAAATGGCACTTGGATGCACCCATAGATGTAGATATGATGCCTCAATGTGCTCCTAAAGCACTTAATAATCACAAAATCTAAATACAGAATAGGCATACCATATGCCGCAATGCATGTAATTTGAGATCATCATTGGGATACATCCATAGCAGAAGCGGTTAAAGACCGCATATTTAGACAAAATGCGAAATATATACAGCGGTACTTAGCTCCCTCAGTTTTTTTCATTTACCACCATGAAACCATAGCTAATCACGCCTCGACGCGTTTCGCCTAACCAGGCTCATCAGGAGGTCAGATGAACAGATGCAGATGTCTTGTGCATGGTGCAGTGGCGTGATTAGCTATGGTTTCATGGTGGTAAATGAAAAAAACTGAGGGAGCTAAGTACCGCTGTATATATTTCGCATTTTGTCTAAATATGCGGTCTTTAACCGCTTCTGCTATGGATGTATCCCAATGATGATCTCAAATTACATGCATTGCGGCATATGGTATGCCTATTCTGTATTTAGATTTTGTGATTATTAAGTGCTTTAGGAGCACATTGAGGCATCATATCTACATCTATGGGTGCATCCAAGTGCCATTTTTGGTCATTTTCATTGCGTACACCAATTGCCTAGGCATGATTTCACACATTGTAGAAGGATCATCTTTATTCTCATTTGCACAAGGAAAGACTAGAAGCAATGGGATGAAACTGAATGGGAGGAGACACAGATTAGATATTAGAAAAAACTTTTTGACAGTTAGGGTGATCAAGGAGTGGAACAGGCTGCCACGAGAGATGGTAAATTCTCCTTCAATGGAAGTCTTCAAACAGAGGCTGGACAGACATCTGTCTGGGATGATTTAGAGAATCCTGCTTTGAGCAGGGGGTTGGACCAGATGGCCCAGGAGGTCCCTTCCAACTCTACCATTCTATGATTCTATGATTCTATGAGAGTGCTGGGCCTATGACAGGCCATGCTGCTGCTGTCCAGGATAGGAGCTGTAGCGCTGGGGGATTTGCTGTGCCAACAAAGCCTTGCCAGCAGTGAAGAGCCGAACCAGCAGAGCCATGCCAGCAGAGCGGAGCAGAGCAGAGCTATGCCAGGTACCGTACCCAGTGTGATAGTGAGTACCGCACACGCTCTGCCCAGGAGTGACTGCATTCTTGACAGACCCAAGCATACAGGTCCACCAATTGTGGATGACCGACTGTCAGCTCCCCGATACCCTCCACGCTAAGAGGTGACCCCAGTTGAAGGCAGAGACTGCACTGAGTCTGCGACGCAGAGAGAGAGAGACAGACGGCTAGGCCAGAGCCTGACTACTAAGGACTTGCGTACACAGTGGAGCAAAGTCCCCTTCCGGGGGATCCCCACACTAGGCTCAGTACCGTGCTAGATATGTTTGAGCACGGGAAATCTTCCTGCCTCCCAGAGACTTCGCCGAGGCGTCCCGCGCCGCTGTTGCCGATGCCACCGTTGGATCCCTGCCTGTTACAGACCTCGCCGAGACGTCACATGCCGCTGTTGTCGGTGCCACCATTGGGGCTCCGAGGAGCTGCACCCAAGAAGACTACAGGCTGATAAGTTTCACCTCTTTATTACTGAATAAACGTTCGTCCCTGACCTACCCTGCCACTCTCCCAGTTCTGCCCCATTCCTTGTTATCACCCTACAATCCCTCACTCCCTACACTCCCTGTACATTCCTTGTTTAACAAATATTTTAACTCTTGATGTGTCTCTTGTCCGTGGTGAAATCCCACGTTCCTGTGATATCTACAGTACCCATCTTTTATATGCCTGGTCCTGGGCTCATATATCCAGGACGGGCTGGATTGGACAATTCAAAAATTGCTGTTTTGTGACTGGACAGTGGGCTAATTCAGGGGCCAGGATCTTGCATTTCAAATATCCTGTGTCTCTAGCTACTTGCTCCATACATTACAGTACATAGGAAATATTCAGCTTGGTTATAATCACACTTTGGAGCTTGGCTCACTAGACCGAGGTGTCACGATTGACACCACTTAGTATTCTTCCCCTATGGTTCTGAGTTCCTTCAATACTGGTAAATCCAGTCTTTTTATCAACTAAAAGTAACTCTACTGCTGTTATATATTATTCAACAATTATATTTTTTCTTCACAGTACCCCAAGAAAAGTTTGAAAATAATTTGACTATAGGGATGCATTAAGCTAAGTCGTGTCCTGTAATTAGCATCACAGGTGTCTACAAACTTATAATCAGTCAGTTTGCCTATTTAGGCCTCTTTCACATGTCAGTGTGTCCAGTTCGTGTGGTGACAGTTTTCACATGTACCGGAGACACTGACACACTCAAATGTATGGGTCTATGCACATGTCAGTGTGTTTTCACGGACCATGAGTCCGTGGGCAAAACACGCTGACATGTCCGTTTTTTTCCGGCAGCACGGTCCGCAAACCGTCCCGCACACGTGCACACGGAGAACATACATTGATGTCCTCCGTGTGACATGCATCGGCACTGGGGAAGAAGCGCTACAGTAAGCGCTGTTCCCCGACAGTGCGTGCTGAAGATGGCTCTCTTCCCTGCTCTGGTGGCGATCAGCGCGAGTAGGGGAGAATGATGAGAGTTATATTAAAGTCAGAAAGATGACAGCGGGGGGGCTTTTGGGACTATTACTCCCATCATCCGACACCTGCTGCCATCTTTCTGACTTTACTATAACCCTCATCATTCTCCCCTGCTCACGCTGATCGCCGGCAGAGCAGGGGAGAATAAGAGACATCTTCAGCACCTGCTGTCGGGGAACAGCGCTTACTGTAGCGCTTCTTCCATGGCAGCCGTCCGTGTGGTTTTGATGCAATGCAGCACACGGGCGACACATGGTTGCCAAGTGTGCAGCAAAAATCATATTCACGAGACACGGACACATAGACACTGATATCTCCGATACCGTTTTTTCGAATAGGCCAAAATACTTTTCAGCAGGTGCAGAAGTCTCATTGAGAGTTACAGAAGTCATTCGTTTTCAATGATGGCTGCAAAGGTTGAGTAATAAAATATTGAGTTAAACCCTCATTTTTGCCCAGGTCTTTTTAATTAGCTTTTTTATTCTGTTGAATCACAATTCTAAAGCAATGTCTGATTTTCATTAGATTATATTCAGTAAATTTACATTGAAAATTACTTTTGGCAATTTCAAGTTATTTTATTGACCATATTAGGTTTTTCTTACTGTAACAGAAAGGTACCAGCAATTTTGTCCTCGTCTATATGCCCATGTGGATAGGATATTGTCTGTAGGTTATAGCTGATGTAGCAGATGAATGTGGACATCCACTTTCAGTACATATTGGCCAAATGTTCATTCAGCTGGCAAGTATTCCTCCCAATTTCCTCATACTCATGCACCAAAGAATTGGCCAATCGTGCATGCGTTCTCAATGAGAATAGGTGGTTATGGTGTCTTCTGACACCTCTGGTGACAGCTCATTTTCTGTGAGAAGAAATTTTAATTCAAAATGCTGATCTGTTTTACACTGAAATCTACCAAATAAAAATTGGCTAAACATCTAATGCATGTGAGTTGGTCCCACAAGTTTGGCTAACTTCAGTCTGATGTGTATGGCTATCTTTAGAATCCTGTTTATTGAGTAGACATTGCTATCAGTAATCTCAAGTCAGCAAACTTCATGTATCCGAGGCTTTGATCTTTGATTTTCGGAACACAAGCTAAGCAGTTAATTAAAACATATTTACTGTGGACCAGGCTATATTTTTAAACAATTGGCTCGTTGCTCGGTATTTGATTAGAGTGGGATTAGATTGTATGGCATCATCGTTATTCTTATGAGGTCATTCATCTTTCTACACTTGTTTGACCTTCCCATCAATCTCTTTGATGTTGACACCCATGAGATGGAACATGTCATTCTACAACTAGAAGCTGAATGGCAACTACTGACAAATCTGAAATCTATCTTGTTCTTCTATGCATCTTCTTATTCTAGCAGCATATAAACATTTCTATGATTCCCGTCAGCTCATCTGTTCATTTAGAATTGCTTCTCCCAACCTCATTAATTCTTCAAGATCTAAAGTGTGGTGACAGTATGGAGCCAGCAGCACAAGGATCTACATCCCTGTTCAGAGGAAACACTCCCATCTGTGCATTCCTAGAGGCAGGGCTCGTGGGAGGACACAGACAGCTGGGTGTAATATGTCCTTTGACATGGCATGAACATTTTTTATAAGAGGTAAATAAAAGAGCAACCATTGAACAACAAATGATGTGGATCAAGAATATCTCATACCCAGCCTCTGTTGCATGCATAGACATCTTCAGACTGATTCTTTTCATTTTTCACCTGTTTATTATTTTGCTCCTGATTTGACCTTTTATGTCAGATTTCATTTTTCATATTTACATGTTGTAGCAATGAAAAAAACTCAACAAGCTATAGCATATGCTTTTAAACATCAGAAACATGAAGTCTTCTCTCCCTTGAAATCAGGAATGCCAACTGTAGTTCTTCTGTTCTCTGAACATTTTATCAAAACAAAATTTGTCAAATTAAAATCTAAATTAATTATAGTGATATATGTCCTAAGGCTGAGTGCTGATATGAACTCTTTGTCAGCGTTTACTGCGAGATGTAAAATAATGAAAATTACTCTCGCAATGACCTGCATCATCACCACAGCTTAAAAAGAAAAAGAGAATAAAATATTTGTTTTACAGACACTTGAAGAAAGTTGACTACATTTACAGTCTGTCGGGGAATTACAGACCACTGGAACCTGTCTTAGTATTCTCAGTATTTCATGTAGACTAGCAACTCGTTTTGCCCATATTGGTTGTTGCTTACAGTATTTTCAGCAACGTCACACAGAGAAGGTAGCAAACATAGGGATCTGAGTAATTATTATCTTTTGGTGTATGGAAAAATGATCTGAAAAATTATATTATATTATCATAGTCATAATAAGTTAGTTTCATTAATTCCTCCATTGCAAAGGTATTGCTAATATCCACAAGTGTGAGTAAGAGTGGCCCAATAATTGTCTGTGAAGTGGATGCTTCACTCAGTGACCTAAGAACCTGCCAAAAGAACCTTAAGACCATTTGACAGAATGTAAGCCTTCACTAGCACACAGTGTCAACGATCACTTCACGGCATCAGTGCTTTAAAATTACAGGCATCTCGAAAATGCCTTTATATAGTTCTAAGGGGTAAGGTTTCTCCTTGTGGAGAGTGACATACCAGCTCTGGCTTGTCAAGGTAAGGAGTCTTATTTGCCGTGCAATGTTCCTCTGGGAAATTTAATATGCAAATTGCCTTTTCAGAGAGAATGAGGACTTGAACTCAATAGCGCCACCTGTTGGTAGTAGCAATCCTACAAGTCACAATCAACCCTTTAACGAGTCTTGCAATATGACTTAGGATAAAAACCAAATCAGAATCTCAATTTACAGACACGGTGTTTCAGACTATTGGCCCTCATCAGTGCAAGGTATGAGAAATGATTTGGTTAGGTGAGAGGCTCTGGACTGATGTCTAAGGGGTAAGGTTTCTCCTTTTGGAGAGTGACATACTACCCCTTACTATCCTTGTCTGAATGTCTCTGTAATCATTTTTGAGTCCTGTTGTAATGTGGTTGTAAGAACATTTGTCTCTTCAAATCTAAGAAATATACTCAAAAATCTATAGTATACATATATATTATTAATATAATGTATTGTGAAATCTGGTGTCTTTGAAAAAGTAAACAGTGTCCACGGAGTTAAGATTTTTGGCATATGCCCTATTAGAATTTTATTACTGTCTTAATTTGGCTGGCACAGCTTTTATCTTGTGTTTCTGAGTTTACACCTTGCTCATCAACACAGCATTAAGAGTAACATTGTAATTGGATATCCTGATGGACATAATCAGCATAATCAGCAGCAATGTTGTCGGAAGAAAGGAGAAAAGCAACATTGCATACATGTAAGAAACTTAATTTATGCATAAAAAAGACAGTTGAATAATGACAATTACCAGCTTTAGAAATTTGAAGTAGAAATGCTACTGTCC
This sequence comes from Oophaga sylvatica, assembly GCA_033576555.1. Lineage (NCBI taxonomy): Eukaryota > Metazoa > Chordata > Amphibia > Anura > Dendrobatidae > Oophaga > Oophaga sylvatica. Next base: position 832,946,584 of record JARQOD010000001.1, on the reverse strand, counting down.
AGAGATAAGTTGTGGAATGTACCGTATATACTCATGTATAAGCCGACCCGTGTATAAGCCGACCCCCTAATTTTGCCACAAAAAACTGGGAAAATTTATTGACTCGTGTATAAGCCTAGGGTGAAAAATGATTATGCCCCCATATGATGCTCCACAGATTATGCCCCCATATGCTGCACAGATTATGCCCAATATGCTCCACAGATTATGCCCCTATATGCTCCAGATTATGCCTCCATATGCTCCAGATTATGCCCAATATGCTCCACAGATTATGCCCCTATATGCTCCAGATTATGCCCCCATATGATCCAGATTATGCCCAATATTCTCCACAGATTATGCCCCTATATGCTCCAGATTATTCCCCCATATATTCCACAGATTATGCCCCCATATGCTCCAGATTATGCCCCCATATGTTCCACAGATTATGCCCCATATGCTCCAGATTATGCCCCATATGTTCCACAGCTTATGCCCCATATACTCCATATTATGCCCCCATATGTTCCACAGATTATGCCCCCATATGTTCCACAGCTTATGCCCCCATATGCTCCATATTATGCCCCCATATGCTCCAGATTATGCCCCCATATGCTTCAGATTATGCCCCCATATGCTCCAGATTATGCCCCCATATGCTCCAGATTATGCCCCCATATGCTCCATATTATGCCCCCATATGCTCCATATGCCCCCATATGCTCCATATTATGCCCCCATATGCTCCATATTATGCCCCCATATGTTCCAGATTATGCCCCATATGCTGTTGCAAAAAAAAAAAAAAATGACATACTCACCTCTCGTCGCTGGGGGCCAGGTGCCGGTGTCCTGAGCAGGCAGTGACACTGGTGTGCTATGGGGGACAGGTGCCGGCGTCACCGCTCGCTCAGGACCCCGGCACCTGAGATATTTACCTGTCCTCTCTGCACCGCAGCGCTGCGTCCTCTTCCTGGTCCTCGGCAGTGAATGATCAGGCAGGGGGCGCAGCGCTCACTAATGACATCATCGCGCCCTCTGCTGATCATTCACAGCCAGAGGAGTCAGACGAGGACGCAGCCTGCAGCGTGGAACGGGACAGGTAAGTATCGCTATACGGGGGTCAGCGGGGGAGGAGGAGCGGGGGTGTCGGATCATACTCACCCCTCCACCGCGCGTCCCTGCAGCCTCTCCTCTTCTCCCGGGCTCTCCGCAGCGCTTCCTTCCTACAGCGGTCACATGGTACCGCTCATTAAAGTCACGAATATGTGCATATTCATGACTTTAATGAGCGGTGCCATGTGACCGCTGCAGGAAGGAGCCGGAGATCGTGGGAGAAGCAGAGGGGGCTGCAGAGACCGTGGCGGCGGAGAGGTGAATATAATCCGACACCCCCGCTCCTCCTCCCCCGCTGACCCCCGTATATGACCCGCGTATAAGCCGAGAGGGGGACTTTCAGCCCTAAATAATGGGCTGAAAATCTCGGCTTATACACGAGTATATACGGTAATAACTACAGAAAGATCACAAATTAATAATCAAGAATGGGACTGGAAAACAGGCAAGAGCCGTATAACCTTGTTAGTGGAGATTGTCCAACTGATCCACATAAGACACAGAAACACATCTAATGACATGTGGAATGCACTGAAAAGCTGCACAAGAGTAGAAAGAACTTTTGTAGGACTCCATAGAGAGTGACTGTGGAATTCCTTTTAAACCGGTGTAAGGAGGTGGCAGAGACCCTCAGCTGCTCCCTCTCTCCTTCCCTGATGTGGTTCCCCCATGCGGTGTTATGACAGTAGTTTCTGCCTTAATGTGTTCGTGCTATGTGTGTATTGTACTCATATGTATTGTCTGGCAATGTTTTCCATGTGTGTTAATGCAATGTGCTATGCTGAGTTTAAGCAAAGGAGATAGTTAAGTTAATCCAGGGGGTGGGCCTAGCAGCCTCAAGGGAAGCAGGAAGCTCCTGCTTCTAGCAGAGCCCAGGCAGGATGGCCTGAGGCAGGGTGTGTGTCCTTGTCTGGAACAGGGAAGGCCCCCTTCTGGGGCACAGGTGCGTCCCCACTTGGGACAGAAGGAGCCCCCATCTGAGGCATATGGGCATCCCCGTCTGGGACAGGGAAAGCCCCCACCTGGGGCACAGGTGCGTCACCACTTGGGACAGAAGGAACCTCCAGCTGGGGACTTCAGGCAGCAGGAACGGGCACAAGGACTGTTAGAGTGCCCTCTAAGAGACTGTTAGCTCCCAGGAGCAGATTGTGAGCTGGTGCTTCTGCTGAGAAGACAGCAAACGTAGATAGGGACAGCTCAGGAAATTGCTACCTACTTTACATCTTTATTCCTTTATTAAACTGTTTCCCTGTTGGATTAAAACTGTGCCGGAGTGTTTCCCTGGACCCTCATCACCAGCGACTGCAGTGACTGTGAAGGAAAGGTAATTGCCTGGGATCGCATCTGTCTGTTTTATGTGCAAGGGGCCGGGTGTTTGTGGACTTTTGCTGTAAGTGGACTCTGTCATGACTACCATCCGATGACACCTTGTTACACTGGGATACAAAGTCACACAAGAAGAAAAGTAGAGCATGTTTCAGATGCCATAAAAAGGGTCACTTAAAGAAGACTTACAACATGGAAAGCAAAGACTAAATGAGACTAAACAAAGGTTAAAGCCACAATCTATGATCAATGTGCAGATAATTGTAATGGCATCTTTAAAGTGTGAAATAACACTGGTGATTTTGGTGCCAACAATGTCTTAACGGTTTTATATTAAGTTTTTGGTGCTGATTAAGAATATAACTTTAGTTTTGCCAGATTGGCTCTAGGTTCTGAGATATTTTATAGTTAATTAATTAATTACAGTAGAATTCTGACTTCAAAAAGTCACCTTTATAGAATTGGAAGGCTATAAATTGTAATACAAAATAATTATATGGGATATTTCATTACCTAAAACACTGTTAAAGTGTCAAAAGATAGACCAAAAGACCTAACCTATTGCATTTGTTATAACACACAAGTTGCATTGGGGGTATGTATTAATTTCATGGATGTATTATCTCAAAAACTAGAACCAATTCAGCAAAAGTAATGGATTTTTTTAATTCAGCACCCTCAAAATACTCTATATTCATTCAAAAAACCTTGGCACCTGAAACATTTTTTTTTACCTGTGCAATCATTGTTGTTTTCTTTGTTGGTGCACTAATTCCAGAGCCATGGAAAAATAGTTTTTTTTTTCACAGTACTTGACTTAAATAAAACAAACAATATATCTAATAAATGTAGATAGAACTGAACATGGAATCCTCATGTGTTGCAGTAGAACGGGGCAAAATTTACACATAATAAAAGATGTGTTGTATGTTCCCAGTCTAGAAGGAGGATTGTTAACAGTAAAGCATATGACTGCTAAATGACTTGCTGTTAATTTCCAAGGTGGTAAATATGCTATCCAGGAGGAAAAATTGGTGACAGACAATTGTCAAATCAGATGAGCATTTATATAATCTTAATATAGTAAAACAACAAGTGAAACTTTGCACACATGGACACAAAATAATCTATCCACACATTGCATAGATGTCTGAGTAACAGACCATAAGAAAGCATTATGATGCTGCATAAACAGAAACTGCCAATTGGATTTTTTAGAGTCCACTTTTTCAAATATTGTAAAATATAATTGTATCAGGAAACTAAATTACTTGAAAGTTTTATCCCATAGGCCTGAGAATTAATGTTTGTTCAAGATAATAGATCACACATGCCTTGGTTCAATAGAAGAATCATCTAAGAAACTTCAGGGGAGAACTTAGGTGTCTGTGAAACATGAGTGAACCTGATTTTGCAAATGAACAAAAACAAAACTAGAAAGGCATAATAATAGTGAGAAATATAAGTAGCATTTGAAAGGGTGTAAATACAAGCAGTGTATGCGAGGTCTTTCTGAAATTAACTGTTTAACAAACTAAAACGTATATTTTCACCATAGGGTGGTAAGAAAAATATGAAGATTGCTCAGGAGCTGAGCCTGCTTCATACCAGACAGATGTCAGCTGTGTTACATAGCTGGCATTTGCCTGTAATTACAGCAACTAGAACTTGCTCCTATCACTAATGGTTAACCATTTAAATTCTGAGATCAATCTCTGACAGTGGCATTTAAACGATCACAGTTAACCAATGGATTACCATTGCAGTCGATAATCTGCTGAAGGCCCCTGTAAATACCTTGTTAGTAAGCTCAGCTATAGTGGTACTGTGGTATTGCATTATATAGTATTAGTGATTGAACGATTACAGGTTTAACTCCCCTAAGAGGACTAAAAAATAAAGTAAAAGATAAAACAAAATGTTTTAAAAAATCTAAGAACAATATATATAATAGTTTAAATCAACCAAAATGTTCCAGTTCAAAAATGAAAAAAAAAAAATTAAACAATAAAACATATTGGCATTGTCAAGCCCATTCTTTTAAAATATAAAGTTATTTAAACTGTATGTTAAATTCAGAAAAGTAAAATAAATCTGTACACCAGAATTTACAGTTTTCGTTTGCAACACACCACAGAAATTGAAATAAAAAGTGATCAAAGTATCATATGTATCACAAAATAATATCAATAAAAAGCACAGGGTGCAAAAAACAAGCCGACACACAGCTCCTTGAATTTAAAATGTAAAAGTTGTGTGTCTCAAGTGACACCTAACATAATTGTATTTTTTTTTTTTACTAAATTTAGAATTTTTCTTCACCACTAAAATAATAATGGACAAGTTTGGTATTGCTATTCTCATACTGACATGGAGAATCATGTTGGCAGGTGATTTTTATCACAGAGTGAATGCCAGAAAAGCAAATCTCAAAAAATAATGGCAGAATTGCATTGTAAATTGTACAGAGAAATGAATGGTGTCATTCAAAACTATATACATTGAAAAAATGATGGCTCTTGCAACAAGGTGACGAAAGAACACAAGTGCAAAAATGAAAACATTAGCTGGTCCTTAAGGAAATGAAGAGAACCAAGCTTATATCTATCTTTTCCAAACTGCTTATAAAGGTACTGACGCTGACGGCTTCATGAGATACAGATATATCAAGAAAAATGTACGTCGCTTACCATACGACACACGACAGAGGAGTCAGAGAAGATGGGGAACTCGCTTACAAAGGGGTTCGTCTCTAACAAAACATACGCAGGACCATTATTTATCAGGGTCTCAGCAATCTTAAGACTGGCCATTTACTGTCATGCTCCTCTTTTTTGGAGGGGTGTCTTGGAGGGACATGCAATAGCAATTCATAAACAGGACTACAGTGTAAGGGTTGGAACAACAATATCAAGTTATTAATTTCTCTGATTATTCATTGTCAAGTGATGAATCTGTATTAGTCAAAGGCCTGGTCTTTGTTCCCACTGTACATTTTTAAAGCTTTTAATAGGGTCAAATATAAATGCAAAAAATATTTGTATCTTACAGGAAAAGAAAAAGTATACAAGGTTAGGAATTTCAAATGATGACCTCCCAGACTTAGAAATAACTTCTTTACTGAATGAAAATGATACAGATTCAAGTGTTGACCCATTCACTAATTTTGATCTCATGAAAACAAAAATGCCTCCAAAAAATGCAGTTAGTGACAGTGATAATACATAGTGTGCAAAATTAGGCAAGTGAGTATTTTGACCATATCATTTTTATGCAGATTTTCCAACTCTAATGCTGTATAAACTTGAGTGCACATTGCTGGGCCCCTGTGTAAGAACAATATATGGTCCATTTGCAGTCCAATAGCTTACCATAATGCACAATTCCACTTGCTTTGGAGGTAGAAGTGTCCCCATTACCTCTTATACCCTTTGCAACTTCACAGGTTGCAACAATGGTATGTTCACCCCTGAGTAATTGGTTTGAAGCATATCAGGTAATGTGTATTTAGGTAATGAGGGAGGGTGAGGCCTAACGGTATCAACACCCTTTATCAAGGTGTGCAGAATTATTAGGCAGTCTGTTTTTCTCAGGCAAATTGGGCCATAAAAAGATTTAACTGACTCTGAAAAGTCAAAAATTATTACAAGTCTTACATATGGATGCACCACTCTTCAAATTGCTAAGATATTGGGGCATGACCACAGAACTATCAAAATTTTTCTGCAAATAGTCAACATGGTCGCAAAAATCCTGTTGAAATGCACATCAACTGACTAAGATTTGAGAAGAATCAAACATGAAGTGACCAGGTACCCTCCAGTGCTGTCATATTCCAGAAATCCAACCTCAGCGCCCGGAGACATGGCCAAGATAAGGAAGGCTGAAACCCGACCACCACTGAACAAGACAAATGATGAAACATCAAGACTGGGCCAAGAAATATGTGAAGACAGATTTTTCAAAGGTTTTGTGGACCAGTAAGAAGATAGTGACTCTTCACGGACCAGATAGATGGGCCCTTAGCTGTATCAGTAACAGACAAAGCCCTCCACTTTGACTCAGACTCCAACAAGGTGGAGGTCAGGTACTGCTGTGGGCTGGTATTATTAAAGATGGGCTAATTGGAATTTTTAGGGTTGAAGATGGGCTCAAAATCAACTCCCATCTTTAAAAAAACCCACGATTTTTATGCAGAAAATGCTCCATTGCTGTCATTGAAGTACTCTATTGATTGGACAGCCAGTAAAGGCCTTAACAATGAAAGCGTAATGGCATGGCCCCTTTCCTCACCTCACCTAAACCCTATTGAAGACTTGTGGCCTCTTCGTTAACAGGATATTTATGATGAAGATGTCGTTGCCACATAATGTGGGACATTCTGAGACATTATGCCTGTTTCAAATTAAATTATAAAATCTATGTTTGTGCTCAGAAGAGCCACACTGATACATTGAGCATCAAGGCAGATCTATCTTTATTACATCATGACATCATCTTAAATAGGCATTTCTTGGTCATTCACTGTAGCAATATAATTGGCTCAGCTTATCTCTAAATATGTGCTGGCATTTGCATACATCCATCTCATTGGCTAAAGGTAATACTGTCTACACCCAGCTATTTTGATAGAAGTGGTTTTAGTTTAGATTTTGTATTAGTCTTGGCTGATGAAGAGACCTGAGTAGTCTCGAAAGCTTGCAATTTGTTACCATCTTTTCAGTTAGCCATTAAAAGGTATCAACCACTGAGGACTCTCAAGTCTAAATATTTTTTTACACCCAGCTAAAGAGTTTAGGTATGTCTTTTCCTTTGCTTTAGTTTTTCCGTTATTTCTAAGTCTTTAGACAAAGAAATTCCTAAAACACAGACTCCCTTTTGGAAAGCAGGAGATGCATGTAGAATATCCAAAATGGAGTCAGGATAGATGAATACATCCTGCGGACACTTTGTGGAAATGGCAGTATCACTGGTTCCATGACCAAATTAATGTAACGCAGTGCTGTTAGTGTAGATGGATAGAAGGCTAAATGTGGTCTAGCTACCTATTATTATGGTACCCCACTTCATGAGAAGGTACAGCTACAGTTGTTCCTGTGACCTCATTCCCAGGGGCGCACCTACCTTGAGGCGAGTTGAGCTATCTGCCTCAGGCGGCCGTCCCTTACTGATGTTAGGGGGCGGCATATTCTACTCTTCTGCATCTGCTCCTGTTGCTCATGTATTGCTGCTCTGTGCACACAGGACCTGTGATGAGGTCACAGGAGGGGAGGAGCCAGGAGTCACATGATCAGGGGCTGCCCTCAGTGTATGCAGGACTCTGCTTTGCTGGTTGTCATGGTGCTGGATGAGGGAAGTATATGTGTGGGGTTAGGAGGTGTTTACAGGGTGGATGTAACAGAGCTGTGTGTGTGTAGGAGGTGTACGGATCGGAGCCGCATGTGTATGGGGTGTGCGGAGCGTAGCCATGTGTGTACGCGGGGTGCGGTGCCCTGTACATACGAGATGTGTGGAGCGGAGCCGCGTGTGTACAAGGTGTATGGAGCGGAGCCATATGTGTACGAGATGTACGGAACGGAGCCCTGTGTGTTTGAAGTGTATGGAGCGGAGCTGTGTGTGTATGGGGTGTGCGGATTGGAGCCACGTGTGTGCAAGGTGTATGGAGCGTAGCCGTGTGTGTACGAGGTGTACGAATGGAGCCCTGTGTGTATGAACTGTACGGAGCCATGTGTATATGAGGTGTGCAAAGCAGAGCCACGTGTATACGAGGTGTGCGGAGCAGAACCACGTGTGTACGAGGTGTGCGGAGCCTTGTGAGTACGAGGTGTGCGGAGAGGAGCCGCGTGTGTACGAGGTGTGCAGAGTCGCGTGTGTGCAAGGTGTGCGGAGCGGAGCTGCATGTGTACAGGTGTGCGGAGAGGAGCCGCGTGTGTACGAGGTGTGTGGAGCGTAGCCACGTGTGTACGAGGTGTGCGGAGCGGAGCCGCATGTGTGCAAGGCATACAAAGTGGAACCGTGTGTGTATGAAGTGTGAGGAGCCATGCATGTACGAGGTCGGTGTATGGTGGGGAGCATTCATACCTCCCAACCGTCCCAGATCCAGCGGGATAGTCCCGATTTTGAGAGACAGTCTGGCCCGGCCAGGAGCTTACTTTTCCCGTGGACACAAGAGTACACGGCAGATAACCGAGGAGCACTTAAAACTCGCACGTGACGTTCCACCGGAAGTGATGTGCTGGAAGCTGACCGGAAATTAAGTAATTTCGGGAGGAGATTGTGACGGAACCATGGAGGCACTTCAGGGAATGCTTCAGATCCATCACCGTGTCCTCCTCCAACAGCGTGGACAGCGGGATCGCCTTGGAATCGGGGATGTCGGCCATGTGAGCGGATCATGGTATGTCCTGCACCATGAGGCTCAGGTGGGCACTACAATGGGAGCCGGGCTGCTGTAGTATCTTTATAGAATCTTTCTTTCTCTCTCTCTCTCTGTTCTTTCTTTCTTTCTCTTTCTTTCTTTCTTTCCCCTCTTTCGTTTTCTCTCTGTTCTTTCTTTCTCTGTTCTTTCTTTCTCTCTGTTCATTCTTTCTCTGTTCTGTCTTTCTCTCTCTGTTCTTTCTTTCTCTCTCTTTTTCTCTCTCTCTGTTATTTCTTTATTTTTCTCAGTACCAGTCAGTGTTTCTTTTCTTTCTTTCCCCTTTCTTTCTATGTTCTTTCTTTCCCCTTTCTCTCTGTACTTTCTTTCCCCTCTTTCTTTCTCTCTCTGTTCTTTCGCTCTCTGTTCTTTTTCTTTCCCCTCTTTTTTCTTTCTCTCTGTACTTTTTCTTTCCCCTCTTTCTTTCTCTCTCTGTTCTTCCTTTCTCTCTCTGTTCTTTCTCTTTCGTTCTCTCTGTTCTTTTTTCCCCTTTTTTTCTTTCTTTCTCTCTCTGTTCTTTCTTTCTCTCTCTGTTCTTTCTTTCCCCTCTTTCTCTCTCTCTGTTCTTCCTTTCTCTCTGTTCTTCCTTTCTCTCTCTGTTATTTCTTTCCCCTCTTTCTTTCTCTCTCTGTTCTGTCTTTCTCTCTCTGTTCTTTCTTTCTCTCTCTTTCTCTCTCTCTCTCTGTTCTTTCTTTCTTTTTCTCAGTACCAGTCAGTGTGCCCATAGTACCAGCCACTGACACTATATACAAAGCTCCTGTGTATAATGTCACTGGTGATCACTGTATTATCTGTACACTGACACTATATACAGAGCTCCTGTGTATAATGTCACTGGTGTTCACTGTATTACCTGTACAATTGACACTATATACAGAGCTCCTGGGTATAATGTCACCGTCTCCAGCATTTATCAGCGCCATCTTGTGACTGCAACTTCTGCCACGTTCACACGTTCAGTATTTTACCAAAGTATTTGTAGGCCAAAACCAGAAGTGGAACAATCAGAGGAAAAATATAACAGAAACACGTCATCACTTCTGGATTTCTCACCCACTCCCAATTTGGCCTTACAAATACTGAGGTAAAATACGGACCAAATACTGAACGTGTGAATGTGGCTTTATGCTGGTTTCACACATCGATTCCTGATATTTCCGGTACCTGGAAAAACCGTTAGTGGAGATATCCGTGTCCGTGTGTGTAATACGTGTGGCAACTGTGTGCCGCAACAGTACCACACGGGGAAGGAACGCTACAGTAAGCACTGTTTCCCGGCCCGGGGCGCCCCTAAAATGAAGCTGTGGCACCCTGAGGGTCCAGTCGCCACAGAGATGCTGCATCGCACCCAGCGGTGTGGCACCTGACTCTCAGGTAAGGAAGACGCACCCCATTGACTCCAACCACTGCATCCAACATACACTATGCTGAAGAAAGGAGGACCAGGCAAACATCGGGGAATGGTCCCTAGACTAGAGGGAAAGTTCAGCTCCACTAGTAACACCGAGAACAGTGGGTCTCTTCAAGGGGCCACTAACCACGGTAATCCCACCGGGAGGAAGCTTAGGGGTCAAGTACATCCAGGACCTGGTACCGAGTGGCCTCGCAAACCACCAGTCCGGTCTGGTAACTGAAAGGACCCAATACTCCCTCGTCCGAGGGCTCTATGGTGGCGGGGTGCATGGAAGTTAGGAGTGTAGCACCTAGAGAAGAAGCTGGAAAGGAACATACAAAAGGGAGTCTTTGGAAGTGCGACTAATTTACCTGAGGGTTGCTGGAACACTCTCTTGGAGGACACAGCGCCCGGCTGGCATCTGTAAGGAACAAATAGACTGTGAGTAAAAACCCTGAAACTGCAGCAGAACTGTTTCCTGATTATTCCAGCGACGCACACTCCCCTCTGCTACATCCTCCCTGCACCATTACTACACCTTTCATCTACCTGCCCTGAAAGGACTCCGTCTCACCGGTGGGAGACCTAACAACTAGGTGCACAACACCATCCCTTCCAGAGGACCTGCACAGCAGCGCTGGTCACCCTGACCAGGTACTACAGGTGGCGTCACGACAAACTACACAAACATTTTATCCTCTGTAAATACTCCCCCATTTATAGTGAGCGCCCAGGGCCACGGACCGAGCTGTGGCTGCCCGTGAAATCCCCCATAGAAGTCGACGGGCTCGGTGCCGAGTACCCATGGCCCTGGCAGACGGCTCATTTCTGGCATCACAAACAGGATTCTGAAGCTCATGATACGAGAGTCCTGTATGCCTAAATTGACTGTTTTTGTGCTAAAAGACTTTATTTGCCATTTTTGTGACTTTGCCGCCATTTACCGCCATTTGCCGCCATTTTACTGCCATATTCGCGCCATGAGGCGCTGGTGAAGAAGGAGGGCGTGAATTCGTGGGTGTGCACTTCCCCAGTGGTGCGAAAGAAATGCCCACCTACCCAAAATGCTTCTGCAATGTGCGGACATGCCCCACAGCCATGGAGATCCGCCTCCTCATCCTCCTTGGTGGGAGGAAGAGAACACGAAAGTTGCGCCCCTATTCTACAGAGCGGGACCCTCCAGAGGGAGACATGAGATGGGACCAGGGGAAGATGGCATCAGGAGGCGAGCTGCCGTGGAGAGGGATGGAGGAGCTTACCCTCTCCCCCCATGAGGAAGAGCTACCCGTCACTGAGCCACCTGCAGGGCCCGAATCCGTCAGTGCCCTCTCCAGTGAGGAGGCAGATGCCGCGCTGGAGGACCTGGCCCAGCACCGGGCAGAAGTGGAACGGATGGAGCAGAGCTGGAGGGCTCTGAAGCTGCGGCTGCAGCAGCGCTGACTGCTCCGTCCACCTGCGATACCGGAAGCCACCCGGGAAGCGACCCCCGTCGCAGACGCTGCCGCCGGATCACCTGTCCCCACAGCGGAGTCCACGAAGGAATTGCTTCCCACGCCGCCTGCACCAGCTCCGTCTTGGTTTTACATATACCTCAGAAACTAAAAACCCATTTGGTGTGGCCGAAGGTTAGGTCTGCTGAAAGAAAGTCTTGCAGCCCACCCAAGACCAACGTGGGAGGTTTGGAGCGGGTCCTCCACAAGTATAAGTTTTGCCTGAACTCTAATGTCATTGCTATTTGCACTTTATTTGAATGTTATTATTAAAAATGTTATTTATGCAACGTTTACCTAAAGTGCCTCGCATAAAGGGAAGATGAGTTTTGAAACTGTTTTCTACTGTTTTGCTAGCATTTAAAAAAATTTGTATGTTTCTCCATAACATCTTTACTCTTTTACAGCCCGGGAGTGCTGTGTTTAACAGGGGGGGAATGTGGTGGCCTGAGGGTCCAGTCGCCACAGAGATGCTGCATCGCACCCAGCGGTGTGGCACCTGACTCTCAGGTAAGGAAAAAGCACCCCATTGACTCCAACCACTGCATCCAACATACACTATGCTGGCTGAGCACAGGCAGACCCTTCGGGAGGATGGTCTGACTCAGGCTAGTTAGAACAGGGTGTAGCTAGTTGGGTAGGAGGGGCTTAGGCAGCATTAGGCTGCGTGTGAGATTAGAGTTTCCAGTTTTGAGACAGGCAGTCAGTGTGTGGGTGTCATGTGTGCATCGCCACGAAGATCGTCGCGGTTGCACATTCTGACTTCTCACAGCTGAGTTGCTGTTTCTTTGTGTTTGGCAGTTAGGGAGTTAATTCTGTCTGTGCTCAGTTCTGGGACTGGGTGCAGTTTCTCCCGGCTGCAATTAATTATTTGTTGATTGGTTTCCTTTAAATCTCTGGTTGTCTGTGTTGGGAGTTGCCAGTGAAATTCTTCATGCAGACCACAGATAGGATTGTATCTGTATAGACTTAAGTTAAAGAGCTCCTTAGTTGTTTTAAGCTCACCTTGCTTAGAGTTTAATATCCCAGATCATTTATGTTCCTTCTGTGTTTGAGTGTGTATGCAAGTCTGTGTTTTCTCCAGTCTGTCTTATATGTCTAATCTGTGTATTTAGCAGAGATCAGCCCATATCCCTTTGGTGGTAATCAGAATCCTTCTTAGGACTGATTACAGGGTTCAGGGACTGATAGGAGACAGGGTTAGGCTGGAGACTTGGACCTCTGAACCATTATCAGTACCTCCAAGGTGAGGGATTAGTTAGGACCCCAGTTTAGGGTCAGGTTAAACCCCCGGTCCTCCTCTTTCCTGTGACAGTGTATCAAGTCCTCAAGATTAACCCTGAGTTCACGGATATCGTGTCAGGTAAATCTATTCTATATTTACATGCTGATGTTGCTAATCTATATGTTGTATAGAGTGTTGTTCTTTTAAGAATAGTTTACTGACATCGTACACATATCATAAGACCGCGTGACATTTTCACTGGCCCATAAAATTATTCCCAGTTGCCATGGATCCAGTAGCCCAGCTGGCTCTGCAGTTGCAGGGATTATCCATGGAGCTGACGGACATTAAGTCCAAAGTTTTGTCTCCCTCGGAGCAAACCAGATTTGAACCTAAAGTAGCTCTCCCGGACAGGTTCACTGGTGGGCGAGACAAATTTTTTACCTTCAGGGAAGCATGTAAATTGTATTTTCGGCTTCGGCCTCGATCATCAGGGAGTGAAGAGCAGAGAGTGGGAATTGTTATCTCGCTCCTACAAGGGGACCCTCAATCCTGGGCCATCTCCCTTCCTCCGGGATCCCCGGCTCTACAGTCAGTAGATCGATTTTTTACTGCCCTGGGTTTGGTATATGATGACCCAGATCGGGTCTCTCTTGCTGAGACAAAATTACGTAAGATACAGCAGGGAGATCGTCCGGCGGAGGAATTTGCTTCTGAGTTCCGTAGATGGGCCACAGATACTCAGTGGAATGACCCAGCTCTTAGGAGCCAGTTTTGTCATGGGCTTTCTGACAAATTAAAGGACGTTTTGGCTCAGTATGATTCTCCTCCATCACTGGAGGCTGCTATGGCCCTAGCTATCCGTACTGATAGACGGCTCCGGGAGAGGTGCGAGGTAACTCCGCTCCCTGTTGTTACTCCACCTACTACTAAAGTCCCTTATGTTGAGGTTCCCCTTGTCTGTTCGGAGGAGCCTATGCAGTTGGGAGGGACATCATTTCGTAGGAGGGGATTGGCGGTACGCCGCAGGACTAGAAGGTGTTTCTTCTGCGGGAAAGAGGGACATTTTGTTGGGGATGTCCATCCCGTGCCTTGTTGAGCAAAAAGTCGCCGGAAAACTGTTAATCCCAGGTTGTGTGGTGGACGACAACCTGGGAGTATGTATTTCGTCCGCTAGTTCTTCTCAGTTCCTTGTACCAGTGGAGGTGGTGGTTGGTACGAGAGTGGAGAGATTTTCTGTTCTTCTTGATAGTGGGTCCGGGGCTAATCTGGTTGACGCTCAGTTTGCTCAGGCTCAAGGTATGCATCTGAGTGTATTGGTCAAACCGATCCCTATATTCTCCATTGACGCCAGGCCTCTCGGCCAAGGTAGCTTTGTTCATGAGGTTCATAACATTGACCTTCGGGTAGGGGCAATACATAGGGAACTATTATCTTGTTATGTGTTGGAGGGTCTACCTACTCCTATTGTGTTGGGACTTCCTTGGTTGGTTAAACATAACCCTGTGATTAATTGGCAGTCCAGAGATATAAGCCAATGGGGGGAGTTTTGCAAAAGTAACTGCATGAACACAGTCATCAGTGCGGTCGTGCCTAGTACTTTGCCTCCTTTTTTGGAGGACTTTGGGGATGTGTTCTCTGAGGAGGGGTGTCAGGAGTTGCCTCCTCATCGCGTGTATGACTGCTCTATTAATTTACTTCCTGATGCTAAGTTACCTAAAGCTAGGTTATATAACCTTTCTGGTCCTGAGAGGCAGGCTATGAAAGATTATATTTCGGAAAGTCTGGCCAAAGGGCATATTAGACCTTCATCTTCCCCAGTGGCCGCGGGGTTCTTCTTTGTGAAGAAAAAAGAGGAGGCCTACGCCCTTGCTTGGATTTCCGCGAACTTAATCGGATTACTGTTCGAGATCCGTATCCACTCCCTCTGATTCCTGATCTCTTCAATCAAATTGTTGGCGCCAAATGGTTCTCTAAATTGGATCTCAGGGGGGCGTATAATCTGATTAGGATAAAAGAGGGGGATGAGTGGAAAACGGCGTTTAACACGCCGGAGGGACATTATGAGAACCTTGTCATGCCTTTTGGTCTGACTACTGCACCAGCAGTATTCCAACATTTTGTTAATGACATTTTTCGTCATCTGGTGGGGCTGTTTGTGGTCGTATATTTGGATGACATTTTAATTTACTCACCAGATCTTGTGTCTCACCAGGAGCATGTGAGACAGGTGTTGCAGATCTTGCGAGACAATAAACTATACGCCAAACTGGAAAAGTGTGTATTCGCCGTACAGGAACTTCAGTTTTTGGGTTTCTTGGTGTCAGCCTCCGTTTCCGTATGGACCCTGAAAAGGTGAGAGCAGTGCTTGAATGGGATCAGCCAGAGGATCTTAAGGCTCTGCAGCGTTTTCTGGGGTTTGCTAACTACTACCGGAAATGTATTTGTAATTTCTCATCGGTTGTCAAACCTCTCACTGACATGACAAGAAAAGGGACGGATTTTTCTAAATGGTCGGACAAAGCTTGCCAAGCTTTTTCCTCTTTGAAAAAATGTTTTGCTTCGGCACCCGTTCTCATCCAACCAGATGCATCACAGCCGTTCGTTGTGGAGGTGGACGCGTCTGACGTAGGGGTGGGTGCAATATTGTCCCAGGGTCCGTCCCCTGGTAAATGGCATCCGTGCGCTTTCTTTTCTAAAAAATTGTCGTCCGCCGAAAGGAATTATGATATCTGCAATAGGGAACTTTTGGCCATTAAGTTGGCTTTTG
Organism: Oophaga sylvatica; assembly: GCA_033576555.1. Taxonomy (NCBI): domain Eukaryota; kingdom Metazoa; phylum Chordata; class Amphibia; order Anura; family Dendrobatidae; genus Oophaga; species Oophaga sylvatica. Next base: position 832,930,861 of record JARQOD010000001.1, on the reverse strand, counting down.
AAGAATGGCGTCACTTTTTGGAGGGGGCAGTCCACCCGGTCACCGTCATTACTGATCACAAGAACCTGCTGTATTTGGAATCTGCTAAGCGTCTGAATTCCAGACAAGCTCGATGGTCGTTGTTTTTTACCAGGTTTAATTTTGTTGTCACTTATCGCCCTGGATCTAAGAATGTTAAGGCGGATGCCTTGTCTCGCAGTTTCCCAGGGGCCGGGAAAATGGATGACCCGATTCCTATCCTTCAGGAGGGGGTGGTAGTGTCGGCTGTATGTTCTGAGCTTGAGGAGGAGGTGTTAGAGGCTCAGGGGGACGCCCCTGCAGGACCTCCAGGGAGACTGTTTGTCCCGAATCAGTTGAGACAAAAGGTTATTGAGGCACATCATAATTCTGCTTTAGCAGGACATCCAGGGAGTAAGGCTACTTTAGATCTCCTTTCTCGCCGGTTTTGGTGGCCTAACGTTAATAAAGATGTTTTAACTTTTGTCGCGTCCTGTGGGGTTTGTGCTCGCTCTAAGACCCCTCATACCCATCCGTCTGGGACCCTCTTACCCTTGAAACTTCCGGAGCGTCCATGGACTCATTTGTCTATGGACTTCATCACGGACCTTCCTCAGTCATCAGGGAAGACTGTCATACTGGTGGTTGTTGACAGGTTCAGTAAGATGGCACATTTCATTGCTCTTCCTGCCCTCCCTAATGCTAAAACTCTGGCGCAGGTGTTCATTGGGGAGATTGTGAGACTTCATGGGTTGCCTTCTGATGTGGTGTCAGATAGGGGGTCTCAGTTTGTGTCCAAGTTTTGGAGGGCATTTTGTTTACGTCGGGGGATGCAATTGTCATTTTCCTCGGCTTTTCATCCGCAGACCAATGGTCAGACAGAGCGTCTGAATCAAAGCCTAGAGACTTATCTTCGGTGTTTTGTCTCAGAGAACCAGGAGGACTGGTCTTCTTTCTTGCCTCTGGCAGAGTTCGCTCTTAACAACAGGCGGAGCGAGTCCACTGGTAAGTCCCCGTTTTTTGGGGCATATGGTTTTCATCCCCAGTTTTGTACATTCAATGGGGGGGGCCCTTCTGGGGTTCCTGAGGAGGAGCGTTTCTCGTCGTCACTTGCTTCAGTGTGGAGAGGTGTATTGAATAATCTGAGTGCTATGGGGAACCGTTATAAACGTATGGCTGATAGGAGGAGAGTTTCTGGTCCAGATCTTAATGTGAACGATCTGGTATGGTTGTCTACCAGGAATATAAAACTTAAAGTTCCCTCCTGGAAGCTGGGCCCCAGATTCATCGGGCCGTACAGGATCAGTTCCATAATTAATCCTGTGGCATTTCGTCTGGACCTCCCTCCTACGTTTAAAATCCACAATGTGTTCCACAAGTCATTACTTAAGAGGTACGTGGCACCAGTCATACCATCACCTCTACCTCCTCCTCCAGTGGTGGTCAATGGTAACTTGGAGTTTCAAGTGTCAAAGATCATTGACTCACGTCTGAATCGCCGGTCCCTTCAGTACTTGGTGCATTGGAAGGGGTATGGTCCAGAGGAGAGGACGTGGGTTCCTGCGTCTGACATTAACGCAGATCGTTTGGTGCGGACCTTCCACAGAACTCACCCGGGCAAACCTGGCCCTGAGGGTCCGGAGGCCCCTCGTAGAAGGGGGGTACTGTCATGTGTGCATCGCCACGAAGATCGTCGCGGTTGCACATTCTGACTTCTCACAGCTGAGTTGCTGTTTCTTTGTGTTTGGCAGTTAGGGAGTTAATTCTGTCTGTGCTCAGTTCTGGGACTGGGTGCAGTTTCTCCCGGCTGCAATTAATTATTTGTTGATTGGTTTCCTTTAAATCTCTGGTTGTCTGTGTTGGGAGTTGCCAGTGAAATTCTTCATGCAGACCACAGATAGGATTGTATCTGTATAGACTTAAGTTAAAGAGCTCCTTAGTTGTTTTAAGCTCACCTTGCTTAGAGTTTAATATCCCAGATCATTTATGTTCCTTCTGTGTTTGAGTGTGTATGCAAGTCTGTGTTTTCTCCAGTCTGTCTTATATGTCTAATCTGTGTATTTAGCAGAGATCAGCCCATATCCCTTTGGTGGTAATCAGAATCCTTCTTAGGACTGATTACAGGGTTCAGGGACTGATAGGAGACAGGGTTAGGCTGGAGACTTGGACCTCTGAACCATTATCAGTACCTCCAAGGTGAGGGATTAGTTAGGACCCCAGTTTAGGGTCAGGTTAGACCCCCGGTCCTCCTCTTTCCTGTGACAGTGTATCAAGTCCTCAAGATTAACCCTGAGTTCAACGGATATCGTGTCAGGTAAATCTATTCTATATTTACATGCTGATGTTGCTAATCTATATGTTGTATAGAGTGTTGTTCTTTTAAGAATAGTTTACTGACATCGTACACATATCATAAGACCGCGTGACAGTGGGTACTGGACTATCCTGCTGCTCCTCGGAGTCCACCTCAGGGAGCCTAACTGCAACTGAGGCTGTGCCCCATCCTGAAGAAAGGAGGACTAGGCAAACATCGGGGAATGGTCCCTAGACTAGAGGGAAAGTTCAGCTCCACTAGTAACACCGAGAACAGTGGGTCTCTTCAAGGGGCCACTAACCACCGTAATCCCACCAGGAGGAAGCTTAGGGGTCAAGTACATCCAGGACCTGGTACCGAGTGGCCTCGCAAACCACCAGTCCGGTCTGGTAACTGAAAGGACCCAATACTCCCTCGTCCGAGGGCTCTGTGGTGGCGGGGTGCATGGAAGTTAGGAGTGTAGCACCTAGAGAAGAAGCCGGAAAGGAACATACAAAAGGGAGTCTTTGGAAGTGCGACTAATTTACCTGAGGGTAGCTGGACCACTCTCTTGGAGGACACAGCGCCCGGCTGGCATCTGTAAGGAGCAAACAGACTGTGAGTAAAAACCCTGAAACTGCAGCAGAACAGTTTCCTGATTATTCCAGCGACGCACACTCCCCTCTGCTACATCCTCCCTGCACCATTACTACACCTTTCATCTGCCTGCCCTGGAAGGACTCCGTCTCACCTGTGGGAGACCTAACAACTAGCTGCACAATACCATCCCTTCCAGAGGACCTGCACAGCAGCGCTGGTCACCCTGACCAGGTACTACAGGTGGCGTCACGACAAACTACACGAACATTTTATCCCCTGTAAATACTCCCCCATTTATGGTGAGCGCCCAGGGCCACGGACCGAGCCGTGGCTGCCCGTGACATCCCCATAGAAGTTGACGGGCTCTGTGCCGAGTAACCCACGGCCCTGGTGGGCGGCTCAAAGCAAGTTGATCACTTCACCTCAGGCGGCATTGAGTCCCTGAAGAAGTGTAAAGATCGATGTTTCAAATATATTCCTATTTAAAAGTGTATGTATTTTACATGTGTGTCAGGTTAGGCTAGTAAAGAGTAAACCAGATTTATTTGTACTGATTTTACTATTGGGGGGGCGCCATTTTGCAGTTCGCCTCAGGCAGCAGAGAGGCTAGTTTCACCCCTGCTCATTCCTATGCTCTCAAAAGCTGTAAGGGTACAGAGCAAGACTGCAATAGAGGCTGGAATAGAGGTCTATCTTCTTCAGCAATGAGTCCCACTTTTGTCTTAGATGCAAAGATAGTCAGAGATTGATCTTGTGACCAGCATGTTGCTCATACTACTGTGAGCAGCCTGTGTGTCCAAAAAGTGCTACTATGGCCTGTCGTGTCTATAACAGTGTCTTGTCTCCTACTGAGCACATCTGGGACATCACTGTTCAGCAATTGCAAAGGGAGCAGCTGGCAGCGTATCTTGATGATTTCCATGCCAAAGCGCATTCAGCGTGGCAGATCATTCCTTAGACAACCGTAAATAATATTAATAATATAAGGAGATGTAAAAAGGGTTAATAGGACATACAGTTCTCAGTTATCATTAAGCTAAAGGCCTATCTCTATAGTTTTTGATTTCCTCTAAATATCCGTTAAATTGCAGCTTTGGTTTGCCAACATATGCCAATGAAATTGCAAAAGCTGTAGGAGAAATCAGCACAACATAGGGTCTTATCCGAGTAGTATGACAGGTGGTAAATTCAAAATTACACTCACCTTTTATGAATATCTACAAAGCATGTAACTAAGCACGTCAGCTGCAGCAGATCCACGGGTCAGTAACTGACCATACAATATCCAGTACAGAAAGGAAAGGTTTGTGGATGATTTACGCACTTGCCGATTAATGATGAGACATGTATGTCAAACGAAATTGTGGTTTATTCTATGCATTTCAAAGTACAAAGGACTTCTTCATCAGGAAGGACCACGGGTCCACAAGACGCTTCTGTCCATCCTGAGAAGAGGTTGATATATATACAAGTACATCCTGGGGAAGTTGAATGTAGTCTTTATGAAGGCACAGAAATTGGTACAGGAGCCTTGTTGTGTTTCTCATAGACGTCTTGGTGTTGCGTCCCATGTTGTTGAGTGCACAGGTCAGATAGACGTGGACATGTTTGGCTGCATGGACACTGAATCCAGGAGCATACCAATGGCAGTGAATGAGGTTTGTAATGGTATTCTTTGATAGGTGGGTATTGCCGTGAGTGGCTTAAGCCATAATGAGATAAAAAACTTGGGAAAAGCAAACTTTGTCCCCCACGTGCTGCAGTCTTTCTGGTGACTGCACAGCTCCCTTCTCTTGCCATCTGGTGAATTCTTCAACACCAGCCTATTAATGTAACTTCTCAAGAAGCTCATAGGTTACCTGTGGGTCCATGATGGAGGCCAGGTGGTTTCCTTAAGCTGTTGTTGAGTCGTCCTTTGTATGTCTGCAGGATATTTGTATAAATGGCGGCAGTTTGGTCTTTTGCACATCAGCAAGCTTCTTCTATGGCATGGAGTTCGGCTTCGTGAGCAGACATGTGTGAAGGCAGCGATTCTGCTTTTATGGTTTCATGGAGGAAAACAACAGCATATCCAGTGTAAAATTGGCCATACTGCAATCCATCCACAAAGAGCTCATGGCCTGGGTTAGTTAGTGGGACAGTGGTAACATGACTGTAACCCCCTTTGGGGACATTAGTTTACACAGCCATGTTCCTCTTGTGTTTCAACTAGCAGGTCACCCAGGTTACCACTACCACCCCCTACCCCTGCAGAGGCAACAAGGTGGCTGGATTAAGAGTAGTTCAAATGTGAATGGTGATGTTATCAGGCATAAGGAGGGCACATTGAATTCTGAGATGACAAGCAGTACTGAGATGTACTCAGCTGTACTTGAGAAAGAATGACAATAACATCATGAGGGGCATAAAAAGAGAGGGAGAAAGTCAGAACAAACTTATCCAGGTGGAGCTGCACAGCATTTATGGCTTAGTGAGACCCTGACTCCCCCACTTGAGAAGGAAGATTAGAGGGATTATCAACTTATGCTCTGCTCCGAGTCTAGGACAGAAACTGCAATTTCTCTGTGTTCAGGCTTTCATAATTATAACGTGACGTTTAGTGTTGAGCGATACTGCTCGATATCTAAAAATATCAGATCGGAATGGTATCGCCGATATCACTAAAATATCGGCGATACCCGATACCGATACCGGAAGTCCAATGTAAGTCTATGGGAACCAAATATCGACATTAAAAAAAACCCATTCTTGCCTTGTTGGTTAATTGTACATGAAGGAAAAAACAAAGAGTAATGTAGAATGTATTGGGGGAGGTTGAGGAGACAATAAAGGCATACATGTTTAACCCAATGCATTGGAATAGCATTAATATATTTTTTTTTGGAAATACGTTTGGATTGACGAACAAATTGACAATGTTGTTAACCTTTTTTCTATTTTGGCAAATATGTATGTTTCACAACTTCCATGCTCTTCACCTTTTTAACTTTTGCCAGTGCCACACTTTCTCCTTCATAATCTTCAGCAGCATCATCTTTCTCATCAAATTATTCTTCATCTTCACCTTCTTAATCTTCTTCTTAAACTTCTTGCTATTCATGTTTTTGTTTACATTACTCATATTGTTATTATTAAACTATTAATCTTCTTCATATTCAAATTCTTCATCTTCTTCCTCTTCATCTTCTTCATCATATTCTTATTTGTGACAGAGATTCCTGTACTTGTAATCTGTAAAAGTATGAATTTTTCATCCTTCCGTTCTTGCTGTCACAAAAGATTTAAATTACAACAGTATTTGTCCGTGTTCAGGTTAGCCTGCAGCAGCAGGCATTTTCCAGGGGCACCACGAGGAGGAACGGACTCACCCCCATACACTGCTTAGTCTTCTTCTGCTTAGAATTTAGAGCATATATTTTGCTCTTCATTTTGGTCTTATACTTCATGTTCTTCTGCTTTTTGATCTTCTGCTTATTGTTCTTCTGTCTCTTGTTCTGTATCTTGTAGTTTGTCTTAACCTTCTTTGTCCTGTTGGTGATCTTCTTCTGGGTAATCTTTTATTTTTTCTTTGTGATGGTGTTCAGGCTGGTTGGCTTCATGCTCGTCTTCCTTGTTGTCGTCATCTTCTTCTGGGTGGTCTTTAAGGTCGTCTAATTTCCGAGAACCAGCTGACGTTACTGGAACCCGGACGGGTATCAGATGGAACAAGAGACAATGGAAGTAACGAGGACCAGCTGACTGTGCTGGAACCCGGAGGGGCAGCAGAAGGAGAAGAGGCAATGTCACAACCGAGTACCAGCTGACGTTACTGTGACACGGTTACTAAGCAGGAGGTACCTGTGCTCCAAAGCACTACCAAGGACCAGCAGATGTTGCTGGAACTCGTATGCGGAGATGGAGGCACCTAGGCCAAAGGCACTGGGGAGAACCAGTTGATGGTACTGGACCCCGTACGGGTAGCAGAAGGAAAAGAGGCAATGTCACAACCGAGTACCAGCTGACGTTACTGTGACACGGTTACTAAGCAGGAGATACCTGTGCTCCAAAGCACTACCAAGGACCAGCAGACGTTGCTGGAACTCGTATACGGAGATGAAGGCACCTAGGCCAAAGGCACTGGGGAGAACCAGTTGACGGTACTGGACCCCGTACGGGTAGCAGAAGGAAAAGAGGCAATGTCACAACCGAGTACCAGCTGACGTTACTGTGACACGGTTACTAAGCAGGAGTACCTGTGCTCCAAAGCACTACCAAGGACCAGCAGACTTGCTGGAACTCGTATACGGAGATGAGGCACCTAGGCCAAAGGCACTGGGGAGAACCAGTTGACGGTACTGGACCCCGGACGGGTAGCAGAATGCACCCATGAAAATGTAAGTTGACAGGACGCAAGCCGTCCGCAGTTACCGAATCACACAGTCCTACAGTGGGTGCTTGTCCTATTGTCACAATGGAAACAGCCTTTATTTACATATCCCACAGCACACATAGGAATCACCTAAACTGCAGGCACCATAGAGTCGGCTAACCCCAATGCAACACGACAGCACAACTTATTGGAGGATAATTGACGTTCACACTGCCAGGAAACAGCTGTCGTGCTGTAACCAGGCTGGCCAGGAGTCAGTACCCCTGCCAATTACTTACGAGCAACAAATGGCGGTGTTGTAGCCCAGGGAGTAGAGTTCAGGTGGTAGAAAGATGAACATAACAGGAGACATGGAAAACGTTGCCAAACAGTTATTTAATCTGAAAACGGACAGGCAAATTCAGGTGAGATCCATGCCTTGTTCATTTTCAGAAAAGTAAGCCGGTCTACATTCTCTGAGGATAGTCGCATGCGACGGTCTGTTAGTACACCACCTGCAGCACTAAAGACGCGCTCAGATATTACACTGGCAGCAGGGCAAGCCAGCACCTCCAATGCATACTGGCTAAGCTCTGGCCATGTATCCAACTTAGAGACCCAAAATTTGAAAGGGGAAGAGGCATCTGGGAGTACACTTAGAGGGAAAGACAAGTAGTCTGTCACCATCTTACGGAAACGTTGCTTCCTGGTGACTGGAGCCGTCTCGGATGGTGTAGACCTTGCTGGCGCTGTCACAAAACTTCGCCACATTTGTAACATACAGCTCTTGCCCTGTGCAGAGGCGCTGCTTGTGCTCCCTCTTGTTGTAGAGGTGTCTACACTGCCTCGACGCACAGAGCTGCTTTGTAAAGCAGTAGCAGCAGCAGCTCTCTCGGCTGGAATGTACAACTGTATGGATTGCACCAGTGTGTCTTGGTACTCCCGCATTTTACGGTCCCGGTTCACCGGTGTGATGAGGGTTTGTAAGTTGTCCCGGTAGCGAGGGTCTAGGAGGGTGTACACCCAATAATCTGACGTGGTGAGAATGTGGGCGATGCGGCGGTCGTTTCTCAGGCACTGAAGCATGAAATCAACCATGTGCTGCAGACTCCCAACTGGCCAACAAAAGCTGTCCTCTGGAAGAGGCATCATCTCTGCCTCCTCTGCATCACCCCACCCTCGCTCTACATACTGACTAGAGCGTTGTGTACCTCCCTCTGTAGGGATTTCTTCCTCCTCCATTGACTCCTCCTCCTCCTCATCCTCCTCACAAAGTGAGCCCTGCCCAGCCCTTTGTGAGGAACCACGTTGCGCTGACTGTCCTGAAGGTAATTGAATTTGTGACTCCTCATCCTCCACCTCTTCCAAAACCTCTTCCTTTAGTGCTTTCAGTGATTTCTGAAGCAGGCAGATAAGGGGGACAGTCATGCTGACTAGTGCATCATCTGCACTCGCCATCCGCGTTGAGACATCAAACGCAACGCAAAACGTGGCAGATGTCCTTCATAGAGGCCCACTCAGTTGTGGTGAAGTGTGGACGGCGCAAAGAGCGACTTGATTGCGCCTGATGCAGCTGATACTCCATTACTGCTGTCTGCTGCTCACACAACCGCTCCAACATATGTAACGTGGAATTCCAGCTGGTGGGTACGTCACATATGATGCGATGTTCAGGAAGGCGAAATCGGCGTTGCAGAGCAGCAATGCGCGATCTGGCTATGCTGGAACGTTGCAAGTGAGCGCACTCTAGGCGGACCTTCTGCAGCAGTCCAGCAAGATCCGGATAGTCCCTCAAAAAACTCTGCACGACCAAGTTGAGCACATGTGCCAGACATGGTATGTGAGTAAGGTTGCCAAGGCCCAGAGCTGCCACCAGAATTCGGCCATTGTCACACACTACCAAGCCTGGCTGGAGATTCGCAGGCAAAAACCACACGTCGCTCTCCTGCTTGATGGCATTCCAGACCTCCTGCGCTGTGTGGCTTAGATTCCCCATTGAAATCATTTTCAGGACGGCCTGTTGACGTTTGGCCACGGCTGTGCTCATATCGGTCGCAACAGGTAAGCGTTCACGGGTCCATGTGGAGGTATACCGTGACGGCTCGTGCAGCGATGATTCTGAGGAACTGGAGTAGGAGGAGGAATCAATGTGTACAGACTGGATTCCTGCAATCCTTGGAGTTGGCAGAACACGTACAGCGCCACTGGCAAGATCTGTACCCGGCTCCACAACATTGACCCAATGGGCAGTGAGGGAAAGGTATCGTCCCTGGCCATGGGTACTGGTCCACGCATCGGTGGTCAGGTGGACCCTGCTACTGACGGCGTTTAGTAGCGCATGTTTAATGTTTCCCTCTACATGTTTTTGCTGAAATAAAATGGCTTGGCACATTATATTGTGGGACTGCCAATGCCATTAAGTTCCTGAAACGTCAGTCTCCACCAGCCTGAATGACAGCATTTCAAGGGACAGGAGTTTTGCAATGCCAGCATTCAGAGCCTGTGCTCGTGGATGGTTTGCCGAGTATGGCCGTCTTTTATCCCATGCCTGTGGTACCGATGGCTGTTTTGTGGCCTGGGAGTGTGACGATGACTGTGAACTTGCTGCTGTGGGTGGAATAACAGTTTGTCTATGGACAACAGTGACCGAGGTTCTTCCATGGAGATCCTGTGAGGAAGCCGAACCAGGTGTGTGTGAGCTGGAGGTAGAGGTTCCAACACGACCTGAAGATGTAGGTGCTGCTGTAGGTTGGCCTACATCTCCAGTGTGTCTTTGTAACTCAGCTACGTGCTTTGTCCGTACATGTTTCCACATATTTGTGGTATTCAGGTTACTGATATTTTTACCTCTTTTAACTTTTTGCTTACACAGCTTGCATTTAACATAGCAAATATCATCTACAAGTCTGTCAAAAAAGGACCACGCAGTGCAAGTCATGGGAGCGCCAATTTTGACATTTGTAAGAGAACTGCTCCCAACAGGTGCCAAACTGGAGGCTACAGGCAAGCGAGTCTGCAGCCTACCTCTCCCTCCTCTTTGTACCGTTGGGCCAATCTCTTCCTCAGAGCTGCTCCCACCACCTTCCTGTTGCTCACGCCATGTTGGGTCTCGGACTTCATCATCTCCACTACCCTCTTCCAACACCTGCTGCTGTTGGATGGTCTGGGCAGCACCATGCTCCACAAAACCTGGCACCTGAGTCTCATCATCATCATGAGATGCGTTCTGCGGTGTGTAGGGTTGAGCATTCCGATACTGCAAATATCGGGTATCGGCCGAATAGGCTGTATCGGAATTCCGATTCCGAGTACCGATATTTTCGTCATATCGGATACCGGAATCGGGATGTCACTGTCACTGTCAGTGTCCGTCTGTCGGGTCTGTCAAGAGTCAGCGGCACTTACCCGGCAGAAGATCTCCGACGGTCACATCCCGGACTGCTTAATGGCCGCCATCCTCTTCTCCCCGGCGGTCACATGCAGTGACTGCTGGGTAATCGCGGCCGTAAAGCAGTCCGATGACGTCACCGCCGGGGAAGCAGGTAATCAGCTGTGCTGCGTTGCAATGACAGGCTCTGCCTGTCATTGCGATGTAGCAGAGCTGGATCGTCGTGGGACTGTCGTTATGGACTGCGTCGGACAGGTGGTATACTGTTGGTTTGTTTTTTTTATTTTTTTTAAGGAGATCGATGGAGTCGCAGGAATGAGAGTACAATAAAAAAAATGAAAACTGTGTTGTCTCTTTTATTTCATTAAAAGACTTTTTTCTTGCTGTGTCTTTTTTTTACACATTTAAAAACTTTGGGATTAATAATGGATCGGTGTCTTATTGACGCCTCTCCATTATTAACCGGGCTTATTGTCACCGTGCAATCAACGGTGACATTAACCCTTATTACCCCACTTGCCACCGCTACAGGGCAGTGGGAAGAGCCGGGTAAAGTGCCACAATTGGCACATCTTTTGATGCGCCACATGTGGGGCTGCTGTAGCCTGGTATTATCAGGCTGTTGAGGGCCAAAATCCATGGGCCTTGACAGTCTTTTAATACCAGGCCGCAGCAGTCTGCATTTTACTTGGCTGGTTAACAAAAATAGGGGGACCCCTACGCCGTTTTTTTTTCGAGGGGATCCCCTATTTTTGTTAACCAGCCAAGCTAAGCAGACTGCTGTGGCCTGGTATTATCAGGCTTGCAAGGTCCATGGATATTGGATCCTTACCAGCCTGAAAAACCAGGCCTCAGCGGTCTGCTTCATCTGGCTGGTTAACAAAAATAGGGGGGACCCCACGCCAATTTTTTTCGAGGGGATCCCCTATTTTTGTTAATCAGCCAAGATATGCAGACTGCTGTGGCCTGGTATTATCAGGCTGGCAAGGTCCATGGATCTTGGCTCCTTAACAGCCTGAAAATCCAGGCCTCAGCGGTCTGCTTCATCTGGCTGGTTAACAAAAATAGGGGGGACCCCATGCCATTTTTTTTTCGAAGGGAACCCCTATTTTTGTTAATCAGTTCCCTCTGACGTCACTGACGGTGTCCCTGGCTGACCTGAAGTGAAAGTGGAAAGCAATCAATTAAGCTTTCCACTTCCTCTCCTGTCAGCCAGGAGAGGAGCTCATTCATTTGGGGGTTTACTGTGAGGCTGCAGCATTAGCTGCGGTCCCTGCAGTAAACATTAACCCTTTCTGAAGGATTACACCGTGGGACCTGACTGTGCATCGGATTGGTAAGAATAATTTTGCTTTATTATTTTATTTTATTACAGGAAATGGTTTTAGCAGGTAAATAAAATATGGTCAAAAACTGTGTGATTATTTCATTAAACTTCTTTTTTATTAAAGTGTGTGTGTTTGATTTTTCTTTCATACAATAGGATTAATAATTGATAGTTGTCTAATTGACAGCTCTCAATTATTAACCTGGCTTAAAGTGACCTTTCAATTGCAAGGTCATTTTAACCCCTTATTAACCCATTCGCCACCGCTACAGGGCAATGGGAATAGACGGGCAAAGTGCCAGAAAGGGCAAATCTAATTAGAGATTTGCCCTTTCTGGGGTGTCTGGGGGCAGATGTTAAGTAGCCGGGGGGGCCAAAAAAAATGGTCCCTCTCTGGGCTATTATTATATGCCCCCACTCACTGGCTTTGTCTGTCTGGTTGCGAAAATAGGGCGGGAGCCCACGCATTTTTTTTCAGCAATTTTACACTCATATATATATATATACATGTCATTGAATTTGTGACACATATATATATATATTTTATATTTATAGTTCATACACTTCTACATAGTATAATAGCCGCTAATTCAATTGCCGGCTTTTGTGAAAATGCAGAACCCGACATGAAATGACACTTGGTGTACATAGGGTTAACCATGTCTTTTCATGTAGTTTGATATCTGATTTGCACAAACAATTACATCAGTCTATGTGTGCAAAATTTCACACCTGTAGGGGTTAATTAAAGGTGTAAATTCGTAGCAAAAAAGTCCGTTTTTTTTTACAACGAATTTACACCTTTAATTAACCCCTACAGGTGTGAAATTTTGCACACATAGACTGATGTAATTGTTTGTGCAAATCAGATAGCAAAGGACATGAAAAGACATGGTTAACCCTATGTACACCAAGTGTCATTTGAAATGACACTTGGTGTACATAGGGTTAACCATGTCTTTTCATGTCGTTTGCTATCTGATTTGCACAAACAATTACATCAGTCTATGTGTGCAAAATTTCACACCTGTAGGGGTTAATTAAAGGTGTAAATTCGTAGCAAAAAAGTCAGTTTTTTTTACAACGAATTTACACCTTTAATTAACCCCTACAGGTGTGAAATTTTGCACACATAGACTGATGTAATTGTTTGTGCAAATCAGATAGCAAACGACATGAAAAGACATGGTTAACCCTATGTACACCAAGTGTCATTTCATGTCGGGTGCTTCTGTCTTTTCACAGAAGCCGGCTTTAACCCGGCAATTGAATCAGAGGATATTTTACTATGTAGAAGTGTATAAACTATACATATATGTATATATATATGTCACAATGACATGTATATATATATATATATATAATATATATATGTATTCTATGTGTGTATATTTAGTGTTTACAAGGAAAGAAAGAGGTTTTTTTAGTTGCGATATTTTGTTCCCATAGACTTACATGGGACTTCCGGTATCGGTATCGGGTATCGCCGATATTTTAATGGTATCGGCGATACCATTCCGATTCCGATACTTTTGGATATCGGAAAGTATCGCTCAACTCTAGCGGTGTGCTGTCCATCGGCACTGGCTCACCCGCCTCTTCAGATTGAGAGAGACACAGCTGTTGCGCATCACTGCATACTCCCTCTTCTTCAAATTGCAGAATGCTGCTTGCCTGTGCCCGTGTTTGCGAGCCAACAGATTCTGAGAACAGAAGCAGAGACTCAGCTGGCTCCTGTACAGAACTCTCTGACTGTTATGTTTCGGTAGCTGAGGAGTGCAGGTAAAAAAGGCAATACACCAGAGCAGTTGGAATCTATGAGATTGCAGTACCCTGACTAACCACCACAACTAGAGGCAGCCGTGGAGCGTTCCTACGTTGGTCCTAGACGCCTCATCACAGCCTGAGAAACTAACTACACCTAAAGATAGATATAGGAAAGCTATCTGCCCCGGAGCAGAACCCCAAAGACAATAGAAAGCCCCCAAACATGTAATGGGCAGCGCGGTGGCTCAGTGGATAGCACTACAGCCTTGCAGCACTGGAGTCCTGGGTTCGAATCCCACCAGGGACAACATCTGCAAGGAGTTTGTATGTTCTCCTCGTGTTTGCGTGGGTTTCCTCCGGGTTCTCCGGTTTCCTCCCACATTCCAAAAACATACAGATAGGGAATCTAGATTGTGAGCCCCTTCGGGGACAGCGACGATAATGTGTGCACTGTAAAGCGCTGCGGAATATGTTAGCGCTATATAAAAATAAAGATTATTATTATTATTATTAATGGCGGTTAGACAAGATGAAATACTGACACAGAAAGAAAATAGTATAAGCAAACACTGGGGCCCAAACTAACTAAATAGAAAAGGATAGGAAGGGTACTTACTGCAATCCCAGAAAACCCTGAAAAGCACCAACTCTACTAATTTCAAAACACCTGAGATCACATGACCTCTACCACCTAAATTAGCTCTCTGGTGTAACAAAATCAAAACAGCAGCCACTGAAAAAACTGGAAAAAGCAAAGTACAAACATCAGTGGCTGAACAAAACTGAGAGGGCAGAAGCCCCCGGAGGGAACCCTGAAGGCCCCCACAGAAGTGCAGGACAAAATGCAAAAATATAGCACAAACACAAAAGAAGAAAATGTCTTATCTGTTAGCAAGAGATGCAGACACGACACAGCAGGCTACAAGGGAAACAGGAATGAAGGATTCAGACCAGAACAATTGATCACCGGCAACCCTGATGGGAAGGTGACTCCCTTATATAAGACCAGTCAGTAACACCTGATTCCCAGTCCTCACAATCTTCACTGGACAGACTAGCACCGCTTGTAACCACCAGAGGGAGCCTCTGCTCAGAACTCATCTCAAACCCATTCACAACATCTGACTGCCTGGGCAATTTGACAGGCGGTGAACAGACAGATGGTTGCTCAACAGTGTTGTGTTCCTGAGAGGAGGTGGAAGGAATTGAAGTCGATGCATTGGCTGCCATCCAACCAACAACGGCTTCAATTTGTTCTTCCCGCAGCAGGGGGGCACGCCGAGCTCCTACCAAAGTGCGCATAAAGGAACGCTCACGGGGAAAACTGGTGGATGCTGTGTCACTGAGGGCGGCAGCAGCCACAGAATCCCCACGTCCTCTCCCTGCTGAAACTCCACGGCCACGACCATGTGCCTTACTCACTGACTTCTTCATCTTGGTAGATTGATAAAGAAAGTCAGAAAAGTTATAAGGCCTAAGTGTGGTTATTACGCAGAGACTGAAGTGAACACTGAAACACAACTGTTCACAATCTGTGAAAGGCTACTCCTTTGTCTACTTCTATAGTGTTTGCAACCAATGTATTGGATACGGATGGAAGCGCGTCACACTAATAGATTATATTTATTTTAAATGGAATGGAGCAGAACCAATTGGAGAGAAATGACAAGGATGAGGCACTGAGACACCTCAGCAGAGTACAAGCAGCAGTGCTTGAACAAGTAACTGGAGCGTGATGTGCACTCAAAAAATAAAAAACACAGACTGAAGTGAACACTGAAACACAACTGTTCACAATCTGTGAAAGGCTACTCCTTTGTCTACTTCTATAGTGTTTGCAACCAATGTATTGGATACGGATGGAAGCGCGTCACACTAAAATTTAAATTGCATGGAGCAGCAAGAATTACACTGAAGAAAAAAAAAAGAGTCTGTGAGTGACACGTGCAGATGCCTACAGACAGCGTTGCATGCAGAGCAAACTGCAGCGTCACCTGCACTCACACACACCTTGCAGAGCTGTTAAAACAACACTGCAGGCAAAAGGAAGCTTTACACAGCGGTTGGTGCTAGCCTGCCTAAAGCACAGTACACTAAATCGCAATCTCTAACTGTCCCTCAGAGTCAGCACAGCAGCGTTCTGTCCCTTACTGAATTCACAGCACAGTGACGCTAAAATGGCGGCGGCGCCTTTTATAGTGCATTCTGACATCATTTCAGCATCCAATCACAGCCATGCCATTAGTTAACATGACCGCAGCAGTACAGGATGTGCCCACACTTCTTAGGATTCCTCATTGGCTGACTAAAATCACATTGCCTCTCAAAGAATTATGGGAACTTCCGATTCCGGTATACGATATATGGAAAATATCGGAACTAAGTATCGAAAGTCCGATACAGCTAATATCGGCCGATACCCGATACTTGCGGTATCGTATCGCTCAACACTAGTGACGTTTCTTCATCCTTGCCTGGTCTGGACGTACATAAGAGGCTTTAAAACGTCAACAAAGGCACAGGACAGTAAACGGGTGTGGACTTTGGACGTGCTCTGATATCCTCAGTCCTGCCATCTTTGCCAAAGTCGGGTATAATATTTTTCTACTGACTCTGTTGCATCCTGTTGAATATCGTGAAGGGTGGCTGCCTGGAAGGCTAAACTGGCCTGTCCGAACTGTTTCCCAGAATCTAGTAAAGTATCATCTGCAGTGGAGCTCCTATTGCCCCAGCCATAAGGGAGAGAAGTAATCTATTCCCTCTGCTGAAGCCAGATCTTCTAAATCCCACCAACAACAGGAGAAAGCCTTTTAAATTTTTGTCTACCTCTCTAATAAATGGCATGGGAAACATTTCAGGGCCTGGCATTCTACTCATCATGGCCAGCATGCCACTAGGATTCCAGGTACGCCACACACCCTCCTGGAGCTCTATAGTATTAGGTCCCCTAGACTAGAGTATTAGGTCTGGTGGTAGCAATCTGGGCGAGTGCTGTGAGCAAGCAGCAGGGTTGAGGTGAGCTGCCCACCTTGACTGAGTAATTGTTCTAGTCAGACTTGGATAGCAGTAAAAGACTGACGTATAACTGCTGCATCCATTTGGGTTATGTCAGGGGAGGAGCTGGAGGGCAGGTCCTGAAGGGGTGTTAGTCCCATCCAGTGCAGGAATGATGTTCATTAGGTGCATGTCTGAGACTTGTGGGGCTTAGCACTTGGGGCATTGGTCATGAGGGCCACACTATGCAAATGGATTGCCAGGCGATAACAAAGGATACAATCCTGTCTTAGGAGTAGGAGGTTTATCAGTTTCTATGTGTCAACAGGGGGCACACCATACACATCAGGTCTCCACCCAATTTGGGTTCTAATTCCTACATACACAACATGTCCATCCTTCAGTGACAATGTAAGGGGGTGGAGTGAATCTGGGAGCGTCAGGGTGATCAACACCATCTTGCTACATACTTCAACACAAAAACTTATCACTATGTTTTTCTTCCTTCAGCTCTCCTCTAGTTACACATTTATAGGTTTTCCACCATATCTCAGCCTGATCTAACAAGCCAGTATCAGTTAACATCTTCTCTGTTCCTTCAATACACTTGCAGAAACCCTCATTAAGCCTGTTACCACTTGACAACCAGATGCTGAACAATACATTTTTATGCACAAATTTATTTCCTTCCTCCACCACTTCAGTAGCAATTCTACTACGCTCAATCTGTCCCTTATTGAACAGATTACCCATCTTCTGTTTTTCAACAGGAATACCGGACTAGAGAGGCAAACCAGTGGGAACTCTTACCTTTCACTATGGTCTCCTACTCTGTCACGTCATGCCTGAGTTATATATATAAACAGACAAAAACCATCGGCCGATATGTCTAGGAGCTGGAACCATTTGGGTTTCATTAGCCATACAAGAGGCTGCTGCCATCAATAGCCAATGTCAGCACCACTGGGTACAATCAACTAATCATTACAATCCAATCCCACGCACAAACGACCAGGGAGACTGTGGTTGGTGCAGCCCAAAGAGATGATAGTCAACAGATTAAGAAACTGACAGACTTCATGGATGGAAGGCTTAAGACTATTACTGAAAAGAAGGTTGGCTATATTGGTCAGTGATATTTTTTTGGAAATGTGTTATTGTACATTTTGAGTTGTTTAGTTATTTTTCTCACTTTAACAGATGAAAATAAACCAAGACAGGAATATTTATGGTTTTCATTTAGTTGTATAATAATTCTGCACAATGGTTGCCCAACAATTCTGCACACACAGATATTCTCTGAAAAAAGGCAAAACCTCACTTTTATTTTCTTAAACATTCAGGTTTCAGGTTTATTAACTTATTGGTTTGACTGACAGCACTGTAGTTGTTTAATAATAAAATTATTAATCATAAATACAAATACCCTAATAAGTATACACACAATATTATTTAACTATAAGATTGGACAATAAATTTGGCAATTTAATTGTACTTATTCACTATGTTTATCGAAATAGGCGTCTCAAAATCTTAATCAAATAGAACCGTTTATACAATTCTCCCACATGAAATCATCCAAATTTCAATTAGAATTTAAGATTATATTTAAAGATGTAAACTCAAGAAAATTATTTTGCTATGTAGTGTAAGAGGGTTACTATACTCACCGATTGCCACCTTCCCTATTTTCAGTGCGCGGGCCTTTTCTCATGTGACTTCAATGACATCTAACCGGATGACGCTTTATGCGTGACCCAGCAATCTAAAGCTGAAAATCCAGCTACCAGAAGGAAATTAACTTTATTCCTCCGGTGGGCATTAGTAATAGTTCCGGAAACAGCTTCAGTAACCACTGAGTGCATAGTGAGTGGTCGTTGACTGACAGACAGCTTAGCAGTGGATCAGTGTAAAGTCGGCTGTCAGTCAGTGCCAGAGGTGTGCTTACAGCCATCACTCACTATGTGCTAGCAGCCGAGCTTCAGTGCGGTGGCCGAACAGCTTTAAAACTCTGTTGACTTGCAGATTAATCCAATATATGCAGGCTACTAGCTTATATCGACATGACAGGTTCCCTTAAAAGTGTTGACCAAAAATGTTATGAATTAAAAATTTAGAACAAGATGTAGGTATCTACCTGTGCCAGGTCTTACACCCCTTTGTTCAGCCCTTCCCTTCTTACATTCATGATGCAATGGATCCATTCCAGAAATTAGATGAAGTTACTCTGTAAGAGAATTGTCATCTATGTAGTGTTGATGTAAATGCCCTTAATAGCTTTGTCCCAGATAATTTTGGGTTGCAGGCCATTGAACATTTTTTTATGCAACAGAAGTGTCCATCTCCTGTCACATAGTGAACTTTACAGTTGTTACAATATGTTCTTAATTACAATTATTTATTTGGCTTTCAGAATTACCACCAGCTCAGTGCACTGCCATGGGCAATCAGGTGGCACCTACCTATGCCCACTTGTTTCCTGGCTAGTGAAAAGACACATCAATCACATTATTATTTTTTGGACTTGCATACATTAGAAACTTAAATGATTAATTGATCACCTAAAAATATAGGTTACATATGAAATTAATGGGGACACCACCTCACTTATTGATGTATTGAAATTATTGAGGTAGACTTGACACAAAGGTATATAGGAATCTGACAGGTAATAATCTTTGTGAGGTCGGGACCGCCACCATCTTAGATAGGGCCTATACCAGCCTCCATTTTGTCAGTTCACAGAGCCACAGACTGCTAACTACACAGGGCCTATTAGCATATCCAGTACGACCGGTTTTGATGTCCACTATGAATCAAAAGGGCTTTAATATGCTAATTGGTTTAGGCCAGTGTCTGAATGGGATGGTCATTGGTATGTTGAATGGCTCGGACTCAGGCCAGTATTTCCTGCTCCATATGAATTGCAGGCCAGTTAATATGCGTGCTTCAAAGCAAAGGGGAAGGCCTAGCAGGTTTAAGAGCTGTAGCCATGAACAGGCTGCTCTGAATCCATTTTACACACAGAAGCCAAGAAGATGGTCTAGTAAGGGCCAAAAGAAAACGGATTTTTCTTGCCAAGGGAGCAGCTGCACATGCTTTGGGGACTGTCCAGCAACTGAAGACTGTTACCTGAGGATCGCAGAGCTCCCTGCCTCCCCATGAACATACAACCCGGTAATATTGATCTATAGCTTATACCTTTAAGCCTTGTACATTATCGTTGTATTTTTTTCTCTGACTGCAAATCCATTGTAATTACGTTGTATAGCTTTACTGTATATTTCTGTAATTATCTAGTGCGCCCATAAGGCGATTAAACCATAAAATTAATCTTGGGCTGAGGCTTTTACTCTGATTACAAATATTAGAATACCCAGTGGGTAACAGGACACCCCCCCGGCGGCCATTTGCTCTAGGTGCAGTTCCCTTACTGACCTGAGAGACAAAGGGGGCGCCGGAGAGCTGTACCTGTGGAGTTACGTCCCATTGGTGACGTGGGAGGAAAGGGGATCGTCCTTCACATTTGGTAGCGGCGGTGGGATCAGGAGCTGTGATACCCAGGCTACCGTGTGGCGGTCGGCTTAGTTCCTCACAATTGGTGGCAGCGGTGGGATCAGAGTAATAGTGTGCATGGGACCCTACTCCCAGACACTAGAGACTACCAGCGGTACTTTCACTGCTGGGGTCTTAAGGTCAGCCCAGCACTAGACGGTCAGAGTGTAAATATAACAAGTTGTGTGCAAGGTCAGGGTTGCAGCTGTGTCAGTAACCGAAGGTTCCCAAGATGGCGGAAGGCACCAGAAGTAGGGCAAAGGGGGAGGCCAATGCTGTGGTCTATGAGGGGTTCGATACCGATGAGGGGGAGCTCAGCCAGGGCTCCCCAAGGAGCCCGACCCCCGTGCTCAGTCTCACAGTGGACTGTCCACCCCCTGCCCGTCCCAGCCTGTCCAGATCGGAGGCCCTTTTCCAAGCAGCTATGGCACAGCTCGAGGCTGGTAATGACGCCGCCTATGACAAACTCCTGGTGGCGGCAGAGAGAGCAGCGGAGCGTGAGCAAGCAGCAGCAGAGCGTGAGCATACAGAACGTGTGTTGCAGGCTACAGAACGCCGCAAAGCTGCGGAACGCCGGCACCGACTGGAGATGGCTCAGCACGGGCCCCCGCTGGACGCACCAGGCCCACCGGAGACAAGGGCTTCCAAGGTCCGGGCGGAGGACTTTCCCTTGCTTGAAAAGGATGGAGACCTGGATTCCTTTCTGCTGGCTTTTGAGAGGACCTGCCTCCAACATCATCTGGCCCCGGATCAGTGGGCAAGGTACCTGACCCCCCGTTTGAGGGGTAAGTCCCTGGAAGTTTTGGGGGACTTACCTGCCGGGGAGGAGCAGGACTACAACAGCATCAAGCGGGCCCTGATCCAGCACTACAACCTCACCCCGGAGTCGTACCGCAGGAAGTTCAGGAGCCTGCAGCGGGGTTCAAAGGACACCTGGACCGACCACATGCGGGCCCTGCTGAGAGCTGCGGAGCACTGGACCTCGGGTCTAGAGCTCACTACCCGCCAGGAGGTCCAGGAACTGTTCGTCACGGAGCAGTTCTTGTGGAACTGCCCAGAGGACCTCCAGCAGTTCCTCCGTGACCGGAAACCAAAGGGGGCTTCTGCTACAGCCGCCCTGGCAGACGAGTATGCCAACAACAGGGCGCCGGAGCCAAAGAAGCCTGCCAGCAGCACCTGGAGAGGGGGTAAGCCCAATCCTGCCCCAGCCCCATATCCAGCCCCCAGAGTGCAAGGGGTGTACCCCCCGGCTGCCCTCTCCAGGCCAGGAACAGAACCCAGACGTTGTCATAATTGCAATCAGCCAGGACACTTTAAGGCTGCGTGTCCCCAGCGCCAGAAGGCCCCATCCCTGTCCCAGAAACCGACCACTGTTTTGTGTGTGGGAGGGGGTGGTGGGAGGTCCCTAGACAATTACCAACCCGTCACCATCGGCCGCTCAGCGGTCATGGGACTGCGGGACACAGGCGCTGAACGAACCCTGGTACGCCCTGAGGTGGTGTCCCCTCAAGACTTGGTACCTGGGAAAACCCTTTCCGTCTCCGGAATTGGAGGCGTTGAACCGGCGCTGCCCGTTGCCAAGGTGTATTTGGACTGGGGCGCCGGGAGGGGGATGCGGGAGGTGGGAGTAACGCCAAATATTCCTGCAAATGTGTTGCTTGGGACCGATTTGGGGCGGCTAGTGTCCCAGTATGTGGCCACTGAACCCCCAAGTTCGGCTCCCCAAGAATGTCATGACTCTACTGTGAATGCTAATGTTAATGTATTGAATGTGCCTCCAACAGTGGAGGAGGGAGTGAAACCTGATGGTAAGCCATGCACTGACACTACACACACAGGGCTCACAGTGAGGACAGGTGAGGAGGCTGCATGGGAGAGCTCAGAGGTGGGGGGAGGGGCTGCTATGGGCAGTGTAGGGCCCCTAAGTGAACCCAGACTGCTGAGTCTAGGGCCCTGCAGGAAGAGGAACAGGCCATGGGGGAGGGGGCGTCCCGGGAGAGGATCCACCAGGTAAGACCCCAGGGCAGGAGTTCCCCACATCCGGGATGTCAGGAAGTCAGGGAAGTCTGCCTGACCCGGCGACTTGGTCAGGGGACGAGGGAAAGCAGGCGCTACCCGTGGTCTCAGCGGTCGTGTTACCAGGAGTGGGAGCGCTGAAGCCCAAGGAGCCTCGCGGAGGTCCGACGGTTTCCCCCTCTCCGACCAAGTGGCTGCCGAGTCAGACAGTAGCCAGGAGACAGATCCCGGGGAACTGACAGAGGACATGGCAGTTTCGTCAATTCTTGCCACATCAAGTCAGGGATTTCAGGCAGCGTTGGAAGCTGACCCTAGCCTGAAGACTCTCAAGGAACAGGCGGCACAGCCTCCCCTGGAGTCCGACCACGAGCGAGTGGTCTGGGACCAGGGACGGCTGTACTGGATAACGGTCCAGCAGGGTTCACCGGAGGCGTGGCCCAGGGACCGACAGTTAGTGGTACCCCATCCGTTCAGGGCGGAATTGTTGCGGATCGCACACGAGATTCCAATGGCCGAACATCTAGGGATCACTAAAACCAGGGCCAGGCTAGCTCAGCATTTCTACTGGCCTGGAATGAGGACCGAGGTGATAGCCTACTGCCGTTCGTGTGACACCTGTCAGAGGGTGGGGAAGGCGGGGCCGCGCCCCAAAGCCCCACTGGTAACTCTGCCCATCATCGAAGAGCCTTTCTCGAGGGTGGCTGTGGATCTCATTGGACCTCTGTCCACTCCCAGCCGCTCCGGGAAATGCTTCATACTAACGGTAGTGGACTATGCCACCCGGTACCCGGAGGCGGTAGCTTTGTCGTCCATTCGGGCCGACAAAGTGGCCACTGCCTTACTGGAGATTTTCTCCAGAGTGGGGTTTCCCAAGGAAATGCTCACCGACCGAGGGACCCAGTTCATGTCGCAGCTGATGGAGTCTCTCTGTAAGCAGGTACAGGTGCAACATCTGGTGGCCAGCCCGTATCACCCACAGACCAATGGCTTGTGTGAGCGGTTCAATGGCACCTTAAAGCAGATGCTGAAGATGTTGGTCGACTCCCACGGGAGAGACTGGGAGCGGTATCTCCCACACCTGCTGTTTGCCTACCAGGAGGTCCTACAGGCCTCAATGGGGTTCTCCCCCTTTGAGCTCCTGTACGGGCAACGTGTACGGGGGCCCCTTGCTCTGGTGAAGGAAGCATGGGAAGGGGATTTAGCCACCCCTGGAGTGTCGGTCATTGAGTATGTCGTGCTCTTCCGGGACCGAATAATGGCCTTGACGCGGCTGGTGCATGACAATATGGCCCAAGCTCAGGCTGACCAGAAGCGATGGTACGACCAGAATGCTTGTGAGCGGACCTACCAGGTGGGTCAAAAGGTGTGGGTACTGGTCCCCGTACCCCAAAACAAGCTTCAGGCGGCCTGGGAGGGTCCATACCTCGTGCACGAGCAGCTCAACGCCGTCACCTACCTGGTCACCCTGGACCACGCCCGTGGAAGGAGGAAGGCCTTCCATGTCAACATGATGAAGGCCCATCATGAGCGGGAGGCTTATGCCCACCCAGTGTGCAACCTTCCAGAGGAAGGAGAGGCAGAAACCCTCCTCGATCTGCTCACCCAAGCCAAGGCGGGTGGATCCATCGAGGATGTGGGGGTTGGCCACCAGCTCTCGGAGGACCAACGTTCCCAGCTGGGGGCCACCCTACACCCCTTTCGGGAGCTGTTCAGCAGCCTGCCCGGAAGGACTGAGGCAGCAGTCCATGACGTGGACACTGGCAACCACCCCCCAATCCAGCGTTCAGCATATCGGGTCTCTCTTGAGGTGCAGCAGCAGATGCGCCAAGAGATAGACGAGATGCTGAGGCTGGGGGTGATCCAAGCGTCCAACAGCGCGTGGGCTTCGCCTGTAGTCCTCGTCCCTAAAAAGGACTGAACTACGCGGTTCTGCGTGGACTACAGGGGGCTCAACGCTGTGACGGTCACCGATGCGTACCCAATGCCGCGCATCGATGACCTGCTCGACCAGCTGGCCGGGGCCAAGTACCTGACCATCATGGATCTGAGCAGGGGGTATTGGCAGATTCCCCTGACCCCTAGGGCATGGGAACGCTCTGCCTTTATCACCCCATTGGGACTGTACGAGTCCACGGTGATGCCCTTCGGCATGAAGAATGCCCCTGCCACTTTTCAGCGGATGGTCAACACGCTGCTCGAGGGACTGGAAGGGTATGCGACCGCGTTCCTGGATGACATTGCCATCTTCAGTCCCACCTGGGAGGATCACCTAGAGCACCTGGTGCAGGTGCTCGGGCGGATCCAGCGAGCAGGCTTGACCATTAAGCCGGAAAAATGCCAGCTGGGTATGAGTGAGGTCCACTACCTGGGACACCGGGTAGGTGGGGGAGCTCTGAAGCCAGAGCCCGGGAAGGTGGATGCCATCGCATCCTGGCCCACCCCCAGGACCAAGAAGCAGGTGATGTCCTTTTTTGGTACTGCTGGGTACTATAGGAAGTTTGTTCCACACTATAGTGCCCTGGCCAAGCCCCTGACGGACCTCACTAAGAAAAGGCTGCCAGTCGCGGTCGACTGGACAGTCGCCTGCGAGACATCTTTCCAGGCGCTCAAGACTGCCCTTTCTAGTTCTCCTGTACTACAGGCAGCCGACTTCACGCGGCCGTTCTTAGTGCAGACCGACGCCAGCGACTTTGGCCTCGGTGCTGTGCTCAGCCAGGTTGACACTACGGGCCATGAACACCCCGTTTTGTACCTGAGCAGGAAGCTCCTGCCGAGGGAAGTGGCCTATTCCACGATGGAGAAGGAATGTCTGGCAATTATGTGGGCCCTGCAGCGTCTGCAGCCATAATTGTACGGACGCCCATTCACCGTGGAAACAGACCACAACCCCCTCAGCTGGTTACACACGGTCTCTGGGACGAGTGGGAGGTTGCTACGCTGGAGCCTCGCTCTCTAACAGTACCACTTCACCATTCGCCACAAAAGAGGCAGGGACCATGGTAACGCTGATGGGTTGTCCCGGCAAGGAGAGGGTGCGGTAGGGCGCACAGGGGAACACAGGAATGTGATACCCCCTAGTGCCCTCAAAAGCAGGGAGGTGTGAGGTCGGGACCGCCACCATCTTAGATAGGGCCTATACCAGCCTCCATTTTGTCAGTTCACAGAGCCACAGACTGCTAACTACACAGGGCCTATTAGCATATCCAGTACGACCGGTTTTGATGTCCACTATGAATCAAAAGGGCTTTAATATGCTAATTGGTTTAGGCCAGTGTCTGAATGGGATGGTCATTGGTATGTTGAATGGCTCGGACTCAGGCCAGTATTTCCTGCTCCATATGAATTGCAGGCCAGTTAATATGCGTGCTTCAAAGCAAAGGGGAAGGGCCTAGCAGGTTTAAGAGCTGTAGCCATGAACAGGCTGCTCTGAATCCATTTTACACACAGAAGCCAAGAAGATGGTCTAGTAAGGGCCAAAAGAAAACGGATTTGTCTTGCCAAGGGAGCAGCCGCACATGCTTTGGGGACTGTCCAGCAACTGAAGACTGTTACCTGGGGATCGCAGAGCTCCCTGCCTCCCCATGACCATACAACCCGGTAATATTGATCTATAGCTTATACCTTTAAGCCTTGTGCATTATCGTTGTATTTTTTTTCTCTGACTGCAAATCCATTGTAATTACGTTGTATAGCTTTACTGTATATTTCTGTAATTATCTAGTGCGCCCATAAGGCGATTAAACCATAAAATTAATCTTGGGCTGATGCTTTTACTCTGATTACGAATCTTAGAATACCCAGTGGGTAACAGGACACCCTCCCCGGCGGCCATTTGCTCTAGGTGCAGTTCCCTTACTGACCTGAGCGACAAAGGGGGCGCCGGAGAGCTGTACCTGTGGAGTTACGTCCCATTGTTGACGTGGGAGGAAAGGGGATCGTCCTTCACATTTGGTAGCGGCGGTGGGATCAGGAGCTGTGATACCCAGGCTACCGTGTGGCGGTCGGCTTAGTTCCTCACAATCTTCTATGTTGATCGAACCATTTGTCTACTTAGACATGAGATTGGAATTTAAAAAGGTGATCTAGTTTCCAAAATGATGTCACTTGTGTGGGTTTTCCACTGCTTAGGCAACGATACCAGCCAATTTTGATTTCAAAAAGTCAAGTGGCCCTCCTTCCCTACCGAGCCCTGACATGCGTCCAAATATTAGTTTCTTTCCCATATCAGACATGCACAATGCGATATCAAATAATAGAAAAAATAAAAAATATGAAATAATATAAATGATATAATATAATAAAGTAATAAATGTATCTATATATTATTGATATCACCAAAGAGAAGGATGGCTGACCACCCGAATGTAAAAACAAAAAATATATTGGGAAATGGCGGGGCGGAAAAAGATGGTGGGATGCGAGAGAATGAATATAAATGAACTAATTAAAACAGTGAAATAACCTAAAATATGAAATACACATAAAATGAGAATAAAAGATAGGCCTTTATTGACAATTGGCTGAATACAGATACCACAAAAATTGTATATATGTTTTAAAAGGTTAATACAGATAGTAACAAATATTGATATAAAAATAGACAATGGCACACTCACAAATATAGCCAAATAGGCAAAATTTATAGAGGCTAGTAGGTGTAACCTGGTGGTAATATACACATATGTTCACATTGAGTTTTTTTCAAAAAAAACTAAAAAATAATAATAAAGTGCAAGTGAGCAAATACCCAAAATGTGTGTGTTAAACCTGAATAAACACAATCAGTAAGCAAAAATAATTTCCATCAGGGGGATGGAAACAAGTTCCGAAACGTGCGTAGGGGCACGGATCTGTGGCACACTCCAGTACTGTATTGGTTTTCAGGTATATCATTGGCACATAGTGCATTGTGGATTTTTTCTTTTTTCCTTGGTTATATTAGCACAATGCACACTGTACCGTTTTCTAAAGGGCTTTGATGCATTTTTATATATTTTGACACTTTGTCTATGTGCGGTGGTGTTTTGCACACATTTGTGGAGTGATTAGCAAATTATGTGCACATAATACACTCTTTTGGTTTTTTTCATATCATATATATATTTTTTTATTTTTTATTTTTTGAGCACATCAATTTTGCTTGATTTGCATCTTTTTCATTATTTTTGCTTACTGATTGTGTTTATTCAGGTTTAACACACACATTTTGGGTATTTGCTCACTTGCACTTTATTATTATTTTTTAGTTTTTTTTTGAAAAAAACTCAATGTGAACATATGTGTATATTACCACCAGGTTACACCTACTAGCCTCTATAAATTTTGCCTATTTGGCTATATTTGTGAGTGTGCCATTGTCTATTTTTATATCAATATTTGTTACTATCTGTATTAACCTTTTAAAACATATATACAATTTTTGTGGTATCTGTATTCAGCCAATTGTCAATAAAGGCCTATCTTTTATTCTCATTTTATGTGTATTTCATATTTTAGGTTATTTCACTGTTTTAATTAGTTCATTTATATTCATTCTCTCGCATCCCACCATCTTTTTCCGCCCCGCCATTTCCCAATATATTTTTTGTCTTTCCCATATCAGCATACTCAGGAGGAACTGCACAACAAATTGTATGGTGCAATTTTTCCAGTTACCCTTATGAAAATAAAAAATTGGGGCTAAACATTTTGTGATTTTTATTTATTTTCACGGCTTTACGTTATAAACTTCTGTGCAGCACCCGGGAGTTCAAGGTGCTCACCACACATCTAGATGCATTCCTTGAGGGGTCTATTTTCAAAAATGGGGTGACTTGTGAGGGTTTTCCACTGTTTAGGCACATCAGAGGCTCTCCATGGCATCGACTCTCGATTCAGACAATTTTTGGGTTCAAAAAGTCAAAAGGTGCTCCTTCCTTTCCGAGCCCTGACCTGCATCCAAACAGTAGTTTTCCCCCACATATGGGGTACTGGTATACTTAGGAGAAATTGCAAAACAAATTTTGGGGTCCATTTTCTTTTGTTGGGGCTAAAGTAAAATTTTTGTGAAAAAAGTAAAATGTTTTGTAAATGTTGTTGGAAAACTGAGAAATTGCTGATCAAATTTAACCCTTCTAACTTCCTAACCAAAAAAATTATGATGCAGATGTAAAGTAGACATGTGGTAAATTTTATTTATTAACGATTTTATTTGACATTTTGCTCTGTTTTAAGGGCATAAGAATTAAAAGTTTGAATGCTGCGAAATTTTCAAACTTTTTGCCAAATTTCTGATATTTTCACAAATAAATGCAAGTCATATCAAACTAATTTTACCATTATCATTAAGTACAATATGTCAGGAAAAAATATTATCAGAATCAAAGGGATTCGTTAAAGCGTTCCAAAGTTTTTATTTCATAAGTTGACACTAATCAGAAAAGGTCATGAAGGTGAAAACTGGCTTGAGGGTGAAGGGGTTAAAGGGAATCTGTCTCAGCATTTGACATATCTAAACTATCAATATGGTCATACAAGTTATAGACTGTTGAAAAAAGTCATGTTTGTATGCCTCATATCAGATGCCTTGTTGATAAATCACCTTTTATCACTTTATATAAATGACCTCTTCCAAGCTCTGGGGAGGACACAGCCTGGAAGATAACTCTGCCTTCAGAGCTTATTTTATAAAGAAGGTGGAGTTACCAGAGTAATATGTAAAGGCCATTCTGTGCTCTCCTGATATCACTGCAGAACCTGTGTGTGACTATAACTGATACATCTGCAGGTTCCTCTCAGCTTCAGCTTCCATCTCACATCAGACACAACTTTTTTGTCCATTTTTTAAACTACTGATTTCAACTGGATCCATTTTTTAAACCTCGAAGTCTATGGAAAATGG
Source organism: Oophaga sylvatica (assembly GCA_033576555.1). NCBI lineage: Eukaryota > Metazoa > Chordata > Amphibia > Anura > Dendrobatidae > Oophaga > Oophaga sylvatica. Next base: position 832,901,696 of record JARQOD010000001.1, on the reverse strand, counting down.
ATTTGTTAAATAGCGATCTGTTTTCCTTTCATTTGAAAAGAATCTGTTTTTTGCTGATTGGATCTGTTTCAAATAAAGAAAATGGATGGCTATTTAACAGATCACTTTTTCATAGACATCAATGTTAAAACAAAAAAAATAATCCTGCTGATATCAGTTTTTTAAAAACGGACAAAAATGTTGCGTCTGCCCAACTTTTTTGCCAACAGATTGCTGCTGGATCTGTTCTAATGGATGACTATTGGACACGTGAACTTGGCCTTAGACAACAATGGCACTCAATCTGATCATCTACTGGTATATGCCATCTGTGCAAGGTATTTGTTATGATACACTGTTAGAACTATTATTGACATCCTCCCCTCCCTCCTTTTATCGACCGGTTTTTAACATTCACAGGATCCCCTTTCATTTGAGGTTTTTCCTTGATGACACTACTCTTGTGAAACTCTCAGTAAAACCTCACAAAGTAGGGAGCTTTTGAAATGCTTGGTCAGATGCGACATCATTTTAAGTGTGGCATCTTTAAAGTGTTACATCAGAAATATACCAGATTGGTAAGCCATGGTATATTCTCCTTCATGCTGCCATGTCCTGATCCATCTACTTTCATCCACAGGTACGTCTGAACCCTCTTAATCCAGAATACCCACTGCACCCCTGAACCCCATGAATTCCTCATCCTCTGTTTTTAAACTGGTACGTCTGAACCCTCTTAATCCAGAATATCCACTGCACCCCTGAACCCCATGCATTCCTCATCCTCTGTTTTTTAACTGGTACGTCTGAACCCTCTTAATCCAGAATACCCACTGCACCCCTGAACCCCATGCATTCCTCATCCTCTGTTTTTTAACTGGTATGTCTAAACCCTCTTAATCCAGAATACCCACTGCACCCCTGAACCCCATGCATTCCTCATCCTCTGTTTTTTAACTGGTATGTCTGAACCCTCTTAATCCACTGCACCCCTGAACCACATGCATTCCTTATCCTCTGTTTTTTAATTGGCACGTCTGAACCTCTTAATCCAGAATACCAACTGCACCCTTGAACCCCATGCATTCCTCATCCTCTGTTTTTTAACTTGTTACATCTGAACCCTCTTAATCCACAGCACCCACTGCACCCCTGAACCCCATGCATTGCTCAGCCTCTGTTTTTTAACTGGTATGTCTGTACTCTGTTTTTTCCCCTGACTTTAATTCCATGTATCATACTTCAAACTTACTGTATGCATATTGATATGCCCATGCTCCTCACACCTAGTCATATCCTTCCATCTTATTCTGCCTCTGTAATGTATGTAGTACAGTTCATATAGCGTCTTGTGCTTGGGTGCGATGAAAACACAGGAGTCACAGGTTTGATATAGAAAAGTCCTGTATTACTTCATACAAGTTGGCAGAAATAGTCACACAGTTTGCAGACACAGAAACAGGAGACACAGCAGGCCAGAGTAATCCAAGCTCAGCAATCACTCTCCAATACAGATTCAGGATCTTCTTCTCTGTTACCGTAAGTCCATGCAAACGTGGGTCTTTCAAAGAGCAGGGTTCAGAGTCCACAAGTGCTTCAGAGTTCCTCAGTAGGAATAGCTGGAGTACAAGGTCCAAGGCTTACAGGAGTCAAGTCACAGGTTCACTGCAGGCTAGATTCTGAAGCACTGATTGCTCAGCTGTGGCTGCTTAAGAAGCAAAGGAGAGAATCAGGGCGGGAACATGCAAGCTGGAAACTCCATTTTGACTGAGGGCAAGATAGCTGCAGCAAGACAGAAAGTAAAATGGCTGACGAACAAACTGAGTTTCAGGAATATATACATAGAACCTTACATTACTCCCCCCTTAAGGACAACCTCCGGATGACCTCAGACCAGGCTTGTGTGGGTACCTCTGATGAAACTGACGGAGCAAGCGAGGAGCATTAACGTTATTGACCGGTTCCCATGAGTTGTCCTCCACTGGGTAGCCCTGCCATTTAATCAGATATTGTAACTGATTTCTATACAACCTGGAATCTAAAATCCTTTCCACCACAAATTCTTCCTGACCATCGACTAGCACTGGGTCAGGGCAAGGAGAGGAACGTCCAGGAAACGTATTGGGTGTCGCAGCCTTTAGTAGGGATACATGAAAGACAGGGTGGATTCTCATAGTTCTGGGCAGTTGAAGACGACAAGCAACGGCACTTATAATTTTACTGATTTTATAGGGTCCAATGTACTTATGTCCCAACTTAGACGATGGAATCCTTAACTTAAGATTTCTGGTTGACAGCCAGACCAAGTCTCCTACCTTGAAAGCTGGTGCAGGTTTACGAAATTTATCTGCTGCTTTCTTGTACCTTTCTTGAGCCGATTCCAGATTTTCCTTTAGAAGATCCATATTCTTCTGTAAAGACGTGATTCTTTCAGCCACTGCTGGTAAAGGCGTTTCTATGGGAAATCGTGGTAGAATGTTAGGATGATAACCTAGATTAGAGTAAAAAGGAGACTGTTTAGTGGAGGCACTCTGAGAGTTGTTATACGAGAACTCAGCTAATGGAAGTAGATCCACCCAATCATCCTGTAGGTGGCAGATAAAGCAGCGGAGATACTGCTCCAGGGTTTGATTGGTTCGTTCGGTCTGTCCATTAGTCTGGGGATGAAAAGCAGAAGAAAGGTTTACTTTAATGTCCAATGCTGCACAGAAATTTTGCCAAAACCTAGAAGTGAATTGCATCCCTCGATCCGAAATAACCTCATCCGGTACTCCATGTAAGCGAAACACATCTTTAATCATCAAATCTGATGTCTGTTTTGCAGTGGGTAAGCCGACACAAGGGATAAAATGAGCTGCCTTTGTTAGACGGTCAACCACCACTAGAATGGTGTTCTTCCCCTGAGATGTTGGTAACTCCACAATGAAGTCCATAGAAATGGATCCCCACGGGCGGGACGGGGTGGGAAGAGGCTGTAACAGACCAGTTGGTGAGGAGCGAGGTGTTTTGCATCTTGCACAGACCTCACATGAAGTGACATAATTCAAAACATCCTTCCTGCAAGTGGGCCACCAAAAGAAACGAGAAAGAAATTCCTGTGTCTTTAGAATTCCTCTATGCCCAGCTATCTTGGAATCGTGAATGAGTTGCAATACTCTTAATCTGACTGTTTCAGGAATATACAGACGTTGTCCCTGAATCCACACACCATTCTTAAAGACAAGACTTACGTCCCTTGGGGGTTGTGCCAAAAAGGAATCCGCATGGTATGCTTCCTTGATGTCCTTAAGTAGGTCTTGATTATGAATTACTCCTAGGAATCTAGAGTCAGGAAGAATAGTCTTAGGAGGAGTAATTGGACGTGTTTCTGCTGAGTAAATCCTAGAGAGTGCATCAGCCTTTCCATTGCGCGATCCTGGTCTATAAGAGATGATAAAATTAAATTGGTTTAAGAAAAGATTCCAGTGAGCCTGGCGAGGAGTCAGGCACTTAGCCGACCTGATAAACTCAAGGTTACGATGGTCTGTCAGGACGACTATTTGCTGTGCAGCTCCCTGAAGAAGGTGTCTCCATTCTTTGAAGGCGGCAATAATGGCCAACAACTCTCTATTGCCCACATCGTAGTTCCTCTCAGCCGAAGACAACTGCTGGGAAAAGAAGGCACAGGGATGCAAGACATTCTTCTCACCTGTTCTCTGAGAGAGTATAGCTCCAACGGCACAGTCTGAAGCATCCACCTCTATGATGAAGGCAAGCTCGGGTTTGGGATGTACTAGGATAGGTGCAGTGGTAAATTTATCTTTTAGACGGGAAAATGCTTCCTGGGCTTGGGGAGTCCAGGAAAACCTAGACTCTTTCCGGGTAAGTTGAGTGATAGGTGACACTACCTCAGAGAAATTTCTAATGAAACGTCTATAGAAGTTGGCAAACCCGATGAAGCGCTGTACCTCCTTCACATTTCTAGGACTTGGCCAATCCTTGATGGCTTGGGTTTTGCTTCCATCCATACTAATTCCTTGTGTAGACAGTACATACCCCAGAAATTGAATTTCGGTCCTATGGAATTCACACTTTTCAAGTTTGATGTAAAGATGATTTTGTCTTAGACGTTCCAAGACCATTCTCACATGTCCATGATGTTCCTCTGTGGAGTTAGAAAAAATTAGAATATCATCCAAATAAATTACCACGAATGTATCTAGGAGATCCCTGAAGATATCATTCACCAAGTGTTGGAAAGTGGCTGGGGCGGTACTCAGACCAAAAGGCATAACTAGATATTCAAAGTGTCCATAGCGTGACCTGAATGCAGTCTTCCATTCATCCCCAGGTCTAATACGGACTAAGTTATAGGCCCCACGAAGATCTAGTTTAGAAAAAATTTTGGCATGTCGCACTCTCTCCAATAACTCAGGGATTAAAGGCAATGGATAACGGTTTCTAATAGTAACCTTATTGAGTTCCCTATAGTCTACGCATGGTCTCAGAGATCCATCTTTCTTCTTTACAAAGAAGATGGGTGCACCTGCAGGAGATGAAGAGGGGCGTATGAAGCCCTTGGCTAGATTTTCATCTATGTAATCCTTTAAAGCCTTTAGCTCGGGCCCCGCCAGGGGGTAGATCTTACCAAAAGGTATCTCTGCTCCAGGCAATAATTCAATTGGACAATCATATGGACGGTGAGGAGGAAGCTGGTCAGCGTTCTTCTTGTCACATAAATCCACATAGTCCTGGTATACAGCTGGTAGTTCAGGGACTGACATGATTCCTTTAGGAACAGAGCAAGCTGAAACTTTTGGACTCATCTGTTTCTCTGGAAAGTGTAATTCCTTGGTCTCCCAGTTAATGGTAGGATTCTGAGCCTGCAGCCATGGTAGCCCTAGAATAATGGGAAAGTGGGGAGAAGAGATAAGCATAAAGGACAGTTTCTCTTGATGATCTTTACCCATAAGAACCCTCAAAGGCTCTGTTTCCTGATCCACTGGTCCAGAGGTCAGCAGGGAGCCATCCACAGTTTCCATCTGTACTGGAGTAGCCTTCTTCACTGAACGTATTCCCTGTTTCAGAGCAAAGGAGACATCCATAAAATTTCCACTTGCCCCTGAGTCGATCATAGCAGAGCTAGACACCCAAGCTGAGTCAACCCAGAGTTTGATGGAAAGAAAGCAATGAGAATTGTTTTTCTTACAACTCAGCTGGGACACCGCTGAGGAAACTTGAAAAATGGCAGCGTTTACACAGTCAACGTCCTCAGAGGTAACGGAGTTTAAGTCCGAGAAATCAAGATCTGTTGCTGCAGATCTCTCTGGAGCCTGAGGCTCGGACCTGACAGATCCCCTCTCGCAACACTCACAATGAATGAGTGCTGCAGTAGTCTTACGAGAACGGCTGGGGCAGTTTATAATGAAGTGCCCTGACTTACCACAATAGAAACATAGATTCTCCTTAAAACGATGTTCCTTGCGTGCATCACTAACCCGTCGTTGTAAAGAGTCTACCTGCATGGGTTCAGGTTCAGGTTCCCGTGTAATCCTACTCAAAGGTTCCTTAGCTGGAGAGGAAGGTAGGAAAAGGTTAGTACGATTGCTTTCGAACCATCTCTCTTGCCTGCGTTCAGTCAGACGAGTATCAATACGGATGCAGTAGTTAATAAAGTCACCTAACGCAGTGGGAGGGTCGGCACGAGCAAGTTCATCCTTAATCAGTGGAGATAACCCCTTTCGAAAAATAGATTTTTTGGCGGAACTGTCCCAGGTGGTATCAAGGGCCCATCTCCTGAAATCCAAGGCATATTCAGCTACCGAGTGCTTACCTTGGCGCAAAGCTAACATGGCTGCTTCAGCTGTTGCACCTCGATTGGGGTCATCAAACACCTGCCCCATGGCTGAAATAAAATCATCAAGGTGATTCAAACAATCATCCTCAGTCTCAATCAGAGGGTTTGCCCACATCAAAGCCTTGTTGGTAAGCAACATAATTATAGTAAGCACCTTAGATCGTTCAGTGGGAAATTGTGAAGCATGTGCAGAAAAAAAAAGATTGCATTGATTAATAAATCCCCTGAATTTCTCACGTTCACCGCCAAAACGAAAAGGGGGCAACTTGGGAATCCCAGCACTCGGGGCTACGGCAGGAGCCTGGACTCGCCCCTCTAGAACCTCAATCCTGGCTCGCAAATCCTGGGTAGTCTGTCCAACCACTTGCAAATTGTGATTATTGAGGTCCTGTAGATTTGTAAAACGGGTCTTTATATTCTGCAAATCTGCAAGGATATTATCAGTCACTCCGCAAAGTTCCTTTATGCGGGCCTCCATTTTCCAGATCTTTTAAGACAGGATTACTGGAAGAAGAGGAGAGAAAAAAAAAACAATAGTGTTCACCTGTGGCAACACTGCAGAGAGAAAAAAAAATTAAGGGAACTGCTCACCTGGAATGGTTGTGAGAAGTCACAACCACTATCATCACAGAAAGTTTCAACCAGACATCTGATATCCAGAGTTACAGCAGACAAAAAAGAGAAAAGAAAGGAAAAAAAAAAAAAAACAATAGTGTTTACCTGTGGTAACACTGCAAAAAGAAAAAACTTAAGGGAATTGCTCACCTGGAATGGTTGTGAGAAGTCACAACCACTGTCATCACAGAAAGTACAACCGGACGTCTGATATCCACAGTACAGCAGACACAGCCTTTCAGACCCAGCAGACACTAACGTTTTTTGGCTTCAGAATCTTGTAATGTATGTAGTACAGTTCATATAGCGTCTTGTGCTTGGGTGCGATGAAAACACAGGAGTCACAGGTTTGATATAGAAAAGTCCTGTATTACTTCATACAAGTTGGCAGAAATAGTCACACAGTTTGCAGACACAGAAACAGGAGACACAGCAGGCCAGAGTAATCCAAGCTCAGCAATCACTCTCCAATACAGATTCAGGATCTTCTTCTCTGTTACCGTAAGTCCATGCAAACGTGGGTCTTTCAAAGAGCAGGGTTCAGAGTCCACAAGTGCTTCAGAGTTCCTCAGTAGGAATAGCTGGAGTACAAGGTCCAAGGATTACAGGAGTCAAGTCACAGGTTCACTGCAGGCTAGATTCTGAAGCACTGATTGCTCAGCTGTGGCTGCTTAAGAAGCAAAGGAGAGAATCAGGGCGGGAACATGCAAGCTGGAAACTCCATTTTGACTGAGGGCAAGATAGCTGCAGCAAGACAGAAAGTAAAATGGCTGACGAACAAACTGAGTTTCAGGAATATATACATAGAACCTTACAGCCTCTTTCTTCAGCTTTGATGCTAGTCAAATGTCCTATTAACTGCAATCTGTTAATTGCTCCCTGCTGTGAACTGTACTCCTGCCCCCTTCTCCTCCTCCCTCTCTCTCACCTGGCTTCATCTCATTTTCATTTGAATGGTATAAGTTGAACAGAGCAGGTCAGATATGACCTTGGTCAGATGCAACATCATTTTAAGTGTGACATCTTTAAAGTGTTACATCAGAAATACACCAGAAATAGTCCAGAAACCGGTCAGAAGGTAAGAACAACCACTGCTTTCTAATTTTAATTGCTTTTCTTTTCTTACCCTGCTCTTTAACCATGCTTACATTTGCCCTCACCGTTTTTGCTCAACTAATCTTCACTCTCCTTCGCTATCCCCAAACCCCTGCACCCTCGAACCAAATAACTATCTCCCCCTCTCCCTTACCCCCCTACCTCGCTTCATCTGCAGACCTGCTCCTTAACCTCAGACCTCTCCTACTAAAATATAATACAAGTCGATCACTCTCTTTCACCCACCCACTTTCCTTTTCTCTGCTCCTTCTCACTGCTGGTGACATATCCCCCAATCCTGGCCTCCCCGCCTCATACATCCCACTAATCCTCACCCCTATCTTTCTCACACTAAGAGAAACTACCGCAATCCATCACACTTAAAACCTGTGGCTCTGACCCCCACCCTCCCGCTCCCTCTCTCGGGAGCACTTTGGAATGCCCGCTCCATCTGCAACAAGCTCCACGTGATCCACAACCTCTTTATCTCATGCAACCTTTCCTTCCTGGCCCTCACTGAGACCTGGCTGACGCCCTCTGACACGGCTTCCCCTGCCGCACTGAGTTACGGTGGCCTCCACTTTACCCACACTCCTCGCCCTGGTAACAGGCATGATGGAGGAGTGGGTTTCCTTCTTTCTAAAAACTGCTCCTTTAACCTATCCAAACCCACCCTCCCTTATCCTCCCTTCTTTCGAGGTTCACTCTGTCCGTATCTACTCTCCCTCTAATCTCCAAATGGCTGTCATATACCGACCACCGGGCTCAGCTACTGCCTTCATCAACCAATTCTCCACCTGGCTAGCCTACTTTCTCTCTGCTGACATCCCCACCATCATCATGGGGGACTTCAAAATCCCCATTGCCACTCACCAGCCAGCAGCCTCCAAACTCCTGTCACTTACCTCATCCTTTGGATTTACTCAGAGGTCCTCCACAGCCACCCACACAGACTGACATACATTAGACCTCATCTTCACACGCCTCTGTTCCCTACCTAACCTCACAACCTCTGACTTCTCCCTATCTGACCACCATCTACTCACCTTCTCATGCTTGTCCTTCTCACCTGCCCCCCATGTCCAGCCACTAGCATATCTTCGCAGAAACCTCGCATACCTAGACACTCACAGACTCTCTTCTACCTCTGTCCTCCATATCTTCACTCCACTATACGGACACCGCCACCGCTTTCTACAACGCCACCCTCACACCAGCCATAGACTCAGTCGCCACTCTCATGCATGGCAAAGTGCGATAAATCAATAGGCAACCCTAGCACAACAACCTCACCAAAAAACTTTGACAAGCATCCAGGGTCACAAAGCGGCATTGGAAGAAAACACGCCTGCCGGACGACTTCACTGCTTTCAAACAAGCTACATTTGCCTTCAAATTAGCCCTCCCATCTGCTAAACAGACCTATTTCACAAACTTTGTATCTTCATTATCCCACAACCCAAAACAACTAGCACATTTAACTCTCTTCTCCGCCCACCACTGCCACCTGCAACTCCCCTCATCTCTGCCACATACTTCAAAAACAAGATTAACCAAACAAGGCAAATCTTTACTGTTCCACCACCCCAACCACTCCACATACCATACCTCTGCCCTTCCCTAATAACCTCCCTCTCCAACATCACTGAAGGAGAGCTTACTCATCTTTTGAAATCACACCTTACCACCTTTGCACTCGACACCATCCCTTCCCACCTGCTCCCCAACCTCACTAACATGCTCATCCCAGCCCTAACCCATCTCTTCAACCTATCGCTATCTTCTGGTTTCCCCTCTGCCTTGAAACATGCCACCATCACAGCCATACTCAAAAAAACAAACCTTGACCCAACTACTATGCCCAGCTTTCGCTGAATATTACTGCTCCCGTTTGCTTCCAAACTCCTTGAACAGCATGTCCATGCTCAACTTTCCTTCCACCTCTCATTTAACTCCCTTCTTGATATACTCCAATCTGGCTTCCGCCCCCACCATTTCACTGAAACTGCCCTGACCAAAATTACTAATGACTTACAGTCAAAGCTAACAGACAGTTCTCCATCCTCCTCCTTCTCGACCTGTCCTCTGCCTTCACCACAGTCGACCACTGCCTACTGCTACAGATTCTTTCTTCCCTTGCTCTGTCCTGGATTGCCTCATACCTTTCTGACCGCACATTCAGCGTTTCCCACTCCCACACTACCTTTTCATCCCGCCCTCTCTCTATTGGAGTCCCCCAAGGCTCTGTCCTGGGGCCCCTACTTTTTTCCATCTATACCCTTGGCCTAGGACAACTCATAAAGTCCCATGGCTTCCAGTACCATCTGTATGCGGACGACACTCAGATCTACCTCTCTGGCCCAGATATCACCTCTCTGCTGTCCAGAATCCTAGAGTGTCTATCAGTCATATCCTCCTTTTTCACCTCTCGCTTCCTAAAACTCAATGTAGACAAAACTGAACTCATTATCTTTCCTCCATCTCATGTATCTTCCCTACCTGATCTACCTATTATGGTAAACTGCATCACGCTCTACGGAGTCACGGAATAACTCTCGAGTCTGCCCTGTCCTTCAAACCGCACATCCAAACGCTTGCCACCTCCTGTCGCCTCCAACTCAAAAATATTTCCAGAATCCGTCCCTTCCTGGGCCCTCAATCTACTAAAACTCTTGTACATACCCTCATCATTTCCCGCTTTGACTACTGCAACACTCTCAGATGTGGCCTCCCTGCTAACTCTCTTGCACCACTCCAGTCTGTCCTCAACTCTGCTGCCCGACTAATCCACCTCTCTCCTCGCTACTCCCCTGTCTCTCCCCACTGCAAATCCCTCCACTGGCTCCCAATTCCCAACGAATCCAGTTCAAACTACTAACACTGTCCTACAAAGCCATCCACAACCTGTCCCCTCCCTATATCTCTGAACTAATCTCCCAATATCTTCCCTCACGCAAACTTCGATCCTCCCAAAACTTCCTACTCTCCTCCACACTTATTTGTTCCTCACACAACCGCCTCCAAGATTTCTCCCGAATATTCCCATCCTCTGGAATTCCATGCCTCAACACGTCCGATTATCCACCATCCTCGGATCCTTCAAACGGAACCTGAAAACCCATCTTTTCAGGAAAGCTTACAGCCTGCAATAACCATTCTGCCGCCTCACCACCGCCAGAGCTGCCGCCTCATCCCCACCAGAGCTGCTGCACCCCCGACCTTCTGTCTCTTCCCCACTATCACATAGAATGTAAGTCCGCAAAGACAGGGTCCTCTCCCCTCTGCACAAGTCTGTCATTGTAAATTTGTTTACTGTTAACGATATCTATAACTTTGTATGTAACCCCCTTCTCATGTACAGCACCATGGAATTAATGGTGCTATATAAATAAACAATAATAATAATAAAAAATGCTGGCTGCAGCTAGTCTAACATTAAGAACCATGCTGCAACCTGTTCAAAGCTGCACAGATCTCTCGATTTTCCCAAGTGGATTCAAGCTGAAATCGATCCCATAGCAAGCTTCGCGAGAAAAGTTTCCCACTAACCAAGACCTTTTTTACAGACCATACTTTCTGGACATATCTTCAGCTCTCCATATTCCAGTTTTCTGAATGTGTGATTGGATGCTGGATCAAAGTCTGATGATGTTGATGGAGCATCTTGGAATCATGCACAACAAATTATTTGGAATGGTCCCCAAATGTTTCATGAGACTTGCCGAGTATGGGTTGGTTGCATTTGTTTTTGATTTATACTGTAGTATATTAAAGAGTAAGATTAATGCTAACCAGACGATTGTACTTATCATAGTAAGTCAAGAATGTTTGTCAGTTTCATGTAAACTTATCCTATATAAGTTATCCATAACTTTCATGCATATGATTTAGAATTCTATGTTTTGCATAGTTCTGGATCACAGTGAAATTCTGGCTGAGCCCTGCAGCCTTGGCTTACAAATGTCAGGTGAGTTTACAATTGGGTGTTTTAGATGGCCTTGCTCCTTTCACATTTCTGATTGACAGATCCTATAGAGACAGCATCATATAATGGGAACTTGGCAAGCTGCTTCTTGTCTTGTTTTCAAGACTTTAGAATAATTTCCTTTCTTTGCTGGGTGCGCTCTCCTATTACCAGCCGTCTCCTAGGGACTGGATGTAAATGTTACTGGAAATAACATCAAAGCTGACTGCACTGTGTACAGTGTGCTGTTTGGTAGGAGGATTTGCTGCTTTGCAGCTGTCTTACCGGTGCCATTCAGACATACAACTTGTGTTTGAAATGTATCTATGATTAAAGATGGAATGCTCAGCCACTGTCTCCTTCCAGCTTTTGTTAAGAAGGGTGGGTGGGGCAATAGATGGAAAGAATGTCTTTTTTTAAACTCTATTGTCAGGTGGAGGATTAACCCATTTACTGTCAGGATAAAGTTTCCAGAAATATGATGTCGAAATACATACCGTATGCTTTTTTCCTAAAGCAAAACTTCTACTTTATTTATATATAGGAAAGATGTGTATCTTTGTACCGTGTTAGCCAGTAGATAGAAAAATATTTAGACTTGAGAGTCCTCAGTGGTTGATACCTTTTAATGGCTAACTGAAAAGATGGTAACAAATTGCAAGCTTTCGAGACTACTCAGGTCTCTTCATCAGGCAAAGACTAAAACAAAAACTGAAGAACCACATATTTATACACAAGAGGACACAGGAATAATGCAATAGGTAAGACATGTGACGTGAAGCAGAACTACTTTATTTATAGTAATTTGTACCTATATTTGTCAAAATGCTTCTTATCCTATAGTGTAGCGCTACAGGGAACTTGCACTCTGAAGATCTGTTTACATGGACTGAACGGCACACATGATACCACCACCAATCAGTAAACTTTTACCAATCGGTGGTCTTTGCACTTTTTTTGGCTATGGGGCTAAGAACTCATTGACAAGCAATTGCTAACAAGCTGTACTGTCCTGCAATGATCTGTTCCTGTTTAGAAAGGTCATGAACCACTTCTGTTGTCAATTCTCCTACTTCAGGTGACGTCACGTCAACAGAGCAGCTCCTTCTCTTCCACTCTGTTCTGTTGATAGGGCATCATTGCCGATGTTATGCTGACTGACAGTCGGCTTCTATTTTGCTCATTTATTGGGTGATCAGCAGCCTGTTTACACGGCAAGTTAATCATGAAATAAGCGTTTTTCACAACACTCATTCACGATTCTCTTGGAGTCTAAATACAGCTTAACCGACAATGATGACAGATAATTACTGGGAATCCCCGTAGACTGAAACTTTGTTATCAACTAATTCTGACGGAATTAGAAATGATCCCAGAAAATATGAGTATAGCACTCTGAAGTCCTAGGACTATATTGTACCCCTTTTGAGCTTTTAAATGCACATACAGCCTTATTAATGTCCAAGTGACCTTAACCTATCTGGCTAGGGGAAAAGGAGTGGAAACCAGCAAACAATTTAACTTAAATTTAGAGATAAGCGGATCAGGTAAAATTCAAATTTGCCTCTTTATGCCGACATTCCCAGGAAATTTGATTAGCAGAGAAGTTATTTTCCGCAAATTTAATGTTCTTTGCTATGCTCTGTAGAACCCAGAGTATAATTAACTGTAAAATAAAATCCTTACACTCACTTTACCGATCATCTCTTAGCTGCTCACAGTCACCTGTCTGGTCCTCACCATATATTCTTATCACCATTGTTAGTACTGAAATTCCTTAGGCTTCTTTTGATAGGACAGGATTTTCAGCTGATGAGGATCAAAAAGGTTTTGCATAAGCATGCGAAGGGTCACAAAGTCATGATATCATGACGCGCACCATTAGTTTGCGCATGTGGAGTGCCTCCAAGGGCCGTGGGGTAATCGGACCCAGGTCCGGCGGTCCTTAAAGGGGAAATGTCACTGCAGCAGTGACCCGGTCCGTGGCCCTGGGCGTCCAATAAAAATGATGGAAATTATGTAAAAATAAAAGTTATGGTGGCTAGGTGAGTAGTTTGTGATGCCACCCATGGTATTCTGCAATAAGATGGCCGATGCTGCAGTTCAGTTCCACTGGGGCAGTTGGTGATGCAGCAGAGTTGTTACAGCACTGGTAGAGCTAGGCTCCAGGGCAGTTATGGGTGTTAAAGATGATGATGGTGGTTGTGGTGCAGGGCAGATGATGCAGTAAATAACTCTGAGGACACAGCAGGGTGCAGTCTTTTCAGTTTACTCACAGTTCTTTGGTACAATCCCAAGCTGGGGTGCTGTGTCCTCAGGGAAGATGGTCCAGACAGCTCTCAGGTAGTTTGGGGTACACAGTGTCAGAACCCCATTCTGATGTTCCTTTCCTGGCCGTCTCCCTGCGCTGGCTCCCTCCACTCCTGCCCTGTGCCTTCACACACAGTGTCCTAAGCCAGCAAACTCGGGTCTTGTCGGGTCCCCTTGGTCTTATCTGGCTGCCTTTTCAGCAAATGTGTGTGGATGCGGCTGTAGCACATACAGTCACCACAGCCTGGTCCCTCCACCCGATTTCAGTCAGCGTTAATACGGGCCCCATGGGTGGATTCCTCACTTCCTGTGCCCCTAGGACCCCTTCTTCCTCTCTCTTTCACAGAAGCTTCTTTCTCTCTCTTTCTTAAGTTTCTCTTTCTGTCTTTTCTGTCCTTCTTCTCTCTCTCTGTCCTCTGGTCCAGGGACAAGCTCCTCTCTGCTCAAGTTCCCAGCACCGACTGTCTCCTCCAACTCACTGTCACTAACTGTCTGTGTTCTCTCAGACCACTCACTAAGCTCCGCCCCTTCTCTACTTTCTTCACCCACACCCTCTACCTAGCACCTCCTGGGCCCTGAGAGGTCTGGTGTTGGATGTAAGTGTCTGGGTTCTGGGTGATGTCCCTTCCTTACCCAAGAGTGAAGCACCACACCTCCGACTGAGGTGCAGTACCTCTGTGGCGACTGGACCTCAGGGGCGCCACACATGCATACACAGAACCAGGAACTTCAGCTCTCGCCCTAACAATTATAAGATGCAATAAAGACCTGACAGATGATGGTGAGAAGCAGAGGAGCCAGTGAGGTAAGAAAGAGTGTTTTCATAAATATCTAATTTTTTAAAAACTTTTACAGCAAGCAGACGCCATTTTTGTTGAATCCGCATGGAAGTGAATTACAAAAATTTCACATTTTAGTGAATGCAAATTTTTGTAAAATTCAATTTTACTTGAATATATTCACTCATCTCTACCTAAATTGTAAAAATGGTCCTAAAATTATCCTTGCCTTGCTGCTGTTTATACATAGAAGGTGCAAACAAAAGAAGCAGTGAAACAAAAACAGGGAGTATCAAGAGCTTAGTGCTTTGCTAAATGAAGAAGCAACAGCTTTTCTGAAACTGTCCAAAAATTACCTTTTCATTTATTTAGGGTACAAGAACATTTTGGCTGTTTTAAAATTGAAGAAGCAATGGCTTCTTAGTTAGGAGTGAAAAAAATTAACCCTTTTTTTAGCTCTGCTATTAATAAAATGAAGCCAAAGAAATAAGCCAGAGCGCATGTTAATATAAGTGCAATGTCTAGGTGGACATTCACACTTTTGCAATTTAACCCCTTCCCAATATTGGACATACTGGTGCATCTTATTTTGCTTTCCTGCAAATGAACGTAACAGTACATCCTGGCAATTGTGAAGGCACAGGAGCAGTGTCTTCACGAACGTCGCCAGGAGCTTGGCTTAAGTTATAGCCAAACCCCGGCTGTTTAACCCTCTAAATTCTACAATAAATAGTGATTGCAGCATTTAGGAGGCTGGGGAAGGACGGGGCTCCCTCTTCTGTCCGATTGGCACCTCCATGACATCATTGCAGGCTGCCGATCATTGTCATGGCAATCCGAGGTCAAATGATGACGTCCGGGTCTGCCAGCTATGGTGGCCTGTGTAGGCCATGAAAGCAGCGTGGTCTAAAAGGTGTTCTATCAGTGTAAAGACTGTGCCGGCCACTGCTGCCGGCACTCGGACCGGAGCGTGCAGCTGCATGTATTTCTATGCAGCCGCACACTCCGGTCCGAGTAGCGGCAGCAGTGCCGGGTGTTGATGCAAGAGACTCGCGCAAGTTTCTGGCATCACTCACACAAGTGTGACACCGGTCTAATACTGACAGGGATAATGCATTGCAGTGATGGTGCATTTCAAAGATTCATATCAGTGATCAGAGTAAAAAATGTTAACGTGATAAAGAGGGACTAAGTTAAAAAAGTTTTAGAAAATTGTAAAAATATTTTTAGAAAAGCACAAAAAAATAAACGTTAGATAAACGATAGATAAATACATATATTTATGTAAAAACAAAAAGTACACATATTTGGTATTGACGTGAACGACTCGACCTATAAAACTATTACACTAGTTAACCTTTTCAGTGAACACGGTACAAAAAGTAAATAAAAAACATGGCAAAAAAATATGGGTTTTCACTATGCAGCCAAACAAAAATTGTAAAAAAGCACGATCGAAAAGACGAATGTAAAGAAAAATTGTATCACTAAAAACACCATCTCATCCTGGAAAAAAAAATACCAACCAGCTCCATCAGTTGAGAAATAAAAAGGCACAGTTCTCAGAATATAGCTATGCAAAAACAAATATTTTTTCCACAAAATTTTTCTTGTGTAAAAGTGGCAAAGCAAAAAATTACATAAACGTGGTATCCCTGTAATCGTACTGACCCAAAGAAAAAAGCTTCCTTATCACTTTTATCACACGGTGAATGACATTAAAAATAACCCCCCCCAAAAAATTTTGTTAGTTGCTGGTTTTTCTTCTGTCTGACTCTCAAAAATCAGAACAGAAAGTAATCAAAAAATGTTTTGTGCCTGAAAATGGTACCAATAAAAATGTCAACTCATCCCGCAAAAAAACAAGCCCTCACATGACTCTGTAGACATAAATATAGACAAATTACAGCTCTCAAAATATGGTGATGCAAAATCTCTCCTTTTTAAAAAAAATTGTTTTTTAGTGTGTGATAGTAGCCAAATATTAAAAAAATATAATCTAGTACCTCTGTAATCACACTGACCCGAAGAGTAAAACCGTCTAATAACTAACACACCATTTTGAACAGTGTTAAAAATAAATAAAAGCAATTCTCAATCTGCTATTAATTTGTTCATTCTGCCTCCCAAAGATCGCAGTAAGGCTCAGACCACATTTATCCTGCGCTCTATGCTTGGCGCTTTCAATGGGGTTTCAGTGTAAATCTCTAAAACACGTGATTCAAATGGAACCCCTGGTGAACCATTCCCTGTAATGAGGCAGATGGAAACACCTTGGACTCTGTCTGGCCAATGTTCTGATGGTGTCTGTGTTTTTAACCCCTTACTGCCATCCGACGTACTATCCCGTCCATGGTACCTGGGCCCGTATGACCATGGATGGGATAGTACGTCCCAGCGATCGGACGCGCTCCCGGGGGGAGCGCAGCCGATCGCGGCCGGGTGTCAGCTGATTATCACAGCTGACACCCGGCACTATGTGTCAGGAGCGGTCACGGACCGCTCCTGGCACATTAACCCCTGGCACACCGCGATCAAACATGATCGCGGTGTACCGGGGGTACAGGGGAGGATCGCACAGGGAGGGGGCTCCCTGCGCGCTCCCCTGAGACCCTTAGAGCAGCGCGATGTGTCGCGCTGTTCCGAGGGTCCTTCCTCCCTGCAGGACCCTGGATCCAAAATGGCGCCGGGGTCCATCCGGGTCCTGCAGGGAGGCGGCTTCCTCAGTGCCTGCTGAGAGCAGGCACTGAGAAGCCTGCAGCGATGCCAGAGCGATCGCTGGTGTGACAGAGTGCTGTGCACACTGTCACACCAGCGATCTGACCCTATACAGTGATGTCCCACCCTGGGACAAAGTAAAAAAGTTAAAAAAAAATAAAAATTGTTTAAAAAAATCATTAAAAAAAAAAAATATTCCCCAATAAATTCATTTTTTCCTGTAAATAAAAAAACCAAAACAATAAAAGTACACATATTTGGTATCGCCGCGTCCGTAACAACCCCCCCTATAAAACTGTCCCACTAGTTAACCCCTTTTGTGAACCTCTTAAAAAAAAAAGCAAAGCAAAAAATCAATGCTTTATCATCATACCGCCGAACAAAAAGTGGAATAACACGCGATCAAAAAGACGGATATAAATAAACATGGTACTGCTGAAAACGTCATCTTGTCCCGCAATAAACGAGCTGTGACACAGCATCATCAATGAAAAATAAAAAAAGTTATAGCTCGCAGAATAAAGCGATGCAAAAATAATAATTTTTTATATACAATTGGTTTTATTCTATAAAAGCGCCAAAACATAAAAAAATGATATAAATGAGGTATCGTCATAATCGTACTGACCCGAAGAATAAAACTGCTTTATCAATTTTACCACACGCGGAACGGTATAAACGCTTCCCCCAAAAGAAATTCATGAATTGCTGATTTTTGTTCATTCTAACCTCCCAAAAATCGAAATAAAAAGCGATCAAAAAACGTCACATGCTCAAAAATGGAACCAATAAAAATGTCACCTCGTCCCGCAAAAAATAAGACCTCACATGACTCTGTGGGCCAAAATATACAAAAATTATAGCTCTCAAAATGTGGTGATGCAAAAACTATTTTTTGCAATAAAAAGCGTCTTTTAGCGTGACAGCTGCCAATCATAAAAACCCGCTATAAATAGTAAATCAAACCCCCCTTTATCACCCCCTTAGTTAGGGAAAAATAATAAAATTAAAAAAATGTATTTATTTCCATTTTCCCATTAGGGTTAGGGTTGCGGCTAAAGTTAGGGTTAGGGTTGGCGCTAAAGTTAGGATTAGGGTTAGGGTTGGGATTAGGGTTATGGGTGTGTTAGGGTTAGGTTTGTGGTTAGGGTTGGGACTAGGGTTAAGGGTGTGTTGGGGTTAGGGTTGGAGTTAGAATTGGGGGGTTTCCGCTGTTTAGGCACATCAGGGGCTCTCCAAATGTGACATGGCGTCTGATCTCAATTCCAGCCAATTCTGCATTGAAAAAGTCAAACGGTGATCCTTCACTTCTGAGCTCTGCCATGCGCCCAAACAGTAGTTTACCCCCACATATGGGGTATCAGTGTACTCTGGACCCCAAGAGTTATTGTGCAATTTGTCCTATTTCTTCTGTTACCCTTGGGAAAATAAAAAACTGGGGGTAAAAATATAATTTTTAAAAAAAAAAAAAAGATTTTTTTTGTTTTTACGACTGTACGTTATAAACTTCTGTGAAGCACTTGGGGCTTCATAGCGCTCACCACACATCTAGATAAGTTCCTTGTGGGGTCTATTTTCCAAAATGGGGTCACTTGTGGGGGGTTTCCACTGTTTAGGCGCATCAGGGGCTCTCCAAATGCGACATGACGCCCCCAGACCATTCCATCAAAGTCTGCAATCCAAAACGTCACTACTTCCCTTCCGAGCCCCAACGTGTACCCATACAGTAGTTTTCTCCCACATATTGGGTATCAGCGTACTCATAACAATTTGGACAACAACTTTTGGGGTCCAATTTCTCCTGTTACCCTTGTGAAAATAAAATATTGGGGGCGAAAAAAATCATTTTTGTAAAAAAAAAAGATTTTTTATTTTACGGCTGTACGTTATAAACTTCTGTGAAGCACTTCGGGGTTCAAAGTGCTCACCACACATCTAGATACGTTCCCTGTGGGGTCTATTTTCCAAAATGGGGTCACTTGTGGGGGGTTTCCACTGTTTAGGCGCATCAGGGGCTCTCCAAATGCGACATGACGCCCCCAGACCATTCCATCAAAGTCTGCAATCCAAAACGTCACTACTTCCCTTCCGAGCCCCGACGTGCGCCCATACAGTAGTTTACTCCCACATATTGGGTATCAGTGTACTCAGGACAAATTGGACAACAACTTTTGGGGTCCAATTTCTCCTGTTACCCTTGTGAAAATAAAATATTGGGGACGAAAAAATCATTTTTGTAAAAAAAAAAGATTTTTATTTTACAGCTGTACGTTATAAACTTCTGTGAAGCACTTCGGGGTTCAAAGTGCTCACCACACATCTAGATAAGTTCCTTGAGGGGTCTAGTTTCCAAAATGGTGTCATTTGTTGGGGGTTTCCACTGTTTAGGCAGATCAGGATCTCTCCAAACACGACATGGCATCCATCCAATTCTGTGTTGAAAAAGTCTAACGCCGCTCCTTCCCTTCCAAACTCTGCCATGCACCTAAACAGTGGTTTACCCCCACATATGGGGTATCGGCGTACTCAGGACAAATTGCACAATAACTTTTGGAGTCTGGTTACCCTTGGGAAAATAAAAATTGGGGTGAAAGATCATTTTTGTGGAAAAAATATGATTTTTAATTTTACGGCTCTACGTTATAAACTTGTGTGAAGCACTTTGGGGTTCAAATTGCTCACCAAAGATCTAGATAAGTTCCTTAGGGGGTCTAGTTTCCCAAATGGGGTCACTTGTGGGGGGTTTCCACTGTTTAGGCACATCAGGGGCTCTCCAAATGCAACATGGCGTCCAATCTCAATTCCAGCCAATTTTGTTTGGAAAAAGTCAAATGGTGCTCCTTCCATTCCGAGCTCTGCTGTGCGCCCAAACAGTGGTTCCCCCCCCACATATGGGGTATCAGCGTACTCAGGACAAATTGGACATCAACTTTTGTGGTCCAATTTCTCCTGGTACCCTTGGGAAAATAAAAAATTAGTGACTAAAAGATAATTTTTGTGGGAAAAAAATAGGATTTTTTATTTTCATGCTCGGGCATTATAATCTTGTGTGAAGCACTTGGGGGTTCAAAGTGCACACCAAAGATCTAGATAAGCTCCTTAGGGGGTCTAGTTTCCAAAATGGGGTCACTTGTGGGGGGTTTCCACTGTTTAGGCACATCTGGGGCACTGCAAACGGAACATGACCCCCATCAACGTCTGCATTCCAAAACGTTACTACTTCCTTTCCAAGCCCTGTCGTGCGCCCAAACAGTTCCCCCCCCACATATGGGGTATCAGCGTACTCAGGACAAATTGGACAACAATTTTTGGGGTCCAATTTCCTTGGGAAAAATCAAAAATTTGGGACTAAAAAATCATTTTTGTGGAAAATTGTTTTTTTTTATTTTTCAGACCCAGGCATTATAAACTTTTGTGAAACACTTGGGGGTTCAAAGTGCTCACAACAGATCTAGATAAGTTCCTTAGGGGGTCTAGTTTCCAAAATGGTGTCACTTGTGGGGGGTTTCCACTGTTTAGGCACATCAGGGGCTCTCCAAACACGACATGGCGTCCAATCTCAATTCCAGCCAATTTTAGTTTGAAAAAGTCAAACAGTGCTCCTTCCCTTACGAGCTCTGCCGTGTGCCCAAACAGTGGTTTTCCTCCACATATTGGCTATTGGCGTAATAGATCATTTTTGTGGCTAAAAAGTTAAATATTCATTTTTTCCTTCCACGTTGCTTCAGCTCCTGTGAAGCACCTGAAGGGTTAATAAACTTCTTGAATGTGGTTTTGAGTACCTTGAGGGGTGCAGTTTTTAGAATGGTGTCACTTTTGGGTATTTTCTGCTATATAGACCCCTCAAAGTGACTTCAAATATGAGGTGGTCCCTAAAAAAAATGGCTTTGTAAATTTTGTTGTAAAAATGAGAAATCGCTGGTCAACTTTTAACCCTTATAATTTCCTAAGAAAAAAAATTTGGTTCCAAAATTGTGCTGATGTAAAGTAGACATGTGGGAAATGTTATTTCTTAACTATTTTGTGTGACATATTTCTCTGTTTTAAGGGAATAAAAATTCAAAGTTTGAAAATTGCAAAATTTTCAACATTTTCGCCATATTTGCATTTTTTTCAAAAATAAACGCAAGTTATATGGAAGAAATTTTACCACTAACGTGAAGTACAATATGTCACGAGAAAACAATCTCAGAATCGCGAAGATCCGTTGAAGCGTTCCAGAGTTATAACCTCATAAAGAGACAGTGGTCAGAATTGTAAAAATTGGCCCGGTCATTAACGTGCAAACCACCCTTGGGGGTTAAGGGGTTAAGCTGCGGCAGTTTTGTGCACCTCTGACAAGAAAAACACCACTGAACAGAGGCCATATAGAGTCCAGAGTACGGTAACTCTTGTACCTCATTATAGGGAATGGATTCCTCGGGGTATCATCTGAATCACATCATTCGAAGATTTAAATGAAAACCCACATGTAAGTGTTCAGCATAGAGCAAAGAATAAATATGATCCAAAATGTTATGCAAAATGCTTCCAAAAAAGACTTCAACTCAGTCTCCAAAAAAAGCAAGTCCCCACTCAGGTCTGTCATCTGTCAATGGAAATATAGGGGGCTACAACATTAGTAGTAGCACAAAGGCACTGGAAAAGCAATTTGACTCCTTGGCGCTCCAAAACAAATCCAGCAAATTCTGCCCTCCCTAATCCAAATGCCCGCCTCCCTTCTGAGCCCCAGTGTTAAGATCCATTTTTGGATTTGTGGCAGCTCTGTTTCCACTCAGTTAAAATGTAGCTTTTTTCCTTTCAGGCCAGCGGGGGATAATGTCAGATTTTCCCCGCTGGCAATCTGGTGTAACTGCAGTGCTGCTAGCTCAGCTGATGTGGGTGGTGACCACTCCCACCATCCTTTAAATGTTCACCTGATGAATCAGCTGACTGTCAGTGATAGAGCAATCTTCAGTGACCAAGTGTGAGTAAGGAGCTCTCTAGGTGCCGTGGTGCTGCTGCTGGGTTCATTATCCATGTGCCTTTATTCTGCGGTGCGGTGCTTTGCGGCAGAAAAAGCTGTGTTTGTTTTCTCATCCCTTTCTTGTTTGTCACTATCCCCTGTGTGGAAATATCTGCAGTGGTGCGGCAAGCGCCCCTCACCGGCCAGTGCACTAGCCAGGGTAGTGTTAGGTGACAGTGAAGGACAAGGTATCCTGATGGCAGTGGGGGGAAGGACCCACTTAGGACATTAGGGGAGTGCAGGGACAGGCTCAGGCTTTAGTTCAGAGGTGTACCATCCTTCATTTCCCTATTGGTAGGGCCTTCCTCCCCCATTTTCAATCCCGTTGTTGGTGTGTTGTGCCGTCCACTGACCGACCACCTATTGGGTCGTGTCATACCGTGACACCCAGAGTGCTTAATCCACATTTAACATCCACATGTTTGGCATTTTGTTAGCGATAAGACCACTTAATTTATGCATGTTTCCAGAAGCACTAGTTTGGCCAGGGTCACACTTTCGAGAAACTTGCACGAGTCTCGCACATCAGTACCCGGCCGGCTTTCGGGACCAGAGTGTGCGGCTGCATGTATTTCTATGCAGCTGAAAGCTCTGGTTCCAAGTGCCGGCGGCAGTGTAGGGTATTGAGGTGTGAGACTTGTGCGAGTTTCTCGCAAGTGTGACCACGGCCATAGGCATAATGTACAGGCACCACAATGTACCGGGCACTACAATGTACTGGTGACTACAACTTACTGGACAATACAATAGCAGATTTTCCATTTTCACTGAGCAACATCTACTGCTGCTTGTTTCTGGAAAACATATGGAGTCAAAATCATCACTAAACCTGTAGATGAATTTGTGGAGGGGTGTAATTTCCAAAATGGAGTCACTTGAAGGGGAAATTCTTCTCTTCTGTCAGTTAGGGGCTCTGTCTATGGAGTCCACAAACTATACTATGAAAATTTGTACTCCAATTCCCATAGTGCTCTTTCCCTCCCGAGCCTTGCAGTGGGTTTAGGGAGTACTGTACAGCCACATATGGGGTATTGCCACATTCAGCATAAGTTGTGTGACAAATTTTGATGCCATTTTTACCTATTTACCTGTGTAAAAATGTAAAATATGAGGCTAAAATTAAATGTTTGTGGTATGGCATAAAATTTTGTGACACACTTGTGGTGTCAATATATTAACTGCACCCTTAGATTAATTGATTGATAGGTCTAGTTTGTTAAATGGGGTCACTTATAGAGGGGTTCTGCTGTTCTGGCACCTCATGGACTCTCCCAGTGAGGCAGGGAACTCGCAAATCATAACAGCAAAATCTGCACTATAATATGGTGTTCCTTCCCTTCTGAGCTTTCCACTGTGGCTGAAAAGTAGTTCTCGATTACATATAGGGTATTGGTGCACTTAGGAGAAATTGCACAAAAAACTATGCAGTCCATTTTTTCACATTAGCCTTTATAAAAATTAAAACAACAATATGGGGGCTGTCAACCGGGAGTCTCCACTTTCATTTTATGATGGCTAAGCTCTTTAGTTGTTGTTTACATGCACATGCAATTTGCTGATACATTGGTCATCTGTCACGCACAGTGTAGAAAAGATTAAGTGCAACACGAATGGATGAGGGGAATGGAGCCCAACTCAAGGGAAGGGGGAGTGGAGACCCCTAGGCAGATCTAAAGTCACCCTGTCTTCCTTAAACGTCTCTGTATAGGTTCTGCACCTATCGCCGAGCAGGATACCTAATCCTTTCCTGACCCTGGCAATAAGCCCTGCTTAGGGAAGGACGGGTTGAGCCCTAGTCAATCCCCACTACCACTAAAGACAGGGGACCTCTTCTCTTGAGTAGACTCAGAGATGTAACACAGACGTCCTTCAGCAGCACCAAAGAGAAAGATAGCCGACTGCTATAGCTTCAAGCCTCAACAGGGGAAAATGGAAATATCACTGGCAATTCACAGCAGCAGGCTGGGAGTCTATAAACACCCAGGTCCAGGTGTGTCAAATAGAGCTGGGGAAAGGTTGCCACTGGGTTAAAGAGTCAAAAGGGTTAAGAAGGTGTCTGCAAAGCCAAACACAGAGACCTTCTGCAGCTAGATGAAGTGCGACTGTCTGCAGCTTCTGACATACCCATGACATCGTCATTAAAGAGAATATGTCACCCCCCAGGGCCTTTTTAAGTAAAAGAGCCACCTTCAGCAGCACTAAGGTTGCATTCTGTGAAGGTGTCTATTAGGTTTCTGATCGCTAAGAACGCTGAAATAGACAGTTTTATAATTTGTCCGCCATACCTCTATTGAGTCAATGGCCTCAAAGGTGTCAATCATCTCCCTCTTGCATCTGTGCACTGCCTCCTGTGTTCCAGTTACATGCCTGGTGCCTGTGCTCTGCCTAAAGTTCTTGGGCATGCGCCGTGCACGCTGGCCTGGAACTTACATCATTACCTGATGTAAGTTCCCGGCAAGTGCGTACAGCGCATACCCGAGAAATTTAGGCAGAGAGCAGGCTCCAGGCATGCAACTGGAACACAGGAGGCAGCGCACAGACGCAAGCGGGAGATGATTGACACCTCTGAGGCCGTTGACACAGGGGGAGAAGACGTACCACCAGGACACAATAGATTGACACCTTTGAGGCCATTGACTCAATAGAGGTATGGCGGACAAATTATAAAACTGTCTATTTCAGCGTTCCCTTTAAGGTTATGAATATATGGGGATTGCAGGATAGGAGAGTTATGGCATTATGTACTTTGCACTTTGTACTATCTCTCGCTTTCCTTTTAACTGTTTCCTGTACATAGCTACTTACCATCATTTACTTTTGATTGCTATTTCCAGGGTGAAACATATTTTCTTTAAGTTCACCTCTTTTTTTAAAAACATGTGATTATTTTGAACATATAAGGTGTTTTCAATTAATAAAGTTTTGATAATTGGTCATATATTGAAGACAGCACTCCATTTTTACATTATTGAATTGTGCAATTGAACACTTGTGGTGTCAACATGCTCACTGCACCCTTGATGAAATCATTGGGGTGTGTAGTTTGTAAAAGGGGTCAGTTCTTGAGAGGTTCTGCTGTTCTAGCCCCTCAGGGGCTCTGCTAATGTGACTTGGCACCCTCAAACCATTCCATCATAATCTGAACTTCAATATGACACTTTCTCTCTTCTGAGCTTTGCACTCTGGTTTTGGCGTACTCAGGAGAAATTGCGTAACAAATTGTACTGTTCATTTTCTCCTATTATCCCTTTCGAAAATGGAAAACTTGGGCCTAAGCAAAGTTTTTGGTGGAAAAAATTGGTAATTTTCAATTTACTCACCCCAATGTTATACAAATCTGTGTATTGTCTGAGGGTTAAAAAAAAGCTCACTATACCCCTAGATGAATTCCTCAATAAGTTTAGTTTCTGCTGTTTTGGCATCGCAGAGACTCTTCAAATGTGACATGACAAATGCAATCTATTTCAGCCAAAATTGTGCTCCAGAATTCAATTGGTGTTCCTTACCTTCCGAGTCCTGCCGTGTGCCCAAACAGTAGTTTTTCACCATACATAGGGTATCGGTGTACTCAGAAGAAATTGCACAAAAAATTGTATGGTCCACTTCTCCTATTACTTATGTGAAAATTTTAAATTTAGGGTTAAATCTAAATTTTTGCAAAAAAAATATTTTTTCATATTCACAGCTCAACGTCATAAAATTCTGAGAAGTTGTGCATTCAAGGTGCTCACGACACCTCTAGATAGGTTACTTGAGGGGTGTAGATTCCAAAATGGGGCCACTTGTGAGGGGTTTCCACTGTTCAAGTATATCAGGTTCTCTGCAAACGCGATATGGCGTTCACAATCTATTCTAGCAAATTATGTGCTCCAAAAGTCAAATGGTGCTCATTCCCTTGCTAGCCCTGCTGTGCGACCAAGCAGTAGTTTTCTACCACATATGGGATATTGATGAACTTAGGAGAAATGGCACAACAAACTATACCATTCATATTCTCCTGTTACCCTTGTGAAAATGAAAAATGTGGGGCTAACGCAACATTTTCTTGGGAAAAATGTAAATTTTATTTTATTCTTTCTACATTGCTTTAATTCCTGTAAAGCACGTAAACGCTTAATTAATGTAATACTATTGTAGGAACTCGAGGATTCTGATAGCGTGGGGCAATGAACAATCAGAGACGGGTTTCTTTGAATGCAAATAATGTATTTGTGAAACAGCAAAAACCCCAAAAACAATATTCAAACAACCCGTAGTGACATGCAATGAGTCCATATATATATACACAAGTCCAGTTATATGAATCCGGATATAGAAGTCCTTGAACCTCTATAGCGAGGGTGGTAAAGTTCTTACGACGAAGTCCTCACACAAATGTGACCACAAGGTAAGTCTGATGCACAGGTTACGTGGCTGGATTTACACACTGCTGGTGTGTGAAGAGTCAGATCCAGGTATACAGAAAACACAGGGAGGTCCAGGAACAAGTTAATCTCAGTTGTGGCTTAATTCAGTGAAGTCCAACAACAAGTTCATAAGTCAGTAAGGTTCCAGTAATAGTTCCAACAGCTCTCACCAGAGGTAATGCACAAAGGGTTAAACAGCAACAGTTCAGAAACACAGTTCTTATCAGATGGAGAGAACCAAAGGTTAAATTCCCAAGTCAACAGTTTAGTGACAACACAGTATGTGCAACTTACATATGCAGAGAATGTCCAGAGCCATGGGTAGAAACTGCTGTGGCAGAGAAACACCTGAAGATAACCTGGTTATGCACTTCCCTGGTAAATACACAACGATCTGTGAGGAACAAGCAGCTGGGTTGCAGGGAAACAGAAGCAGAATATTCCAGCAGTGAAGCCAGCACCTGAGCCGGGTTTTAAACAAACGAACAGGAAGTAGGGCACAGAAAACAGCAAACTCCATCTTAACAAAGGGCAAAATCATTGACAAAGTTACCTAGAAAACCCGGAATACTGACATTACTCCCCCCCCTAAAGACGGCCTCCGGACGGTCCTGGACCAGGCCTGTCCGGGTATCTCCGATGAAACTGAGCAATCTTCAGAGGCGCATTGATGTTACTTACTGGTTCCCAAGAATCATTTTCAGGAGAGTAACCTTGCCATCTAACTAGATACTGAAGCCGGTTTCTATGAAGTCTCGAATTAACAATATCCTGTACCACGAATTGTTCTTCGCCATCAACCAACACTGGTGGAGGGGGAGGTACGATACGTCCCTGAAATGTGTTAGGAGAGACTGGTTTTAATAAGGAAACATGAAATACTGGGTGTACCTTTAAAGTCCGTGGTAGCTTCAACCGACAGGCAACAGAGCTCACAATCCCCGTGATCTTGAATGGACCGATGAATTTCTGTCCCAGTTTCTGCGAAGGAACACCCAATTTTAGATTCTTGGTGGACAACCAAACTGAGTCTCCTACCTTATACATAGGTGCTGGTTTCCGGAATCTATCGGCCGACTTTTTGTAACGCTCCTGTGCTGTGGTCAGGGAGTCCTTCAAAACTTCAAGATTACGTTGCAACGCCGTCACTCTGTCTTCAACCGCTGGTACCGAAATCGTAACCGGAGACCTAGGCAAAATATTTGGATGATAACCCAGGTTGGCAAAAAAAGGCGTTACCTTCGTGGAACTGCTTTGGGAGTTGTTGTACGAAAATTCCGCTAGAGGAAGTAGCTTCAGCCAATCATCCTGCAAATGACTGACGTAACAGCGTAGATATTGCTCCAAAGTTTGATTTGTCCGTTCGGTCTGCCCGTTGGTCTGAGGATGGTATGCAGAAGACAAGCAAACATTAATGTGGAGCGCAGAACAAAATCCTTTCCAAAATCTAGAGGTAAATTGTATTCCCCGGTCAGAAATGATGTCATCTGGTACCCCATGCAGCCGGAAAATGTTCTGGATAACTAGATCTACTGTCTCTGTAGCTGAGGGAAGACCAGCGCACGGAATGAAATGAGCAGCTTTCGTTAAACGATCTACTACCACCAAAATAGTATTTTTACCACCAGAGGTGGGTAACTCCACAATAAAGTCCATCGAAATAGACCCCAAGGGCGAGACGGTACAGGTAGCGGTTTAAGAAGACCAGTAGGTGAAACACGAGGAACCTTGTATCGGGCACAAACTTCACAAGAGCGGACATAGTCATTCACATCCTTCAAGCAGGTAGGCCACCAAAAAAAACGAGTTAACAATTCCTGCGTCTTCTGTACCCCCTATGACCAGCCAATTTAGAGTCGTGGACCAATCTGAGAACTCGAAGTCTTACAGCCTCTGGGACATAAATACATCGATCTCTAAGCCACACACCATTCCGAAGGACAAGATTTACATTGTCAGGTGGAGCTGCAAGAAATACGTCACCGTCATAGGCCAGCTTGATCTCCTGCCACAAGTCCCGGTTCCGGAGCACTCCAACGAAATTGGCCTCCGACAAGATGGTCTTCGACGGGGTCCCAGGCACGGAATCCACGGTATGGATTCGGGATAATGCGTCAGCTTTCCCATTACGTGAACCTGGGCGGTACGAAATAATAAAATTAAACTGGTTCAAGAACAAACTCCACCTAGCTTGTCGAGGAGAAAGACACCTGGCAGATTTAAGGAATTCCAAATTGCGATGATCCGTGAGTACTACTACCTGCTGAGTTGCCCCCTGCAAATGGTGTCTCCATTCCTTAAAGGCAGAAATAATTGCCAAAAGTTCCTTATCTGCCACATCATAGTTCAGTTCTGCAGAAGATAAACCTACGAGAGAAGAAGGCACACGGGTGCAGCAAACCTTTGTCTCCGGTACGTTGTGAGAGGATAGCTCCCAATGCACAGTCAGACGCGTCCACCCTCCACGATAAAAGGCTGTGCAGGATCCGGATGCATCAATATTGGAGCTGTGGTAAAACAACCCTTCAGGCGATCAAAGGCTTCCTGAGCTTGCGAAGACCATTCAAACTTCTTCCCCTTCTTGGTGAGGAGAGTGATGGGACGGACAATTTCTGAAAAATTTCGGATAAACCGTCTATAAAAGTTAGCAAAGCCAATGAATCGTTGTACCTCCTTAATGTTTCCTGGTACCGGCCAGTCCAAGATTGCCTGGATCTTGCTGGACTCCATATTCAATCCCTGAGGCGAGATAACATAGCCCAAAAATTGAATTTCAGAACAATGGAACTCACACTTTTCGAGTTTGATGTACAAATGATTATCTCTCAAACGTCTAAGTACGGTCTTGACATGTTCCTGATGTTCCTGTAAGGAGTCAGAAAAGATTAAGATGTCATCAAGGTAAATTACCACATATTGGTCCAATAAATCCCTGAAAATGTCGTTGGCTAAATGTTGAAAAGCAGCAGGAGCGTTACAGAGTCCGAATGGCATCACCAAATATTCAAAATGTCCATACCGGCATCTAAAAGCTGTCTTCCATTCGTCTCCGGGCCGTATACGGAGTAAATTATATGCCCACGAAGATCTAATTTGGTAAATACCTTGGCCTGGCGAACTCTTTCCAACAATTCTGGAATTAGGGGCAACGGGTACCTGTTACGAATGGTTACCTTATTTAACTCCCGGTAGTCAATGCAGGGTCTTAGAGTACCATCCTTCTTCTTTACAAAGAATATTGGAGCTCCCGCTGGTGAAGAAGATGGTCGGATAAACCCCTTGGCTAAATTCTCATCTATATACTCTCGTAAAGATTTTAATTCCGGAGCCGCCAACGGTGTAAACATGGCCGAAAGGAATCGCTGCTCCAGGAAGCAATTCTATGGGGCAGTCATACGGTCTATGTGGGGGAAGTTGATCTGCCTTCCTTTTATCACAAATGTCTGAGAATTCCTGATAAATCAGAGGGAGAGTAGGTACCTGTATCACCTCTTCCAAGTTCTGGGTAACTGGAGCCGCTACAGTTGGACTGATGGTAGAACTGCACTTCGGGAGAAAGGTTATCTCCTTGGTTTCCCAATTGATGATTGGATTTTGTGACCGTAACCAGGGAATTCCTAAAATTACAGGAAAATGAGGAGAAGATATTAACATGAATGAAAGTGTTTCTTGATGGTCTGGTTCCATCTTACACTCCAGAGGCACTGTCTCCCGATCTACTGGTCCAGAAATTAATGGGGAACCATCCACCGTTTCCATAGTGATTGGTGAAGCTCTTAGTTGTGTCTTTATACCATGTTTCTCTGCAAAAGAAGAATCCATGAAATTCCCACCTGCTCCAGAGTCTATCATGGCAGAACTTGATATCCACTGTTCCTCCCACTGAATCTGTATAGGAAGAGAACAATGTGAATATTTCTCCCCGTGATCTTTAGGGGAAGTCGGCATCAGTATTGGGGGAAAAACCGCATCTAGATGTAGACTGGTTTCTGAAACTTCAGACTCAGCGTCTGTGTTATCATAATCTCCTACTACCGCCAACACCTTGTTGGGTCGCCTAGGACATTTAGGACAATTGATGAGGAAATGGTCCGATTGACCACAATAGAAACATAAGCGCTCACGGAAACGGTGTTCGCGGCGTTCATTATTCTCACGTCTCTGCAGTGTGTCCACCTGCATAGGCACCTCCTCAGCCTCTCGCGGGTTTTTGCCTGTGGTTTCCCTGGACGGAAGAGAGTAATTAGTAATGCGATTTACAGCGGCCCATTTTTCTTGTCTGCGTTCAGTTAAACGGGTATCAATACGTACACAGTGCTGTATAAACAATTCAAACTCCTGTGGAGACTCTGAACGAGCTAGTTCATCCTTGATTACATTTGACAAACCTTTTCTAAAGATTGGTAATAAAGCATTGTTTTCCCACTGGGTGTCCACCACTAACCTTTTAAATTCAGTAACATATTCTATGACTGACCGTTTCCCCTGGCGTAAGGAAAGCAAGGCAGATTCAGCGGTAGCACGGCGGTTGGGATCGTCGAACATTTGCGCCATGGCTGCCAGAAAATTGTCCAAATTATTTAGACGGGTATCATGACTTTCAACCATAGGATTTGCCCAAGCCAGTGCACGTGATGTCAACAACATAATAATACATAGAACCTTAGATCTATCAGACCGGTAGTAAGAGGCATGTACATCAAAAATAATATACATTGATTAACAAACCCACGGAATTGACTTCGGTCACCATTAAAACGGAATGGAGGCAATTTGGGCATACTGGTGGATGAGGTAGGCTCAGTAGGTAAGGCCTCCAGGACTCCTAACCTAGAACGTAGATCTTGGAGAGCCTGACCAAACCCCTGTGCATTGTGGTTAACCCGAGACTCCAAGTCTCTAATTTGATTGAGTGCAGCCGACACCTCCTGCTGCAAGGAGTTAACTATGGTGAACAGTTTGTCTGCCCGTGTCTCCGTCATTGCCCCAGCAGAATCCTCTTTTTTAGGCTGGAATATCCTGTAATACTATTGTAGGAACTCGAGGATTCTGATAGCGTGGGGCAATGAACAATCAGAGACGGGTTTCTTTGAATGCAAATAATGTATTTGTGAAACAGCAAAAACCCAAAAACAATATTCAAACAACCCGTAGTGACATGCAATGAGTCCATATATATATACACAAGTCCAGTTATATGAATCCGGATATAGAAGTCCTTGAACCTCTATAGCGAGGGTGGTAAAGTTCTTACGACGAAGTCCTCACACAAATGTGACCACAAGGTAAGTCTGATGCACAGGTTACGTGGCTGGATTTACACACTGCTGGTGTGTGAAGAGTCAGATCCAGGTATACAGAAAACACAGGGAGGTCCAGGAACAAGTTAATCTCAGTTGTGGCTTAATTCAGTGAAGTCCAACAACAAGTTCATAAGTCAGTAAGGTTCCAGTAATAGTTCCAACAGCTCTCACCAGAGGTAATGCACAAAGGGTTAAACAGCAACAGTTCAGAAACACAGTTCTTATCAGATGGAGAGAACCAAAGGTTAAATTCCCAAGTCAACAGTTTAGTGACAACACAGTATGTGCAACTTACATATGCAGAGAATGTCCAGAGCCATGGGTAGAAACTGCTGTGGCAGAGAAACACCTGAAGATAACCTGGTTATGCACTTCCCTGGTAAATACACAACGATCTGTGAGGAACAAGCAGCTGGGTTGCAGGGAAACAGAAGCAGAATATTCCAGCAGTGAAGCCAGCACCTGAGCCGGGTTTTAAACAAACGAACAGGAAGTAGGGCACAGAAAACAGCAAACTCCATCTTAACAAAGGGCAAAATCATTGACAAAGTTACCTAGAAAACCCGGAATACTGACATTTAACTTCTTGAATGTGCTTTTGAGTATTTTGGGAGATAGTTTTTAAAATGGTGTCACTTTTTGGTGTTTTCCGTAATATAGCTCTCAAAGTCACTTCATTTGTGATGTGGTCCCTAAAAAAATAGTTTTGCATATTTTGTGGGAAAAATTACTGATTAACTTATAACCCTTCTAACAAAAAATATGATTAAAAAATGATACTGCTATAAAGTAGACGTGGTAAATGTTATTTATTATCAATTTTGTGTAGTATAACTATTTAGTTTAAAAACATAAACATTCAAAGTTTGAAAATTGGAAGATTTCACATTTTTTGTCAAATTTTTGATATTTTCATAAACGCATAAAATATTGACCAAAATCTACCACTAATGTAAAGTACAACATGTCATAGAAAAAGATTCTCAGAATCACTGGGATATGTTCCAGTTATTATCTCATAAAGTGACTCTGGTCAGAACTGTAAATTTTGGCCTGGTCAGGAAGATGAAATCAGGTTTGGGGCAGAAGGGGTTAATAGACATAACCTGGGATGAAAACAAAATGAGGAAATACCCTATAGTAAATGAATAAATAGTAATAGTACATGTAAATAACATAGGGTACTAGTTGACACTATTTTGATCAAAAGAGCATAAAAGCTCTGCTGTTGACACATCCCAATATTAACTACAAAACTTAGAGTCACACCTGATTGTGTGACACTGTTTTGATGAAGAGTATAAAAACTCTGCTGAAACATAGCAAAATTAACTACAAGAGATAGGGTAATTTCTGATTGGGGGAACCTTGTTGCAGTGAGATCACTTTTCTGCTTTTTTGATCAAAATATTGTCAACTAAGTACCCTATGTTATTTACATGTATTATTACGAATATCATTACTAATATATTTACTTACTGCAAGGTATTTGCTCATTTTATTCTT
This sequence comes from Oophaga sylvatica, assembly GCA_033576555.1. NCBI lineage: Eukaryota > Metazoa > Chordata > Amphibia > Anura > Dendrobatidae > Oophaga > Oophaga sylvatica. The sequence goes on along the minus strand of JARQOD010000001.1, from coordinate 832,868,180 downwards.
ATCTTAGGTTTTGTCTGTTAAATGGCAACAGTGTGAATGTGCACCTACATATTGCATTTAAACCAACATGTGTTCCGGCTCATTTCTTTGGTTTTGCATTCATTTTTTTGGTCTTTATACATAGAGGGGCATGGCCTTCCCTTTTTTGGGCTGTGCATTTGTCTATATAGTTTTCCAAGGGTAGGTGCAAACAGTCAGGCTTGGGTCTTGCTCTGCCCATTATATTTGAAATTTGCCGGCACATAGTGAGATGAACAACATGAGTTAGAATGTATCTTGATTGAGTGCACCTTGTTTCCGTGGGATGGGATGACTTTAACAATCTGTCTATCATAATTGTGTCAACTAATTACCCTGTGTTATTTTCATGTACTATTACTATTTGTTGATTGATTTACTAACTGCAGGGTATAGTCATGCATCTGGGTTTGAGTCCTTGAGCCTCTGCTTTGAGGTCAGCTTCCCTATTCTCTCAGACACTGCAGTTACACCTTTTCTATGGGGTTTTATTGTCTGCTCTCCTTACTTTTGTCTTTTTAGTTTAACAGGCCTTTTTTTATGTCTGCCCAATCACCTTTCGTGTGCAGCTATATATACTTCCCCATTGTGTGTCACTTTGTCTTACCTGTAGAGGCTGTCCTAGGTACAGAAACTGAAAAATTTTCAATTTTTTAGGATAGTGGCACAGTGGACAATATGGTGGATACTCAGTTTGCCTGGACCAAAGGTCTCTCTTGTAGTATTGTGTCAAATTCCACCCCAATATTTGCTATTCACTCTGCACCTCTTGGGCAGGGGAGTTTTATGAAAATTGTGTATAACAAACCTTCAAATGGGAGTCCTTCACAATTAACTCATTTTTTGCTACAGGTGCTTCTCACTAAATAAGAATATCATCAAAAAGTTAATTTATTTCAGTTCTTCAATACAAAAAGTGAAACTCATATATTATAAAGAGTTATTACAATCAGAGAATCAGAGTGATCTATTTCAAGTGTTTATTTCTGTTAATGTTGATTATTATGGCTTACAGCCAATGCAAACACAAAAGTCATTATCTCAGTAAATTAGAATACTTTATAACACCAGCTTGAAAAATGATTTTAAAATCCAAAATGTTGGCCTACTGAAATGTATGTTCAGTAAATGCACTCAATACATGGTTGGGGCTCCTTTTGCATCAATTCAAGCAGCAATGCGGCGTGGCATGGAGGCGATCAGCTTGTGGCACTGCTGAGGTGTTATGGAAGCCCTGGTTGCTTTGATAGCAGCCTTTATCTCATCTGCATTGTTGGGTCTGGTGTCTCTCATCTTCCTCTTGACAATACCCCAAAGATTCTCTGTGGAGTTAAGGTCAGGCGAGTTTGCTGGCCAATCAAGCACAATGATACTGTTGTTGTTAAACCAGGTGTTGGTACTTTTGGCAGCGTGGACAGGTGCCAAATGCTGCTGGAGAATGAAATTTCTATCTCCTAAAAGTTTGTCGGCATAGGGAAGCTTGAGGTGCTCAAAAATTTCCTGGTAGACGGCTGCGCTGACTTTGGTCTTGATAAAACACAGTGGACCTACACCAGCAGATAACATGGCTCCACAAAGCATCACTGATTGTAGAAACTTCACACTAGACCTCAAGCAGCTTGGATTGTGCGCCTTTCCACTCTTCCTCCAGTCTCTGGGACCTTGATTTCCAAATGAAATGCAAAACTGACTTTAATCTGAAAACAACACCTTGGTCCACTGAGCAACAGTACAAATCAACTAACTAGAAGAAACAGTCATAAGGTCATTAGGATAGAATTTAGCAAAAATCTTTATTAATTAACAAAGTTTAAAAGCACAGCTGTTGTGAATGTTTTGAAATGAATTCTGAGCAGAGGCTCCCTCTGGTGGTTACAGACAGTACTGAACCATTCAATGAGGATTGGCAATCAGGATTCACAGACTGGCTTGATATAAGGGAAGTTCCCTCCCATCATGGTTGCCGGTGATCAATTGTTCTTGTCTCAACTGTGGTTCCTGGTTCACTTGGAAGCTTGCTGAGTCTTGCCTCTTCTTCTGCTTTCAGATAAGATATTTTCTGTTTTTGTTTTTGTGCTTACCATTTGCATTTTTCTCTGCATTTCTGTGAGGTTAGCCAGGTTCCCCCCCCCTGGGGGGCTTGGGCTCCTCTCAGTTCCGCTGGAGCCATTGTTATTTGTTCATTTGCCTTTTCCAGTTTTTTCAGTGGCTGCGGCTTAGTTTTGTTACACCAGAGAACTGATTTAGGTGGTAGAGGTCGTGTGATCTCAGGTGTTTTTGCAATCAGTAGCGTTGGCTTATTTTAGGGTTTTTTTGGATTGCAGTGAGTATCCTTTCTATCCTTTTCTGTCTAGGCAGATTGGGCCCCAGCGTTTGCTCATACTATTTTCTGTCTGTGTCTGTATTTCCTCTTGTCTAACCGCCATTACATGTTTGGGGGCTTCCTATGTTCTTTGGGGATCTGCTCCGGGGCAGATAGCTTTCCTCTTTCTATCTTTAGGTGTAGTTAATCTCTCAGGCTGTGACGAGGCGTCTAGGACCAACGTAGAAACGCTCCACGGCTGCCTTTAGTTTGGTGGTTAGTCAGGGTACTGCAATCCAATAGATTCCAACCTCTCTGGTGTATTGCCGTTTTTGCCTGCTCTCCTCAGCTACCAAAACATAACACACAGCGGTACAAGATGCCACTTCAAAACATATACCAACCAATGCAAGGGAACATGTGTATGTGAATACTATATGATAACATATCCGAGAGTATTATAATCCAATATAACTAGCAATGCAGCCATCACAGTTGAATCATCGCATAATAATCAACAAATATTAGTCGATAGATATACTCCTCGATAGATTCATCTCCTCTTCCTCTCGCTGTTGGGGTACCTCAGGGCTCAGTCCTTGGCCCCTTCTCTTCTCTCTCTACACGGCCCCAATTCGACAGACCATCAGCAGATTTGGCTTTCAGTACCATCTTCATGCTGATGACACACAACTATGCACGTCATCCCCTGACCTTACCTCCACTGTACTACAGAACGCCAGTGACTGTCTGTCCGCAGTCTTCAACATCATGTACACTCTCTATCTGAAACTCAACCTCTCCAAAACTGAACTTCTTCTGCTCCCACCGTCTACTAACCTCCCTAAATCTGACATTTCTCTCTCCTTGGGTGGCACCATAATAACACCCTGGCAGCAGGCGCGCTCTTTGGGTGTTATGTTTGACAATAATCTCTCCTTCATATCCCATATACAATCTCTTGCCCGCTCTTGCCGCTTACACCTAAAGAACATCTCTAGAATCTGCCCTTCTCTCACTGTAACGCTCGACTTTCCCCTCTCCAGTCCATACTTAATGCAGCAGCCAGGGTCGTCCATCTGGCTAATCGGTACTCAGACGTGTCCGCTCTTCACCAGTCGTTACACTGGCTGCCCATTCATTATAGGATCCAATTTAAAGTACTTGTTCTCACCCACAAAGCTCTCCATAGTGCGGCACCCCTTACATCTCCTCCCTCTTTTCTATCTATCGGCCTAGTTGACTGCTGCGCTCTGCAAACGACTTTCGACTAACCTCTGCACTAATCCGTACCTCCCACTCCCAACTCCAAGACTTCTCCCGTGCTGCGCCAATCCTCTGGAATGCTCTACCCCAAGAAATTAGGACCATCAACAATTTGCATAGTTGTAGGCGCTCCCTTAAAACACATTTGTCCAGAGCGGCCTATCACGTTCCCTAATCAAAGTCATTTTATGTGTAAGTGTGCGTGTGTAGCCCATTCACTATCTCCATCTATCCCCCACTCCCTCAAGATGGCTGGACCATCATTGTAAATACACACCTGTACTTTGTATCTCCCCCACTCCATTGTAGATTGTAAGCTCTCATGAGCAGGGTCGTCTCATTTTGCTTTAATTACTGTATTGTTAACATTGTTACTTATGACTTGTGTTTGAAACTGTTAAACTGTATAGCGCTGCGGAATGTGGTGGCACTATATAAATAAAGATTATTAAATTATTAAAGAGGGGGGTCTGCATTCCTGTTTAGACTTTCGTGAGTTAAATCAGATTACCATCCTGGACCCTTATCCTCTTCCGCTCATTCCAGATTTATTTGATAAGATTGTTGGTGCTAAATGGGGTGTAAGAGGGGTCTATAATCTGATTAGACTCAGAGAAGGGATGAGTGGAAAACCACCATTAACACTCCTGAAGGGCATTATGAAAATCTTGTCATGCCATTTGGTCTGACTAATGCTCTCACAGTTTTCCAACATTTCATCAATTACATTTTTTGTTATGGGGTGGCGGCAGATTTGTGGTGGTATATCTCGATTATATTTGATTTACTCTCCTGATTTTGAGACACAACAGGTACACGTCAGGCAGGTACTACAGATATTATGGGCTAATAAACTGTATGCTAAACTTGAAAAATATGTATTCACCGCACAGGAGGTAACATTTTTAAGTTACCTGGTATTATCTTTGGGTTTTCAGATGGACCCTCATAAAGTCCGCACAGTACTTGAATGGAATCTTCCAGAAAATCAGAAAACTTTACATTTTCTGGGGTTTGCCAATTACTGTTGAATGTTTATCCAGAACTTTTCTTCGATTGTCAAACATCTCACTGACATGACCAAAAAGGGCACAGATTTTGGTAATTGGTTTGTTCTTGCCCACTGGGCATTTATGTCCCTAAAGAAATGTTTTGCCACCGCACCTGTATTTATTCAGCCTGAAGTTTCTCAGCCACTTCCTGTTCATGTTGGTGCGTCTGAGGTGGGGCTGGGGCCATTTTATCACAGAGCTCATCTCCTGGTAAGTGGTGTACATGCGCTTTTTTCTCAAAAAAATTATCGTCGGCTGAAAAAGAAACTATGATATTGATAATAGAGAACTTCTGGCTGTTAATTGGCTTTTGAGGAGTGGCATCATTTTCTGGAGGGAGCAACTCACCCTGTAATGGTGATTACCGACCATAAAAATCTGTTGTACCTGGAATCTGCTAAACATCTCACTCCAAGACAAGCTAAATGGTCTTTATTTTTCACAAGGTTTAACTTCTTTGTCCTTTACCATACTGGGATTCAAAACGTCAAAGCTGATGCCTCGTCTTGGAGTTTCCATGGGGAGGTAGTTCGGATGACTATGTTCCTATTCTACAAAAAGGAGTGCTCATTTCTACCGTTTGCTCAGAACTTGAGGGGAGGTGTTGAAGGCCCAGGGGGACGCAACTTTGCACCTCCTTTTTCGTCATTTTTGGTGACCAAGGTTACATCAGGATGTTGTTGATTTTTTGTCTATCTGCAACTTACCAGGGGTGTTTCAATCAACATGATAGAGTTTATCCCGTTTTTCTGGCTTTAGGATGATATAGGGTTTATTAGGGGCACCGACGTTGAGCGGGGGCGCCATGTCGTCAAAACTAGGGTGCCAACCTCCGAGGTCAGGAATGGAATTACTAGGGCCCATTAGGGTGATTCTAGATTTTTTGGCCCCAAAAATAAGTAAATACATTACATTACATTTAATACAAGAAGTTTTAGATATTTTTCCTGGTATCCCCCAGCCTTTTTTTGTGTGTCTATTAATGATGTTTTTTAATCAATGAATTAAAAGGTATTTTTTAGGGATTTTTGTGTGTTCTTTCTGGTTTTCTTTTGAATTGTCCCTACATGCAATTTTTTTGAGGTGTTTTTGCAAACGAGTATGGCTGGCTTTCTGTCAGGACCACTTGACACAAATAAATGGTTAGATGACGCCAAAGAGGTGTTTTCAGAGGTAGAGTCTGATTCCTTTTCTTCTGCGGGTCCCTCTCTCAAAACACTATTTACTGAACTTCTCAAAGCATTTAAAGAAAATATTAAATCGTGGTGGGAGGTACAATCACTAGAGAACTATATTAAACAAAAGATTGTCCCACGTGGTTTAAGGATACATCTGACACCAGCTCCTAGATGTAGAACTCCTTCTCTATTGAGTAAATGGGAAGAGGAATTAACCACATCATCATTACGTCTGATGCAAATACTCCTGGATGAGGAGAAAAAAACCCTGGAAAGGATCTCTGTAAGGGTAAAAGAACTCACAGAGAATATTTTGAAATTTAAAACGGCTATGGATTTTTCCAATAAGGAAGAGAATTTGAAAAGTACTGTGGAGAAATATCAGCTCTATATTAAAGAGAGGAAACATAAGCACTTTCTGAGAGACACCACCGAATTTAGAGAAAAAAGAGCATACCCCACTCTGGTAAATAACGCGTTTCCAACAGATATTTCATCTTCAGACATAGAATCCTCAGATGTAGAAGGAAATTCGAAATATTCCACATCCAGACCTTATAGGAATAGAGGACGGGGATGTAGAGGTGGTTTCAGAAGATGGCAAGAAACAGATCGCTTCTATGCAAGGAGCTCTGCAAAGAAACAGGAGACTACTACTCCCTCAACAAATACAAATACATCCACCTCTTCAGTTTGCTCATCGGCATATTTTTTAGAGACCAGGGGATTGGCACCTTACAAATTACGGGATCGAAACAACCAGGCGAACCCCAAATGAGCATTGTAGATCAAGGAAAGGCGGACAACCGGATAATTAATTTGTCCTCCTACATTTTGTCTGATGTGGAATTAAAGGTCCTGGAGCGAGGCCTTTCTTTTGTCCCCACTACCAGGTTTGATCCCTTTGCGTGGATCAAGGATATTAACCTGTTTACTCGTAAATTAAAATGGAAGAAATTTTTCGCCTTGAAAGACACTGCAAGGTGTCATCAACTAGAAATATCGACTAGTGAACTCTCTGATGTGTTATTTCTGACTGATATGGCCGAAGAGGGCCTACGAGGGATTGGTGAGGGACCATTCTCTGACTTGAAATGTAAAAGTAAAAAGATGCCTCCAATAGGTGAAACAGGTAGTACTGACATTTTTTTGCAGTTAGTCTCTGATGAGATCTGTAAAATTGATCCCAAAAATGGATGCAATCTACCTAATCTCACCTATCGAGAGAAAAGCACTGGAGGGTCTGAGAAATAACAATCAGATTGTCCTGAAACCCTCCGATAAGGGGGGAACATGGTCATCTTGGACAGGGACAAGTACATTGAAATGTGCATGAATATTTTGTCGGATAGATCCACGTATGAGGTACTTAGGGGGGACCCTACTAAGGACTATAGTACTAAACTATCTAAGGTATTGAAAGGGGCTCTTGACTCCAAATTGATCTCGAAAAATGAGTTTATCTGTTGCCCAGATGGCCTGTGACGGCCACATTTTATGTATTGCCCAAGGTGCATAAGGGCATTGATCCCCTCAAAGGGAGGCCAATTGTGTCTGGGATCGATGCTCTGTGTCAAAATTCGAGTACTTATTTGGACCAAATCATGAGACCATTTGTGCTGTCCCTTCCCTTGTATCTAAGGGACACCATGGACATTCTTAATAAATTGGAGGGGATATCGGTTGACCCAAGCACCATACTGGCATCTATTGATTTCGAGGCGCTGTATAGCAGCATTGGACATATGGAAGGCCTGTCAGCGGTCAAACATTTTTTGAAGGGCAGAGGTGTACATCTGGGGGCGCACAATAATTTCCTGATGAAACTTCTAGAATTTGTACTCTGCCATAATTATTTTCTATTTAATGGCAGGTACTACCACCAACTCAGGGGCACAGCTATGGGGAGCCCTTGTGCTCCCACATATGCTAATCTGCTCCTGGGTTGGTGGGAGGACTTAATGGTCTTTAGTGACGAGGATGTTGTCTGGTCCCCAAGGATTTTATTCTGGGGACGCTACATTGACGACATCCTCGTCCTTTGGTCCGGGAGTAAAGAATCTTTCGAGTGTTTTGTGGGCTCCCTTAATCAGAATCAGATGGGTCTTTTTCTCACATTTGAGGGGGGTGATAACATCAATTTTTTGGATATTAATATCTCTATTTCCAAAGATGGCTCCCTGAAGACACAACTTTATTCTAAACCCACCTCAACTAATAGTCTGTTGAGGTGGGAGAGCCACCATTTCCCCCTTTGAAGCGAGGAATCCCAAGGGGGCAGTTCCTGAGAGTCAGGAGGAACTGCTCGGATTGGGGGGATTTTGAGAGACAATCTAAAGACCTCTGGGGGAGGTTCAGAAACAGGGGTTACCCCGTCAAGGTCCTTGAACCAGCTTTTAAGCATGCGAAGCAAACTAGCAGGACTTCCCTGTTGGTCCCCAAAGAGAAGAAGGACACTAGGGAGATCACTAGGCTTATAGGCACATTTGATGATCAATCGGGCAGAGTGATGGAGATCCTCAAAAAATATTGGTCGATCTTGAGGACTGACCATGATATAGCCGATTTCATTACCCCTAAAGCATCAGTCACCTACAGAAAGGGGAAATCCATTAAGGATCAGGTGGTAAGTAGTCATCTAGAGCCTTTGAAAAAAGAGGGAACATGGTTACAGAATAGAGAGCTGGGCACATTCAAATGTGGACACTGCAGCTTTTGTAAATTTGTGCGCCCCTCTAAGACTTTCTGTAGTGCACAAACAAGAAGAGTGTACACTACTAAATGTTTTGCTAACTGTAAGACGACAGGAGTAACATATCTTTGTACTTGCTCTTGTCCCCTCGATTATGTGAGGAAAACGAAGCGTGAACTGCGTACCAGCATTGGGGAACAACTGGGGGACATTAGACATGAAAGGGACACACCCCTGGCCCGCCACGTCAATTTGGTACATGGGGGTGATGAGAAACAAATTTCTTTTTGCGTAATTGAGAGAGTTCAACCTGTAGTAAGACAAGGGGATTGGGACAGAAAGATCCTACAGCTGGAGGCACGCTGGATCTTCTGGCTTGAATCACAGAGCCCTAAAGGTTTGAATGAGCAATTACATTTCACTAGCTATCTTTAATAAAGGTGGTTTCCTGGCAGATGCTACATACTCTATGTTTCGTTTGAGGACTTGAATCCTCGATACACTTATTATGAGTGTGTTATCATTCTTATTCATCTATGTGAGGATACATGGTGGTGGTGCTCCATTGCTTCCTGCACATTGGGAGCTGTGCTCATTATTGTTTATTATTATTTTAACAGTGCTATATAACGAGCATTTTCTCGGTTATATAACTTTAAAACTCGTTTTCCAGTTATAAGCACCCGGTTACCTAGTAATAATCAGAATTGCTTTCTATGCCGTGGAGCGTGAATTACTTTCCATGTTGATTATATGCTGTCATGTGACAGGTAACCAGATGTCTCTCTGTGTTGCCTAGCATTGCCGAGTCTTTCTCCCTCTATATCCGGTCTGTGGAACGCAAGGTGCGTCCCATTTGGACTCCATGATTGTAACATGTGACCGGATCTATCTTTAAGTAATGGCGCTGGATGCACATGGAGCATGCCGCACACTGCATTGATCCGTCGGCCATGGGGTAACAGACCCCGTCTCTGACCCCTGATGAACCCTAAAGAATTTGAAGGGGATAAACGTGTCGGATCTCGTTCTTATATCTGGCTGATAAGTATTGCCTTATTATTTATTGCACACTATATGCTTGACAGATCTGTGGGGATGTAGTATATGCACAGCTAATATCTATTTCTGTGAACTGGATGAGGGTATCACTGTCATGTTACATGCACGATTCTATGGATGGGTCCTCCATGCAATACGCTTTGAATATTTAAACTGTTTAAACTATACATATTACTGTTAGGTCATACAGTTATGTGGGGATTTAGGATATGTACCGTATTATACATGTATTGAAAGGGTAAATGGACATCAGCCCCCTTATAACAGAACATCCCTTGCATACCGTAATATATGTTTAGTTAAAGGATGGATGATTGTATCCAGTCCCACTAATACTATCTGTCTCTGTATGCCATATATTTGGTATCTATCCCAGGTGGGATTCTGTGTTAAGTACTTTTTTATCCACCTATTATTTATTTGTTGTGGATTATTCTATCTGTCTGTAGACGTTTTTTCAATTTTTTGTTGTGGATTATTTTATCTGTCTGTAGACGTTTTTTCAATTTTTGCAATTTTGCATTTTTCTTTGCAGCCTATCAGTATTTTTTGAATATGAGATAAGTCCCTAATACGGCTGCATTTTTCTCTGAGATTAGTATTTATTGTGCAGTATATGAGCATTTTTTGACTACGAGATAAGTTGATAATATGGCTGCATCTTTTTTCTGAGATTATTTGTCTTTTTGCAGCAAAAAAAATTTTTCTACGAGATAAGTCTAAACATAGTTGCATTTTTTTCTTTGAGATCAGTCCTGATTCGAGGACGTTCTGAGATAAGTTTACAGCACTTTATTTGAGACAATTAGGTCTCTCCACCTAGGCATTTTTCGGTGTTATATGTATGTGTGTGTTTTTCTGTGTATCCCGGTTTTGTGGCTTTAGGGTGATATAGGGTTTATTAGGGGCACCGACGTTGAGCGGGGGCGACATGTCGTCAACAACTAGGATGCCAACCTTCGTGATCAGGAAGGTAATTACTAGGGCCCATTAGGGTGATTCTACGTAGCCCCAAAAATAAGTAAATACATTACATTACATTTAATACAAGAAGTTTTAGATATTTTTCCTGGTATCCCCCAGCCTTTTTTTTGTGTGTCTATTAATGATGTTTTTTAATCAATGAATGAAAAGGTATTTTTTAGGGATTTTTGTGTGTTCTTTCTGGTTTTCTTTTGAATTGTCCCTATATGCAATTTTTTTGAGGTGTTTTAGAGTTTATTCTGCCATTATAGAGAAATACAATGTTTCGACCTATTACAGGTCTTTATCAAGTATATACAATGAAGTATAGGTGGGGGGTTATACAGCATTGTTTCACATATAAACACCAATTACCATATCGATAAAGAGCATACAATTTCAATTCAAAACATATAATCTTAGTTCTTTATAAAGATAATAATATCAAGCAACATTAAATACACAATCCATATAAATAGCAGTAGAAGCATTGTTTTAAAATAAGAATAAGGTCATCATTACCAATCAAGAATATGTATCAGTGTCATTATAGTTACATCACACCAATCAAAAGCATATACATATGCATGTCTAATATAGAACCTCCCCACAGCCAATGAAATATACTGAAAAAGAATAAGCCATGGTCCTAAAGATGAATAGCTAGACCATGTGACTGGAAGTGTATCCACACCAATCCAATCAAATGTCCTAATTAAGGTTGTCACAGCAACCAGCACAGTCATGTGCTACCAGAGCTCTGCCCAACATGGGTGGGCACACGCGCCAAGCTGAATATCTTGTATCCTGGCTGATGATTTCCAAGTGGATTCCTTGGAGCTTCTGGACGTGTGTCCTGACATTGAGTGCTGTTAGCTTCTCCATATTTGCATGCCCACATATTCGTCCATCCAGGTCTCTCTACCATTAGTTATTTTTCATAGACCATGGACACATTTTTATGACCAAGTTTCCTTCATCCGCTGGAAAAAACGGTGATCTTAGTGGTGGTGAACAGGTTTAGCAAGATTATCAATAAATGTGTAGCTGCGCTATTATATAAATGCTGGATCAGCTGCAAGTACAAAGAAACCTCCTACCACAAAGAGTAATAATGATAATAACAAATAAATGTGTGATGTACTCGCGCTATGATTCAAGCATATTAAACAGTACTGATTAATAAATACCTGTAGGGATGCAGAGGATTCCCATGAAAGGGGGTGCAGAATGATATCCAAGTGTTGTCTCAGATAATATAGTAGGAATGCGCCTTTTGGAGTGCTTTAAGAAACAAATGGAAAAATCAGAAGGATGAAGGAATTGCGTGGCTTCACAATAATAAAATAGGACCATTCATTAAACTGCTAAGAGTGCCAAGTGTATTAAGAGTTTATGCGTAATTGCTCCCAAGGTGCTAAAGTGCAGAGAATGTGCCTGTAGGCTTAATAGATTGTGTATGGAGGACCAGGATATTAATAGATATTGTGAAAAATGCTGGGTTGCGCAATTCGTTGCCAGCCCACTTAGTTAACAAGCAACGCTTAGATGTGCCCAGATGTGAGCGATAATTATGTGCATATAGCGATCTAGTACCTTAGGTCCAGGAGAGAGATATAAAATATTAAGTCCGATATTAGGTCCAATAATACTTAGCTTTGAATGGAGGAGGTCTGGAGAATCTTCACAAGTTAGAAGTAAGTCCCAGAGAGCTGCCCCGGCCAGCGGCAGACTCTCAGCTGACGGAGCTCGTGTGACATGTTCGGGTCACGTGACTCGAAGCAGTCACGTGGTGCCCAGAAGACAGCTACGGTGTGCAAGAAGAGCCAACAGTCCTACGTGTTTCGGAATTCAGACGGATTCCTTCATCTGTCTAAGTGGGCTGGCAACGAATTGCCAGATCACCGCCCATGGCTCTATGAACGCTTTTCAGCACTCTTGGCACTTTGTGGGCTTTTGAGAGTATGTAGCCTGCATCAGCTGACTACACAATCTATTACGCCTACAGGCACATTCTCTGCACTTTAGCACCTTGGGAGCGATTACGCATTAACTCTTAATACACTTGGCACTCTTAGCAGTTTAATGAATGGTCCTATTTTATTATTGTGAAGCCACGCAATTCCTTCATCCTTCTGATTTTTCCATTTGTTTCTTAAAGCACTCCAAAAGGCGCATTCCTACTGTATTATCTGAGACAACACTTGGATATCATTTTGCACCCCCTTTCATGGGAATCCTCTACATCCCTACAGGTATTTATTAATCAGTACTGTTTAATATGCTTGAATCATAGCGCGAGTACATCACACATTTACAGGTTTAGCAAGATGGCACACTTCATTGATTTATCGGCTCTTCTGAATGCCAAAACCTTGGCTCAAGTATTTATCAGTGAGATTGTGAGGCTTCACGGGATTGAATCCCTCTGATGTGGTTTCAGATCAAGGGACCCAGCTTGTAACTAAATTTTGGAGGGCTTTTTGTTCCCGCATGGGAGTGCATCTATCTTTTTCCTCGGCCTTTCATCCTCAATCAAAAGATTAACCGAATGTATAAATCAAAGCTTAGAGATCTGTTATGTTTTGGTAGCTGAGGAAAGCAGGCAAAAACGGCAATACACCAGAGAGGTTGGAATCTACTGGATTACAGTACCCTGACTAACCACCACAACTAAAGGCAGCCGTGGAGCATTCCTACGTTGGTCCTAGACGCCTCGTCACAGCCTGAGAGGTTAACTACACCTAAAGATAGAAAGAGGAAAGCTATCTGCCCCGGAGCAGATCCCCAAAGAATATAGGAAGCCCCCAAACATGTAATGGCGGTTAGACAAGAGGAAATACAGACACAGACAGAAAATAGTATGAGCAAATGCTGGGGCCCAATCTGCCTAGACAGAAAAGGATAGGAAGGATACTTACTGCAATCCAAAAAAACCCTAAAAAAAAGCCAACGCTACTAATTGCAAAAACACCTGAGATCACACGACCTCTACCACCTAAATTAGTTTTCTGGTGTAACAAAACTAAGCCGCAGCCACTGAAAAAACTGGAAAAGGCAAATGAACAAACAACAGTGGCTCCAGAGGAACCGAGAGGAGACCAAGCCCCCCGGGGAGGGGAAACTGGCCAACCTCACAGAAATGCAGAGAAATATGCAAATGGCAAGCACAAAAACAAAAAACATAAAATATCTTATCTGAGAGCAGGAGAAGAGGCAAGACTCAGCAAGCTTCCAAGTGAACCAGGAAACAACGTTGAGACAAGAACAATTGATCACCGGCAACCATGATGGGGGGAAACCTCCTTATATCCAGCCAGTCTGTGATTCCTGATTGCCAATCCTCATTGAATGGTTCAGTACTGTTTGTAACCACCAGAGGGAGCTTCTGCTCAGAATTCATTTCTAAAACATTCATAACAGAGATCTACCTTAGGTGTTTCATTTTGGAGTCATGTTACTTACCTTTGGCAAAAGTTTTGTTAATCGTCATCATTAGTCCACTGATAAGTTACCATTTTCACCCTCAGCTTTCTAATTTCAGTAGGGAAGTGTATTTGGGGGACAAACATTTTTCTTTGTCACTCTTTTCTGTACAGCAAGGGGTACAGAGCAACCTGACGATTATGGGGAGCAGATATAAACACATGGTTGATAAAAAAACGTATGCCAGGTCCGGACCTCTGTGTATGTCACTATGTGTGGCTGTCTACCAGAAATATTAAATTAAAAGTTCCTTCCTGGAAACAGGGTCCCAGGTTCATTGGTTCGTATAAGGTTGTCGCCGTCATAATCTGTGGCTTTTCGCATTGAATAACTGCAAGCATTTAAAATGCACAATGTGTTTCATAGATCGTTGCACAAAAAATATGTTGCGTCATCGGAATAGGCACCCTTACCGCCTTTTCCAGTCATGATGGATGGTAATTTGGAATTTCAGGTAGCAAAAATTGTTGATTCTCATTTTGTTCTGTGGAGACCACCAGAGGGAGCTGTATAGTGATATAAAAGGAGGGTGAAGCCAGGAAAGTGAGCAGAGTCAGGTTGGAGAAGGCAGCAGGTTGCAGCAAGGAGAAGAGCTCAGCTCAGACAGAGCCAGCGTGTGTAATCGTATTAGGGCCAGAGTAGGCCGAAGGTGAGTGGAAGAAGAAGTAGTAGAAGGGGTAGAGGAGCTTAATCAGCTCACCCCAACGAGTATATACCGGACGCCGGGTCCGAGATACAGGGATCTTCATGACCCGGTAGGAGACACCGGAAACCTGAGGACTACAGGTCTCAGGAGCCCTATAGAGCTGATACGTAACTGGGTCAGGATGACGGAGCCAGGCAGGATCCGTCAACAAAGGCCCTGTCCTTTCAAGAGAAGGCCCTACCACAAGGTCAGCCAGGCGTAGGACGGAGACAAACTCAGGCCTAGCTTCATGCAGGTCAGAGACTTATTATAAGGAACAGGAGGCCACACACCTACTCAGTGGAGGAATCTGGATGTGCACCCTTCACCCTACAGTGCTCCAGGGAGTGCCTGCAACATCTTCAGTAAAGGTACCAAAGTGACTTATGTGTGTGTCTACTTTATTACCCCTACTGCCGGGATCCCCTCCATCCTGCATCCCTACACATCTACCTGCCCTGAAGGACTTAGCCTCACCTGTGGGAGGCCTAACATCTAGCTGCACAACACCAACCCTTCAGTGGATCTGCACAGCAGCGCTGGTCACCCTGACCAGGTACCACAGGTGGCGTCACAAACATTCATATAAACATTTAATCCCCTGTAAATACATCCCATTTCCAGTGAACGCCCAGGGCCACGGACCGAGCTGCAGCTACCGTGACATCCCATCCCCATAGAAGTCGACGGGCTCGGTGCCGAGTACCCCGCGGTCCTGACGGGCGGCTCAGTTCACCATTCCCTTCAGTTCCTGATGCATTGGTAAGGTTATGGTCCAGAGGAGGTCCATAGGTGGCAGGTTCCCTTTAAGAGTTCCTAAGTGATACTGCTGGGATTCCATATGGCTCTAATGTCAGCTGCTGCTTTTTGCCGCCATTATTTAAACTCACTCCTAGCTCTCTCTTGTACCAGTTATAGGTTTTCTATACCAACCAGGGCATAGGCACGTGTTCGCGCATGGGGTTAAGAACCCGTCTAGAGATAATAGGGAGTGCAGGGTGCAGTATCAGGTGACTGGTTAGGGGTCTCCCCCTCGCCTTTCCCTTTCGTCAGGGTAACATTTACCTTCTTTCCCTTTTTGCCCCGCACGTCTGGCATTTCCTTCCTCCGGCGTCACAAGGGGGTGGGAGAAAGAACATTATATTATAATGAAGTGAGGGTGGGAGAAAATACAAGTCATAATGAATTGGGAAGCAGAGGGGCATGTAAATATAATGAATTGGGGGAGTGGGAGGTGCACAGTGGTGGAGTGTTCAGGACATAGGAAAGTGACTGGTAATTAATTGGAGGAAAGACTACAGTGGCTAATTCATTTATATATTTATTGGGTGATGAAAAGTGGTTAATTATAGTTAACATGGGGAACAGTGGTGTAATATCAATTTACATTTGTAATGGTTGGTTGCATAATAGCTAATTATATTATTGATGGGTGCATGCCTGTATTCAGTGGTGGAAGGTGGGGGATTTCGTATTCAGGAAACAAATGTGTATATATAGAGGGTGAAATAAGTATTGAACACGTCACCAATTTTTTAAGTTAGCTGGGCCATTGTGGCAGCTTTATTTATTTTCTGTGAAACCAATTGAGAGTTTCCTTGGCTGTGTACTTGGGATCATTGTCTTGCTATACACCCTCATTTCATCTTCTTTATGCTGGTAGATGGCTACAGATTTTTATCAAGAATGTCTCGGTATATTTGTCCATCTATCCTTCCTTAAATTTTATGAAGCTTGCAAGTGTCGTGTGATGAAAAACAGCCCCACACCATGATGTTCCCACCTCCAAACTTCACTGTTGGTATGGTGCTTTTAGGGTGATATCCAGTGCCTTTTAACCTCCAAACATGGTAGGTACTATGGCATCCAAAGAGTTCAATTTTCATCATATCTGACCACACTATATACTCCCAGTATTTCTCAGACTTGCCTAAAAGTTGTTGCACGAACTGTAAATCGCTTAAACATGCTTTTTTTATTCAACAATGAAGTCTTGAATGGTGACCATACACACAGGCCATGAAGGTTGAGTGCATTACTTATAGTTTTCTTTTAAAGGGAACTTGTCACCCCCACGGCCGTTTTGAAGTAAAAGAGCCACCTTCAGCAGCACTAAGGCAACAGTCTGTGAAGGTGGCTCTTTTTTTTCTGGACCCCTGCAATGCTGAAATATTCAGTTTTAAAACTAGGTCCACATACCTTAAATGTGTCCCTGAGGCATGGCCTCTTCCCCTGACTCATCCTCTCCCCAGCCGTCCATCAAGCCCCTTCAGCGTCCCGAGCCTCCAACAGCGTTGTTCTGTTCTGTGGGTGCCTGCGCTGTTGTAGCAGTCCTCAGGCATGCGCACTGCGCGCTGCCCGAGAACTGTCAGAAGACTATTGCGCCCCGCAGTGTGTTATCATGTATTCACACTGCGGGGCTGGAAATCTGGCGCCTGTTTAGCATGTAGACTGCGCAGTTAAACATGTAGACTGCGCAGGTGCCAGATTGCCAGCCCCGCAGTGTGAATACATGATAACACACTGCGGGGCGCAATAGTCTTCTGACAGTTCTCGGGCAGCGCGCAGTGCGCATACCCGAGGACTGTTACAACAGCGCAGGCACCCAAGAACAGAACAACGCTGTTGGAGGCGCGGAGACGCTGAAGGGGCTTAATGGACTGCTGGGGGGAGGATGAGTCAGGGGAAGAGGCCATGCCTCATGGACACATTTAAGGCATGGGTACCTAGTTTTAAAACTGAATATTTCAGCGTTGCAGGGGTCCAGAAAAAAAAAGAGCCACCTTCACAAACTGCTGCCTTAGTGCTGCTGAAGGTGGTTCTTTTACTTAAAAACGCCGGGGGGGGGTGACAAGTTCCCTTTAAACAATTGTACCTGCTAAACTCAGGTCTTTCTGTAGCTCTCCACGGATGGTCCTTGGCTCTAGGACAACTCCTCTGATACTTTGCACTCTTCTGTTTGAAACTTGTGGGAAGCACCTGGTCATGGCTAGTTTAAGGTGAAATTATGTTTTTTCCACTTTCAGATTATGGCCACAACAGTGATCACTGGAACCTTCAGTAGTTTAGAAATTCTTATATCACCAATGCCATCAATATGTTTTACAACAATAAGGTTGCGAAGGTCTTGAGACAACTCATTGGTTTTACTCATAATGAAATATTTATTGTGTGACACTTTGGCAATGAGACATCTTTTATAGACCATAAGTTGAATCAGCTGATATTGTTTTCCACAAGTGGAAAGATTACTTTCTAATTATTAGATTTATACTGGTGTCATCACTTTCCATAGCTTTTGAACCTCTTTCTCTTATTTGTTCAATACTTTTTCCCTGTGTACCATACTTTGCCGATTATAAGATGCACCGGACCATAAGACACACCAAAAATTTGGAGGTGGAAAAAAGGGATTTTTTTTTTTAAATAAAATGGTGGTACATCTTATAGTCCATTTTAATGGTAGCTTACCTAAAGGGCAGCTGCTGTGGAACTAAGTCACAGGAGGCAGGGGCTCTGCTTCAGGAGGGAAGCAGCAGGAGATCTCAATCGGAGCATGCACTGCCTCTGGCAGCCATTTTTCCGAAGCTCACCACAGGGAAATCTATGAGAAAAGAGATGCCACTCATCGGTGCTGACATCTGAGAGCCCAGGCATGGTAGCATCGCCCCGCTCCTGCCCCGCCAACCTTCTGAAGCAGAGACTCTGCATCCTGTGACCCAGCTTCACCACTGCCGCCCCCCGGTAAACTCACTTATGATTATAAGGCGCAACCCCAATTTTCAGGGAAAAAAGTGCGTCTTATAATCCAAAAATATGGTAATTTCTCATTATTACATATAGCTTAATTTATGGACATATATGGTTTGATTTTTTTTGCCTGTGTGGATTGGATGGGTTGTTACCGTCATCTGGTGAGAATTTTATTTCAATTGCACCTTTAGAAATATATTTACTTAGAAATTGATGATATGTTCAATACTTATTTCACCAGCTGCATGTGTGATGTGATTAGTGTGGCAAACTGTATATTGATCAAATCCCTGCATTAGGGCGTCAACAAAAATTTTTGTCAAGATGAAGAAGAAAAATGCTGTAATCAGATTAGATGCCTGCTAGAGTTGAGCATTCCGATACCGCAAGTATCGGGTATCGGCCGATATTCGCTGTATCGGAATTCTGATACTTAGTTCCGATATTTTTCATATATCGTATACCGGAATCGGAAGTTCCCATAATTCTTTGAGAGGCAATGTGATTTTAGACAGCCAATGAGGAATCCTAGGAAGTGTGGGCACATCCTGTAATGCTGCGGTCATGTTAACTAATGGCATGGCTGTGATTGGATGCTGAAATGATGTCAGAATGCACTATAAAAGGCGCCGCCGCCATTTTAGCGTCACTGTGCTGTGAATTCAGTTAGGGACAGAACGCTGCTCTGCTGACTCTGAGGGACAGTTACAGATAGCGTTTTTGTGAATTGCTGTGTAGGCAGGCTATTTGAGAAACCGCTCTGTAAATCATCCTTTTTCCTTGCAGTGTTGTTTTCACAGCTCTGTGCAAGGTGTGTGTGTGAGTGCAGGTGACGCTGCAGTTTGCTCTGCATCCAACGCTGTTTGTAGTCATCTGCACGTGTCACTCACTGACTCTTTTTTTTTTTATTTTGTGGAATTGGTGCTGCTCCATTCAATTGAAATTAACAGTGATCTATTTGTGTGACATGCTTCCATCCGTATCCAATACATTGGTTGCAAACACTATAGAAGTACACAAAGGAGCCTTTCACAGCTAGTGAACAGTTGTGTGCAGTGTTCACTGTAGTCTGAGGTTTTTATTTTTTGAGTGCAGATCACGCTCCTGTTAGTTCTTCAACCACTGCTGGTTGTAGTCTGCTGAGCGTGTGTCACTGCCTCATCCTTGACATTTTTCTCTAATTGGTGCTGCTCCATTCTATTTCAAATAACTCAAATCTATTAGTGTGACGCGCTTCCATCCGTATACAATACATTGGTTGCAAACACTATAGAAGTACACAAAGGAGCCTTTCACAGCTAGTGAACAGTTGTGTGCAGTGTTCACTGTAGTCTGAGGTTTTCATTTTTGGAGTGCAGATCACGCTCCAGTTAGTTCTTCAACCACTGCTGGTTGTAGTCTGCTGAGCGTGTGTCACTGCCTCATCCTTGACATTTTTCTCTAATTGGTGCTGCTCCATTCTATTTCAAATAACTCAAATCTATTAGTGTGACGCGCTTCCATCCGTATACAATACATTGGTTGCAAACACTATAGAAGTACACAAAGGAGCCTTTCACAGCTAGTGAACAGTTGTGTGCAGTTTTCACTGTAGTCTGAGGTTTTCATTTTTGGAGTGCAGATCACGCTCCAGTTAGTCCTTCAACCACTGCTGGTTGTAGTCTGCTGAGCGTGTGTCACTGCCTCATCCTTGACATTTTTCTCTAATTGGTGCTGCTCCATTCTATTTCAAATAACTCAAATCTATTAGTGTGACGCGCTTCCATCCGTATACAATACATTGGTAGCAAATACTATAGAAGTACACAAAGGAGCCTTTCACAGCTAGTGAACAGTTGTGTGCAGTGTTCACTGTAGTCTGAGGTTTTTATTTTTTGAGTGCAGATCACGCTCCAGTTAGTTCTTCAACCACTGCTGGTTGTAGTCTGCTGAGCGTGTGTCACTGCCTCATCCTTGACATTTTTCTCTAATTGGTGCTGCTCCATTCTATTTCAAATAACTCAAATCTATTAGTGTGACGCGCTTCCATCCGTAAACAATACATTGGTTGCAAACACTATAGAAGTACACAAAGGGACCTTTCACACCTAGTGAACAGTTGTCTGCAGTGTTCACTGCAGTCTCTGTGGAATAACAACACTTAGGCCTTATAACTTTTCTGACTTTCTTTATCAATCTACCAAGATGAAGAAGGCAGGGAGTAAGGCACGTGGTCGTGGCGGTGGAGTTTCAGCAGGGAGAGGACGTGGGGATTCTGTGGCTGCTGCCGCCCCCAGTGACACAGCATCCACCAGTTTTCCCCGTGAGCGTTCCTTTATGCGCACTTTTGTAGGAGCTCGGCGTACCCCCCTGCTGCGGGAAGAACAAATTGAAGCCGTTGTTGGTTGGATGGCAGCCAATGCATCGACTTCAATTGCTTCCACCTCCTCTCAGGACCACAGCACTGTTGAACAACCATCTGTCTCTTCACCGCCTGCCAAATTGCCCAGGCAGTCAGAGAGTTCTGTACAGGAGCCAGCTGAGTCTCTGCTTCTGTTCTCAGAATCTGTTGGCTTGCAAACAGGGGCCCAGCCAAGCAGCATTCTGGAATGTGAAGAAGAGGGAGTATGCAGTGATGCGCAACAGCCGTGTCTCTCTGAATCAGAAGAGGCGGGTGAGCCAGTGCCGATGGTCAGCACACCGCAGAACGCATCTGATGATGATGAGACTCAGGTGCCAGTTTCTGTTGATCATGGTGCTGGCCAGACCACCCAACAGCAGCAGGTGTTGGAAGAGGGTAGTGGAGATGATGAGGTCCAAGACCCAACATGGCGTGAGGAACAGGAAGGTGGTGGGAGCAGCTCTGAGGAAGAGATTGCCCCAACGGTCCAAACAGGAGGGAGAGGTAGGCTGCAGACTCGGTTGCCTGTAGCCTCCAGTTTGGCACCTGTTCGGAGCAGTTCTCTTCCAAAAGTTAAAATGGGCGCTCCCAGGACTTGCACTGCGTGGTCCTTTTTTGTCACACTTGCAGATGATATTTGCTATGTCAAATGCAAGCTGTGTAATCAAAAAGTAAAAAGAGGTAAAAGTGTCAGTAACCTCAATACCACAAATATGTGGAAACATGTGCGGACAAAGTACGTAGTTGAGTTACAAAGACACACTGGAGATGTAGGCCAACCTACAGCACCACCTACATCTTCAGGTCGTGTTGGAGCCTCTTCCTCCAGCTCACACACAGCTGGTTCGGCTTCCTCACAGGATCGCCATGGAAGAACCTTGGTCACTGTTGTCCAGAGACAAAGTGTTATTCCACCCACAGCAGCAAGTTCCCTGTCATCCTCACACTCCCAGGCCACAAAACAGCCATCGGTAGCACAGGCATGGGATAAAAGACGGCCATACTCGGGAAACCATCCACGAGCACAGGCTCTGAATGCTGGCATTGCAAAACTCCTGTCCCTTGAAATGCTGTCATTCAGGCTGGTGGAGACTGACAGTTTCCGTAACTTAATGGCATTGGCAGTCCCACAATACAATGTGCCAAGCCGATTTTATTTCAGCAGGCAAGCAGTCCCTGGTCTGCAAAAGCATGTTGAGGGAAAAATTAAACATGCGCTACTAAACGCCGTCAGTAACAAGGTCCACCTGACCACCGATGCGTGGACCAGTACCCATGGCCAGGGACGATACCTTTCCCCCACTGCCCATTGGGTCAATGTTGTGGAGCCGGGTACAGATCTTGCGAGTGGCGCTGTACGTGTTCTGCCAACTCCAAGGATTGCAGGAATCAAGTCTGTACATATTGACTCCTCCTCCTACTTCAGTTCCTCAGAATCATCGCTGCAGGAGCCATCACGTCTACCTCCACATGGACCCGTGAACGCTTACCTGTTGCGACCGATATGAGCACAGCCATGGCCAAACGTCAACAGGCCGTCCTGAAATTAATTTCCATGGGGAATCGAAGCCACACAGCGCAGGAGCTCTGGAATGCCATCAAGCAGGAGAGCGACGTGTGGTTTTTGCCAGCGAATCTCCAGCCAGGCTTGGTAGTGTGTGACAATGGCCGAAATCTGGTGGCAGCTCTGGGCCTTGGCAACCTCACTCACATACCATGTCTGGCACATGTGCTCAACTTGGTCGTGCAGAGTTTTTTGAGGGACTATCCGGATGTTGATGCACTGCTGCACAAGGTCCGCCTAGAGTGCGCTCACTTGCGACGTTCCAGCATGGCCAGATCGCGCATTGCAGCTCTGCAACGCAGATTTCGCCTTCCTGAACATCGCATCATATGTGACGTAGCCACCAGGTGGAATTCCACGTTACATATGTTGGAGCGGTTGTGTGAGCAGCAGCCAGCAGTAATGGAGTATCAGCTGCATCAGGCGCAATCAACTCGCAATTTGCGCCGTTCACACTTCACCACTACTGAGTGGGCCTCTATGAAGGACATCTGCTACGTTTTGCGTGCGTTTGATGAGTCAACGCGGATGGCGAGTGCAGATGATGCACTAGTCAGCCTGACTGTCCCCCTTATCTGCCTGCTTCAAAAAACACTGCAAGCACTAAGGGATGAGGTTTTGGAAGAGGTGGAGGATGAGGAGTCACAAATTCCATCACCTTCTGGACAGTCAGCGCAACGTGGTTCCTCACAAAGGGCTGGGCAGGGCTCACTTTGTGAGGAGGATGAGGAGGAGTCAATGGAGGAGGAAGACATCGCTCCAGAGGGCGGTACACAACGCTCTAGTCAGTATGTAGAGCGAGGGTGGGGTGATGCAGAGCAGGCAGAGATTACGCCTCTTGCAGGGGACTGCGTTTCTTGGCCAGTTGGGAGTCTGCAGCACATGGTTGATTTCATGCTGCAGTGCCTGAGAAACGACCGCCGCATTGCCCACATTCTCACCACGTCTGATTATTGGGTGTACACCCTCCTAGACCCTCGCTCCCGGGACAACTTACAAAGCCTCATCACACCGTTGAACCGGGAGCGTAAAATGCGGGAGTACCAAGACACACTGGTGCAATCCATAATGTTCTCCATTCCAGCCGAGAGCACTGCTGCTGCTACTGCTTTACAAAGCAGCTCTGTGCGTTGAGGCAGTGGAGACAGCTCTGCAACAACAGGGAGCACAAGCAGCGCCTCTGCACAGGGCAAGACCAGTATGTTCCAAATGTGGCGAAGTTTTGTGGCAGCGCCACCAATGTGTACACCATCCGAGATGGCTCCAGTCAGCAGGAGGCAACGTTTCCGTAAGATGGTGACAGACTACATGTCTTGCCCTCTCAGTGTACTCCCAGATGGCTCTTCCCCATTCAAGTTTTGGGTCTCTAAGCTGGATACATGGCCAGAGCTTAGCCAGTATGCATTGGAGGTGCTGGCTTGCCCTGCTGCCAGTGTATTATCTGAGCGCATCTTTAGTGCTGCAGGTGGTGTACTAACAGACCGTCGCATGCGACTATCCTCCGATAATGTAGACCGGCTTACTTTTCTGAAATTGAACAAGGCATGGATCTCGCCTGAATTTGCCTGTCCGCTTTCCGATTAAATAACTGGTTGGCAACGTTATCCATGTCTCCTGTTATGTATATCTTTTGTAGGGATCCGCTCTGGTAGGCAGGGGCCGGGCCGCAGTAATAAGGTAAACACACAGGCGTTCAGTTCAAAGTTCAGTGGTTTTAATGACGGGTTCAACAAAAGTCCAGATAACAAAATCAAAACAGAACATAAATCACTCCAGTTTGGAGAACCACTGGTCCCAGACTCACCCTTGCTTGGACGGCCTTAACTAAGCGGCTGCAGGTCAGCAGAGACCGCCAGGTGCCATTCCGGGTGGTCTGGTACTCGCTTCCTGGTGCACACTGACACACTGTAACAAAACACTCTTCTAGCCTGTCTCCAGCCAAACTCCTTCCTTCCTTCCCCTCCTCATACTCCCACAGCTTCTTGTTAAATAGGCCTAGTCCACACCCTCAGGTGAGGTACACATCAGCTGACCTGATCACGTGACTATGACCTCATCACAGGTCCTTGTGATCATGGAAAATCCTGACCAAACTTCAGTCTGCTAGAAGAAATATATCTCCCATCCAGCAAGATCCCCTTTGGTGTACCACATACCTCCCCCTTTGTTCAACCTTAGGAGGGTGGACACATGACATACAGTGAGCTCTGGACAGTGCATCTGCGTTCCCCTGTAATTTACCTGCCCGATGTTCTACTGAAAATTTGAAATTTTGCAGGGACATAAACCACCTGGTGACTCATGCATTTCTCTCTTTGGCTTGACTCATCCAAGTCAGAGGGGAATGATCAGTTACCAACCGAAACGTCTCCCCAACAGATAGTAGCGCAATGACTCCAGTGCCCATTTGATGGCCAGGCACTCTCTCTCTACAATGCTGTATCTGGTTTCAGCTGGAGTAAGCTTTCGACTCAGGAAACTAATGGGATGCTCCTCCCCGTTAACCTCCTGAGACAGCACGGCACCCAGACCTACCTCTGACGCATCAGTCTGGACAATGAATTCTCTTTTGAAGTCGGGTGTGATCAGAACTGGTGACCCACACAGTGCCCCTTTTAGTTTTACAAACGCTTCTTCAATCTGATCATTCCAGCCAACCATTACTGACTTCCTCCCTTTCAGGCAGTCAGTTAACGGCACCGACAGGGTTGTAAAATTGGGAATAAACCGACGGTAATATCACACTAACCCCAAAAACCCTTTCACTTGTTTTGTGGTGAGGGGACGGGGCCAGTTTTGGATTGCCTCCACTTTGTTTATTTGAGGTTTGATAACTCCTCTCCCAATCACATACCCCAGGTACCGAGCTTCCTCCAACCCTATGGAACACTTCTTTGGGTTGGCAGTTAGCCCTGCTTGTCGCAGAGAATCAATCACCACCTGTACCTTGGCTAAGTGACTTTCCCAGTCTGCACTGTACACCACAATATCGTCGAGATAGGCCGCGGCATATCGGCGATGAGTACGAAGAACAACATCCATTAACCTCTGGAAAGTCGCTGGAGCGCCATGCAACCCGAAGGGTAGGACTATATACTGGAACAGTCCCTCGGGTGTTACAAAAGCAGTTTTCTCTCTTGCTGCTTTTGTTAGGGGCACCTGCCAATACCCTTTTGTGAGGTCAACGACTGAAAAATACCGGGCCTGCCCAAACCTCTCTATTAACTCATCGACCCGGGGCATGGGGTAGGCGACAAATTTAGAAATTTCATTAAGTTTTCTGAAGTCATTACAGAACCTTAGTGTCCCATCTTGTTTTGGTATTAGGACTATTGGGCTGGCCCACTCACTCTGGGACTCTTCAATAACCCCTAACTGCAGCATCTTCTTTACCTCTTCTGAGATGGCTTGTCGCCGGGCCTCAGGCACCCGATATGGCTTTAATCGGACTTTGGCCTGCGGCTCCGTCACAATGTCATGTTGGATTAGGGAGGTACGGCCAGGGAGCTCTGAGAAAACATCGGTATTTCGGCTAACAAACTCTCGGACCTCCTGAACTTGTCTAGGAGACAATGTGTCTGCTATTTTGACGGCGGAGAGAACTTATCTTGCCTTCTCCTGAGGCAAGGGAGCCCTCTCTACTGGAAATGCAGGCCGTGGACAATCCTCACCAAGAGGGTCTCTGTCTTTCCATGGTTTGAGCAGATTCACATGGTATACCTGTTCTGGCTTTCTTCGCCCTGGTTGGTGTACTTTACAGTTTACGGGACCCACCTTCTCCATAATCTCGTAGGGTCCCCGCCACCTTGCAAGGAACTTACTATCCACTGTAGGCACAAGTACCAACACCCGATCCCCAGGGTTAAAGGACCTTACCCGTGCCTCCGGTTATAGACCTGCCTCTGTGACCTTTGTGCTGCTTCCATATGTTCTCGGACTAATGGTAGGACTGTCTCCATTCTCTCTTGCATTTAGGCCACATGTTCTATCACACTTTTGTGGGGAGTTGGTTGGTTTTCCCAGGTCTCTTTAGCTATATCGAGTAAGCCACGGGATGTCTGCCATATAATAGTTCGAAGGGCGAGAACCCCGTAGATGCCTGGGGCACCTCCCGCACTGCAAACATCAGGTATGGCAACAAGAGATCCCAGTCCTTACCATCTTTAGAGACAGCTTTTTTCAACATATTCTTCAGGGTCTTATTGAACCTTTCTACCAACCCGTCTGTTTGAGGATGATAGACCGATGTGCGCAGCTGTTTAACACTCAACAAGTGGCAGAGTTCCTTCATGATTTTTGACATAAAGGGGGTCCCCTGGTCTGTTAAGATTTCTTGAGGGATTCCCACCCGAGAGAACATACCCATGAGTTCTTTTGCGATAAGTTTGGCAGAGGTGTGGCGCAGGGGAATAGCCTCAGGATACCTGGTAGCGTAATCTAGAACTACGAGGACATGTTGGTGACCCCTCGCTGATTTATTAACAGGCCCCACCAGATCCATGGCTATTCTCTAAAACGGGACCTCTATAATTGGTAATGGTACTAAGGGACTCCGAAAATGAGGCTGCGGACTGGTTACCTGACACACGGGACAAGAGTTACAATACCGTTTAACTTCTTCATAGACCCCTAGCCAGTAAAACCGTTGTAGAATTCGGTCTAGGGTTTTCTTTTGACCCAGATGTCCCCCCAGTACATGCGCATGCGCTAGGTCCATTACCAACTTACGATACGACTGGGGTACCAGCAACTGCTCGACAATGTCCCCACGTACTTTTTCAACCCGATACAGCAAATCTTGGTTCAGCTCGAATCGGTGAAATACTGTAGCTGCCCCGGGTTGTTGGGGTTCCCCATTGACAACCAGTACATTTTCCCGAGCTCGAGCCAACGTAGGGTCCCGGATTTGCGCCGTACCAAAATTGTCACCTGTCACATTTAAGTCTGACAATTCCGGTCCCGGTGGAAATATTCCATCTCCCCAGCTAACACTTGTATAGGAGAGGGGTTTTCCTCCTCCACCGAAGGCAAAGGTACTCCTACCGCCAGCACATCTTCCTCTGGGCCACCAGGTTCATGCCCGATTTCTGGAGAATGCAACCTGGTTGCCACTGGTGCCGACGACTGTTCCGTGGGAAGGGTAATTACAGGCCAAAGCACAGAAAATAACGGAAAATCTCTCCCCATTATTACCTCATAATGCAAATTAACCACCACCCCCACCTCGTGGCACCTCCTCCCCGCTGGCGTGTTGATCATCACCAGGGCGGTAGGATAATGTTTTAGGTCCCCATGTATACACAATACACCCATTTTCCGACCAGTATACTCGCTGATTTGGACGTGGCTGGCTCGTATTAGGGTTACGAGACTCCCTGAGTCCAGAAGAGCCACAGCAGGGTTACCCTCCACCTCCACTTTACACAAATGGTTCATACTGGGTCCCTCTGGTTTGCCCACTGCACACATGTGTTCGGCATAGTGAGACTGATAGTACCCATAGTTTGTGTCCATGGGCTCAGTCAGGTGGGGGCAATCAGCTCTCACATGTCCTGGTTCTTGGCACCGCCAGCAGATTATGGGCCTCTTTCTTCCCAGACGTGTCTTGGGCGGCCTTCCGAGTCTCTGCTCGCCGAACGGCAGGTGAAGGTTTGGGGAATTTACTCATTACCTTCCGGGTAGTCTCTCCCTGTATCTCCTTGGTAGCCCCATATCTTTCAATGAGGTCTACCATTTGGAGACCATCAGTAGGGGCTGCCTGTCCAACCCAGGTTTGCAGGGTGTGGGGCAAAGTCCTACAGAATTTATCAGTCACTATACGATCCAGCATAGCACGGGGTGACAACACCTCCAGCTGCAACCACTTTTCCATCAGGTGTATCAAGTCATAATACTGGGACCGAGCTGTCTCGGAAGTGGAAAACTTCCACTGGTGTACCCGCTGGGCCCGGACTAACACATTTACCCCAAGACGTGCGAGTATCTCACCCTTGACGATCTCGTAGTCCGTCTGATGCTCGGGGGGTAGGTCCCTATAGGCTTTCGCGGGTCCTGGAGCCAAAAAAGGAGCCACGATCTCGGCCCACTGGTCCCGGGGCAGTCTCTCCCTCTTAGCCACGCCTTCAAACATCTCCAGGTATACCTCGACGTCATCTGATTGCTCCATCTTTGGGATCACTGTACACACCGCTTTCCAGACATCCTGGCATCCCGGGCAGCTCCTGCTGTCTGCGGCGCTGCGATGTGCTGCATCAGTAGACTATTGGTTTCCTGTTGCTGCTGCATAGCCTGCTGTTGCTGCTGTGTAGCCTGCTGTTGCTGCTGCATAGCCTGCTGCTGCTGTCGCATGGCCTCCACCAGCATCTTTACTGTGCTCTCCATCTCCGGACAGTTCTCCACCGGGTTTTGCGTTACTTTTTCACCCAGGACATCGACTGTCATGCAGAGGAAAAAAAAAACAAACAATACCACAGCCTAACCTCACTGCGTGTGCCCGCTTTCAAGCCACCAATTGTAGGGATCCGCTCTGGTAGGCAGGGGCCGGGCCGCAGTAATGAGGTAAACACACAGGCGTTCAGTTCAAAGTTCAGTGGTTTTAATGACGGGTTCAACAAAAGTCCAGATAACAAAATCAAAACAGAATATAAATAACTCCAGTTTGGAGAACCACTGGTCCCAGACTCACCCTTGCTTGGGACGGGCTTAACTAAGCGGATGCAGGTCAGCAGAGACCGCCAGGTGCCATTCCGGGTGGTCTGGTACTCGCTTCCTGGTGCACACTGACACACTGTAACAAAACACTCTTCCAGCCAGTCTCCAGCCAAACTCCTTCCTTCCTTCCCCTCCTCATACTCCCACAGCTTCTTGTTAAATAGGCCTAGTCCACACCCTCAGGTGAGGTACACATCAGCTGACCTGATCACGTGACTATGACCTCATCACAGGTCCTTGTGATCATGGAAAATCCTGACCAAACTTCAGTCTGCTAGAAGAAATATATCTCCCATCCAGCAAGATCCCCTTTGGTGTATCACACTTTCTACCACCTGAACTCTACTCCCTGGGCTACAACACTGCCAGTTGCTGCTCAGAAGTGTCGTGTCCACAGACCAATACACAAGCATAGTGTAGGGTTTAGTAAGCAGCTGTCCTGCTGTGTGTACGCAAAAAGTCTGCTGCTCCACCCTTCTTTTCCCTGGCTCCAACGCCAGTTGTTTCTGAAGTCGTGCAATAAACTTGTCCTTTTCTGGGTCATAATGTCAGTGTTCCCTGCGTGTGTACGGCAAAAGTCTGCTGCTCACTCTTCTCTCTCATCCCTGGGCTCCAACAACGCCAGTTGTTGCCATGAAGTGCTGTTAGCACAGTCAACACTTGCTCCTGTGTTACTGGGGTTCAGTAATGTCAGCTGTTCCCCTGCTGTGTGTACGGCAAAAAGTCCTGCTGCCTCCACCCTCTTCTCTTCTCATCCCTGGGCTCCAACAACGCCAGTTGTTGCCATGAAGTGCTGTTAGCACAGTCAACACTTGCTCCTGTGTTACTGGGGTTCAGTAATGTCAGCTGTTCCCCTGCTGTGTGTACGGCAAAAAGTCCTGCTGCCTCCACCCTCTTCTCTTCTCATCCCTGGGCTCCAACAACGCCAGTTGTTGCCATGAAGTGCTGTTAGCACAGTCAACACTTGCTCCTGTGTTACTGGGGTTCAGTAATGTCAGCTGTTCCCCTGCTGTGTGTACGGCAAAAAGTCCTGCTGCCTCCACCCTCTTCTCTTCTCATCCCTGGGCTCCAACAACGCCAGTTGTTGCCATGAAGTGCTGTTAGCACAGTCAACACTTGCTCCTGTGTTACTGGGGTTCAGTAATGTCAGCTGTTCCCCTGCTGTGTGTACGGCAAAAAGTCCTGCTGCCTCCACCCTCTTCTCTTCTCATCCCTGGGCTCCAACAACGCCAGTTGTTGCTCGGAAGTAATTGGCACGGGTACTGACTCCTGCCCAGCCTGGTTACAGCACGACAGCTGTTTACTGGCAGTGTCAACGTCAATTAGCCTCCAATAAGTTGTCCTGTCGTGTTGCATTCGGGTTAGCCGACTCTATGGTGCCTGCAGTTTAGGTGATTCCTATGTGTGCTGTGGGATATGTAAATAAAGGCTGTTTCCGTTGTGACAATAGGACAAGCACCCACTGTAGGACTGTGTGATTCGGTAACTGCGGACGGCTTGCGGCCTGTCAACTTACATTTTCATGGGTGCCTTATGGTACCCGTCCGGGTTCCAGTACCGTCAGCTGGTTCTCCGCAGTGCCTTTGGCCTAGGTGCCTCCATCTCGGTATCCGAGTTCCAGCAACGTCTGCTGATCCTTGGTAGTGCTTTGGAGCACAGGTACCTCCTGCTTAGTAACCGTGTCCCAGTAACGTCAGCTGGTCCTCGGTTGTGCCATTGGTTTTTTTCCTTCTGCTGCCCCTCCGGGTTCCAGCACAGGCAGCTGGTCCTCGTTACTTCCATTGTCTCTTGTACCATCTGATACCCGTCCGGGTTCCAGTAACGTCAGCTGGTTCTCGGAAGTTAGTCAGCCTTCTTGTACCTTCAGCTACATTTACAAATTTAAGATTTTTTAAATTTTTTTTTGGGTAATCACTCTGGATCTCCAACAATGAAGACGACGACCCTGATGACCACCCCGAAGAAGATGACGACCACAAGGACGACAAGCATCAAGCCAACCAGCCTGAACACCATCATAAGAAAAAATAAAAGATTACCCAGAAGAAGATCACCAACAGGACAAAGAAGGTTAAGACAAACTACAAGATACAGAACAAGAGACAGAAGAACAATAAGCAGAAGATCAAAAAGCAGAAGAACATGAAGTATAAGACCAAAATGAAGAGCAAAATATATGCTCTAAATTATAAGCAGAAGAAGAATAAGCAGTGTATGGGGGTGAGTCCGTTCCTCCTCGTGGTGCCCCTGGAAAATGCCTGCTGCTGCAGGCTAAACTGAACACGGACAAATACTGTTGTAATTTAAATCTTTTGTGACAGCAAGAACGGAAGGAAGAAAAATTCATACTTTTACAGATTACAAGTACAGGAATCTCTGTCACAAATAAGAATATGATGAATAAGATGAAGATGAAGTAGAATATGAAGAAGAATAATAGTTTAATAAGAACAATATGAGTAATGTTAACAAAAAGATGAATAGCAAGAAGTTTAAGAAGAAGATAAAGAAGGTGAAGATGAAGAATAATTGGATGAAAAAGATGATGCTGCTGAAGATTATGAAGGAGAAAGTGTGGCAAAAGTTAAAAAGGTGAAGAGCATGGAAGTTGTGAAACATACATATTTGCCAAAATAGAAAAAAGGTTAACAACATTGTCAATTTCTTCGTCAATCCGAACATCTTTAAAAAAAAATATTAATGCTATTCCATTTGATTGGGTTAAACATCTATGCCTTTAATGTCTCCTCAAC
Organism: Oophaga sylvatica; assembly: GCA_033576555.1. NCBI lineage: Eukaryota > Metazoa > Chordata > Amphibia > Anura > Dendrobatidae > Oophaga > Oophaga sylvatica. The sequence continues at coordinate 832,836,315 of JARQOD010000001.1, read as the reverse complement.
CTCCCCCAATACATTCTACATTACTCTTTGTTGTTTTCCTTCATGTACAATTAACCAACAAGGCAAGAATGGGGTTTTTTTAATTCCGATATTTTGTTCCCATAGACTTACATTGGATTTCCGGTATCGGTATCGGGTATCGCCGATACTTTTTGGGTATCGGCGATACCAATTCCGATCGGATACTTATTGGTATCGGAAAGTATCGCTCAACTCTAATGCCTGCTGTAAATTACAGTATGTAAATATTAATTCTGTTAGGGGTAATGTATAGTGATACTGTATAGGGGAATGTTTACTCAGACCGACCGGAGGCACTAAACAACCACTAGTCGGTAAACCTTACCGATCGGCAGTCATTTACTGCGAGGTCTGTCTGTTTAAACAGGATACTCAAAGTGTGGTCTGAAATTACATTTGATTTTCATCTTACATCTCTGTCTATTTAATTTTATAATACAATATTTTTCTAATATACTTTGATTAAAAATTCCCTATCCTTCTCTAACTACACAATCTAACTGCTTTATTTTTTTCTACTATTTCCTTTTTGATGAGGGTATGTTTGAGAACCTCACTAAAATGAAACCTTATCAGTGACTTCAATTTCAGGGACTGAGCTAGTCCTGCTCTTCTGAGCATGCGTCGGTTGTCAATTCCAACAGATGCTCAGTTGATTCCTGACACTGTGCACTGTTCTTCTCCTTGCACAGTGACAATGTGCTCCTTCGCCGGCTCTTATCAGAAATGATGAGCCGGAAACAGAGCGCACTGACATTGCACAATGTAAGTAAAGAACGAGTGACCAGAGACCAGCACTGTCCCTGCAAGGGGCGTCACTTCAGATCAGAGCTGGTGAGAGAGTGCATTGTTAGGGGAATGAGTAGAGCAGTTGGTTCAGCAGTTGAATAGGAGGTGGAGCTTGTCTGCCAATGACTTTGCAGTGATGTAGAATTGTATTTCTAATGATGACTCGTGCATGGAAAAGAGACTTCCTTTTTCTACTTGGAGCCTAGAAGGATTTAGCTAGTCTGTTTTTAATAAGGTGATGTCATAGACCTGGTGGAAAAGAGAAAAATGAATTGGATAGAAGGGCAAAATGAGCAATTTTAAGTACATAGCGCCATATAATATGATGATTGCAATATACTACGAGGATAAAACTTTGATGGAGCCTTCAGCCCAAGAGTGATAAGTCTATTGAGTATAGAGTTCAATCAGAAGAGGTTGCCTTGTGTTAGCAATAGTAGTTAGCAATGTTGTGTTAAACAGTTTAATATAAATGTGCACTAAGAACCTAAAATTTATAATTGAAATATTCAGTTTTTATGAACATCTTTGAATTTGTGGAGTGCAACTGGATTTTTCATGTTTGTGCAGTTACATAATTGGTAGACCCAGGGGCGTAAACTACCGTGGTCGCCACTGCGATCGGGCCCAGTGAGTCAGGGGCCAGGCAGGTCAGACGCACATATGTTGCCGTGCACGAGATTCCTTCTGCACGGCAACAGATTCCTCCTGTACTGCAACATGATCGCGCAGGAGATGCTGAAATATTAGCACTTCCTGCCCGGTCAGTGCAGGAGCTCAGCGCTGCCGGTGGCTGAGCTTCTGCACTAACATCCGTCCCCTGGCTGTTAACCCCCCAATTGCTGCGATCGAGAGCGATCGCAGTGTTCAGAAGGGAGGCAGCAGGTCGGGAGCTCCCTCTGCCTTCAGACCGGTGTCCCCACGATGTAATCGCAGGGCCTGATCTGTTCCATGAAGACCAGGGGTTGTCATGACGACCCCCGGGTCATCAAGCTACGGAAAGCCTCTGAGACCATGCTAACAGCAATCTGCAATCAAAGTAAAAAAAAGTGTAAGTCCCATAAAGGGATTAGGTAAAAAAGGAAAACAATTTAAAAAAATATGTAAAAAAAATATTAAAAAATAATAAAAATAATTTTAAAAAATCCACTATTAAATACACACTTTTATGTAAAAAAAATTAAATCAACAAAAAAGTACACTTTTTGTATCGCCACATCCGTAAAAATCCCATCTATAAAAGTGTCACACTAGTTAACCCCCTCAGTGAACACCGTAAAAAAAACACAAAAAAGTAGCAAATTGTACTTTTTACAAGCGGTATCCTCATACTACTTGGAAAAAGTGGAATAAAACGCGATAAAAAAAGAATGGTAATAAAAATAGTATCACTGAAAGCGCCATCTTGTCCCGCAAAAACCAAGCCCACACACGACTCTGTCCACCGAAATATGGAAAAATCATAGCTCTCAAAATGAGGAGATGCAAAAACTTCTTACAAAAAAAAGCGTCTTTTAGTGTGTAACAGCTGCCAAACATGAAAACCCACTATAAAAGCCTGCTATAAATAGTAACTCAAACCCCCTTTATCACCCCCTTAGTTAGGGAAAAATAATAAAATAAAAAAATGCATTTATTTCCATTTTCCCATTAGGGTTGGGGTTAGGGTTAGGGATATGGTTGAGGTTGGGGCTAATGTTAGGGTTATGTTTGGGATTAGGGTTAGGGTTGGAATTAGGGCTAGGGTTGGAATTAGGGTTAGGATTGGAATTAGGGTTAGGGGTGTGTTAGGGTTAGATTTGTGGTTAGAGTTATGGTTAGGGTTGGGGGTGTGTTGGGGTTAGGGTTGGGGTTAAAATTGGGAGGTTTCCACTGTTTAGGCACATAAGGGGCTCTCCGAACGCGACATGGCATCTGCTCTCGATTCCATCCAATTTGTCATCTGCGTCACTGTCATTCCTCCATTCAATGACCGCCACTCTGTTCCAATCAACAACGAACTGGGAAATACTGGCAAATGCCAGATAGGTGGTCTGACAACACTCATAACAGTATCGGCATCTCCAAAAGTGGATATTCTTGACAATTGTAGCAGAATAGAGAGCTGTCGGCTCCTTGGTCCACTACTATTACTTCACTTGGGCCGACAATATACTGCTCACAGCCTGTGGCCTTCCAGAAGCCAGAGCAAGGTAGGGCATGCAGGCAGAACAACGCAGAGGATGCAGGCAGGGGATGCATGCAGAGCAAGGCAGGGGATGCAGGTGGCGCAAGGGAAGACCACAAAACCTAGATATACCTCTGGCAACAGTTAACAGCCGCCGGCCAATCACAGGCCGACAGTTGACGTCAGCGCGCACCTCGCCGACGTATGACGTCACTGTCATACGCCGGAACAACGCTGCGCACCTGAGTCAAATCGTGGGTGAGTACATCGCTGGAGCTCGGCCAGGTAAGGAAAAACTTTTTTTTTGTAAAGCCGCGGTATGGGGCACATTATACCGGTATGGGGTGCATTCTACTATGGTGGGTGGGGGAAGGGATGCATTATACTGCTATGGGCTGCTGCATTTTATACTCCTATGAGGCTGCTGCATTATACTATATATGACTATGGGGTGCATAATACTACTATGAAGTACTATGGGGTGTATTATACTTTATGGATGACTATGGAGGTGCATTTGATTCCATTACATGGATGACTATGAACTGTGCAGTATGTTATATGGAGGACTATGGGTGTGCATTATACTTCTTATATGGATACCCATGCCTTCTATGTAACCCCCTGATGAGTATAATGGTTTATTTTCTTTTATACATTACAGAACAACGGCAGTACAGGGACAAATATATACCAGGATTTGGCACCGGATAGTTACGCCACTGAGGTCAGACTATACAACATTGCAACAAAGCTATAGTGTGTGAAATGAATAGGGAAAATGTGATTTTGGGTGGAAAATATTTTGGAATGGGGCCCCATTTGAAAGTTCGCACCGGGGCCCATAACTTTGTAGTTACGCCACGGGGTAGACCCAACAAATAGCGCCAACGAAAGGCTCAGACAGTAAACCTTATTGAGTCCCTTTAATGTAATCTGACAATGTGTCGCTTGGATTAGAAAAGCTTGTGCTGGCTTGATGTAGACAAATACTGCCCTCTCCTCAATATCAGAGCTCAGGCAGGGAATTCTCACAGGTTACATATAGACACTTGGAAAGCTTAATTTTGCCTTATATACCACTACTTGCATTACTTGGATGCAACAGCTATTTCCATGTATTTTTACATGATTACTGAAACTTTCTTGCGTTTTTTTGATATGCCTTATTTTCAGTCTTAAAACACCTTGTGAAAGTCTGGCAAATCTGAACATATCGTCTTACCACAACTGAGCAGTCCAAAATACTACATAGCCACATATTAAGAGTTAAAAGCATGTTATACTGAGAACTGTGGGACTTCTCTGTCTCGGCCCATGTTTTGTACCTAAACAAGAGAAAAAAGATCACATTTCTCACTTATGAAAAGAGAACTTATACCTCAGTACTTAACCTGAGAGGAGCCAGGACCGAGTGTCAGATGACACGCAGGGGAAAGAGACCAATTACAATGGAACATTGCATAGTCTAGACCAGTGCAGGGACACAACTGGGGATTGGATTTTACTGAGACTTTGGCCTGGCTTACAGCCATATGTACAATTGCTTATGGAGCTGTTAAGGACAGAAAGATTAAAAAATGATTCATTAAATGAGCTGTTCATCCGTATCCACACTAATAATCCAACTAGTGAAACAGGATTTTAGCCTACACTACTGTGCAAAATTTTTAGCCAGTTATGGAAAAAATGGAGCAAAGTAAAAATGAATTAAAAAATAGAATCATTAATAGCTTATTTTTATCAACTAACAAAATGCAAAGTGAATGAATGAAAGAAAATTCTAAATAAAATCAATATTTGGTGTGACCATTAGAGATGAGCAAATTTATTTGACTGGAATTGAATTCAACTCAAAAATACAAAAAAGGTCTGCATTTTTCAGAATAAAGATTTTAATTAAAATTCCATTGGTAGCCATTTTGCTGAACAGTAGATGGCTGGGAAAAGTATATAAAAAACAACCCTTATACTCACCTTACCGCTCATCTGTCCAGCCCCTCTGCTAGTCGTTGCTCACTGTGCAATCTTTAATCTTCTTTCCTCCTGGCAATGACCAGACCTTGAAGGTCACTGTGCACTGTGTGTTCTTGATGTCACTCACCACACTACATCTCATTGTCTTTTCTTTCTGCCGTTGTAAGTCCAGTTTATTTCACTTTCTCCCATGTAAAGTCCCCTTCTCTGACTCAGGTCAAATGTGGTCAAACCCAGGATTTAACGGGAGTCCTTCACCCCAAAATATATTTTAAATGGATCATACAGTGTTGTAGGAGCCCTATAACAACCATACAAGCACTCTACCTGTTACTTTAACAGTGAGTGAAAAAAAATCTTTTGATTCAAATGCAAATGAGGAGAATTCAATGCACTCTTCATGCAACCAAGAGCTTGATGCATGGATATGCCACCTCATTTGCATATTGGGGGCCGTCCTTAACTTTTGATTGACAGTTCTCGCTTCTTAGATAAAACACCATCATAATGCTTCCGGCATCTGTTCAGCCGTGAGCTCACACAGGGGTCACACACATTTTCCTCCCTGTCTGCTTTCTTCCAACTCCGCTATCTACGCTTCCTGGTATATATTTTGCATCTGTGTTCTCTAAGAAAGCAATTGTAATAACTGATCTTCGCGGTGCTATCAAAAGAATAAAAGAATCCACACTATATATATATATATATATATATATATATATATATATAGTGCCTTGCAAAAGTATTTGGCCCTCTGGAACTTTTCAACCTTTTCCCACATATCGTGCTTTAAACATAAAGATACCAAATGTAAATTTTTGGTGAAAAATCAACAAGTGGGACACAATTGTGAAGTTGACCTAGATTTATTGGTTATTTTAAATTTTTGTGGAAACACAAAAACTGAAAAGTGGGGTGTGCAATATTATTCGGCCCCTTTAACTTAATACTTTGTTGCGCCACCTTTTGCTGCGATTACAGCTGCAAATTGCTTGGGGTATGTCTCTATCAGTTTTGTACATTGAGAGACTGAAATTCTTGCCCATTCTTCCTTGGCAAACAGCTCTAGCTCAGTGAGGTTGGATGGAGATCGTTTGTGAGCAGCAGTTTTCAGCTCTTTCCACAGATTCTCGATTGGATTCAGGTCTGGACTTTGACTTGACCATTCTAACACCTGGATACGTTTATTTGTGAACCATTCCATTGTAGATTTTGCTTTATGTTTGGGATCATTGTCTTATTGGAAGACAAATCTCCATCCCAGTCTCAGGTCTTTTGCAGACTCCAACAGGTTTTCTTCAAGAATGGTCCTGTATTTGGCTCCATTCATCTTCCCATCAATTTTAACCATCTTCCCTGTCCCTGCTGAAGAAAAGCAGGCCCAAACCATGATGCTGCCACCACCATGTTTGACAGTGGGGATGGTGTGTTCAGGGTGATGAGCTGTGTTGCCTTTACGCCAAACATATCGTTTGGTATTGTTGACAAAAAATTCGATTTTGGTTTCATCTGACCAGAGCACCTTCTTCCTCATGCTTGGTGTGTCTCCCAGGTGGCTTGTTGCAAACTTTAAACAACACTTTTTATGGATATCTTTGAGAAATGGCTTTCTTCTTGCCACTCTTCCATAAAGGCCAGATTTGTGCAGTGTACGACTGATTGTTGTCCTGTGGACAGATTGTCCCACCTCAGTTGTAGATCTCTGCAGTTCATCCAGAGTGATCATGGGCCTCTTGGCTGCATCTCTGATCAGTCTTCTCCTTGTTTGAGATGAAAGTTTAGAGGGACTTCCAGGTCTTTGTAGATTTGCAGTGGTATGATACTCCTTCCATTTCAATATGATCACTTGCACAGTGCTACTTGGGATGTTTAAAGTTTTGGAAATCATTTTGTATCCAAATCCAGCTTTAAACTTCTCCACAACAGTATCACGGACCTGCCTGTTGTGTTCCTTAGTCTTCATGATGCTCTCGGTGCTTCAACCAGAACCCTGAGACTATCACAGAGCAGGTGCATTTTTACAGAGACTTGATTAAACACAGGTGGATTATATTTATCACCAGTAGTTATTTAGGACAACATTGGATCATTCAGAGATCCACAATGAACTTCTGGAGTGAGTTTGCTGCACTGAAAGTAAAGGGGCTGAATAATAATAGAAGCCCCACTTTTCAGTTTTTGTATTTCCACAAAAATTTAAAATAACCAATAAATTTCGTTCAACTTCACAATTGTGTCCCACTTGTTGTTGATTCTTCACCAAAAATGTACATTTGGTATCTTTATGTTTGAAGCATGATATGTGGGAAAAGGTTGAAAAGTTCCAGGGGGCTGAATAATTTTGCAAGGCACTGTATATATATATGTACACTACCGGTCAAAAGTTTAGGGTCACTTAGAAATTTCCTTATTTTTGAAAGAAAAGCAGTTTTTTTCCAATGAAGCTAACATTAAATGATTCAGAAATACACTCTATACAGTGTTAATGTGGTAAATGACTATTCTAGCGGCAAACGTCTAGTTTGTAATGCAATATCTTCATAGGTGTATAGAGGCCCATTTCCAACAACCATCACTCCAGTGTACTTATGGTATTTTGTGTTCTCTAACTGTGTAAGAAGGCTAATAGATGGTTAAAATACCCTTTAAAACCCTTGTGCAAGTATGTTAACACAGCTGAAAACCGTTTGGTTGATTAGAGAAGCTATAAACCTGACCTTCCTTTGAGCTTGTTGAGAATCTGGAGCATTACATTTGTTGGTTCCATTAAACTCTCAAAATGGCCAAAAAAAAAGAACTTTCTTGTGAAACTCGACAGTCTATTCTTGTTCTTAGAAATGAAGGCTATTCCATGCGAAAAATTACCAAGAAACTGAAGAATTCATACAATGGTGTGTAGTACTCCCTTTAGAGGAGTGCACAAACAAGCTCTAACCAGAGAAGAAAGACAAGTGGGAGGCCCCGCTGCACAACTGAGCAGCAAGACAAGTACATTAGAGTCTTTAGTTTGAAAAATTGACGCCTCACAGGTCCTCAACTGGCAGCTTCATTAAACAGTACACATTAAACGCCAGTGTCAACATCTACAGTGAAGAGGCGATTTGGGGATGCTGGCCTTCAGGGCAGATTGGCAAAACAAAAGCCATATTTAAGACTGGCTTAAATGAAAGGAAAAGATTAATATGGGCAAAAGAACACAGACATTGGACAGAGGAATATTGGCTTTTGTTTTGCCAATCTGCCCTGAAGGCCAGCATCCCCAAATCGCCTCTTCACTGTAGATGTTGACACTGGCGTTTAATGTGTACTGTTTAATGAAGCTGCCAGTTGAGGACCTGTGAGGCGTCAATTTTTCAAACTAAAGACTCTAATGTACTTGTCTTGTTGCTCAGTTGTGCAGTGGGGCCTCCCACTTGTCTTTCTTCTCTGGTTAGAGCTTGTTTGTGCACTCCTCTAAAGGGAGTACTACACACCATTGTATGAATTCTTCAGTTTCTTGGTAATTTTTCGCATGGAATAGCCTTCATTTCTAAGAACAAGAATAGACTGTCGAGTTTCACAAGAAAGTTCTTTTTTTTGGCCATTTTGAGAGTTTAATGGAACCAACAAATGTAATGCTCCAGATTCTCAACAAGCTCAAAGGAAGGTCAGGTTTATAGCTTCTCTAATCAACCAAACGGTTTTCAGCTGTGTTAACATACTTGCACAAGGGTTTTAAAGGGTATTTTAACCATCTATTAGCCTTCTTACACAGTTAGCGAACACAAAATACCATAAGTACACTGGAGTGATGGTTGTTGGAAATGGGCCTCTATACACCTATGAAGATATTGCATTACAAACTAGACGTTTGCCGCTAGAATAGTCATTTACCACATTAACACTGTATAGAGTGTATTTCTGAATCATTTAATGTTAGCTTCATTGGAAAAAAACTGCTTTTCTTTCAAAAATAAGGAAATTTCTAAGTGACCCTAAACTTTTGACCGGTAGTGTATATATATATATATATTAAATATATATATTTATATACAGGGTGGGCCATGTATATGGATACACTCAAATAAAATGGGAATGGTTGGTGGTATCAACTTCCTGTTTGTGGCACATTAGTATATGGGAGGGGGAAAACTTTTCAAGATGGGTGGTGACCATGGCGGCCATTTTGAAGTCAGCCATTTTGGATCCAAATTTATTTTTTCCAATGGGAAGAGGGTCATGTGACACATCAAACTTTTTGAGAATTTCACAAGAAAACAATGGTGTGCTTGATTTTAAAGAAAATGTATTCTTTCATGAGTTATTTACAAGTTTATGACCACTTATAAAATGTGTTCAAAGTGCTGCCCATTGTGTTGGATTGTCAATGCACCCCTCTTCTCCCACTCTTGACACACTGATAGCAACATAGCAGAAGAAATGCTAGCACAGGCTTCCAGTATCCGTTGTTTCAGATGCTGCACATCTTGTATCTTCACAGCATAGACAATTGCCTTCAGATGACCCCAAAGTTAAAAGTCTAATGGGGTCAGACTGGAAGAAATGCTAGCACAGGCTTCCAGTCTGACCCCATTAGACTTTTATCTTTGGTGTGTTCTTACACTTCTCCTGAGCTGGTGAGCAGCGGACCATCCATGTCAGAAGATGAGGCAGATGGTTCTTCTTCATCACAATCGAGAACTGTGGGAGTGGGCATTTCGGGGAAACTTGGTGCTCTCTCTTCTCTTTCGGGATCTCATGACAGGCAAGAATGTAGCATACTTGGGTGGACTATTTGGGTAAGTGCCCATTCTTCCCCTTCAGGTTGAACTTCATAGACAGGACCATTGGATCCAATTCGGCGTTTCACCCCATATGGAGTCTTTTCCCATCGATGCTCTAACTTGCCTCAAGGTCACTTGTCTCAGACCAATACTCGATCTCCGGCCTTGAGAGCTGTCCCTTGCAGGGGCGTCGTCTCATGGTGCGCAAGTTCCCAAAACGTAGTCTGCACCAGCCAATGCAGAGTCTGCAAACTATGTCGATGTTCACGGACCCAAGTGGCTATCCCCGTCTGTGGGTAGTCCTTCTCTGGATCCAACTCCAGCTCGGTAATCTCTCGTCCTTTTCGCCCGAACAGCAGAGTGTATGGTGTGTATCCGGTTGTACTGTGCACTCGGTTGTTGTACACCTAGACGAATTCAGCCACACTCAGGCCAACGGACTTTCCTGTCTTCCTCCAACATTCTCAACATCTGAATCAGCGTCTGGTTAAAACGCTCGCCGGCTCCATTCCCCTGTGGATGATAGGGCATCATCCTGGACTTATCAATCTGATACAGGCGGTGGAGCTCCTGCATCACTCGACCTTGAAAGCAAGCGCCTTGATCGGAATGGATCTGTAAAAAGCCAGGCTGAGTTTTGTATCTCTTTCCCAGTCTGATCATGTCAAGGGTTAACTATTCTTTGCCTCCTTCTGACATCAAGTCGGCTATTTCTCTCCACTGCAGCCTGCAGGCAGTGTCAGTTATAGTTTCTGCCTATGGTGTGTGTAGCTGAATTTGCATATCCTGATTAGTCCTTCTGCTTTTGCTGACTATACTGTGTCTGTTTATTCCTCTCTTCCCATCCCGACTCTGTGTTCCCCTTTCGTGTTTGGACTCCCTGGTACTTTACTTGGCTTGGACTCTGACCTGCTGTTTTGTCTCTTGACTTTGGCATATCTGCTCCTGTCCGGTACTGACCCTTTTGGCTTGTTTCTGACTCTGTATTTGCTTATTCCTTTGGTACTGCACTACAGACTAATATCGACCATTCTGCTGCCACCTGATGGTAGCCTCACTGCTGCGCTGCAGGTCTGCTCTTGCTGTGTGCAGTCCTCCCTCCACTCTATTGCCATCTAGTGGAGCTTCTTCCTGCTGTAACATCCCTGCCGGCATCACTGCATAGCTTCCCATCTCCCTTACTCACCACTCCGGGCCATGCTGTGAGTTCTGTCCTCTGCCGGCTCCTTGCTATGAATCTCATGTCCTTGCTTTCTGCATACTTCCTGGCTGTATGCTTAGGGCGGCGGCCCGGCACTTCCTGAGTCTTATAGTGACAGTGTGCACCTTCCTAAGGTGTCCTCAGCCAATTGCCAAGAGGCATCAGGTACTTAAGTCACCCCCACCCATTGGAGGATGCCTGAGCAAAAAACTCTTTCAGTTTGTCTTTGGCTTCTGAGTTGCCAGGTCCTGTCCTGCTATTTCTCTTATTCCGCCTCCCAGGGGGCTACACACCCTGGCCCGTACCTGTATCCTGTGTCTCTCTTGTCTGCCTTCTCTGGGGGGCTGCATACCCAGATCTGTTACAGTGCTTGTGTGTCTTGTTTCCCGCCTCCCTGAGGGCTTCATTCTCAGGCCTCAATCCTTGTCCTGTACCTGTTCCTGTACCTGGTACTGTCTGAACTGAGTCCTATACTTGTATCTATCTGTATCCTTGTCTGTAGGCTACCCTACCTGCTGTGTGTATCCTTGTGTTTACTCCGGCTCTGCCCTGCTCGCCGCACCCTGCGGCTCTGCCCTGCTTGCTGCAACCTGCGGCTCTGCCCTGCTCGCCGCACCCTGCGGCTCTGCCCTGCTTGCTGCAACCTGCGGCTCTGCCCTGCTCGCTGCACGCTGCGGCTCTGCCCTGCTCGCCGCAACCTGCGATGCTGCTCTGTTCGCCGCCCTCAGCGGCTTTGCTCTGCTCGCTGCACTCAGCGGCTTTGTTCTGCTCGCCGGAACTTGCGGCTCTGCTCTGCTCTCTGCCCCACTCCTCGCAGTTCTGCTCCACTCCCATTCCGCTCCTTGCAATTCTGCTCTGCTCCCGGTCCGCATCCTATGGGTCTTTGTCCTTCCAGTCTGAACTAGTTCCTACCTGTTCCCACACACAACTCATATCTGTCTGTGTACCTGTCCTTCCTGAATCAGTTCCAGCTCCTCAAGTCTGAACAGGTCCCTACCTGTTTCCATATACCAATCATACCTGCCCGTGTTCCTGTCCCTTCCGAGTCAGATCCTGTCCTTTCTGTCCGAGCCATGCCCGCCTGCCTGCCAGAGTGCCATCCATGCCCGCCTGCCTGCCTGCCAGAGCGCCAGCCATGCAAGTCTGTACTTACCTGCACCTGTCATTAGAGTTCTGTTGCTACAGACAGACGCCGCCCTGGAGTGGTACCTGGCAGCCACCTGCTGCAGAAGCCTGAACTCACCATCAGAGGCTCCAGCGAACACCAAGGTAGCTGCTTAGTCACGCTTCTTCCAGGGTAGTCTGGTTTGTGGCACAGTGGGGCCACAATCCCACGCTCGTGCTGCCCAGCCAGGGTGCAAGCGTTACACCTGCATTGCAGCAGCGTGACAGGATAATTTTCGGACAACCGTACACCCGGATGATGTCCCAACCGATAGCCTGTGCAGCTGACTCGGCAGTCTGGTCAGAGTCACCACAGCGAACTTGGTAAAGTGGTCGGTCATCTCAAGACAACGTTTGTATCCGAGATGAGCTGGTCCCATGGTCAAGTAGTCGATCATCAACAACTCTAAGTTAGCAGAAGTCACGATGGTATGGGTAGGGGCTCTCTGTTCCGGAGGTTTAGCTTATTCACAACTTCGACTTTGCCAACAGGCCTCTTCCACTGCAGTATTCAATCGGGGATGATAAAAAAACTTCTGTAACCACTGGAACATCTTCTCCAGGCCAATGTGAGCCCCTCTTTCATGAGCTTCTGTGGCCACCTCACTGATCAAATTTTATGGGAGTACCACTTGCCAGGTGACTCCCAACACTCGTGCCAATTGCACTTTCCAATACAGCAAGCTGTCTTCCAATTGGAGCCTCTCTCACTGCTGGAGGATCTGCAGCATTCCTGAAGACAAGGTGTCTCTCTCACTTCAGCTGGGGAGTCATTTAAAGCCACCCACTGCCTCAACTGAGCGAGTTCTCTATCTTCCTGCTGAAGCTGCACCCAGTGATCACGAGGTTGTCCCAGCATGTGTTCCCCTCACACCGCTTCAACCTGTCCCTGTGTCACCGCCAACGTGCTGGCGAGGTTCCGAAACCCATGTATCTCTTCTGCCTCCAACTCTTTGCTTCAGTCACGTACAGGTCGCTCGTGGCTCACTCTGGACAGAGCATCGGCATGTGTAGAATAGAATAGAATAGAATGGTAGAGTTGGAAGGGACCTCCTGGGCCATCTGGTCCAACCCCCTGCTCAAAGCAGGATTCACTAAATCATACCAGACAGATATCTGTTTAGCCTCTGTTTGAAGACTTCTATTGAAGGAGAACTCACCACCTCTTGTGGCAGCCTGTTCCACTCATTGACCACCCTAACTGTCAAAAAGTTTTTTCTAATATCTAATCTGTGTCTCCTCCCATTCAGTTTCATCCCATTGCTTCTAGTCTTTCCTTGTGCAAATGAGAATAAAGATGATCCTTCTACAATGTGACAGCCCTTGAGATATTTGTTTACAGCTATTAAGTCTCCTCTCAGTCTTCTTTTTTGCAAGCTAAACATTCCCAAATCCTGCAACCGTTCCTCATAGGACATGGTTTGCAGACCGGTCACCATTCTGGTTGCTCTTCTCTGAACTTGCTCCAGTTTGTTGATGTCTTTTTTAAAATGTGGTGCCCAAAACTGGACACAGGTTTCCAGATGAGGTCTGACCAAAGAGGAGTAGAGGGCAATAATGACTTCACATGGTCTAGACTGTATGCTTCTGTTAATACATCCTAGAATTGTATTTGCCTTTTTTGCTAATGCATCACACTGTTGACTCATGTTCAGTCTGTGATCTATTAGTATACCCAAGTCTTTTTCACATGTGCTGTTGCTTAGCCCTATTCCTCCCATTCTGTATATGCTTTTTTCATTTTTATTGCCCAGATGTAGTACTTTGCATTTTTCCCTGTTAAAAACCATTCTGTTAGTTGCTGCCCACTGCTCCAGTTTATTTACAGTTAGGTCCATATATATTTGGACAGAGACAACATTTATCTAATTTTGGTTCTAGACATTACCACAATGAATTTGAAACAAAACAATTCAGATGCAGTTAAAGTCCAGACTTTCAGCTTTCATTTGAGGGTATCCACATTAAAATTGGATGAAGGGTTTAGGAGTTTCAGCTCCTTAACATGTGCCACCCTGTTTTTAAAGGGACCAAAAGTAATTGGACAAATGACTCCAAGGCTATTTCATGGACAGGTGTGGGCAATCCCTTTGTTATGTCATTCTCAATTAAGCAGATGAAAGGGCCGGAGTTGATTTGAGGTGTGGTGTTTGCATTTGGAAGGTTTTGCTGTGAAGGAAACATGCGGTCACAGGAGCTCTCCATGCAGGTGAAACAAGCCATCCTTAAGCTGCAAGAACAGAAAAAAAAACATCCAAGAAATTGCTACAACATTAGAAGTGGCAAAATCTACAATTTGGTACATCCTGAGAAAGAAAGAAAGCACTGGTGAACTCATCAATCCAAAAAGACCTGGGAGCCCACGGAAGACAACAGTGGTGGATGATCGCCGCATACTTTCTTTGGTGAAGAAGAACCCGTTCACAACATCAACTGAAGTCCAGAACACTCTCAGTGAAGTAGGTGTATCTGTCTCTAAGTCAACAGTAAAGAGAAGACTCCATGAAAGTAAATACAAAGGGTTCACATCTAGATGCAAACCATTCATCAATTCCAAAAATAGACAGGCCAGAGTTAAATTTGCTGAAAAACACCTCCAGAAGCCAGCTCAGTTCTGGAAAAGTATTCTATGGACAGATGAGACAAAGATCAACCTGTACCAGAATGATGGGAAGCCAAAAGTTTGGAGAAGAAAGGGAACGGCACATGATCCAAGGCACACCACATCCTCTGTAAAACATGGTGGAGGCAACGTGATGGCATGGGCATGCATGGCTTTCAATGGCACTGGGTCACTTGTGTTTATTGATGACATAACAGCAGACAAGAGTAGCCGGATGAATTCTGAAGTGTACCGGGATATACTTTCAGCCCAGATTCAGCCAAATGCTGCAAACTTGATTGGACGGCGCTTCATAGTACAGATGGATAATGACCCCAAGCATACAGCCAAAGCTACACAGGAGTTCATGAGTGCAAAAAAGTGGAACATTCTTCAATGGCCAAGTCAATCACCAGATCTTAACCCAATTGAGCATGCATTTCACTTGCTGAAATCCAGACTTAAGAGGGAAAGACCCACAAACAAGCAAGACCTGAAGGCTGCGGCTGTAAAGGCCTGGCAAAGCATCAAGAAGGAGGAAACCCAGCGTTTGGTGATGTCCATGGGTTCCAGACTTAAGGCAGTGATTGCCTCCAAAGGATTCGCCACAAAATATTGAAAATAAAAATATTTTGTTTGGGTTATGTTTATTTGTCCAATTACTTTTGACCTCCTAAAATGTGGAGTGTTTGTAAAGAAATGTGTACAATTCCTACATTTTCTAACACATATTTTTGTTCAACCCTTCAAATTAAACGTTACAATCTGCACTTGAATTCTGTTGTAGAGGTTTCATTTCAAATCCAATGTGGTGGCATGCAGAGCCCAACTCGCGAAAATTGTGTCACTGTCCAAATATTTCTGGCCCTGACTGTATATCTTTTTGAATCCTCTCTCTATTCTCTAGTATTAGCTATCCCTCCTAGCTTTGTGTCATCAGCAAATTTAATCAGCTTACCCTCAATTCCTTCATCTAAATCATTGATAAAGATGTTGAATAATACAGGACCCAGGACAGAGCCTTGTGGTACCCCACTTGAGACATTCTTCCAACTGGATGTACAGCCATGTACGACCACTCTTGGGTCCGATCACTAAGCCAGTTATGAATCCACCTAACAGTTGCCTTGTCCATTCCATACTTAGTCATTTTTTCAATAAGGATTGTGTGAGATACTATGTCAAATGCTTTGCTGAAGTCAAGATATACTATATCTACAGCATTTCCCTGATCCACCCAGTCTGTGATTCTGTCATAGAAGGAAATTAAATAAGTCTGACATGACTTATTGATAACAAACCCATGCTGACTCTGTTTTATCACTTCATTCTTATCTAGGTACTTACATAAATGTTGTTTAATAATTTGTTCAAAGATCTTTCCTGGTATAGAACTCAGACTCACCGGCCTATAGTTCAATGTGTCCACCTTCTTCCCCTTTTTGAAGATAGGAACAACATTTGCTCTTCTCCAGTCTTCTGGGACTTCTCATGTTTTCCGAGACTTTTCAAAGATTATGGAGAGTGGTTCAAAAATTTCTTCTGCTATCTCCTTCAGTACTCTGGGGTGTAATCTGGACCTTGAGACTTGAATAAATTTAGGTTAGCTAAGTGTTTCCTCACTATTTTTCTGTTTATAGATATCCTGGATTCTTCTATTCCCTTAATAGGACAGTGAAGATCAGTTGATGTTACATTTCCTTTCTGAGAGAAAACAGATGTAAAATAGGAATTTAAAAGTTCGGCCTTCTCAACATCCTGTCTTACCATTTCATCATTTTCATCCTGTAAAAATCCTATAGCATGTTTGACTTTTCTTTTACTTTTGACATATCCCCAAAATCCTTTTTAGTTGCTTTTGATGTCTCTTGCAAGCCTTAATTCATTGTCAGCTTTAGATAATCTGATTTGTGCCCTGCAGGTTCTACAGACAGCATTATATTCTTCTTTAGATATACCTCCCTCTTTCTATTAGATAAACATTTCTTTCTTCCTTTTTAGCATGTGTTTAACCCCTTCCCGACCTCCGCCGTACTAGTACTGCTCTGCAGGAGGTGTACTAGCACGGCGCCGCCATTTTCTGGTCACAGCGCGACATCGCGCGGTGACCGGGTTCCGATGGCTGCTGTCCCTGACAGCAGACCATCTCTGCATGTAGCGCCGGGGGTTGCACCGCCGCCTCACATCGGCGATCTCTCTGATTGGCTGTTAAAAGTGAAACAGCCAATCAGAGAGATCGCCGATGAAATATGGTGAAATTTTACAATCCAGCCATGGCTGATGCTGAAATAGCATCGGCCATGGCTGGAGACCGAGATCCGACCCCCCCACACCGAGTGATGGTCACTATCTGCTCCCCTCCTCCTTTCCTGTGCTCCCCCGCCTTCCGATGCCTCCCACTCACCTCCCCCGATGTCTGCGATGTCCCTGTGGCCGTCTAGGAGTCACTCCAGGATTCTTCATGGGCGCCGCCATCTTGGAAAATGGCGGGCACATGAGCAGTGCGCCCGCCAGCCGGCAAATTCCATGCATTTATTTTGATCACTGTGATAAACTCTCCCAGTGATCAAAATAAAAAAAAAGTAAATAAACCCCCCTCTTGTCACCCCCATAGGTAGGGACAAGTAATAAAATAAAGAAAATATTTTTTATTTTTCCATTAGAGTTAGCATTAGGGTTAGAACTAGGGTTAGGGTTGGAACTAGGGTTAGGGTTAGAACTAGGGTTAGGGTTAGAATTAGGGTTAGAACTAGGGTTAGGATTAGGGTTAGGGTTACAATTAGGGTTAGGGTTAGAATTAGGGTTATGGTTGGAATTAGGGTTAGAATCAGGGTAAAAATTAGGGTTAGGGTTGAAATTAGGGTTACAGTTGGAATTAGGGTAAGGGTTGGGATTAGGGTTAGGGGTGTGTTGAGGTTAGGGTTTGGATTAGGGTTAGGCTTGTGGTTAGGGTTATGTTAGGGTTGGGATTAGGGTTAGGAGTGTGTTGGGGTTAGGGTTATGGTTGGGATTAGGGTTAGGGGTGTGTTGCGGTTAGGGTTGGAGTTAGAATTGAGGGGTTTCCACTATTTAGTCATATCAGGGGGTCTCCAAATGCGACATGGCGCCACCATTTATTCCAGTCAATTTTGCGTTCAAAAAGTCAAACAGTGCTCCCTCCATTCTGAGCCCCGACGTGTGCCCAAACCGTGGTTTACCCCCCACATATGGGGTATCAGCATACTCAGGAAAAATTGCACAACAACTTTGGGGGTCTAATTTCTCCTGTTACCCTTGGGAAAATAAATAAAATTGGGGCCTAAAAAAATGATTTTTTATTTTCATGGCTCTGCGTTATAAACTTCTGTGAAGACCTTGGAGATTCAAAGTGCTCACCACACATCTAGATGAGTTCCTTGGGGGATCTAGTTTCCAAAATGGGGTTACTTGTGGTGAGTTTTTACTGTTTAGGCACATCAGGGGCTCTGCAAACTTAACATGACGACCGCAGACCATTCCATCAAAGTCGGCATTTCAAAGCATCACTACTTCCCTTCCGAGCCCCGACGTGCGCCCGAACAGTGGTTCCCCCACATATGGGGTACCAGCGTGCTCAGGACAAACTGTACAGCAACTTTTTGGGGTCCAATTTCTCCTGTTACCCTTGTGAAAATAAAAAATAGCGGGCTAAAAAAATCATTTTGAGGAAAAAAAAGATTTTTTTATTTTCACTGCTCTGCGTTTATAAACCTCTGTGAAGCACTTGGGGGTTCAAAGTGCTCACTACACATCTAGATAAGTTCCTTGGGGGGGGTCTTGTTTCCAAAATTGGTTCACTTGTGGGGGGTTTCTACTGTTTAGGCACATCAGGGGCTCTGAATACGTAACAAGATGCCCGCAGAACATTCCATCAAGTCTGCATTCCAAAATGGCGTTCCTTCCTTTCTGAGCTCTCCCATGCGCCAAAACAATGGTTCCCCCCACATATGGGGTATCGGCGTATTCAGGACAAATTGCACAACTTTTGTGGTGCAATTTCTCCTGTTATCCTTGTGAAAATAAAAAATAGCGGGCTAAAAAATCATTTTTGAGGAAAAAAAAAAAAAAAAATTTTTTATTTTCACTGCTCTGCGTTTATAACCTTCTGTGAAGCGCTTGGAGGTTCAGAGTGCTCACAACACATCTAGATAAGATCCTTAAGGGGTCTAGTTTCCAAAATGGTGTCACTTGTGTTTTTTTTTCGCTGTTTAGGCACACAGGGGCTCTCCAAACACGTCATGGTGTCCGCTAGCGATTGGAGCTAATTTTCCATTCAAAAAGTCAAATGGCGCTCCTTCCCTTCTGGGCCCTGCCGTATGCCCAAACAGTGGTTTATGACCACATATGAGGTATCAGTGTACTCAGGAGAAATTGCCCAACAAAGTTTATGATCCATTTTATCCTGTTGTCTATGTGAAAATGAAAAAACTGAGGCTAAAAGAAAATTTTTGTGAAAAAAAAGTACTTTCTTTTTTTTACGGATCAATTTGTGAAGCACCTGGGGGTTCAAAGTGCTCACTATGCATATAGATAAGTTCCTTGGGGGGTCTAGTTTCCAAAATGGGGTCACTTGTGGGGGAGCTCCAATGTTTAGGCACACAGGGACTCTCCAAATGCGACATGGCAACCGCTAAATATTCCAACATATTTTCCATTCAAAAAGTCAAATGGCGCTCCTTCCCCTCTGAGCCCTGCAGTGCGCCAAAACAGTGGTTTATGACCATATATGAGGTATCGGTGTACTCAGGAGAAATTGCTCAACAAATTTTAGGATCCATTTTATCCTGTTGCCCATGTAAAAATGAAAAAATTGATGCTAAAAGAACATTTTTGTTGGAAAAATTAAAATGTCCATTTTTTCCTTCCACGTTGCTTTAGTTCCTGTGAAGCACCTGAAGGGTTAATAATCTTCTTGAATATAGTTTTGAGTAGCTTGAGGGGTGCAGTTTTTAGAATGGTGTCATTTTTGGGTATTTTCTGCCATATAGACCCCTCAAAGTGACTTCAAATGTGAGGTGGTCCCTAAAAAAATGGTTTTGTAAATTTTGTTGTAAAAATGAGAAATCGCTGGTCAACTTTTAACCCTTATAACTTCCTAACAAAAAACAATTTTGTTTCCAAAATTGTTCTGATGTAAAGTAGACATGTGGGAAATGTTATTTATTAACTATTTTGTGTCACATAACTCTCTGGTTTTCAAAATTTGAAAATTGAGAAATTGTCAAAATTTTCGCCAAATTTCCATTTTTTTCACAAAGAAATGCAAATATTTTCTACCTAAATTTACCACTATCATGAAGCCCAATATGTCATGAAAAAACATTCTCAGAATCGCTAGGATCAGTTGAAGCGTTCCTGAGTTATTACCTCATAAAGGGACACTGGTCAGAATTTCAAAAAATGGCCGGGTCTTTAAGGTCAAAATAGGCTGGGTCATGAAGGGGTTAAGTTCTGTGTTCATCACTCCTAGTTTCCTTAAATGCTTCCTATTCTTCCCTCTTTTCAGAATTGTAAACGATTGAGAATCTCATTTTTCAAGATTTCCCATCCTTCCTGGACATTTCTGTCCTAATTCTCAGGTCCTTTTCGATATGCGATCTTGTATCGGTATTTCGCCATACGGGCCACCCATCTTTGCTCCAAGATCCCCAATTTAGTATTTTCTAGGTGGGCCAGAGGATTGTTATTGGTGCGTACCAAGCCTTTGGACCCTGAAAGGTACTAGGCAAATTTCTCAGTCATTGCCCACACTAACGCCAGTAAATCCAGCATGAAAGAACTGTAGTTTTCCGGGTTTTGTTATGAGTCGTGGAGGGAACGGCTCGCATAGGCAATCACTCGCTCCGTTCCGTCCTCCATCTGTGACAACACAGCCCCTAGTCCATGTAGGCTTCCATCAGTGTGAAGGATAAAAGGTTTAGAAAAGTCTGCATAGGCCAGTATGGGTGCTTCAGGCAGGGCCATCTTCAGGGTGGATTAACGATAAGAGTGAAGTTTTTTACGAACCGTCGATAGTACCCAGTAAGCCCCAGAAAGGCCCGACATCCTTCACTGTCTTTGGGGTGAGCCAGTTCTGTACTGTCGCTATCTTCTTGCACACGGGTCACACTCCCTCAGCAGATACAATATGTCCCAGATATTCAATTTGCTTGCAGAAAAGGTGACATTTTTGAGGCCGTGTTTCTGCAGCCGACTCAGCACTTGCTCCAGCCATCAGATGTTCCTCAAAAGTGGCTGCATAGACGATGATGTCATCCAGATAAATGAGGGTAACCTCGAAGAACAGGTCTCCGAAACATCTCTCCATCAGTCGCTGAAAGGTTCCAGGGGCATTAGTAAGGCCGAATGCATCCGATTGAACTCAAACAACCCTGTGGGCAGTATGAATGCTGTCTTCGGCCGGTCATGCTCAGCCATGGGCACCTGCCAATATCCGCTGGCCAGATCTAGTGACGAGAAGTACTTCACTTTTCCCAGGGTGGATAATGACTCCTTAATTCTTGGTAGAGGATAAGAGTTTCACATGGTACAGGCATTCAGCCGCCTATAGTCAACACAAGAATGCAGAGTTCCGTCCTTTTTCCGAACTAGAACCATAGGAGCCGCCCACAGGCTCTGACTCTGCCATATGACTTCATTACCATCATGTCCAGGCAATGAGGAGCCCTGTGGGTAGTTGATCCATTAGGGCTGACTCTATCTGGACTTACACTCCTTCCAGAGGTCTGCAAGCTCACACGGGCAGTGTGAGCACGGTGTGAATGAGTTTAGCAGCAGCCAGAACTACTGCCTTCCCCAGGACCTTTCCTTCACTTGACATTTCTTGAGCCCGAGCAACCCATATCAGTTGTTGAAACACCCTCCTCTGGGGGTGCAGGGTTCCATCGATTGAGAAAAGCATCTAGTGACTCACTGATCAGGATGGTTCTGAGTTCCTGCACATTTTTCCCTAAAGTCACTGTGGGGCCATTGCCAGGGTCTCCGGTGGTTAACACAACTCCTTTCTGGCCCACATCTTTGCCGCACACTGTGATTTGCATCCAGACCACCCCTGCGACCGGGATGGGCAATAGATTGGCCGTTGTTAACTTGATCACTGGACTCCATTCAGGCCGCATCGCCTCAGAAAAATGACATCTGAAATAGGTTTCTTGCATGGTGGTCACTTGGGAACCGGTATCAACTAGGCAACGGACGGCCCGACCATCCATTCCAGCCCATACGAGGGGTCTCAGGGAAATCAAACTTGCAGTATTACCTTCTCTCCTCCGCGACTGCTCAGGCTCCGGGTGTGTCCCCAGCCATGGAACCCACTAGTTTAATGGCCACCGGGTAAGTGGCATCCCCAGCCTTTCGAATCCTCGGGCGTAATGTCCAATGTCCCCACACTTAAAACAAATCGGATGTCTCTCTGCTCGGGATTGTCCCATTTCCTGGCGAGGTTCGGGGTCAGTTCTGTTTCTGGAAGGGTTCGGAACCAGAAAAGGGGCTTTTCTTAGGCCAGACCACTCTTCCTGCATGTCCTGTATTTCTTTCCAGATTTCCCTGACCCATCCTGGTTCAGCTGCTGGCGAAAAGGACACCTCCCCACTCTGGACCTTCCCTGCTGAGGCTACCGTCCCCTACTCCTGCTCGCGCACATGCACTTCCGGCCCGATTTCCAGGAAAGACATGCACCAATTGGCATGCAATAGCTCCCGCAAGGCCTGTTTAAGCAGCGCATCCCTGAGGCTTGCCACCAGTTAGTCTCTCAAAATCACATCAGGAGGCCCCATGCCAACATCATCCCGCTTAGCGATCGCTGCATGGATCTCCTGCAACGCGTTCATATATTGGGTCATGGACTCCCCCTCCCTTTGGATGCAGCTAAACAAACGCATCCGCAATTCACCGACATCTGTGGGGTTCCCATGCATCTCTTACAAGATTTACAACACCTTGATGAAAGTGTTCCACTCATGTGGAGGCCGGAACATGACAGAGCATCTAGCTTCCCCATCCAGGGCCCTCACAGCAATCTATGCCTGCATAGCGGGGGTCATGGGGTGCATTATTAGAAATCCTTTAACCCGCTTGGGCCAGTCCCATAGCAGTGAATTGCTCCCTGTAAACTTTGGGAGATTGCTGAGCATGACTCCCAGTGGCTAGCTGGCCCTTGGGACACCCATTGCCGCTTGGTCTGCCACGTCTGCACCCGTGGACTGCATCCTGCCGACTACGCCAAGTGTAAGCAGGTTGCGGGATGCAGTGACGGAAAGGAGGCAGAGTAAGGGTTAACAAATTTAACACTTTAATTTAAATAAACTCCTTACAGGGAGATAGATGGTTAAAGGGTGAAAAATAAGTCAGAATAACAATAGTCCAATCATCAAACTTATCGTGTCCTATATGTTCCTCTACCGCAGATGATCTTGTGGGGATTGTAGCACCGGCAATGGCCGGGGAGACGTCCACAGATGGGGTCCTTCAAACGATGATCCGTCTTCAGGTAGCAAAGGGCTGTCTCCGGTTTTACCCATTGAGCCCCCAGTACATGAGCCTATCCAGCCAAAGCAAAAAAGGCTGCAGCAATCCCGGGGTTAAACATGGACTGATGTGCAACAGATGGCAGAGAGGCCTGCAAGCTACTGCCTTTACTTGGCCCTGGCTTCGCCATACATTACGCGGTACTTACAGTCACTGGGCACAGAGCGCTTTTCACTCTCACTGTCCCAGTAGTAGTACCAGGAGCCATCAATTGCAGCCTGTCACAGCGCCGATGATCGGGGTGCGGAGCGCGCTGCTCACCCTGCTGTACACTCTCTGAATGCTCGAAACTCACTGCCCCTGTGCGCTTTTTCTTTTAATATTCCCCTCCTGCCCGGGTCATGGGGTTTGTGTGGTTCACCATTCCTTCCCCCAAGCAACATGTGAGGCAGCCTCAACACTTCCGGACCCAGCTCAGTACAGGTACCCGCAGCCCTGACTTCCTCCTTACATGTGCTTCAATAAGATTAATCTTTGTATTTTTGTGATCCCTGTGTTAATAGCATGTTTCTTTTTCATTGTGTTGTAATACATAATTTTTCACATGCTACTGGTTGATCCTAATTATTGGGTGCTGCCCTCCCTTTTTCATTGTGTTGTAATACATCATTTTTCACATGCTACAGGTTGATCCTAATTCATTAGGTCGTATCACTGATGTGATCGCTCAACAAACCATCCCGATCGTCATGGGACATATCCATTAATTGATTATCGGCGGAAAGATGAGTAGTATAAATGTTTTTTTATTTTAATTTTTGGTGAATAAATGGGTAAAAGAGGATCGGGGAGTTTTTATTTCAAATAAAGGACTTTGTGTTTCTTTTTTCAAATAAAAGACTTTCTCTGTCTCTATCTTTATTACATTTGACTAAGGGGTTAATTAGAGGGTTGTCTTACAGATGCCTCTCCATTACTAATCCGTGGACTTGATGTCAGCGGCCATAAAACATCTGACATCAACCCCACAACTATAACCTCACTTGGCACCCCACCAGGGCAAGTGGGAAGAGCGGGGCTAAGCAGCAGAATTGGCGCATTTAATGGATGCGCCATTTCTGGAGCGGCTGAGGGCTGATGTTCTTAGTCTGGGAGGGGGCCAATATCTCTGGCCCCTTCCTAAGCTATTAATATCAGGCTGAAGCTGTCTTGTTTAGTCTTTGCTGGTTAGTAATTATAGGGGGGATCCCACGTCATTCTTGGGGGAGTCTCTCCTATAATAACTAGTAAAGACTAAGCAACAGTTGTGAGCTGATATTAACAGACTGGAAATCTTTATGGCTATTGGTTCCTTCCCGGAATATTAACATCAGCCCGCAGCTATGGGCGTTCCCTCAGCTGGTTATGAAAAGTACAGGGGACCCCAAGCTTTTTTTATTTATTTATTTAATACACACTACACAGCGGGTGCTGACTACAAGTCTCATCAGACTCGCCTGGTCTGCCTTGTCACAAGGAGACCAGGCAAAAATGATGAGAGCTGCATTCCGCACCCGGCGCCTGGGAATAGCGCTAATTGTACTGCTTTTCAGTACGTGTCACACTGATGATATATGGATGTCATCCGTGTGTCTTCAGTGTGCACATTTGCTGTACGCATTTTGTCCATGGTATGTTTAAAATAGGGACATGTCTGTGGGTTTTCCAGAGGGACACATGGTCGGTGTGAAAAACCTGACATGTGCGCACCACCATTGAATAGAATGGGCATGTGTATGTACGTATTAGCGGTCTTTAAAAAATGGACAGCATACGGACATAAAAAATGTGTGTTTGAAGGAGGACTTATTGTTAGTGCCTGATTGTCTAGGCAGACAGAGTACAGTCATGGCCAAAAGTTTTGAGAATGACACAAATATTATATTTTCACATGATCTGCTGCCCTCTGGTTTTTATGTGTGTTTGACAGATGTTTTTATCACAGACAGAAATATAATAATTGCAAACATATGAGTAACAAAAGCTTATATTGACAGTTAGAATGAGTTAATGCAGCAAGTCAATATTTGCAGTGTTGACCCTTCTTCTTCAGGACCTCTGCAATTCTCCCTGGCATGCTCTCAATTAACTTCTGGACCAAATCCTGACTGATAGCAGTCCATTCTTGCACAATCAATGCTTTCATTTTGTCAGAATTTTTAGGTTTTTGTTTGTCCGCCCGTCTCTTGATGATTGACCACAAATTCTCAATGGGATTAAGATCTGGGGAGTTTCCAGGCCATGGACCCAAAATCTCTATGTTTTGTTCCCTGAGCCATTTAGTTATCACCTTTGCTTTATGGCAAGGTGCTCCATCATGCTGGAAAAGGCATTGTTGATCGCCAAACTGCTCTTGGAGGGTTGGGAGAAGTTGCTCTTGGAGGACATTCTGGTACCATTCTTTATTCATGGCTGTGTTTTTAGGCAAGACTGTGAGAGAGCCGATTCCCTTGGCTGAGAAGCAACCCCACACATGAATGGTTTCAGGATGCTTAACAGTTGGCATGAGACAAGACTGGTGGTAGCGCTCACCTTGTCTTCTCCGAATGAGGCGTTTTCCTGATGTCCCAAACAATCGAAAAGGGGATTCATCAGAGAAAATAACTTTACCCCAGTCCTCAGCAGTCCACTGCCTGTACCTTTTGCAGAATATCAGTCTGTCCATGATGTTTTTTCTGGAGAGAAGTGACTTCTTTGCTGCCCTCCTTGAGACCAGGCCTTGCTCCAAGAGTCTCCGCCTCACAGTGCGTGCAGATGCACTCACACCTGCCTGCGGCCATTCCTGAACAAGCTCTGCACTGCTGGTAGCCCGATCCCGCAGCTGAAACACTTTTAAGAGACGGTCCTGGCGCTTGCTGGTCTTTCTTGGGCGCCCTGAAGCCTTTTTGGCAACAATGGAACCTCTCTCCTTGAAGTTCTTGATGATGCGATAGATTGTTGACTGAGGTGCAATCTTTCTAGCTGCGATACTCTTCCCTGTTAGGCCATTTTTGTGCATTGCAATGATGACTGCATGTGTTTCTTTAGAGATAACCATGGTTAACAGAAGAGAAACAATGATGCCAAGCACCAGCCTCCTTTTAAAGTGTCCAGTGGTGTCATTCTTACTTAATCATGACAGATTGATCTCCAGCCATATCCTCATCAACACCCACACCTGTGTTAATGGAGCAATCACTGAAAAGAGGTTAGCTGGTCCTTTTAAGGCAGGGCTGCAATGATGTTGAAATGTGTTTTGGGGGATAAAGTTCATTTTCTAGCCAAATATTGACTTTGCAAGTAATTGCTGTTAAGCTGATCACTCTTTATAACATTCTGGAGTATATGCAAATTGCCATTAGAAAAAGTGAAGCAGTAGACTTTGTAAAAATTAATATTTGTGTCATTCTCAAAACTTTTGGCCATGACTGTATGCTTAATTGCTTATAGAACACCAACCTGTTGACTTTTAGGTTTTTGCTGCATTGGGAAAAATAGTGCTGTTACGAGACAGAAACAAAGGCCAGTGTGTCAGGCCAGTTTTAATAAAACACTGTTAAAATATTTGCTTGAGGTCAATTAAAGAATTAAATATTCCCAGCAAACAACTGATTTATTCTGCAAAAAACAACATGATTACAGAATGAGGGGCATTCTGCTTTTAAGATTAGAAGCATATTTCCCCCCACTGGGAGATTACTGCCATCTAGTGGAGAAACATCTCATTGTGAGTTTTTGATAGCAGAATCAGTATCAGAAAGATACAAAAATTAATAATCTTGTAGATATGATTCTTGCTTTTTAATGGCGAACAAAAATAACATGATGTTACAAAGCAACATTTTTGTTTTTTCATCAGGCATGGTATGCAATGTATCTGAAGAAACAAAGATATGCAAAAAGAGCATTCACTTGTCTTGAAAGCTTGCTTTGAAACATCATTATATTTTTGTCAGCCATAAAAAGGCATCACATCTACAAGATTAATATTTGATTTCTCTTAATAAGCAGAATAAACCCTCTTACTTCTGGCTAGTCCAAATGCCAAACCTTTTTTTTACTGACTGTGGGCATTATTGTATTGCTTGTATTTTTAATGTTTCTTCCCTAAATTCCCGTAGCTCAAATTTATCTATTATGCCACGTTCACACTATCATTATCTGGTCAGTATTTTATATCAGTATCTGTAAGCCAAAATTAGGAGTGGAACAATCAGAGAAAAGTATACTAGAAACACGTCACCATTTCCGTATTTATCACCCACTCCTGGTTTTGGCTTACATATACAGATAAAACGGACCAAATACTGAACGTGTGAACGTGGCCTTATATGAGTTATCAAGTCACAAGAAAAGTTTACAGTCACTGTATGTGACTGCTGACTGACGTATTTTGACAGTGTGCAATACACACGCTGTCACAATTTAACTGTATTCCCCTAGCAAGTGGGCAGTCTTGTTACCGCATGTATGCCATTTGCATACTTGCAGTCATATGTCAACTAGGTTCTCCTCTGATTTTTTTACCAGTGGAGGAGAGCCTAGTCGACACACTGTTAGGCTAGGGTTCACATAGCGTTATTGCAGTCCGCTCAACACATGCGTTAAATGGACTGCGCTAACGCAAGTGCCTTTCAAAGATCGCGTTATGCGATCACTCTAGCGCAGATGCTCCATCTGTGCTAGCGGTGACGGACCCCCGAACGCTGCAGACCGAGTCCGAGGTCCGTCACAGAATGACGGCACATCGCTAACGCATGCCGATTATGACATGCGTTAGCGATGCGCTACATAATGGCAGTCTATGGGTACGCTAACGCATCCGTTACATAGCATTAGTGCCGCTATGTAAAGGATGCCGTCAATGCATTGCCATTAGCGCAATGTGAAGCCAGCCTTAGAAGTATGCAAATTGCATGCATGTGACCAACCAACTGCACAGGGAAATCCTGATATCAAGATTCAGCAAAAGGCTGTCACATGATGTGACAGCAGACTTTTCTTCCTAGACTGAACC
>JARQOD010000001.1:832724191-832808012 GCA_033576555.1 Oophaga sylvatica | reverse complement strand
TTTTTAAGCAGAAGAAGGACTAAGCATTTGTTTTGGGGGTGAGTCCGTTCCTCCTCGGGGTTTGCCCCGGGAAAAATTGCCTGCTGTGCGGGGAAAACTGAACACGGACAAATACGGGTTTGAAATTTTAAATTTTTTGTGACGCAAGAAGGGAAAGGGATAAAAAATTCATACTTTGACAGTTTTACAAGTACAGGATTCTCTGTCACAAATAAGAATAAAATGAAGAAGTGAAGCTTTATGAATAAGAATAAAATTTAAAAAGAAAAATTTGAAAATTTTTTAAAAAAAAAAATGAATAGAAAGAATTTTAAAAAAGAAGATAAAAAAGGGGGAAAAGATGAAAATAATTTGATGAAAAAGATGATGCTGCGAAGATTATGAAGGAGAAAGTGTGTGAAAAGTTAAAAAGGTGAAGAGCATGGAAGTTGTGAAATATACATATTTGCCAAAATAGAAAAAACGTTAACAACATTGTCAATTTCTTCGTCAATCCGAACATCTTTAAAAAAAAAAATATTTATGCTATTCCATTTGATTGGGTTAAACATCTATGCCTTTAATGTCTCCTCAACCTTCCACAATACATTGTACATTACTCTGTTGTTTTCCTTCATGTACAATTAACCAACAAGGCAAGAATGGGGTTTTTTTAATTCCGATATTTTGTTCCCATAGACTTACATTGGATTTCCGGTATCGGTATCGGGTATCGCCGATATTTTTTGGATATGGCGATACCATTCCGATTCCGATACTTTTGGATATCGGAAAGTATCGCTCAACCCTAGTTATAACTTCCTAGCAAAAAAAATTTGGTTCCAAAATTGTGCTAATGTAAAGTAGACATGTGGGGTGGGAAATGTTACTTATTAAGTATTTTGTGTGACATATCTCTATGATTTAAGGGATGAAAATTCAAAGTTAAAAAATTGCAACATTTTCAAAATTTTTGCCAATTTTCCATTTTTTTTCACAAATAAATGCAAGTCATATCAAATAAATTTTACCACAATCATGAAGTACAATATGTCATGAGAAAATGTTGTCAGAATCACTGGGATCCATGGAAGCGTTCCAAAGTTATTACCTCGTAAAGGGACAGTGGTCAGAATTGTAAAAATTGGCCCTGTCACTAACATGCAAACCACCCTTGGAGTTTAAGGAGTTAAAGGAAAATGTCAGGACATCAATGTTCTCTTGAAATTCATTTCATGGGCAAATTATTTAGGAAGACACAAAGCACTCAAGTTGTTCTACAAATCAATAGTTAAAGAAAAATAAAGTTAAAGCGAACCTGTCACCAGAAATAACGCTGTTAACCTGCAGATATGTGGTTAATCTGCAGGTTAACAGCGTTATTATGCTGTCCAGCATCTGCACGCAGGGGAATGCAGCAGGGAGAAAATTATCTTTACTCTCCCTGCCAGCATTCGGTATTCATTCATGGGGGTGGGGGCAGCACTGGTTCAGTCACGCTCTGAGAATACATAGCAGCCACTGTAACCGCGCCTCCATCCTTGACTGACACTTGCTCTACATTGGGGCCGGCTGAGAGTCAGGGCCAGGGGTGCAGGTACAGCGGCCGTTCTGTATTCTCAGAGCGTGACTGTACTGGCACCGCCTCCCATGACTGAATACTGAATGCTGGAGGGGAGAATAAAGATCGTTTGCAGGTGCCAGACAGCATAATAATGCCGTTTACCTCCTGCATATTATCCGCATTCAAGCTTTGGAATGTCTAAGACAAATTCCTGATCTTAATCTTGTGGCAGGACCTAAAATGAGCGGTTCATAGGAGAAAACCTACTAACATTATAGAATTGAAGATGTTTTGTTGGGCGGAATGAGCTTGTATCTGATGTAGGTTAAGGTAAAATTTATGCAGAAATATACAGAATTCTGAAGGGTTCACAAACATTTAACCCCTTCTCCCCAGGGCTCCACTTTTGTTTTTTTGCTCTCCTTATTCCCAGAGCCTGAATTTTTTTCTTTTTCTGTCAATATGGCCGTGTGAGGGCTTGTTTTTTGCGGGACGAGTTGTACTTTTGAACGAACCCCTTTGACTTTACCATATAATATACTGGAAAAAGGGAAAAAATTCCAAGTGTGGTGAAATTGCAAAAAAAAGTGCAGTTCTACAATAGTTTTCTGTGGAAAACTAAATGCTAAAACTGACCTTCTACACTGGTCAACACAGAAAAATCATCAGCAAAGGTAATATGTCTGTTTTATGGTGTTTGATGTGCGGATTCAAAAATATGCTTAGTTTTGCGCTATCACAAAGATTTCTGAGAGAAATATTTTTGTTATTACGTTATTTCTGCATTTTCAATGTATGTGTTTTTTCCTATGTTATTTCCATTTCTTTGCTTGTCTTACTTGTGAATATTCTTACAGGGACAACATCAGTAAAGGTTTTAGTGAGTTTTAAGGGAAGGAGTACTGACAGTGCAGTCAACTAATGACTGCTTCTCGGAAAGTCACATGTTATGGGGAGGAGCTAACTTATGAGGCGGTAAGATTTGAGTCAGTCAGAAAAGGATGGTGATGGCAGCAAGGACTGGTATGTGAGACTCTGACAGGAGACAGGCCTCTACAGGGATCTGAGCCTTACCACAGGGAGATAGAAAGGAAGGCAGCGGACAGCCGCCATTGTGAGTGGATTGTCACTGCATTTCTGGGAGGGCAAGTCGCCTCAGAGGGAAGAAAACAGCTCAGCCACAGAGGTGTAACTGAGTGAGGGTCTCCACAGAGAGAGAAAGAACCTGAAAGCAGCCAATATCACACTGAGAAACTGCCTATCTGCAAATGTTCAACTGTTTACCTCACAACTATATATAGTTATCTACCAGATTACCTCCAGTAAAATCAGTTCTAAATGCAAGCTTCCTCTGTCATCTCTGGGGAAATATCTACATATAGTCGGTCAGCTCATCACATTTTTTTTTAGTTTGTCACCACCATTGAACTGAACTTACTCTACTGTTTGATCTGATTTAAAGGAGAAAAATGCCCTGACGGAGTATCAATCATTCGAACAGATTCTGCTACGTTTGTGGTTCTTTTACACCAAAAGGCCAAGTACGTTCAATCACTCATGATATTAAAAAGATGTACCAGATGTACTTTTAAGTGTCCACTTGGTGATCAAGACAAAAGCTGGGCCGCTCATGTGATATGCTCAAATTGTTCAAATGGTCTTTGTGACTGGTTGAATATGAGGAAAGTGGCTATGCCATTTGCTGTTCCCATGATTTTGAGAACCCAAAAATCATAGTGATGACTGCTACTTTTGTTTTGTCAAACTGAAGAACTTTTCAACAAAGAACAAACATAAGATTAATTACCCTGAGCTTGAATCTGAGATTAGGCCAGTTCCACATGATGGTACTTTGCCAATTCCTATACCACCGCTGTCTGGATTGGATGAAAATGGAGTAGAATATGAAGACTATGGAGCTGAAGCTACTGGCAAAGACATGGAGACCTAAAGTCAAGATGAGTATGTACCTGATGGAGCAGCCAGAACGCCTTAAGGTACTGTCACACTAAGCGAGATCGCTAACGAGATCACTAAAGAGTCACCGATTTATGACGCAGTAGTGATCTCGTTAGCGACGCAGCTGTGTGTGACATGTAGCAGCGATGTGGCCCCTGCTGAGATGTCGTTGATCGCTTATGAACTTTCTGAGCCGTTTTTTGGTCGTTGGTGTCCCGCTGGTGAGCCTGAATCGCTGAGTGTGACACCCTTTATGAACGACTTTACCAGCGTCGCAGGTGGGACTAGGTTTTCCCAACGACCACTGAGGTCGTTATACAGATCGCTGATCTCTGATGAGATCTTTGTGTTTGGAAGCTAACTAGCGACCACATAGCGATCGCACTAGCGATCTCGCCAGGTCATGTCGTTGTTGTGATCGCTAGTGCGATCGCTAAGTGTGACAGTGCCTTTAGTCAACATGAATTAAATGATCTCATCAGAGACCTTTAATTGTCAAAAGATAAAGCTGAACTTCTTGCATCTAGGTTGAAACAGAAGAATTTTTCACGATGATGTCAAAGTGTGTTATTACCAAAACAGAAGTAACACTTCTAAACAATTTTTCACAGTTGATGGACCAGTGGTGTACTGTAACAATGTGAATGGCCTCTTTGAAGAACTGAATCAAAGAGGCAGATTTGCAATTGTTTATTTACTCATCCTAGAGAAGTTTGAAAGCAGTGTTGCTTCACTATGGAAATATGAAACTATCAATCCCTATTGCTCACTCATGTCATCTAAAGGAAAGTTATGAAAATCTGATGTTTTGGATGCTATACAATATAAGCATAATCAATGGAATATCTGTGGAGATTTGAAAGTGATTGGTCTGCTAATGGGAATGCAAGGAGGTTTCACAAAATATTGTTGCTTCCTATGTTTATGGGACAGTAGAAATACAGTAGAGCGTTATGTTTATCCTGATTGGCGACAGAGAAACATCTATGCTCCAGGTAGAGACAATGTTCAGCATAATCCTTTAGTTGCTCCAACAAAAATCTTTCTTCCTCCACTACATATAAAGTTGGGATTGATTAAAAACTTTGTGAAAGCCATGGCAAGGACAAATTCACAAGGGTTCCAGTACATTTCACAAAAAATCCTCCAGCATTTCACCAGCAAAACTGAAGGAAGGGGTATTTGTTGGTCCTCAGATCAGAGAGCTTATGAGAGATGATGTGTTTGAAGGAACTCTAAATGATAAGGAGTTGAGATCCTGAAAAGCTTCAAGTGAACCTGTGAAAACTTATTAGGAAAACGAAAATCTCCAGAATATGTTGAAGATATTGAGGAACTGCTAAATGCATACCAGTGTTTTGGATGTCGCATGTCTCTGAAAATGCATTCACATTTAGATTTCTTCCCTCAAAATCTTAGGGATGTAAGCGATGAACAAGGCAAGCGTTTCACCAGAACATTAAAGTAATGGAACACTGCTACCAGGGTTTTTGTAATGACTCAATGATGGCAGATTACTGTTGGAAGTTATATAGGGACAACCCTGAAAAATCATATCAACAACAGTCTAATGTCAAGCACTTTACCATATATTCCTACTCATATTTCGGTTTCTATTTTGCATGTGAAATTATTTTGGTTCAATAAAAATTGTTTTGTAAGGTGAAGCATTTTTTTCTCATATGTAGATTACTGTTTTCTTAATGTCGCCAGGATATTTCCTATACCTTATAATAATGATGCTTCTCCATGGAAGCTATACGTGTTACAGAAAAACTACACTGCTCAAAAAAATAGAGGGAACACTCAACACATCCTAGATCTGAATGAAATGTTCTCATTTAATACTTTGTTCTGTACAAAGTTGAATGTGCTGACAACAAAATCACACAAAAATCATCAATGGAAATCAAATTTATTAACCAATGGAGACCTGGATTTGGAGTCACACACAAAATTAAAGTGTAATGTAATGTCTTCAAAACAAGTCAAAATGATGCTCTGTAGTGTGTGTGGCCTCCACGTGCCTGTATGGCCTCCCTGTGCCTGTATGACCTCCCTACAATACCTGGGCATGCTCCTGATGAGGCGGAGGATGGTCTCCTGAGGGATCTCCTCCCAGACCTGGACTAAAGCATCCGCCAACTCCTGGACAGTCTGTGGTGCAACGTGATGTAGGTGGATGGAGCGAGACATGATGTCCCAGATGTGCACAATTGGATTCAGGTCTGGGGAACTGGCGGGCCAGTCCATAGCTTCAATGCCTTCATCTTGCAGGAACTGCTAACACACTCCAGCCACATGAGGTCTGGCATTGTCCTGCACTAGGAGGAACCCAGAGCCAACCGCACCAGCATATGGTCTCGCCAGGGGTCTGAGCATCTCATCTCGGTACCTAATGGCAGTCAGGCAACCTCTGGCATGCAAATAGAGGGCTGTGCAGCCCTCCAAAGAAATACCATCCCACACCATTACTGACCCACTGCCAAACCGGTCATGCTGAAGAATGTTGCAGGCAGCTCACTCTCCACGGCATCTCCAGACTCTGTCAATGCTGTCACATGTGCTCAGTGTGAACCTGCTTTCATCTGTGAAGAGAACAGGGCGCCAGTGGTGAATTTGACAATCCTGGTGTTCTGTGGCAAACGCCAAGCGCCTTGCATGGTGTTGGGCTGTGTGCACAACCCCCATCTGTGGACGTCGGGCACTCAGACCATCCTCATGGAGTCGGTTTCTGTTTGTGCAGACACATGCACATTTGTGGACTGCTGGAAGTCATTTTGCAGGGCTCTGGCAGTGTGCCTCCTGTTCCTCCTTGCACAAAGGCAGAGGTAATGTGGTAGTCACAGGTACGCGGTATGCAGTGACGAGGCAAGCTTTACCTATACAGTAAATTGATAAGGGGAGTTTTTGTATGTAAAACAGGCAGAAAATTGGTTCTCCACGCAGGGAAACTGTACACAAACACTATATAGAGAACAGATAAATACTCGGTGAAAGTCAGGGCCTATTGGGCCGCGATATGGCCGTTTCAATGCCCTAAGGTAATAACAACGATAGCAGAGTTCACTTAGCTTCTCAGACGTTCTGTGGAGTTGAGATCCGGTTGTCATTCGGCTGTTGTCGCAGCCACTGGGTCCAGCCGATGAGGAGCTGACACAAGCCTCGAGCGTTCCCACGCTCAGGCGCAAATGGGGCACAACAGGCCCTGGAGAAATCCTCCAGCGTAGAGTTCACCCCTCCAAGAGGCGGGATCACGGCAGCTGGCGGGTAGGCCACAACCGCGCACAGGAGCGGGACTCTAGCGATCACAGGAGATGTGACACAGGCCGCAGCCGCGGGCTCAGGTGAGACAGTGACGGTCATGTCTGTGAGTGAGCAGGCCGCAACTGCGGGCTCAAGTGTGGCAGTGACGGAACTGTCCTGCCTCTACCGTCCTTGTCAGCAAGGTATCGCTTTCTCCTACGCAGTCTCTGCATCCTGTCTCTCCTGCGTCTCTCTTTCTCGCTCTGCCTCCAGTTGCCCCGCCCCCTTTTGTTCTAGAAACATCTCTCAGGCAACCTGCCCCTTCTTCCCCCGGGAACCTAAATGACAACCCCCTTGGTTCTGGTTTGGGCACATTCCCCCATCCTACATTACCCCACCCTGTGAGCTAGCCAGTCCTCGGGCGAGAATTTGGAGGATTTTGTGCCAATAACTGGGCACTGAAGTTGTCTCTGCCACACGAACTGATCCTGTTCATATCGCTCGGGGGTTTGCCTGCTGTAGACCGCTCAGAGACAGCGATCCAATCTTCGGGATGGAGTCCTCTGGGGTGGTGGCAGATGGCTGAGCAACTGGAGTTGCTGGGACACAGGGCGCGGAAGTGTCCGCTGGTCTCGTGGGCAAGTCCTCTTCATCTTCATCGTCCCAGACGGCTGTTGGAGGAGCCTGCGCTAAAGAGTCCGGAGTCTGCAGAGAAGTCTCACCCTGCGCGGGATCTGTGGACATACAGGGTCGAAACATATTGCGGTGCACATTCCGAGTGGGTTGATTCCTCCCTTCCTCTGATTGTATCTTATATACTGGTCCGTCTGGACTTACTCGGTGTATAATTTTGTAGGGGCTGTTCTCCCATCGATGGCTCAGTTTATTTTGGGGTCGTTGATCACGTACTAGCACGCGATCTCCTTTTTGAAATTGGATGGGCTGTGATGTGGGATTTTCAGGGTGTTCCAGATCTTGGAGCTTAGTCTGCACTAATCTGTGTAGGGTCTGTAGACGATACCGGTGGTCCTGGACCCAGATGTGAACCCCCACCCATGACCATTCTTCCCCGGGATCCAGCTCCACCTCAGAAATTCCCTTCCCGACCGAAGAGTAGCGTATATGGGGTGTACCTGGTGACCCGATGTACCCGGTTGTTATATACCCAGACCAGTTCGGGGACGTATTCAGGCCAACGGGCGTTCTGGTCATCTTGCAGGGTCCGTAACATTTGAATTAGAGTCCGGTTGAACCGTTCGCAAGCCCCATTCCACTGCGGGTAATATGG
Source organism: Oophaga sylvatica (assembly GCA_033576555.1). NCBI lineage: Eukaryota > Metazoa > Chordata > Amphibia > Anura > Dendrobatidae > Oophaga > Oophaga sylvatica. Next base: position 832,799,976 of record JARQOD010000001.1, on the reverse strand, counting down.
TGTGGTCCGGGACTTGTCAATGCCATACAGGCGATGCAGTTCCTCCATCACTCTCTCCAGGAAGCAGGCCCCTTGGTCTGAGTGGATGCGTTGCGGGCAGCCGTACACTTGGATAAAGTTTTTACAGATAGCATAATCGGTCGATTCTGCTGTTTGATCTCGGGTGGGGACCACTATGGCAAACTTGGTAAAATGGTCCACCATGACTAAGCAGTGTTGATATACCTGATGAGCCGGGGCAATGGTTAAAAAATCGACCATTAACAGTTCAAGGGGTGCGGTGGTTACAATTGTTTTTAAGGTGGCTCGTTGTTCTGGTGGTTTAGTCAACTCACATAAGCGGCATGCTCGGCACACTTCTATTACGGTTTGTAACCGGCGATGGTAGGCTATTCTGTTATGAATGTGCTGGAGATGGTTTCTGAGCAGAGGCTCCCTCTGGTGGTTGCAGACAGTACTGAACCTTACAGCGAGGAATGGCAATCTGGGATCACGGACTGGACTGATATAAGGGAGGTTCCCTCCCTTGATGGTCGCCGGTGATCAATTGTTCTTGTCTCAATTGTGGTTCCTGGTTCATTTGGAAGCCTGCTGGAGTCTTGCATGCATCTGCTGCTTTCAGATAAGATATTTTCTGCTTTTCTTTTTGTGCTTGCTTTTTGCATAATTTTCTGCACTTTTGTGGAGGTCAGCCGGGTCCCCTCCTGGGGCCTGTGCTCCTCTCAGTTTATCTCAAGCCACTGTTATTTGTTAATTTGCTTTTTCCTGTTTTTTCAGTTGCTGCGGCTTAGTTTTGTTACACCAGAGATCTGATTTAGGTGGTGGAGATCGTGTGATCTCAGGTGTTTTTGCAATCAGAAGAGTTGGTATTTTTTAGGGGTTTTTGTTGGATTGCAGTCAGAATTCTTTCCTGTACTTTTCTGTAGCTCAAAATCTTTAATAATATAAGGGCATTAATAACAAAATCATAGAAAAAGGCCCTATAGGCAATACTTTATTAATAAAATTATCTCAATGGATAAACACCCAACCAAGTGAACATATAAACACAATCAATAAACAAACAAAAAAGTGTATCCTACTAAAATGGGTACCACTGAGCTGTCCCTAGGGTGATCCTATATTCACTCCTACCTGACCGCGGAGGTTGGCACACTAGGGGGGAACGTTGTGGCGCCCCCGCTCCTCGATGGCTGACCCTAGGGGCCCTATTGCACCCTACCGCGTTTAGGGAATCCCACTACCCGATAATTAAGGGGACCCCTAGCAATAGACAAAGGTCAACTAACTCTAAAGACAGCCCTAAGCCCCAAATAAATTCTAAAAACAAGTGAACACACAATAATGGGGTGATATCAAAAGATGTCTATTAGAGGGACCAATGATACTTATTTCTGAATTAGATATGGTCAAATATGAACATACGTGTCAGGAATCGAACCCAGTGTCTCTTGTCCACCGGCCAGCAGCTCTACCATCTGAGCTATTCTGCTGGCTACAAAGTTCCTTGCTGAACCCGGATACCATTGACTGTTCTTCCTGATCGGCTTCACCCAGTGCTCTCTCGTTTGGCCTCTGATTGCCAATTACACGCCCTATATAAACCTGGCACTGTGGGTGTGTCATTGCGAGATTATTGTGCTCTTAGCCTTTAGTCAAGCGTTTCCTGCTGTTCCTGCTGCTACAAACACTGCTCTCCTGTGAACCGACCTTGGCCTGCCTTCTGACTACGCTCTCCGCCTGATCCAGTGCTACTAATAACGCCTTTCCAGTGTACCGACCCGGCTATCCTCTGACCACGTTACCTGCCTCTGCTTTCCCTAGTGTTTGCAGTAACATCGGCTCCAACCCAGACGGGATCTTGACAGAATAATCTCGCGCCAAAATGGAGTCCGCTGTGAACACCCTGAGGCGGCAAGTTACGGAGCTTCAAAGTTTTTGTACTGACTCTCAAGGAAAATATTCCAAGTTACAAACTGATTTCACGGTGATACAACAGGAAGTAATTGAGCTACAAAAACAACTTCTGGACGTGCGCAATTCAGGGTCCGAATCAAATGCGCGGCTGCCGCTGCCTGCAAAGTTCAGTGGGGATCGCCAGCAGTACAGAGGATTCCTCAATCAATGCCGCATATACTTCCAGATGCAACCTGCTCCCTTTACCATTGAGAGGAAGAAAGTTTTTTTCATGATAAATCTCCTGACGGATGAAGCTCTTGCTTGGGCTTCATCTTATGTAGAAAAGGACTATGCCCTCCTTAATGACCTGGAAGCTTTCATCGCAGCTATGAATCAAGTTTTTGATGACCCAAACCGCTGTGCCACAGCAGAAACCAAATTACATATTTTGCGCCAAGGACGTCGCTCTGTTGCGGAATATACATCGGAGTTCCGTCGCTGGGTGGCCGACACCACCTGGAATCCAGCGGCCCAGAGAAGTCAATTTCGACGAGGGTTATCAGAACCAGTGAAAGACAAGCTTGCCAGGGTTGAGACCCCTGACCAGTTGGAGGACTTTATTCAACTGTGTATCCGGATTGACCAGAGACTTACTGAAAGGAGAAAGGAGAGATTGCGAGCACTTGGGAATAGCCCTGGCTTCTCATTTTCAGCATCAGACCACCAAGAAAAGACGCAAAGCGTGTCTGAACCAATGCAGATCGAAGACCACTCTCTGCACAGGAGAAGGAGAGGCAACGTGCAGAACATCTCTGCCTCTATTGTGGGGACCCTGGACACTATGCCATCAACTGTTCTAACAAAAGGACTATAGCCTTTACCAACAACAGGTCTGCCAGCAATATGGACCTTTCTCAGCAGTCGGATTCCATCTTGCAGACTATCTCATCAGTAACGCCAGAAATAGACAAAATACATACTACATCATCTCATTTTGTAATCCCCATTCAGGTTGTAATGGGCACCCAAAAAATACAATGCTCTGCCCTGTTGGATTCGGGAGCAGGAGGAAATTTTATGGACTTAAAATTTGCACGTGATAATAATATTTCCAGTAGGACCAAATCCACACCAATTGAAATGGAAACTGTGGATGGATCACCTTTGTCTTCTGGACCTGTCACGCATGAGACAATCGAACTGGAGATTTGTATCGAACCGGATCATCATGAAGCTGTCAGTTTCCACCTTATTTCATCTCCGAAATTTCCGGTTATTCTAGGGATCCCCTGGTTTTCAGTCCATAACCCTTCTATCAACTGGGCATCAAGGACCATCACCTTTCCATCTGACTACTGTAAGAATAATTGTCATAAGGAACCCCCTGTTCTCCAACAAGTCCAAATCTCTGAGATTTCGCATGAGAAGGAAGAGAAACTACCACCTCAATATCAGCAGTTCTCTGATGTCTGCAGTAAGAAGAAAGCAGATCAATTACCTCCTCACCGTCCTTACGACTGTCCCATTGAATTGCTGCCAGGAGCAACCATTCCATTTGGACGGATTTACAATCTTTCCGAACCTGAATTGAAGGTATTAAGAAAGTTCCTGGATGAAAATTTAGAGAAAGGCTTTATTCGACCCTCCACATCTCCAGCTGGGGCACCCCTGTTCTTTGTTGAAAAGAAAGACTCCACTCTGCGGCCATGTATTGACTACAGAGAGATGAATAATATCACTGTCAAGAATCGCTACCCGCTACCCTTGATTCCTGAACTATTTGAGAGACTCCGTTCTGTGAAAATCTTTACGAAGCTGGATCTTAGAGGGGCTTACAACCTCATACGGATTCGCCCAGGAGATGAGTGGAAGACCGCCTTCAGAATGAGATATGGACATTTTGAATCTCTGGTTATGACCTTTGGCCTTAGCAATGCCCCAGCCACCTTTCAACATTTTATTAATGATGTATTTCGAGATTTCTTGGACCAATTCGTTGTGGCTTATCTCGATGACATTCTTATATTTTCAGACACCTTGGAAGAGCATCGCAGGCACGTCCAGTTAGTTTTGGAACGACTACAGGAGAACCATCTTTACATTAAACTTGAAAAATGTGAGTTTGAACAAACCAGTATCCAATTTCTGAGATATATCATCTCCCCAGAAGGTCTGAGCATGGATCCCGGCAAAATCAGTGCTGTAGTGGACTGGCCTGTTCCAAGAAATTTAAAAGACGTCCAGCGTTTCATAGGATTTGCAAATTTTTACCGAAAATTTATAAAGAACTTTTCACGGATCATACTACCAATTACTACACTAACAAAAAAGACCAAAGCATTTTTCTGGTCTCCGGAGGCACAGGAGGCTTTTGACAAGTTGAAAACTCTTTTTACGTCTGCTCCATTGTTAGTACACCCAAATCCTGAATTGCCATTTACTGTCGAAGTGGACGCCTCGGACTCTGCAGTGGGAGCCATTCTGTCTCAGCGAGTTGGGGACAAGATGCAACTTCACCCATGTGCGTTTCTTTCCCACACCATGTCATCTGCAGAAAAGAACTACGACATCGGTAATAAAGAACTGTTAGCCATTAAAGTTGCCTTCTCCGAGTGGAGACATCTTCTGGAAGGTGCCAATCACCCTGTGACTGTCCTCACGGACCACAAGAATCTTGAATTCCTCCGTACAGCAAAAAGATTGTCTGCAAGACAAGCACGATGGGCCTTATTTTTCTCAAGATTCAATTTTACAATTTCTTACCGGCCTGGTTCAAGAAATGGCAAGGCTGACGCCCTGTCCAGGATGTGTTCGGAACCTCAGGAGAGGTCTAGTAATGACGATACAATTCTAGGCCCTAAAAATTTTTGGGAATATTGCACTCTAGAGGACTATGTAATAGAATTAAAGATGGATATCAAGAGGACTCTTTCCTTAACCATCCTTCAGAAGACGTCGATCTTTCATTTAAAGAGGGGTTTTGGATGCAGAAATACAAAATATATGTACCTGAATCTTCTCGCCTTGAAGTCCTCAAAAGTGTCCATGATTCTAAACTGGCAGGACATCCTGGAGTTGCAAAAACACAAGACTTACTACTTCGTTTCTTTTGGTGGCCTAATTGTAGGAAGGACGTGAGGAAATATGTTTCAACCTGTTTAACATGCGCACGAAACAAGACCCCACGATCGTCTCCTCTAGGACTCTTGCAACCACTCCCAGTTCAATCCAGGCCTTGGGGATGTATTTCCATGGATTTTATTGTGGAACTACCCCCTTCCAAACAGATGACCGTCATCCTTGTCATAGTGGACCGACTCACAAAAATGGCCCACTTTATTCCAACTGAAGGAATTCCTACTGCTGAAAAAACTGCAGAACTGATGATCAAAGAGGTATTCAGGTTCATGGAATCATGACAACGTGGTGTCTGACAGAGGCGTTCAGTTTACGTCAAAATTTTGGAGAGTTTCTGTACAGCCTTGGGAGTCACGGTGAATCTTTCTACGCTTTCATCCTCAGTCCAATGGCCAGTGTTTAACCCGGCCAGCGCTCTCTGCACTTGTTCGGCTCACTCACTGTTCTCTGCAGCAGTCTGTGCGTGGGCTGGGTCTCATGTCCCATCTGTCCACGGCTCCTGGTCCTCCTCCATTCCTGGCACGCTGCTGGCAGGCCTCCTGATAGACGGCTTAGGAGCGAGCCGCGCCCACCGCCTCTCTTAAAGGGGCAGCGTGCATTTTTGAATAGCTAATTAACCAATGGCTGCACACTCAGTACTATATCTGGTCACTCCGCCATTAGGGAGTGCCGGAGCAACGTGTTCTATCATTGCTACATCGGTTCTGTTCCTGATCTGTCTGCGCTGCGTTTGCAGTCTCTGTGCTTCGCTGATACTGTTTGTCTCCTCAGATCATTGCTAACCGTTATCTGGCTAACCGGACAATCTCAGCTATTACTGGGGCAGAGTCATCCGTTCCGCCATCAGCCATCCGTACCCGTGGACCGTGACAAGGTCACTGAAGCCAGCCTGATACCATCTATTCTGGACCAGGACCTTACCCTTCTCTGTCGAGAACCCTCACGGACTCTGTAAACACCTGTTAACCTTTTGGTCCCTCTGGGACAGCTGCCACGTGTCTGGGGTCTAACTGGAGGTAGCACCTGTGTCCTCCGGGTATTCCATTCTGGTCCCTGTTCGAGGGGCCTTACTACGGGTACCCGGGGCTCACTAGTTACGCCCCCTTCGGAGCCCCCCGGACCGTGGTCTAGAGGTTCCACATTTAAAAAAAAAACGAATGTGAACTTCACCACCTCTGCCTCCGCTTCCATTCGTTACAGATTGCTCCGGCCATGGAACCCGCTGGATCCCAGAAATCTCCGACCACGGACCTGTACCAGGAGGTGACCCGTTTGGGAGTTCAACAGGACAAGATCACGACTTATCTACGCAGCTTGTCTTCCCACATGGATTCCTTGGGTTCCTCGTCTGCACCTGACTCTCCTATCAATACTCAGGTACCAGTTCCCATGACAAGTCAAGGTCCCCGTCTGGCGGCTCCTACCCGTTTCCAGGGTGATCCTACTCTGTGTCGGGGTTTTCTCAATCAGTGCACTCTACACTTCGAAATCTTGGGGCATATGTTTGCTTCTGACCGAGCCAAGGTGGGCTTCATCATGTCACACCTGGGAGGAGAGGCCCTCGCCTGGCTAAACCCGCTATGGGAGAGAGGGGATCCGCTGGTTAACGATCTTCAATCTTTCCTAGAGGCTTTTCGCAGGACTTTCGATGAACCTGGTCGCACTACTTCAACTGCCTCAGCTCTGCTCCGCCTGCGCCAAGGTACTCTCACGGTAGCTCAGTATGCTGTTAAATTCCGCACCCTCTCGTCTGAATTATCGTGGAACAATGAGGCCCTGGTTGCAAACTTCTGGGAGGGCTTATCCGGAAGAATCAAGGATGAGCTGGCGGGACAGGACAGACCTACCCTCTTGGAGGAGTTGATATCTTTGGCAACCCGAATTGACCTGCGTTTTCAGGAGCGTTCTATGGAGATCAAGCGGGACAAAAGGTCCTATCACCTGGACTCTAGTTTGTATAAAACAGGTACCTCGCTTTCCTCCTCCGAGGCCATGGAGGTGGACCATGTAAGTTTGGCCACCCGCCGTCGGGAGTCACGTCGCAAGGAGGGAAGTTGTTACTACTGCGGTAGTTCTGAACATTTGATCCATCTCTGTCCTAAAAAGTCGGAAACTCCAGTGCCTAGGTCCGGTAGGAGGGGCCAACCTAGGTAGAGAACAGTCCTCTCCTCTTTACACATCTCAGTCTCCGTGTCCTATGGGGCAATAAAATTTTCCGAACATTGTCTACTGGATTCTGGAGCTGCAGGGAACTTCATCCAGCAGGCGGTTGTGGATCATTACCGCTTACCTGTCCAGCGTCTTCCTGATCCGTTACAGGTGTCCGCTGTGGATGGCAAACCGCTGACCGAGCCCGTCCAGTTTCAAACCGAGTTGGTGGAACTCCGGGTAGGTCTAATGCATACTGAACTAATGCGTTTTTATGTATATCCCGGTTTATCCCATCCCATGCTCTTAGGTTTACCTTGGTTCCAGATGCATGAACCAGTCCTGAATTGGAAAACTGGAGAAGTTCTGCGTTGGGGAGATACCTGCATGAATCGTTGCTTAACCCGGATTCAACCTGCTTCGCCTCCTGTCCAGCCTGATACCCTGCCAGGGTTGCCTTCCGCCTATTGGTCCTTCTCTGACGTCTTTGGGAAAAAGGAGGCTGAGAGACTACCTCCACACAGGTCGTATGACTGTCAGATAGAGCTTCTTCCTGGAGCATCTCTTCCCCGCGGGAGAGTGTATCCTCTTTCACAGGCAGAGACTCAGGCCATGTCGGACTACATCCAAGAGAATCTGGATAGAGGATTTATCAGAAAGTCATCGTCACCGGCAGGAGCTGGATTCTTCTTTGTGAAGAAGAAGGATGGATACTTGCGGCCCTGCATTGACTATCGGGGTCTGAATCAGGTCACGGTAAAAAACAGGTATGCATTACCTCTTATTTCAGAGTTGTTTGATCGTCTCCGAGGGGCCAAGATCTTCACCAAATTGGACCTCAGAGGGGCCTACAATCTGATCCGAATTAGAGAGGGGGACGAATGGAAAACAGCCTTCAACACCCGTGATGGCCACTATGAATACCTGGTAATGCCATTCGGCCTAAGCAATGCTCCTGCGGTTTTTCAGGAATTTGTGAATGACATTTTCAGGGACTTGCTCTATACATGTGTCGTGGTTTACCTGGACGATATTTTGATTTTCTCTGCTGATTTAACGTCACACCGGCGGCAAGTACGCCAGGTCTTTCAAAGACTCAGAGAGAACAGGCTATATGCCAAATATGAGAAATGCCTCTTTGAGCAGTCTTCTTTGCCTTTCCTTGGGTACATTGTATCTTCCACAGGATTAAAGATGGATCCGGAGAAGTTGTCTGCAGTTCTAAACTGGCCTCGTCCTTCTGGGCTAAAAGCCATACAAAGGTTCCTAGGGTTCGCCAATTACTACCGGCAATTTATTCCACACTTTTCCACCCGAGTGGCTCCAATCACAGCCTTAACCCGGAAAGGCGTAAACTCTAAGGAATGGTCCTCCGAGGCAGAAGAGGCCTTTGTTTCTCTAAAAAAAGCTTTTGCTTCCGCACCCGTTCTCCATCGTCCTAATTCAAGTGAGCAATTTTTTCTTGAGGTTGACGCTTCTTCCATAGGTGCAGGTGCAGTTCTGACCCAAAGTCGTCTACCGGGCGGATGGTCTCGTGTGGTTTTTTCTCCAAGGTTTTTTCTCCTGCAGAGAGGAACTACTCTGTCGGTGATCGCGAACTGTTGGCCATCAAATTGGCTCTGCAAGAATGGAGACATCTTCTTGAAGGAGCTCATCACCAGGTAATCATATTCACCGACCATAAAAACCTTGCCTATCTTCAAACTGCTTTAAGACTGAATCCCCGTCAGGCCCGTTGGGCATTATTTTTTGCCCGTTTCAATTTTGTACTTCATTTTCGTCCAGCTGACAAAAACATCAAGGCAGACGCACTCTCTAGAGCCTTCTTGCCCCCTGAACTGGAGGAAGAACCTCAGCACATTATTGAACCTTCTAAGTTAGTCTCTGTTGCCTCCACTGATCTGGCCCGGCTTCCTCCTGGGAAGACTTTTGTGTCTGCTTCTGATCGTACCCGTGTTCTGCGCTGGGGTCATTCCTCTAAGTTGGCTGGCCATGCTGGTCAGAAAAAGACGCAGCAACTCATCTCCCGTTATTACTGGTGGCCTACCATGGGCAAGGATATCCAGGAGTTCGTTTCAGCCTGTCCTTCATGTGCCCGTAACAAAACTTTTAAACATCTACCAGCTGGCAGACTTCTACCTCTTCCGATTCCGTCCGCTCCCTGGCAGCACATTGCGATGGATTTCATCACGGATCTTCCCATTTCTTCTGGCTGCTCAGTGGTATGGGTTGTGGTGGACCGCTTCTCTAAAATGGCTCACTTCGTTCCGCTATCTGGTCTCCCGTCTGCTCCAGAACTGGCCGCTCACTTCATTCAGCACATCTTCCGTCTACATGGATTTCCTCTCCACATCGTGTCCGACAGGGGCGTCCAGTTCACTTCTAAGTTCTGGAGAGGACTCTGTAAAATGGTAAAAATTGAACTAGACTTTTCTTCTGCATATCATCCCCAGTCTAATGGGCAAGTGGAGAGGATCAATCAAATCCTGGCTGGATACCTGCGTCACTTCGTCAACGCTCATCATAATGACTGGGTAGAATTACTGCCCTGGGCGGAATTCTCCTACAACAATCAAGTAAGTGAATCTTCTGCAAAGTCTCCCTTTCAGATTGTGTTTGGACTGCAACCTGGAATTCCTCTTCCTGTTTCGGGAGTATCTGATGTTCCGGCAGTCGATATCTTGTCTAAAAATTTCTCGGACATTTGGAGTGAGACCAGGTCGGCTTTGGAGAAAGCTTCCCAACGTATGAAGATGCATGCGGACAAAAGACGTTTGGAGGCTCCCATCTTTCGTCCAGGAGACAAGGTATGGCTCTCCTCCAAGTACATCCGTCTGAAGTTACCATCGTACAAATTGGGTCCTCGTTTCATTGGTCCCTTTGAAGTCTTGAGACAAATCAACCCGGTCTCTTACAAGCTGAAATTGCCTAATTCTCTACGTGTACCTAACTCCTTTCATGTTTCTCTCCTCAAACCAGTAGTGTTGAGTTCCTTCTTTAAGGACCCGGGTACCACTCCCGATCCGGTCTCTGAGAATGATGTTTTTGAGGTAAAACATATCTTGGCCTCTAAGAGAGTAAGAGGTAGGATCTATTACCTGGTGGACTGGAGGGGTTTTGGTCCTGAGGAGAGGTTTTGGGAGCCTGAGGAGAACATCCAGGCTCCTCTTCTTCTTAAAAGATTTCACGCAGGCTTGAAAAAGAGTGGGAGTAAAGAGGGGGATACTGTTACACCCGGTCCCAGCGCTGGCTCTGCACTCTGTTCGGCTCACTCACCTGTTCCTCTGCAGCAGTCTGTGCGTGGGCTGGGGTCTCATGTCCCATCTGCTCCACGGCGTCCTGTGTCCTCCTCCACTTCCTGGCACGCTGCTGGCAGGCCTCCTGATAGACGGCTTAGGACGCGAGGCCGCGCCCACTGCCTCTCTTAAAGGGGCAGCGTGCATTTTTTGAAATAGCTAATTAACCAATGGCTGCACACTCAGTACTATATCTGGTCACTCCACCATTAGGGGAGTGCAGGAGCAACGTGTTCTATCATTGCTACATCCGGTTCTGTTCCTGATCTGTCTGCGCTGCGTTTACAGTCTCTGTGCTTCGCTGATACTGTTTGTCTCCTCAGATCATTGCTAACCCGTATCTGGCTAACCCGGACAATCTCAGCTATTACTGGCGCAAGAGTCATCCCGTTCCGCCATCAGCCATCCGTACCCGTGGACCGTGACAAGGTCACTGAAGCCAGCCTGATACCATCTATTCTGGACCAGGACCTTACCCTTCTCTGTCGAGAACCCTCCACGGACTCTGTAAACACCTGTTAACCTTTTGGTCCCTCTGGGACAGCTGCCACGTGTCTGGGGTCTAACTGGAGGTAGCACCTGTGTCCTCCGGGTATTTCATTCTGGTCCTGTTCGAGGGCCTTACTACGGGTACCCGGGGCTCACTAGTTACGCCCCTTCGGAGCCCCCCGGACCGTGGTCTAGAGGTTCCACATTTAAAAATAAAAACGAATGTGAACTTCACCACCTCTGCCTCCGCTTCCATTCGTTACAGCCAGACGGAGAGAACGAACCAGACTTTGGAGCAATACCTCCGTTGCTTCATTTCCTATCTTCAGGATGACTGGGTGGACTATTTACCAACAGCAGAGTTTGCCTACAACAACTCCATACATAGCGCTACATCTCAAACCCCATTTTTTGCTAATTATGGAGTACATCCAGTATTTATCCCTAATCTGCCAGTGAACACTCCCATTCCTGCTGTTAATGACAGGCTTGCAAAATTACAGGAATCCCAGAAGGAATTATCAGAGATATTACTCAAGACCCAGGAAGTATATAATGAAGCAGCAGATAAACATGGGAGAGTGCCCCCTGCTCTTCAGGTTGGAGACAAAGTTTGGCTGTCCACTAAAAACCTTAAGACACATGTGCCATCCTCCAAATTGGGTCAGAAGTTCATTGGACCTTTTCAAATTTCTGCAAAAATTAACCAGGTTGCTTTTCGTTTAAAACTTCCCAACAATCTAAAGATTCATCCAGTATTTCACATATCCTTGCTCAAACCCTTCTGTGAAAACCCGTTTCCAGGAAGAATTCAGCCACCTCCTCCACCAGAAAGGATCCGTGGTGAAGAAGAATACATTGTGAATAAGATTCTGGACTCCCGAAAATTCAGAGGTAAACTGCAGTATCTGGTGCAGTGGGAAGGTTACGGACCAGAGGAAAATTCATGGAAACCAAAGGACAACGTCCATGCTCCTGGACTTACAAGAGCCTTCCATCAGAGGTACCCAAATAAGCCAGCTCCTGAGATGTCCAGAGGCCATCCTGGAAGGAGGGGAGTACTGTCAGGAATCGAACCCAGTGTCTCTTGTTCACCGGCCAGCAGCTCTACCATCTGAGCTATTCTGCTGGCTACAAAGTTCCTTGCTGAACCCGGATACCATTGACTGTTCTTCCTGATCGGCTTCACCCAGTGCTCTCTCGTTTGGCCTCTGATTGCCAATTACACGCCCTATATAAACCTGGCACTGTGGGTGTGTCATTGCGAGATTATTGTGCTCTTAGCCTTTAGTCAAGCGTTTCCTGCTGTTCCTGCTGCTACAAACACTGCTCTCCTGTGAACCGACCTTGGCCTGCCTTCTGACTACGCTCTCCGCCTGATCCAGTGCTACTAATAACGCCTTTCCAGTGTACCGACCCGGCTATCCTCTGACCACGTTACCTGCCTCTGCTTTCCCTAGTGTTTGCAGTAACATCGGCTCCAACCCAGACGGGATCTTGACAATACGATGTCTTGATATATATTACACCGTTATCTCAACGTAATTATATTAAGAGTAACACATTGTCTCCCATCTAAGACCATTTAGTAAATGAAATAAATGGTGTCTTAATTTACACCTTCATTATGGAGGGTCGACCTTTAGCTATAGAATAAATCATATGATGCAATAATTCATAAAGGTATTAGGTTCTGGACCTCATCAAAAGGAACATGTTTTCCTCACTCCAAGTAGAGGTATATACATCAAGGGGTAATTTCCCCACAAAAAGACATCATTCACTTGCTATTATTTATCAATGAAACATTAACAAATACCAGTCCCATTATCAAAGGTGTGTGTATATCTGAACAGCCATTATTAATAATTCACGTATCTCATATAAAGATTATTTCTCATTGATTTGTGGACAGCGAGGTCCGATTGATCCCAGTGAATTCAATAATTTCATACAGGTTTCTGATGAATGTGCCCTGTCTTACAATATGTGGGTGTTTAAACCAATGATATAATCGCAATGAATATCACAGTTGTGTTGCTTGTCGCAGAAAAACTGACTTTTTAACAAAGGTAAAATCAATCTACACTTTCCGATGTTGAATCAATTTTATATCCACAGAGCACACTTAATATAGCGATTGCTGAACAGTGACAGCTATATCATTTAGTCAAAGAATATGGACACGATAGTCAATAATATCCCAAAAAGAAAATGTTGCTCACTCAAAGAAAATATACATTTTGCCCAGCCTCACGGCCTCATAGATAGATACAGCACAAAGTCGTGCTTATTTGATAATGGCAACAACAATTAACAGACCGTCACCCAATCATATGGCTTAATGGCTTAACCGTTCATGTTCATATCTGCCATACTTATCTGACAGAATATTCACACCCATCACCCCTCTCCATGCGCCTCAACGCGTTTCGCCCACCGGGCTCATCAGGAGGCTCGATACGCCGATGACATGTGTCTTCCAAAATGGTGTAATGACAAAGCTATTGCTAGGGGTCCCCTTAATTATCGGGTAGTGGGATTCCCTATACGTGGTAGGGTGCAATAGGGCCCCTAGGGTCAGCCATCGAGGAGCGGGGGTGCCACAACGTTCCCCCCTAGGGTGCCAACCTCCGCGGTCAGGTAGGAGTGAATATAGGATCACCCTAGGGACAGCTCAGTGGTACCCATTTTAGTGGGATACACTTTTTTGTTTGTTTATTGATTGTGTTTATATGTTCACTTGGTTGGGTGTTTATCCATTGAGATAATTTTATTAATAAAGTATTGCCTATAGGGCCTTTTTCTATGATTTTGCTGTACTTTTCTGTCTAGACAGATTGGGCCCCAGCGTTTGCTCATTCTATTTTCTGTCTGTGTCCGTGCTTCTTCTTGTCTAACCGCCATTACATGTTTGGGGGCTTCCTATTTTCTTTGGAGATCTGCTCCGGGGCAGATAGCTTTCATCTTTCTGCCTTTAGGTGTAGTTATCTCTCAGGCTGTGACGAGGCGTCTAGGATCAACGTAGGAACGCTCCACGGCTACCTCTAGTTGTGTGGTTAGTTCAGGTTACTGCAATCCAATAGGTTCCAGCCTCTCTGGTGTATTGCCGTTTTTGCTTTTTCTCCTTAGCTACCTAAACATAACACTATTCGCTGTAGCCACTGAAAAGTGTTTTGTGCCCCTTTCTCATGAGCCTCCCGAGCAATGTCAGTCAGTAGGGCTCCCGGCCCAACCACTTGCCAAGCTACGGTGGCTTCGGTATGTAGAGTTGTTTTGCGATACAATAGTCCATTTTTGAGCACCGGTTTTTCCCATTAACGGAGCATTAGCACAGCACCCTTAGAAAGTATTTTTCTTTGAGAGTCATTGGCAAGTTGTCCTTGGACGACCCACTGGCGAAGGGCGCTGATTTCAATATCTGCTTGTTGCTGGCATATCCATTCATCCCGGGACTGATCGAGGATACCCCCAGGGGGCTTTGTACAGGAGCGCTCCCTTGTCACTGCTGTGGTCTCGTCGGGTTTTAGGGAATACGGTGTTTCCTCTCCCTCTAGCTCTTCATCCCAGCTCCATCCTGGGATGGGGCGTCAGATCCGGGACAAGGCATCGGCGTGGACATTCTCTGCCCCTCTCTTGTAAACAATTTTGTATTTGAACTTGGCCATCCTGGCTACCCACCGCTGCTCCAGGGCCCCCAGTTTGGCATTTCAAGTTGAGCCAGGGGGTTGTTGTCAGTTCGTACCACCACCTCAGATCCCGCTAGGTACTCCACGAATCGCTCCGTCATGACCCACACCACTGCCAGGAGCTCGAGTTTAAAAGAGCTATAGTTGTCAGGATTGCGTTTGGAGTCATGGAGTGATCAGCTGCCATAGGCAATCACCCACTCCCGGCCGTCTTGCATCTGTGACAACACAGCCCCCAACCCGTGTATGCTCCCGTCAGTGTGCAGAATGAACGGATGCGAGAAATCTGCGTAAGCTAACACCGGGGCTTTTGAGAGTGTACCTTACTGTTGTCCGCAACGGAGGGGACTCCTCTTAGTAGGTCCTGCAGGGCTCGAGCTCGGCGGGCGAAATTTTTCCACAAAGCGACGGTAGTATCCGGCCAGCCCCAAGAAGGCCCGCACATCTTTCACTGTCTCGGGAGTAGTACTCCTGTATCACAGCGACCTTCTCCAGAGACGGCTTCACGCCCTCGGTGGAGACCACATGCCCCAGGTACTCTATTTGTGTGCGGAACAGGTGGCATTTTTGGGGCTTCACCTTCAACCCGTACTTTTGCAGCCGGCCGAGCACCTGGCCCATGCAATGCAGGTGGTCTTCAAACGTGGCAGCATAGATGATAATGTCATCCAAATACATTAGGGTGGCTTCGAAGGTGAGGTCGCCTAAGCACTGCTCCATCAGGCGTTGGAAAGTTCCAGGGACGCTGGCCAGTCCAAACGGCATCCGGTTGAATTTAAATAGTTAAATGGGCAAAATGAATGCAGTTTTTGCTCGATACTCCTCGGACATCGGTACCTGCCAGTATCCGCTGGCCAAACCCAAGGTAGAAAAATATTTCGCCTTCCCTAGGGTCAACAGAGACTCCTCTATATGAGGGAGTGGATATGAGTCTTTGATGGTGCAGGCATTCAACTTACGGTAATCCACACAGAACCACAGGGTACAGTCCTTTTTCCGCACCAACACTATGGGAGCTGCTCAGGTGGCTTTGACTTTCCCGGATGACTCCCTTTTGCAGCATTTGATTCAACAGCGTTTTCACTTCTTGGTACAACTGCGGTGGAATCTGCCGATATTTTTCCTTGATGGGGGCCATCAGTGGGAATGCCGTGTGTAATGGCTGTGGTGCACCCAAAATCATCCTCATCACTGGAGAACACCTTTTGGTAATGGCCCAAGAGAGTTTCCACCTGGTGTATTTGGGCCGGGTTGAGGTCAGAGAGTTCAGCTCGCATTTTCTCCAAGATAGCTCGCCCCGCCTACTCAGGCGGGGGCTCTGCGGTCCAGACGACATGCAGTTACTTCCCAGGGATCCCTTGGATTCACCCCCATCTGCAATGCCGGGGGCGGGAGAACCTCTTCCAACGGTTTTACTACTTTTGCCATTTCCATTCGGGGCTTCAGTAGTAGGTCCTGGTTCTCCAGATTGACACACTGCACAAGGACGGTCCCCTTTCGTAAGGTAGCCAGGGCACGAGCCACCAGGAGCCCAGAGGGTAGATGCTCAAGGAAACATGGCTCCACCTGCACCTCTACTCCTTCCAGCGGTACATGGGCCCGGACCGGCAGCACAACTGTCTGTCCTGGCTGCAGCACGAGCTGAGGAGTCGCAGGTGCAGTCACTCTCCCCAGCACCTCTCCCTCCTGGCAAACCTCCTGGACTCGCACACCCTGCACCAACTGCTGAAAGACCTGCCCCTGCGAAGAGCGGGGGCCCCATTGTTTTAACGTCTTTTGGGCCGGTTCATGGAGGAGACTGCCAAATTCTTTTAACACATTCATGCCTAAGGTGACGAAATATCCATCAGTCTCGCCTCCCTGACTCAGGACCACGCCTCGCCGGCCCAATGAATTGCCGCACATCGAGATCTGCGTCCATGCTACTCCAGCAACGGGAATAGGCAATTGAGTGGCAGCCACCAGCTTTATCACGGACCCCCATTGGGGCCTTGTGGCTTCTGGAAAATGTTGCCGGAAGTAAGTCAGGCATACTGGTTACTTGTGACCCCGTGTCTACCATGCAGCGCACGGCACGGCCTTCAAATTCCACCCAAACCAGCGGACACCTCGTGACCAGGTCCTCGGGACTTCCACCACCCCGTGAGATGCGTTCTGGCTCCGAGCAGCATCCCCCCGGCTCAGAGCCCTCTACTTTAACGGCTGCCTGGGTGAGTTCCTCCCTCCCGAGCAAAGTGGCCCATCTCTCCTCAGTTAAAACAAGCGGCGGGCCATGTAGGCCAGCCACCCTGAGCGTTACGGGGCCTCCAAGTTGACATGTTCAGCCCTGGTAGGCCGCCTCTAGCTCCGGCCTTTCTTTTCACTTCAGCTAGTTCACCTCTGATATTCTCCAGCTCATGTCGCATTTCCCCCACCCACGAGGGCTCACTGATGGCATTCAGAGTGGCTTCAATGCTCTGTGCCTTCCCCACTGGGGCTGTCACCTTTTGCTCCTGCTCTCGCACGCAGGCCTCCCTCCCTACCCTAGAGAATATCAAACGCGGGTCTACCCGTATCCGTTCTTGCAAGGCTTGCTTAGTCAGGGGGTCGCGCATTCCAGTCACCAAGAGGTCTCGCAGGGTAATGTCAAGGGGCCCCATGCCTACCCCGTCTTTTCGCTCAATGGCTATATAGAGTTCCTGCAGCACATTCATATACTGAGTGACTGTCTCCCCCTCGCACTGCATGCGGCTGAACAGTCGGGTCCCCATGGGCTTCTTCCAAAATCTGCAATACTCGGACAAAAGTAACATCACAGAGTCCTGGGCCTCTCCAATGCCATGATGGGCACCTCTGCCTCCAGATCAGGGGTCATCGGGTGCATAGTGAACAAACCCGCATGAGCTCTGTGCAGCTCCACAGCATATTACTGCCGATGAACTTGGGTAAGTTGTTCAGCATGGCCCCTAACGACAGACTGGCCCGGAGGCCTCTATCACCCCCCTGATCTGCGGCTTCCTCGCTCACGCTCGGAGACTGATCCTGCCGACTACAACAAATGTGGTAGTCACAGGTATGCGGGATGCAGTGACGAGTCGGAGACGGAGCAAGCTTTAACTGTAAATTTATAAGGGGAGTTTTTGTATGTAAAACAGGCAGAAAATTGGTTCTCCACGGAGGGAAACTGTACACAAACACTATATAGAGAACAGATGAATACTCGGCGAAAGTCAGGGCCTATTGGGCCGTGATATGGCCGTCCAATGCCCTAAGGTAATAAAGATAGCAGAGTGTCACTTAGCTTCTCAGACGTTCTGTGGAGTTGAGATCCGGTTGTCGTTCGGCTGTTGTTGCAGCCACTGGGCCCAGCCAATGAGGAGCTGACACAAGCCTCGAGCGTTCCCACGCTCAGGCGCAGATGGGGCACAACAGGCCCTGGAGAAATCCTCCGGCATAGAGCTTGTCCCTCCAAGAGGCAGGATCGCGGTAGCTGACGGGTAGGTCGCAACCGCGGACAGGAGCGGGACCCTAGTGATCACAGGTGTGACACTGGCCACAGCCGCGGGCTCAGGTGAGACAGTGGCGGTCACGGCTGTGAGTAAGCAGGCCACAACTGCGGGCTCAGGTGAGACAGTGGCGGTCGTGGCTGTGAGTGAGCAGGCCTCAATCGCGGGCTCGAGTGTGGCAGTAACGGCCGCAGCTGACAGAACTGTCCTGCCTCTACCGTCCTTGTCAGCGATGTACCGCTTTCTCCTACGCAGTCTCTGCATCCTGTCTCTCCTGCGTCTCTCTCTCGCTCTGCCTCCAGTCACCCCGCCCCTTTTTTCTAGAAACATCTCTCAGGCAACCTGCCCTTTCTTCCCCCGGGAACCGTTTCCCTGGGAACCTAAATGACAGCCCCCTTGGTTCTGGCTAGGGCACATAGCAGGGGCTCCCTCCCCTACAGTAGTGGTCCTGCTGCTGGGTTATTGCCCTCCTATGGCTCCCTCCACATCTCCTTGTGTACTGGCCTGTCTACTGCTAGTGCCTCCAACCTCTGGACACTACGCTGACAGACACAGCAAACCTTGCCACAGCTCACATTGATGTGCCATCCTGGATGAGCTGCACTACTTGAGACACTTGTGTGGGTTGTAGAGTCCGTCTCATGCTACCACGAGTGTGAAAGCACAACCAACATTCAAAAGTGACCAAAACATCAGCCAGAAAGCATTGGTACTGAGTTGTGGTCTGTGGTCCCCACCTGCAGAACCACTCCTTTATTGAGTGTGTCTTGATAATTGCCAATAATTTCCATCTGTTGTCTATTCCTTTTGCACAGCATGTGAAATTGTCAATCAGTGTTGCTTCCTAAGTAGACAGTTTGATTTCACAGAAGTTTGATTTACTTGGAGTTATATTCTGTTGTTTAAGTGTTCCCTTTATTTTTTGAGCAGTGTATATACATTCTTGAAATCAGGACAAAAAGATGATTCAGAAAAGCACAAAGTCACCTGCGATGGTTAAAAAAAATAAATTTTTTAGACCTGTTCCAGGTCATTGCGAGTCCGCAGATACCAAACATGTATAGGTTCTTTTTTACTTAAGTGGTGAAAAAAAAATTAAAAGTTAAGAAAAATAAAGGTACCATTTTCTGAGACTCGTAGCATCTTCATTTTTCGGGACCTGGGGCTGGTTGAGTTGAGCTGTGTGTGTATATATATATATATATATATATATATATATATACACACAGTACAGACCAAAAGTTTGGACACCTCATTTAAAGATTTTTCTGTATTTTCATTACTATGAAAATTGTACATTCACACTGAAGGCATCAAAACTATGAATTAACACATGTGGAATTATATACTTGACAAGAAAGTGTGAAACAACTGAAAATATGTCTTATATTCTAGGTTCTTCAAAGTAGACACCTTTTGCTTTGATGACTGCTTTGCACACTCTTTGCACTCTCTTGATGAGCTTCAAGAGGTAGTCACCAGAAATGGTCTTCCAACAATCTTAAAGGAGTTCCCAGAGATGCTTAGCACTTGTTTGTTCTTTTGCCTTCACTCTGCGGTCCAGCTCACCCCAAACCATCTCCATTGGGTTCAGGTCTGGTGACTGGGGAGGCCAGGTCATCTGGTGTAGCACCCCATCACACTCCTTCTTGGTCAAATAGCCCTTACACAGCCTGGAGGTGTGTTTGGGGTAATTGTTCTGTTGAAAAATAAATGATGGTCCAACTAAACGCAAACCGAATGGAATAGCATGCCTCTGCAAGATGCTGTGGTAGCCATGCTGGTTCAGTATGCCTTAAATTTTGAATCCGCAACAATGTCACCAGCAAAGCACCCCCACACCATCACACCTCCTCCTCCATGCTTTATGGTGGGAACCAGGCATATAAAGTCCATCCGTTCACCTTTTCTGCGTAGCACAAAGACACGGTGGTTGGAACCAAAGATCTCAAATTTGGACTCATCAGACCAAAGCACAGATTTACACTGGTCTAATGTCCATTCCTTGTGTTCTTTAGCTTGATGTTTTTTGCAACTGCACTTGGGGACACTTTCAAAGTTTTCATAATTTTTTGGACTGACTGATCTTCATTTCTTAAAGTAATGATGGCCACTCATTTTTCTTTACTTGGCTGCTTTTTTCTTGCCATAATAAAATTCTAAGTCTATTCAGTAGGACTATCAGCTGGGTATCCACCAGACTTCTGCACAACACAACTGATAGTCCCAACCCCATTTATAAGGCCAGAAATCCCACTTATTAAACCTGACAGGGCACACCTGTGAAGTGAAAACCATTTCCGGTGACTACCTCTTGAAGCTCATCAAGAGAATGCCAAGAGTATATAAGCCATAATTTCAGTTGATACACACTTTTTTGTTAAGTATATAATTCCACATGTATTAATTCATAGTTTGGATGCCTTCTGGTTTAGGTGTATTTTGGGTATATGTTCACCAAGCATGCCCCATTTGGAATGCAGTTATACATACCCTGCGGTCCACGATGTCTCTGGAGGCCTGTCCATGATGGAAAAAGCGGTACACAGCACAAATTACCGTGCATGGGCAAATATTCCCAAGATCGCTCATCAGCGCAGTCAGACATATCATCCCAGTATGCAATGTCCATCAATGACACAGATTAGCCATCTGTGTACACACTAAAAAATTTTGGGGAAAAAGAATAAAGCATAACTAGTTTATTATTAAAATCATCATGGTCCAAAAAGATGTCAACGGCCTCAGAGGTGTCAATCATCTCCCTCTTGCGTCTGTGCGCTGCCTCCTGTGTTCCTGTCACATACCCGGCGCCTGCGCTCTGTCAACATTTCGCCTGATGTAAGTTCCGAGCCAGCGCGCACGGTGCATACCCGAGAAATGTAGGCAGAGCGCAGGCGCCGGGCATGTAGCAAGAACACAGGAGGTGGCGCACAGACACAAGAGGGAGATGATTGACACCTCTGAGGCTGTTGACACAGGGGGAGAAGACATACCTCCCTGACACAATAGCGGTATGTCAAACTATAAAACTGTCTATTTCAGCGTTCCTAGCGATCAGAAACCTAAGAGACACCTTCACAGAATGCAGCCTTAGTGCTGCTGAAGGTGGCTCTTTTACTTAAAAAGGCCCTGGGGGGGTGACAGGTTCCCTTTAAGAACTGGCCCTTGGGGATGCCTTTCTTTAGAGGAAACTGGTGGTGGTGGCTATTAAAATTTAGGAGACCATTAGTGCTTGTTGGTTTACGGTAAATACTGATAGATTACCATTAGATTCTTTTTTAATACTTATATCCAGGAACGATAGTTCATCATTGTGCATTTCTGATGTAAATCTAAAGCCAAGTTCATTGATATTTAGCTCCCTGATAAATTTAACTAATTACTCATTCCTGTCCAGGCAACAAAAATGTCATTTATGAATTTGTACCAAATTGCTACATATTGATCCCACCATTTTGTATCTTCCCCAAAGACTATCGTTTCCTCCCATCAGCCCAGGAAAAGATTGGCATATGATGGGGCACAGGGACTCCCCATCGCAGTGCCCCTGAGATAGAAGTACTTGCCATTTAAGGTAAATGGATTATGGGAAAGAGTGAACCTAAGGAGAGACATGACAAATTCATTATGTTCTGTGCAGGTTATTGACCTTTGCTAGAGAAAATGATGGACTCCTTTAATGCCCGATTTATGTGTAATATTGCTATAGAGCGCCTCCACATCTATTGATGCTAGCCAAGTATGTTTATAATATAACATTTATACTATTTGTACTAATCAATTTGCTAGCTCAAAAAAGAAAGTTTGTGTGGAGGCACTTGAATGACCAATGCTGAGCTCCCACCTTCAATCTCATAAAGATACTTTTAGGGTAAAATGAATTGGGATTCTATCAAAAGGCAAGTCATTTTTCTCTTCGGGAACCAACTTGATTAGAGGACTTCACATAGACTCTTTACTAAGATTTTAATTTACATTTAATCATGCTTTTATCTTTTGTTTACATGCTGAGCTCAGATATGACTTTACTCCTTGGGAAAATATAGTTGTACACATGAAGCATGTTTTAAAGTATTTGTAGTGTTTTGTGGGTCAGTGACAATTTCATTAAATGTCTTCACACTATCACTTCTCTGTATTGTCCTAAAATACAACATTTTTTGAGTGGATCTTATCCCTGTACTCTACCTTATATGCAAATTTCCAGATTGTTCTGATATTGCGAGATATTTAAGAGAAACATCTTAAAGAGAACCTGTCACCTATTTTGGCCGCTATAAGATATGGCCACTGCCTTTCAGGGCTTATCTACAGCATTCTATAATGCTGAAGATAAATCCACGATCCGACCTGCAAGATAAGAAAAATAACTTATTATTGTATTTATATGCAGCCGCTCGCTCCACTCTTAAGTGCCGGTGCCAGAGCTGGGATTTCACATGCGAGCGTAGGACAATTTTGTCGCATGTGTGATTCCGGCCTTAGCGGAAAAGTAGAATAGAAACATATGCATCACTTCTGTATTTTTCAACCACTCCTGGTTTTGGCTTACAAATATTGATGAAAAATACTGACCAAATACTGAACGTGTGAACAGAGCCTTAGGGTCCCGTCACACTCTTCAATGTCCCAGCGATGCCACCAACGATACAACGTGGATGGGATCGCTGGTGAGCCGTCACATGGGCAGACTCACCAGCGATCAGGACCAGCGAGCACGCTGGTATCCAATGTACACATCGGGTAACTAAGCGCTGCGCGGCACCTAGTTACCCGATATGTACCCTAGATACCGGCTCCCAGCCTCTTACAGCAGAAGCTGGGAGCCGGTATCCAGGGTACATATCGGGTAACTAGGTGTCGCGCAGCGCTTAGTTACCCGATGTGTATATTGGATAACAGCTCCCAGCTCGCTGATAGTTGGTCTCCCGCTGTCACACACAGCAATGCGCGCTGGCCAGCGGGACACCAACGATGAAAAAATGGTCCAGGACATGCAACGATCAGCGATACCCAGCAGGGGGGCTGGTCGTCACTGCGTGTCACACTCAGCGAGATCGCTGGCTAGGTCGCTGTTGCCTCACAAAATCGGTGACGCTTCAGCGATCTCGCTTAGTGTGACGGGTAGGGTTGAGCATTCCGATACCGAAACCCGGTTCCGATACCTGAAATCCAATATTTTTAATTCCGATATTTTGTTCCCATAGACTTACATTGGATTTCAGGTATCGGAACCGGGTTTCGGTATCGGAATGCTCAACCCTAGTGACGGGTTATAGACTGAAAATCAGATTAAGCAAATACCACCAATTGTAAGAACTATCTTATAGCCAGCTATTTGTCCGAATGTACAACTGCTGATACAGACATCTTAAACCTTGAATAAACCTCCTGTGGCTCTCCATCCTGAATAGCCTCAGCTATTCTGTTGGCCACTCCCCTCTGCTATATATGCTTGCCACTGGTACTTGTGAGTTGCCAGTGATAGCTCTACTTCCTGGTTAGTTGCTGGAGCAGAAATTCAAGGTTTGGAGTAAATGGTTGGAGAATTGTTCAGGAGATTTCGGCTTGGAGTTGGTTTGCATGCTTATCCTCATCATCTCCTATTTGGTTTCTCCTACCTATCCCTCCCGTGTTCCACTCTGTTGTTTTGCGAGTATATTTGTATTATTGCAGTTTTCTTTCATCCCTTTCTACCCTTGTCAGTCTGGTTAGTGTACTCCTATACACTTCAGCCTCACACCTCCCTAGGTGTGGGAGGGAACAGATCAGGTTTAAGGTGGGAGCAAAACAAGGTACATTACTCCGGCGTCTCCACCTTCTGGGGTAATCCGGGGGACAGGGATAGACTAGGGTGCCCCCTAGTCAGAGGGATCAGATATAGGCACCCACCATCCCTAGTCACTTTGTGACAATATGCTTTCCAAACTTAACTGCCCTAAAATCTCATTCTACCATTACCTGACTTGGATTTATTCCAGACTTGAGAGCCCTTCTGGCTTTAATGTGGAATCAACTTCGGCATTTCCTCTTGTGACTTCCAGAAATGACTATCTTTACACAAGAAAAGACTCTGCTTAAGCTTCTTTATTGTCTGCCATACTTTGATCACTATATGTCTTTTCCAAACTCAACCAGATCAGCTCACACGACACCATGTATTTTCTTCAATGAAGGGCAGAGCTAAAAATGTCACTGACAACGAAGCAAAAAAGCCTGTAACTTTGTGCTAGGTGCAAAAAATTGTATTTGCTCTTGCTTCTAATATGCCAGTTACACAATTTTGCGATAGTATGTAGTACTGCATGCCCTCAATTCTCAATTTTCTAGAGAATTATTGCCTTTAGGGACACAAGTTTAAACACATTTTTGGCTTGAGTTCTTTTAGAAGGAAGTACGGGTAACTTGTGGGGTGACTGCATGTTCATTATTTCATAGTTATATATCCCTCTATTATGAAAAAAGAAAGACCCTCTGACTCTGATCCTGTAAAATTACTAACATTGTTCACATGGAAAACCAGATGTTTTGCTAGCATGTCACATTTATCAAATGTTAAAAAACTCTATTACTAGATTGAATTTCAATAATCTCCAGGCTACAAAGGCGTCCTGTTGGATGTATCATGATTAATTATACATTGCTGGGACATTTTTCTTCTCAATTTCTGTATGGTAACACCTATCATAACCTCTCCCATCCATCCACCTTCTGGTCATCTTTTTTTTTCTCTTCTTTCTTTCCATTATCCTCTGGTTCACTGGGTCATAATTATGTTACACCTTAAAACCCGGGGTAGACCTCGGGGGCGGTAATTTTCTTACTTGGTTTAAGATATTATCATTGTTACCTTTGCATTATTGCTTAATAATTACTGTAATGTTTTATGTTTAAGTAATAGTCTTAAACTATCTTGTTTTTATTTGTAATTCTAATGCAGAGGACATAAACTGGCTCTGATTCTGCTACCAACTATAAAAAAAAAATAAAATAAAAAGGGGAAAAGAAAAAGGAAATGAAAAAAAACCACTTGATATGCTTTAGGTATGGAACTTTTCTCTGGAAATATTCTTTGAAAGGCTTCATTATAGAGCTTAAAAACACACCATAAAAAGCAAGATACTAAATAAAGAACACCAAAAAAATGTTTCCGCATTCATTCATGTTCCAAAATCTCGTGTAAAGTCTTCCCTCAAAATGGTATGACAATGGGATAGAATTAGTGGTTTGGAAATTAAAAGTATCAAGTTAAAACAATGTGTTGTACAGATCAAAAAATAAAAAGATTCACAATTTACACATTTTCTTGGTAAAATTGTATTTTTGACATGTGTACACTTTGTTACAAAAACTGTATAGTACTAAAATTATTTCATTTCTTTTTCTTAATCATAATTTGGTCAGAAACTTTACATCCATGTGCATTTTCTGGACAGATACAAAAACAAGTTTTTTTTGTGTGTTAGATATAGTCATTGATTACCCGTTAACACTCAACGTAAGACTTGTCTTAAGATAAATATATTAGTAAATAAATATTCTGAGAA
Source organism: Oophaga sylvatica (assembly GCA_033576555.1). Classification (NCBI taxonomy): domain Eukaryota; kingdom Metazoa; phylum Chordata; class Amphibia; order Anura; family Dendrobatidae; genus Oophaga; species Oophaga sylvatica. The sequence goes on along the minus strand of JARQOD010000001.1, from coordinate 832,774,282 downwards.
CATTTCCATAAATGAAAAAAGGGCACACATATACATATAACATACACACGTTTGTTGTTGTTTTCAGCTTTTTACAAATAATTAAAAAAAAAATCTTACTGGTAGAAGCTTTGATTGAAAAGATATATCCCAAAATATGTTTGCCCCTTAATAATATTCTTTTAAGTGCTACACAATATCTGTTAAAGCTGCAGTACCAAAAGGCAAGACAAAGACAAAGTACAAATACAAAAGTCAGTATTTAAGTAAAAAAGAAAAAAAAATGAACCGTTGCTCCCTTTAAAAAAAAAAAAAAAAAAGTTGTTTTATTTTATATATTTTTTTTTACTTTTTATATATTTTTTCTTTTACAACTTTCTAACACATTTCCTCTGGTTAATATGGTTTTATTACATCAAATTGCATGATTAAGGTCTTTTTGTAAAGAAAAAAGGAAGTATTTAATAACCAATGAAGGCAAGCCTCGTGTATATAACTAGTGTAGACAAAAAAAATGATTTCCCATAGCAGTGAATCAGAATTAAACTTTTATGTCTATAAAGTTAGGAAATGTCAAAAGTACAATAACTTGATTGGCTGTTGTTCCACTTTTTATATCCGGTAGTTTTTACACGAGGCCGCATTTGTGATTTATTACATAGCACAAGGGTTCAGTTGAAACCGACAGTTTTACAAAGAATACCCCAATATTGTACACAAGGCACTTGCGGTGGGCAGAAAGGTGTCAGTTTAACACTCCATCCGTAAAATAACAAGATATACCATATATCACAACCTCTTACACAGTTATACAATGCCATCTCAATAATGTCACCAGATAAGGATCTTGTGGCATTATTGGAGGAAATCCCTCCCCATCATCTACAAGGATCATCCTAATGAAAATACCCATTAGATCCTTGCTTTATGACTTTCAATCTACTGATCAATCATTGTGTAGCCAAAATTACATCTCCTCTCATGTCCTGGCATCCTAGGGATTAGTTTTACAACAGCTTAAAAAGGAGTCTACCTAAACAAAATAACTGTGCAAATAAAGCACAGGCATACAGTGAACCCTTGGTGTCGCCAAACAGTTCAGTGCATCTTGCCACCTATTGGCTTTCCATCTATCTGTGCCACCTCTGCCTTGACTGACAACTGTTTTTATATGACCCAGAGGAATGCAAAGCCAGATTGAAAACCAGTAAGTGGAACGGTGCACTTACCTGTTTTGCCACACCAAGGGTTCACCATTTGCCGATGCTTTGTTTGCATAGTTATTTTGACTCCCTTTAAGAACCACATGTTGCAAATCATTAATGTTGACTGAGGCTAGCCAAACATAAGTTATAGCTGTGGCCACGCAACGTTAATTTCTATAATGGGAGCTGTATTTTTCTTGTGATCTAAAAGAATACATGTATATCCTTTTTACCAGGAGTGAGTGTATCAAACAATTGCCTATAACCATTACTTGATTGAATCCAGCTCATAATTACATGGCCCATTAATAAGAGGGGGATATGCAACAATAGTTCCAATATTTCTCATGCCTTGTCCTACATGGAACAGCCAAAGCTCGTTAGTAGCCTTCTCACTTTCAGTGCAGGAGAGACCAGTAAGGTCATGCTGCTCTCCGGATGCACTGATAAGAGAAAATTAACCAGAAATTGTGATATTGGGTTAGATTATGTGGATACTTGAGATTAGTACAAGATCTCAATAACTATTTAGTACTGCGATTCAACACACGAGCGCCCGATCCAATATTAGCTTGAAGTATCCCCAAATTGTGTTACCCTGAGCTTATTGCAGAAGCTCTTTGCTCCAGATCAGTCACCTGAAAGGTCTCTTTTCCTACAGTAGTATTAACAATGAATGAGTTAACATTTTCTGCCTCTTGAACCAAATCCTAGCACTAGACTAATACCAAATGCTAGCAACAAGTCAAAAAATATTGCAACAGTGATTTCTGTGCATCATAGATTACATCCTAGCTTCAAAATGGGGAAGATCTGGCTATAAGTGAACACTGCAGCCCAACATGCCAGAACGAACTAGAAAAGTTCCATTCAAGCTAGATCAGAAGACAAAAAATATGTTTTAAGGAGTTGTTTGACCTTAAAGTGACTGCAGACTTGTGAATCCTCACATCGTGCGCACTACACACTGTCAGGATTCTTCGGTGCCGGAAGCGGCAGGCGAATAACCACAAGTATGTGATTTGCATACATGCGGTCATGTGCCTACTACATGGGCTCGACCTCGCACAATGCAAGTATACTGAGCGAGGCAACAGTCTAGTCGGTATGTGGCTGGAAATATGCCAATTACATACTTGCGGTCACATGACTAACCACTCCAGGCGATGGAAAATCCTCCCAGTGCATGCAGCATGAGGATTTACAAGTCTGCAGTCACATTTAGTGACTGCAGACTTGTAGCCTAAGGCTGGGCAACCTCTTTTACACTCTAGAATAGATGCACTGTATATAGGCTGTGGGGCTGATATATCAAAGTGTTTATGTCAGTTTTTTGACTAAAGTAACATTTCTGGCAAGGCACATGCCAAGATGTATCTGATTCATTAGGTGGAGTTCACCACTTAATGAACCAGGTGCCTATTACTCCGCTACAATCCTTCAATAGGACTAGAGTGTACAATGTTAGTCTTCATGAATCGGGGCCTATATTTCTATGAGTAAGCACAGCCTATTCATTCACAAAGGACATCACTGATAATGCAGCCTATCAATTCATCACCAAACTGCTGTCATCACTGATGCCCATTTGTCAGACTCAGTAGTCACTCGTGTTCCTACTCAGCTGATACAGCAATAGGAGGGACCTAAAGAATTTAATAAGAATAAAGATTTTATAAATTTCCATCTACAGTGGCTTGCAAAAGTATTCACCCCCTTGCCCTTTTACCTATTTTGTTATCACATTGCAACCTGTGTATAAATATTTTCGTAATCAGATTTTTATGTGATGCATCAGCACTAAATAAGCCAGGTTGGTGAAGTGAGAAAAATATAGGCATGAATTAAATTTTTGGGATCAAATAAATAAAAATTGGCATATTCATATGTATTCACCCCTTTTGCAATGAATCCCCTAAAAATTTCTTTCATAGGTCACATGCTTAGTCATATACCGTATTTTTCGGACCATAATACGCACTTTTTTCCTCCAAATTTGGGAGGAAAGTGTGGGTGCGTCTTATGGTCGGAATGTAACGTGGGGAGGGGGGCAGTGGGCAGCGGTGGAGTGAGATCTCAGGAGGCAGAAAAATATCCCCTCTGCTGCAGGAATCCAGCGCTGGGGAAACCACTGGTCCTGATACTTAAATGCAGTGCATATTCATTAGCCGCTTCCCCGCTGATCAGCTGAGCAGTGAGCGGGGAGCAGCAAATGACAGAGCCACATGGTTCCCCAGCGCCTGATTCCTGCAGCAGCTGGGAGATGTGTGTTGGAAGGAGAAGGAGGCGACAGGAGCAGAGTGCAGCAGGAGGCATCGCATACCTGACAGCCTGGGAGCTGTGCTGATGCCATGCTGAATGCTCCTGTGGAGGACCTGTGATAAAGTCATGAAGAGGGCGGGCTGGAGCATCACATGACCACACAAAGCCCTGCCTCTTCATGATGTCATCACAGGTCCTGCAGACACACTGTACAACAGAGAATTAATTAAAAGGTTAGTAATGACAGCACATAAAAAAGCACTCTGCCATCCTGTGGAGGACTATAACTCCCAGCATGCCATAGGATCTGCAGGACATGCTGGGAGTTATAGTTCTCCCATGGGATGTTAAAGCAGCACTCCAGTGTTATTTTTCAATGCTGGAGTGTGGCTTTAAATATAAGCCCCGTGCCCCCATTCACAGGCCGTGGTCACACATGCGAGAAATGTGCACGATTTTTGTGCAAATCTCTCGCATGAACACCCGGCACTGCCGCCGGCACTCGGACTGGAGCGTGCGGCTGCATGTATTTCTATGCTGAATATATTTCTATGCAGCCGCACGCTCCAGTCTGAGTGCCAGCGGCAGAGCTGGGTGTTCATGCGAGAGATTCGCACAAAAATCGTGCAAATTTCTCGCATGTGTGACCCCGGCCTTATACTCACCCTCCAGCGTCTTCACATAGTAGTCTACAGACACCACACTGGTCCCGCAGCACCATCTTCTACCCGTAGCTTCCTACATAATAACATACTATTATATATAATAACACCACATATAATAGTATGTTATTTATGTTATTAAATATTTTACCACATTTTTTGCTTCAAATATATTTTTCCCTATTTTCCACCTCCAAAACCTGGGTGTGTCTTATAGTTCGGTGCGTCTTATAGTCCAAAAAATACGGTACTTCATGAAAGGAAGAAGTCCACCTGTGTGTAATCTAAGTGTCACATGGACTGTCAGTATATACACACACCTTTTCAGAAAGGCCACAGAACGCTCAGCCTGGGCAAGAAGGTCATTAATCAGAGAGGCAGCACAGATACCATAGGTAACCCTGAAGAAGCTGCAGAGAACCCAAGCAGAGACTGGAGTATCTGCCCATACGACCACAATAAGCCATACAGTCCATAGGTGGCATTTATGGAAGGGTGGGCAAAAAAGCCTTTACTTACGCACAAAAACAGTAAAGCTCGTTTTGTTTGCCAAAAGACATGTTGAAGACTCCCCAAATGTATGGAGGAAGGTGCTGTGGTCAGTTGAGACCAAAATTGAACTTTTTAGCCACCAAGGAAACACTATGTTTGGTGCCAAACCAACACAGCTCAAGAACATCATGCTGTGAGGATGTTTTCAGTGACAGGGAAAATGGTTTGAATCGAGGGGAAAATGGATCGTGCGAAATACAGGGATATTCTTGAGTAAAACCTGTTTCAGTCTGTCAGTGATTTGTCACTGGGACAGAGGTTCTCCTTCCAACAAGACAATCACCCAAAGCATAATGCTAAAGCAACACTCGAGTGATTTAAGGGGAAACGTGTAAATGTTTTGGAGTGGCCTAGTTAAAGCCCAGACCTTAATCCAATTGAGAATCTGTGGTCAGACTTGAAGATTGATGTTCACCAGAGGAAACCATCTAACATGATGGAACTGGAGCAGTTGTGTCTTGAGGAATGGGCAGAAATCCCAGTGGGAAGATGTGGAAAGATCATAAGAGACTTATAAAAAGTGACTTGCTGATGTAATTGCTGCAAAAAAAGGTACTACAAAAGGGGTGAATAATTATGAAGACTTGAAGTTTTCAATTATTTTGTCTTGTTGTTTGCTTCACAAGAAAAAGAAAAAAGAAAACATTCACATTTGTAGGCATGTTCTTTACATGAACTGATGCAAACCCTCAAAAAACTGTGAAATTCCAGGTTGTGAAATAGCAAAACACGAAAAATTTCAAGGGGGTAAACAGTTTCGCAAGCCACTGTACCTGTGAAATGAAAACTTGAGAAGGAAAAAGGATCTAATGAATCTGGTACAAAGTTACTTTCAATGGGTTCTGTCACGAAAGTGGTGGCCGTGGGTGTAGTGGACTAATTCATGCTAAGACAAAAAGCAGGGTTTGTACAGTGCAGCTTACTAAAAGCAGAATAAAATTTCACTGCATTGCTATCTGGGCAATAAATTTAGATATATGTACAGATAACAAATACATTTCAAATCGGTATGTCTGTTATCTCACTGTCTTGTTACTTCATAGTAACATGGGCGATCTGTAGTGCATTTGCATTAGTAAATAATAAACTATTAGTAAATTAATATACATGAAAGTTATACAGTAATATATAGTAATATATAATAGTAAATAATATACTATTATAGTATATACTATTCAGATTAGAATGTTTAAAGATATAAAATTGAGCAGCACACAGACATTCATCTACCATTGTAGAAAGTAGGTAAATCTTAAGAGATGGTTAAAGGTCCTATATATTCGTGCTTAGTTTTTATAGGAATTCATATAATGGGGATATAAAAAGTTTACTCATCCCTGTTAAAATGTCCAGTTTCATGTATAAAAAAAAAAATCAAACGTAGAAGAATAAGTTCAGATTTTTTTTAACATTTTATGTCACCCATAATCTGTACAATTCAATGGAAAAATAAACTGAATTCTTTTTAGGTGTAAAAAGAAAAATAAAGAATTTAAATAAATATACACTCCCTTAAAGAAGCCTTTAAATTTATGACAGCATTTAGTCTTTTTGGGTAGGAGTCTATCAGCATGGCACAGCTAGAATAGGCAATCTTTGTCCACTCTTCCTTGCAGTAGCTCTCGAAAAAGGTCAGATTATGAGGGCATCTCCTGTGTACAACAGTCTTCAGGTCACCCTCAGATTTTCAATAAGATTTAGGTCTGGGCTCATGCTAAGCCATCTTTTGTTGAATTGGAGGTATGCTTAGGGTCATTGTCATGTTAAAAGGTGAAAATCCTTGTCATCTTCAACTTTTTAACATAAGCATAAAGTTTTTATTTTAAAATTCACTGACATATGGAATTATTCATAATTCCCTTCAGCTGGACTAAATCCCCAGTTCCAGTTGATGAAAACAGCCCCAAAGCTGCCTCCACCATGATTCACTGCAAGTATGGTGTTCTTCTGGAGATGCGCAGTGTGGCTATGTGTCAAACATACCTTTTAGAATTAGGACCATAAAGCTCAACCTTGGACTCATGAGACCAGAACACATTTTTCCACATGCTTTTTGCAGATTTTGTCATCGTTCCTCCCAGGCCAGATATATAAAGTATACAGGAGATTATTGTCACATATAGTGCACAACATGTACTTGCCAGAATTCCTACAGCTCCTTTAATGTTGTTGTAGGCCTCTTGGCAGCCTCCTGGACCAATTTTATTCTTGTCTTTTCATCAGTTGTTTAGGAACGTCTAGTTCTAGCTAATGTTAAAGCTGTGCCAAATTTAAGCCACTTCTTGATAACCGTATTTTTACAGTGTTTCATGGGGTACCTAACACCTTGGAAATATTTTTGTACCTTTCCACTGACTGATAACTTTCAAGAATGAGATCCATTTGCTGTGTTGTAAGATGTTAAAGGACCATTGTTCTTGCTGTCAAATGCAGCTAAGAAAATATCAAGAAAATCCTACTAGAACAGCTGAACTTTACATGGGGTTAATCAGAATCACTGTAAATGATGGCAGCTGTGTACTGACTACTATCTAACAAGAGTTTAAGTGATTGGCTAATACTGAGCACAACCATATCCCCAATTACAACAACCTGTTCACACTTATGCAACCAGTTTTGTTATTTTTATTTTCTCAGTCAAAATTATTTCAGTTAATTTCTCAGTGGATTTGTACAGATTATGGGTGACATTAAAGGTAAAAAAAAAGTTCTAAAATGATTCTTCTAGGTAAGATTTTTTTTACATGGCAAAAACATGCCATTTTAGCAGGGAAGTGTAGACTTTTTATATTCAAGGTATGCAATTTCCAAGTCCTTAGTCTGATAACATATATTAAGTGTGTGGAAAAATATTAAGTAATAATTTTGAAGGGTCATCTCCATCATTTTTTCTATTGTACAGCATTTCATAGGGTATGTACATTTCAAAGGAGCAGCGAGGGAGTGATATTGACTGTTAGGCCGGGGTCACATTAGCGATGAATACGGACGAGTGCTATGCGCTAAAACATCGCATAGCACTCGGACCAGTATTAATCTATAGGGAAGCCTCCAGTCAGCGGTTTTTTCTTGGCCGTTTTCAACGTGCGAGTGAAATCGCAGCATGCTGCGATTGTCACCGACAATCGGCCGAGTATCGGCTCACGCGCACCCATATAAGTCTATGGGTGCGAGTGACACAGCGCACATCACTCTGATATCATCCGAGTGCTGTGCAATATACGCTGACGCCGGCAATGGAGGAGATGGAGAAATTAATTTCTCCGCAGCTGTGCTCCGATGCGCTCTGTGCGAGAGGCTCGGAGCACAGTCACATGACACTCGGCTCCCGCACGCAGCAGAGCAGGAGCCGAGGATCATTAGCATATCGCATCCAATGCCATAGTCTGACCCCGGCCTTAGAGATAGTTATTCAAATGGCAATATGCTTAAAGGGGTTGTCCGGGGAAAACAAGTTATCACCTCTTCATAGCATAGGTGATAAATTGATGATTGGTGGTAGGTCTGACCACTGTGACCTGCAGCGATTGGCAGATGAAAAACCTGTTACAATGGAGCTGCAGTGCACATGTGCTACAGCTGCTATATTCATTCCCTATGAGGCTGGTGAGCTCTGCGCTTGACTTTTTCCGACAGCCCCATAGAGAATGAAAGGAGTGGGGTCTAGGCAACCATTTTACAGCACCATTTTGTAATGAAAATGAAAGTTCATCCGGCATGAAAGTGCCCTGATGTACAGATTGGTGGGGGTACTGGTGAAGGGACACTCACCGGTCAGCAAGTTGTCACCTATCTTGCAGATAGGTGATAACGTGATTTCACTGGACTACCCTTCCAACTCCACCATAAACATGCACAGCAGTTTTTGCTCTTATTATTTTATTATCTATTTTCAAATGGGAAAAGGCGAGTCAGACTCTTGACCTCTGGCAGTGTCTTACCTGCTAGAGAGGAAAAGGGATCAGTTAAAATACAACATATCTGATTCCTCTCTCCCCTTCAGTTACTGGAAAGAGTTGGGAGACCCCCCCAAACACATCAATGATGGATCAATCAAAAAATGATGGTAAGTTAAGTCACTAAGGGAAAATGCAGGATGCTAAACTGAAGTGGAAACACAGAAATTGTGGCTCAGAAATGGCATTTTTAGTTTCAGAAAATGTTTCTACTAAAGTAATCTCACTTACCTCCTAACTCACCCCTAGATTAATCCACATTGTACTGGATGCATGTATCAGTAAGTGCATGTGTAGTAATGATACACCGATATGTAGTAATATAAAGGTCTGGTACGTTCACCCCATATGCCGATTATAGTGAAATTGTACTTGAGTTATTATTAATCCTAAAAAACATTGCATATGGATTAGAAGTGCTATAAAAAATGATAATCAGGGCATCCATTATCAACAATCATGTATAGAGGCTGCAAGAAAGCCCTAAATATTCTGGCCATTGTCAAATTTGGATTCAGTTGTATATGGTCAAGACATACTGTAACTCATTGGTCTGCTAGAACACATGGGAAGCTTGAATGAAAAAGTATTGAATGTGAAAGCGAAAGGATAGGTTACAAAATGAACGCCTTCTTAATTGCGAAAAGATTTGTCCACTTTATCTTAACAAATGAGCTCAGGGACCTGATTTTGTAATTTTGTAGTACTCTATGTATGTATGTATGTATGTATGTATGTACAGTACAGACCAAAAGTTTGGACACACCTTCTCATTTAAAGATTTTTCTGTATTTTCATGACTATGAAAATTGTACATTCACACTGAAGGCATCAAAACTATGAATTAACACATGTGGAATTATACATTACACTTTACAAAAAAGTGTGAAACAACTGAAAATATGTCTTATATTCTAGGTTCTTCAAAGTAGCCACCTTTTGCTTTGATGACTACTTTGCACACTCTTGGCGTTCTCATAATTTCAGTTGTTTCACACTTTTTTGTTAAGTATATAATTCCACATGTGTTAATTCATAGTTTTGATGCCTTCAGTGTGAATGTACAGTTTTCATAGTCATGAAAATACAGAAAAATCTTTAAATGAGAAGGTGTGTCCAAACTTTTGGTCTGTACTGTATGTATATATATACATATATATATATATATATATATATATACACACACACACACACAACTAAGCACTCAGATATATTAAGATGACCTGATTTTGTAGCGATGACACACATATATATAAATATATATATATATATATATATATATATATTGTAGTGATAGTAAGACTTCACTATACCTTTGTGTGTGGTTTGAGGACCTGTGATGAGGTCACTGCCATGTGACCTGTCATGTGCTCTGTGTTAGCTGAATGGCTGGTGTATATAAGTGAGCCTGCTGCTGACCACAGGTGTGAGTGACTGGGGGTGTGGAAACCTCCAGTGGGGGGTTCTGAGGAGACGTCCAGTCTGTGTGCTGAAGAGAGTGCTCAGTTAGGCCTCTTTCACACATCCGGCGGGCGCCCCCGGCATTTTCCCGTAGCGCCGCATCTGAAAATCTGATGCGCCGCATGCGGCTTTTTTCGCATTGACATGCATTAGCGCCGGATGGCGCCGCATGTCAATGCGTTGCATGCGGTTTTGTCCGGATGCGGCGCAAATGTACATTGCGGCGGCCGGACAAAACGCTGCATGTAACGTTTTTTTTTTTTGCCGGATGGTCTCTTATCTCTCCAAGCATCAGAAACCATCCGGCAAAAAACCGCATTTTGGGCGCCGGAAGTGTGAAAGCTTTTCACATGCAGCGCTGCGGCAAAATGCCGGGGGCGCCGCCAGGCGCCCGCCGGATGTGTGAAAGAGGCCTTAGAGTACCAGGACTTTCTATCTGTTTTCGTTACTTTGTGCCAGAGAAGGATGTTTTGTTTTCTGTTTACAGCAAGTTTATGAAACCTTAATAAACTTGCTTAAAGAACCAGAAGAGTCGCCCTCCTGCTTACCTCCGGTCGCACACCAGCGAGACCACATCCCTACAATATATATATATATATATATATATATATATATATATATATATATATATATATATACATTATATACACCCACACATGCAGCGTTGTCAATGAAGGGGCATGTTTATCATCACAATTTAAAACACTATGCATGGGAGATCAATCACAAGTCTGGACACATGCCACTCCACTAGCAGCCATGAGAGCTGTGCAATCTGTGCTGAAGGCTCGATTAAAAAGTACAGGAGGGTGAATGGTTAATATTTATATATTCGTAAGTGCCCAGTAGTCATGTCCATTTGTTAAAAAATTATGAAGTGGACAGCCCCTTAAAGACCATTATAATACATAGGGTGTTAAATATCAATTGAATGAAAAAAAAAGTCTAAATGAATAACATTAGAAATACACATCCCTATTAGGTGGCACTCACAGGAACACATTCAGTACCCAGTGTCCGCATCTATTCTCTATATCAAACAAATATTCTTAAAGGGGGTGTCCAGGCACAACATATGACCCACCCCTCAGAATACAGCATTCCCACATAAACCAGTAACATCACTAAGGCAGAAAGTGAATGGGAAGTATCAGTTCAGCCAGGAGCAAATCAGTACATTTTAACCAGACCAGTCCATTTTTCTATATATTGCTTATGAGCAAAAACTAATCTACTCATACATAACCACAAAGCATTCTAGAAATATGGCATGAAAAAAAAACATTGAAAATATTTGCATTGCACAAATACATTCATGTAAAAAAAAGATTACTGTAACATAAAAGTGGTTTTAGCTTATGATCATTACAAAGAATGCACCATAATTATAAACTGCAGCTATAACGAGTACAAATTAGGGCATTAAAGAGGCAAGATAAAAACAAAGTTATCCCCTGATCACTCTTCTTTTTGTTTTTTTTTCCTGGCTTCAAAGCCAAAAGATAAAAATAATATTAATATTTTCTTGCTCATTTTATTGAAAAAATATATATCTCTTTTTCATCAGGAAACGACAGTTCTTGCGCATGTACAAACTCATAAGGAAAAAAAAAATCTAAAACAGCAACCAAAAAAATAATATATTTAGATATATATTTATATATTTATATATATATATATATATATATTTATAAAATAAAAGATTAAAAAAAAAATAAAAACACCTAAACAAATAACACAGATTCTCCAATTGTTGAGTCCAGGGAATAAAGCAGGTAAAAGTGGTTGTACTGTGTGGCGGATTCCAGATCACAATGCATTGTTAAGTTAAACTTTCGGTAAAAATATATATATATAAAAAAAAAAAAAAAAGTGTGATTTTTTTTTATTCTTCTTTTATTAAAAGTTCAGAAAATATTCCACAAGATTGGATCTAATCCTAGTAGTTTGTATCCTTAGTGCTCAGTCTTTGTCTGTGGTGTGGCAACCTGTTGATATGGAATACAAAGCAGGAATGTAAATTGCATTGAAAACTACTCAGTACAAAGATATCATGAAAAAAGTAAAAAACACAAAAAAATACTAGACCGCGGCCAACGAAAAGCTACACGCAATTGGCATTTAGTAATTTAGACACTTCCAGGAGCAAAATATGACCGTTAATATGATTGTTCTGAACACATAAAAGGTCATGTTGTCAGTAGCATATCTCACGTTTACAGAGGATGATGTGCTGCCAAGAGCAATGATTCTTAAGCAAGAAATTTTTAAGCAAGCCTTTTGGTTTGTATGTTGGGTGATTGCCAGCCTGTATTGACAGACCAATAATCGGGAAACAAGGGTTCTTAGAAATGCATGTTTCAGATTATGGGCCAGTGTGAATGTGCACTAAGGAAGTATTAAAATAATGGCTATGCTGTTTCTGGTACTGCCTTGCCTGAGGATGCTGCGGGAGAATGGGGCGTCAGTGCTTTGTGGGGTGTACTTATAAGGTGCTGGTCAGAACACCTAACCTAACATCTTCCACATGGCTAAGAAGGATGTTAGCCGGCAGGTTTTTTTTTTCTCAACTGCCTCTTACTTAAAACGAAAAAAAAAAAAAGATTTAGCATAAAATTCTATCCTCTTAGAAGACCTAACTCATTACCTGTGACATTTCCAGATCCCTCTGTTGCTGTGTTTCGACACAGGGCACGTGTCTCCTCTACTAGCGTACAACAAGGTCCTTCTTGGCAGTACAGTACCTTCTCCTCATCATCTTCATCAGCCTCCATCTCCCAGGAGACGTGACCCACACAATCTAAGCCACCCTCGTAGCCTGGATCCTCGGGAATGATGGGTATAGGTTGACTAGCCTCACACCCGGCCACTGCAGCTGCTGCTGCTGCCGCTGCTGCCTCTGCCAGGGCATACTGAATGCTGACTGCATAGTCCTCAGAGTAGCAGCTCCCATGATTTTCCTCATAGAGGCAGCAGGGCCGAGCAGAGTGGCCAAGTAGAGACCCCGGTTCTGTCCGGTGTAAAAGGCTGGAGGTAACACTGTACAAACCTCCACCGGGGGGTGCAGCTGTGGCTTGCTGGGGTTCAGTACCCATATACAAGTTTGTGCAGTCTGGACCAGGATCCGCAGCAGGCATTTGAAAACAACAATGACAACCCTTTTCGGGCCCCCTCCAGTCTCTTCCACCCCCTTGTGGGATGGTACAAGATGCTTCTGGGATTAACCCAGATGCCACAGCAGCCCCTCGGCGCTCTAGGGAAGAATTGCTGCTATAATTCATCTCCAGGCTGCAACTAGACAAGCGATCCCGAGAGGAAGAATTTGGGAAGGTCTGGTGAGGTCTACAGTCTGACCTACCTCTTCCATGTCCAGCTCCAACATCCCCCCCACATGCTATGGCATCCATTACTCCAGTCCTAGCAGGACTTCGACTCCTGTACACATATGGGTCAAAGTCACTACTGAGAGAGCTTCGAAAGGTGGAGCAGCTGCCGTATACTCCCTGGTTGCTGGCCTCTGTGCAGTCCAACATGGAGTCGCTAGATGATGCATGTCCCTGTGCTGAGCTGGTGCTCGAACTGGAGCTACTGTCACTGCAGGGTACATCAGCTAAGTAGCCACTACATACTGAGCGATGTTGGTGCTGACTATGAATGTAACAGCTGCCACCAGTGGATGCAGGGGCCATGTGCATCATGGTAGGTGCAGTCTGGTATAGCAAATTAGTACCAGTCGGAAAGCCATGGTTCAAGCTCTTTTCTATTCCTCTGGGCATCTGACTACCGCTGACTGTTTCTTGGAGATGCGGGTAACTCAACCCCTGGAAGTAGTAGTGTTGGTACATGGTTTCATATTGAGAGTAACAGGTGGCAGTGTTGAAGCCTCTTCCTCCATACTTGGACCGACGGAAGCCATGACTAGCTTGAGGATATTGAGCGTGTTCCAGATCACAGTGATGGACTGCCGTTTGCTGATCTATTGATACAGGCCTGTATCCAGCTAGAAAAGGAGGCTCCATTGGTCGCTCCACAGTGAGTACTGTGATGGGATTGCCATGTGGGCCCATGCTGGTACGAGTTGGATATGCAGCAATAGGTCCAGTTCGTTGTACTCTTCCTGGGTAGTGGACTGGAAGAATGACTCTCTGTTGCTGTCGGCCACGGCTGTTTGAGCTATCAACACACAAGCTGCCTTGACCTCCTTTCTTTTGCTCTGTGGTGTAAAAAAATTATATTTAAGTATCAACAATAAGCATTTTCTATAAAAAAAAAAAAAAAAATCCACAACGTCATTAGGAGTCTGTAAGGCTATGCCTGAGGAACAAGAAGGACATGTAAAACCAACTACAAAAAAAAAACTTAACTAAACCAGAGGCGTAACCTAAAGCTTCTTGACCCCAGTGCGAAATCTGTAACAGAGCCCCCCATATACCATGCATCATTACAAATACTCCTGTCTTAAGGAGCCTCTGGGGAATTTCAGGGACCAGGTCCTGGATGTGACAATCACGGCCACATACCTTATAGCTGTCCTCCTGAATTAAACCTTCCATAATAAAATAGATATGTTTTGGTAAATATCAAACTAAGGATACTTTATTTAGGTAAGCAACCTGCACTATTCATAAATGACAAAGATGCTGCTGCCACTTTTTATAACACCACAATAACAGCAACACTTAATTTAGCCGCCCCCTCACGCACAGCAAAGCTCGTACAATCAACAAACAACCCTGGCTAACCAGCCTGACCTAAGAACTGAGATGGGCTTCCAGGGTTGCTGAGTGGAGAAGGAAGAGATCACGCTCTGCCGAGCACTTTACCGCATACAAGCAGCCCCTCGCCAGCTTCAAGTCCACGCTCACTGCCGCAAAACAAGCATACTTCTCATCTCTCATATCCTCCCTGTCTCACACCCTAAACAACTTTTCAACACTTTCAATTCTCTACTACGTACCCCGGCACCTCCTCCCTCTCCTCTCATTTCTGCTGAAGACTTTGCCTCTTTTTTTAAGCAGAAGGTCGATAACATCAGAGAACGTCTTGGGCCGCAGCCCCCAATGCCCCTCCTCTTACCTGCTCAGCCCTGTTCTTCCAAAACCAGCTCCTCCACCATGACAGAAGATCAGCTCTCCACCCTTCTGTCAAGATCACATCTCACCACTTGCACGCTTGACCCGCTCCTGTCCCACCTCATCCCTAACCTCGCCAGTGTCTTCACTGTCCTAACACATCTCTTCAGCCTTTCACTTACAAATAGTGTCTTCCCCTCATCCTTCAAACATGCCTCAATTACACCCATCCTCTGTGTCTAGCTATCGCCTGATATCTCTTCTCCCTTATGCCTCAAAACTGCTGAAACAGCATGTCCATCGAACTGTCCTCCCACCTCTCCTCCTGCTCCCTCTTTGACCGCTTACAATCTGGCTTTCGGCCGCATCACTCAACTGAAACTGCCCTAAATAAAGTCACCAATGACCTACTAACCGCCAAGAGCAAGCGACACTACTCTGTCCTCCTTCTCCTGGACCTGTCTTCTGCCTTTGACACTGTGGATCATTCCCTCCTGTTACAGATTCTCTCATCTCTTGGCATCACAGATTTGGCCCTATCCTGGATCTCGTCATATCTAACAGACTGGACAGTGAGTGTCTCCCTCTCCCACACCACCTCCTCACCTCGCCACGTCTGTCGGTGTTCCCCAAGGCTCAGTTCTAGGACCCCTACTCTTCTCCATCTACACCTTCGGCCTGGGATAGCTCATAGAATCCCACGTTTTGCAGTATCCTCTCTACACTGACGACATGCACATCTACCTATCTGGACCTGACATCACCTCCCTACTGACCAAAATCCCACAATGTCTGTCCACTATTTCAGCTTTCTTCTCTGCTCGCTTTCTAGCCACAAATCCAAGCCCTTGCCTCCTCCTGCCGACTCCAACTCAAAAATATTTCCCGAATCCGTACATTCCTTGACCAAGGCACTGCAAAAACGCTAGTGCACGCCCTCAACATCTCCCGTCTCGACTATTGCAAACTCCTACTCTCTGGCCTCCCCTCTGGCACTACTCCAATCCATCCTACACTCTGCTGCCTGGCTAATCCACCTGTCTCCCCATTACTCCCCAGCCTTTCCTCTCTGCCAAGCCCTTCACTGACTTCCTATTGTCCAGAAGCTCCATACAAAGCCATCCACAACCTCCATACATCTGTGACATGGTCTCCCGATACTTACCTACACGCAAACTTCTATCCTCTCAAGATATCCTTCTCTGCTCCTCTCTTATCTCTTCTTCCCACAACCGCATACAAGACTTCTCACGTGCTTCCCCTATACTCTGGAACTCTCTACCCTAACACATCAGGCTTTCGCCTACCACAGACACCTTCAAAAGGAATCTGAAGACCCACATCTTCCGTCAAGCCTAGCCTACAACCTGCAATGATCCTCAATCTACTGAACCGCAGCACGACCAACTCTACCCTCACCTAGTGTATCGTCACCCATCCCCTGTAGACTGTGAGCCCTCGCGGGTAGGGTCCTCTCTCCTTCTGTACCTGTTTGTGCCTTGTATTGCTCATGTTTATTGTACTTGTCTATATTTGCCCCTTTCACATGTAGAGCGCAATGGAATAAATGGTGCTATAAAAATGTATAATAATAATAATAATTAAGAGCAAAAGTAATTTTTGTTTTCTAACACTCACCTATAATATTGTGCCTGCAATGTGGACATGTATGATTCTGTAAAAGCCACGGGTCCACACACCTCTTGTGAAATCGATGTGTACAAGGAATGACTCTCAGCTCCTAAGCAAGACAAGCGAAAAATATCATCAGAAGCAATGAAGACAACTAAAGGTGGTCATACATATTAGCTTGACGTCAGTCAAACTTGCCAATTCAGGGGGTCATGCTGGACATATATGTGTATGGGGGAGTCTTAACTCCAATGGCAGATTTGGGGAATTGCAAGGTCAGGATGGCCAAGTATTTATTCACATGGGAGATAATCCACCACCAGGTATGTAGCAGTGGTTTATATTTCTCCTACTAAGAGTACATGCATGCTCAGAAAGACGAGAATATTGGCACATGGACAACATCTGCAAGGAGTTTGTATGTTCTCTCTGTATTTCCGTGGGTTTCCTCCAGGTTTTCCAGTTTCCTCCCACACTCCAAAGACATACTGATAGGGAATCTGGATTGTGAGCCCCAAGAGGGACAGTGCTGATAATGTCTGTAAAGTGCTGTGAAATTAAGGGCGCTATATAAATGAGTAAAATAAACAGCTGTGCCAACAGCCTTGTTACCCCATCCAACAGTAACCTTGTTTTTTCTAATTATTAGTAACACTGCAGCTCAATTAGACACTTGAGAGGTGCTGAAGAATACGCATAACACTACCTCAACTGTGTCAAAAAGAAACATTCAGACAAATAAAAACATTTTTAAAAATGCAGCAAAAACATAGATCATACTATTATTCCCCATTAGCTTTGATCTGTAAAGATATTGCCTACAATGAGTATTTTTCAATAAATAAATATCCAATACATGAAGCAATGAAATAGCAGTCAGTAATATATTTGTCAATCCACTGAAATGAGATAAAGAACACATACAATAAGTATTCTTTAATACCCATCATCAATCTTACCTCTCCATCAATATATTTTTCAAGGCATATGGCACAGTCAGAGGTGGAGCTGCTACTCAGTGTATCAAGGCCACCACAACTACCTTCCCGAGGTACTTTGCCCTTGGCCTTGAATTTTCTGGTCTCCATTTTTTCCAGTGCCTGAACTGCCATCCTGTTCATGGAGTTCTGTAAGAAGATCATTACCATGATTACTCCAATCAATTAGCCCTGGTCTGTTCTGCGATGCACAGCCTGCTATCCTGGCCTGGGTAGATCACCTACAATGCCTCATGGTGGTAACTTTCAGAACCATACAAAACAAATATGTTAAGAAAGTTACGTTTTATGATTGCAGAAAGTTTTCTAACAAAGGGGAAAATATGTTTCTACCACTGTGATTTTGTCACAAGGAGGTTTTTGCAAGTATCACCAACCGTCATGGCGGCTTCAGGGTCTGTGCAATCCACAGATTTTTACACTCTTCCTTCTAACTCCATTGATAGCTATGATTAGCGCAGGGTGTCAACTCGAAGAGCAGGCAGGTTAGCAATAGTTAAATCTTTGCTGGGCTAAGGTTGTTGATCCCCTTTAGTCACATGCTGTGAGAAAACCAGTCATGTCTGCTCTCCTTCTATACATGCTGGCTTTGCTATGCAGGTAATGCCAGGTATAGTTAGTCTATCCTGGTCCGGAGAGGTGGACACAATCCTAGTTAATTGTTGGTTATTCCAAAGTTGTTTTGAGTAGTGTTTGGTTAAGCCCTTCCTTTTCCCTTGGTGTTTTTATGTTACTTTGCTGCCTCACGGGCGCTATACTTTTGTTCCTTAGTGTTTTTTCCTGTGAAAGTGCTGTGTGACTGTGCTTTTTTGCCCTGCCTGTCTTATTTGTGTTCTCCCCATAGACTTAACAGATTGTGCTACTCAGGAGTAGAGATGAGCGAATTTGATTGGGTCCCTGCTTATTCGGCAAGCTATAGCACTTAACGAATAAGCAGCAGAGGGAACCCAGATACATGGAGCGTGCCGGCTGATCAGCTGTTCGCGGCTGTGTCAGTCACAACACATGCGTGGAAAGCCTGTGTGTTGGGCTCTCCATGCATGTGTTATGACTGTGACACAGACACGACACATGCAGCAGCGGAGCCGAACAGATTATCAGCTGACACGCTCCATGTATCTGGGTTCCCTCTGCAGCTTATTTGGTAAGCGCTATAGCTTGCCGAATAAGCAGGGACTCGATCAAATTAGCTTATCTCTACTCAAGAGCATAGTGAGCAATGAGACCCAGGCGTCCCCACCTTCAGGGGTAATCCTGGGAACAGGGATAGCTAAGGACCTCTAGCTTTAGTGACAGTGTAGGAGCCCATTTGCTATTCCACAGTTACACTGTCACAGATTTACAGTTGGATACTGGACTTCTTTTTCTGCAGAAATTAACATAATACCAAAAGCTAATAAATCTCACTTAGGATGCAAAGTAGAGAATCTGAAACCATATGGCATGACTCTAGCAAGGGAACTTAAAGGGGCTGTAGAGTGAAAACAAGTTATCACCCATCCACAGGATAGGTGATAACTTGCTGATTGATGAGGGTCCAACCACTGTTACCCACACAGATTGGCAAAACGAGGAACTTTTATCCCAGATGGAACACTTGCATCCCTGTTACAAATGGAGCCACAAATAGGATGCTTAACCACTGCTCCATTCATCTTTTATAGGGAGGTGGAAAAAGCAGAGTACAGGGAACAGTAGCCTCATAGGGAAAGAATGAAGCGTGGAGGTCGGGCATGCACACTGACGCTCGATAAAAGGGCTCTGTTTTGCTGATCAGTACAGGTCCAAGTTGTCAGACCCTCATCGATCAACAAGATATCACCTATCCTTTGGATAGGTGCTAACTCATTTTCATCGGACAAACCCTTTAAGTTCCATATCTTGCTAAAACAAAAAGTAAACAAATGATAAATTTACATACAATATAGTGTTAATATAACCTATGTATACCTGACTTCTTCTTTGCTTTAATTTGATCTTGATAAGAAGGATAAGGCAGACCAGGGACACCACCACAAAGAAGGCCAAGAAGATGCCCATATCAAAGTATTCAGTAGGTTGCTGAAAAGAAAGAAGACAACAATTACTGCAAAATACATTGAATCAAGTCTTACCCTTCCACATTAGGGCATTATGGTGTATTACAATCCACTTCACTATTACACCAGCATCATGACGCTTACCCGAGGAGGACGATGCTGAATTCTAGCTCGAGCACCTTTCTGCTTATTGACGATATTCATGAGTTTCATAGCATCAGTGCCTTTCATATATACAACTGGCCTCTTAAGTGGATCTTCCAAGCCTTGATTCAGCTGCAACAAATGATCATTATGAATAACAAAAACATCTGATTTTCAAGACAAATGTCAAAGTTAACCATTGTTTTCAATCATTGAGCTAAGTTGTCTGAAGGGAGTCTGTCACACCCAAAACGCAGATTAAACTACCCTATAGGTCACTTAGCCCCTATTAAACTCATTCCTGCGGTGTAGATTTAATTGTACAGAAAAACGGTTGATTGTTCCTTGGTGCACCCTTGACGTAGTTTAATGCAATGTTCCACTCCTCTTAACAACATACTGCGCACCTGCCTCTGAAGTGATTTCCTGGTCATACACCTCCGCACTGACACTGCAGGAGCCAAACAGGAGCACACACACAGTGTCAGTGCGGGCACGCTCTTATCTCTCACGCTATACTGCTGGTATGAGTTTTATTTAGGGTAAGTCCTCTACAGACTCTCTTTCAACCACAACTCCCCCTGTAAAGCCAGAGAACTAACGAAAAACAAGTATTCTTCACCGAAATCTCCCTACATGATTTGAAACCCCCTTCCTCAGTGGTGGAACCAGACAGAAGAGGGTCCCTGTGCAAGAATAGTGTATGGGCATAGTGTATAGTCCAATAACTCATCACAACGTCCCCCTTTATGTGTCTGTGACGGAATCTGCTTGCTGCTGTGGAGGTGGTGAGTGGGCTTCCTTTCTTCTTGTCCCAGTGGTATGTCCGCCTGTCTCTGCTGTCAATGACTTGTTTTCTCAGTGAGCTCACTGTCTACACATCTGTGGTCACTTCTCGTTCTGGAAATCACAGGTCACTGCATAGACCTTTAGTGGTAGGCATTGAACAATGAGAGAAGAATGGCGTCTGCATCATCAGAAATAGTCATTAAGAGGACGCAGAGACCGATAACACTGAACACCACGGCTCAGCTCTGTAAGAAAGCAGCAATGTGAGATCCCATACTCAGCACGGACCTGCTCCACAGCCTCAGGGTTGTCCGAGACGTCAAAGATCACCGCTGTAGCCCCTCTCTGCACCGCACGCTTAGCCTGCAAGACAAAAAGAATAAGTGTAACCCAAATTTGTCAGTGCGCAATATATACAGACATCTATGGGAAAACGGCTGTCATTAAATATCTGACGAGGAGGAATGCAACGCAACGTTTCACACCAACAGGTAAGTTATAACGCAGTAAAAGACATCTAGAAAAAAATATATAATATAATGGTGTATACAAATTCTACACAGGAGTGTTCAGTGGGAAAATGGTCATCTATGTAGTAACTTAATACTCCTCCGGATCAGTCATACAGCTCCCCACACTTTGAAGCATGTTCGATGTATAGAAAAAGGAATACAAATGCCTAAAATGAAGAATTACTTCTATTTACCATTATTTGAAGTACAGTTTTTCAATTGTGGAATACTTCCTTAACTACATAGAATTGTTGCATTCAGAAAATACATGACTATCACTACTACAATAACGGTTTTATATTATAGTTCATATTGGACAATTTTGACTAAAAGGACACTCAGGGTTCAGATATACGGTAAGTAGTACATTTTGTAGCACAGCAGGGTAGTGAGACCATTCCAGACGCAGTTCTATACTCTTTCCACTAGGGGTCACACAAGTACAGTTTGTAGTCTCTCACTGTATGAGGCAGCACATTAATGGAGACTTCACATCCTGCATGGCTCCTACAGTTTATGAAGAGTAGGATGGGGTCCGACCTCTGGGAGCCCCACCTATTCTGAGAATGAAGGGGAAGTAGCACCCTTTATGTTTTTGTTCCTTACATAGTCCAGGCCACACAAATGTTCAGAGACTGGGATGCAGGAAAAGAAGGCCATGTTCAGGTTTGGTGTATACGCTTGGGCTATCACACCGGAAGTTCAAACAGTCAGACATATACCAAAAGAGAGACCTTTGTCATAAATGACGTCGATATCCCGTGACAATATTTTTTCAGCAATTATATGATGCATAGCGTATGCTTTCCAATATGAGGGGAGCAGAATTGCAGTTGTGACATACGGTTGCACGTAATATAGCTGGAAAAAATATGTTGACGGAGTCCAGCTTGATTCATGACAGTCGAGCTTTCCGATATATTTGCTGAACATACACACCAAACATGATCATGGCTTTGCTTTTATGTTTTGCTGTAAGCCATGCTGGGTGCCATAAAGTTGTAGCAGAAATGGTTATAAATAATAAACCAATTAAAATCATTTTTAACATGATGAAAGAACGATGCACGGATATTTTTGCGCTATTTTTACCTCATGTTACAGTAAAGAAGCACTCAAGAAATGTTTTAATTGCTAATCCTGTCTAAATAAATGTGTAATGTATGGCCAATAAAATACTTGCCGGTCACCATCTTCACCATTTATCAGCGCTGGTTCAGCACTCTTCTCACTCACATGGCAGAAATCCTAACTCACCGGATCACACTGGGGTCTATGTGTTAGCCGGAAGTCATCTTTAGGGCAGGTGCACATGAGCGTAAAAGTCAAAATGACGGATAGCACCGGCCCATGTTAATCCTTGGGACAGGGCACATGTCCGATTTGATCAGAGTGTGATTAGCACAATCGTTCCGATTTTCTCGGATGAGAGAAAAACGGTCGTGTGACCAGAGTCTTACAACACACGTCGAACTTTAGCCTGGGGCCAAACCTGGCCCGCAGAGTGAGAATATTTGGCCCGCGATGCTGGGCAGGTTCTCAAAGTATATTTGGCCAGCCGAATATAGCTCTTTCAACTGGATCAGCATCCAAGATGCCGATACAGTTGAAAGCAATCAGCTGATGCTCCCTCTCCCATTATTCCCCCTCTGTGTCTGTCGTCTTAGAGCAGTGGGAGAGATTACATCATTACAATGTGCCTGCTGTACCAAGATGTGCAGAGGATTTGAAGACACCGAAGCAGCGGGGGAACAAGCAAAAGGTGAGTATTCTTTTTTTTTTCCACTGTGGGCCCATTATACTATATGGAGCACTATGTGGAGCCACTATAGTGTATGGAGGACTATATTGAGTATATTATACTGTATGGAGCGCTATGTGGGGCCATAATACTGTATGAAGCACCATAAAGGGCCATTATACTGTATGGAGCACTATGTTGGGCCATTATAGTGTATGGAGCAGCATATGGGGCCATTATACTGTATAGAGCACTATGTGGGGCCATTATACTATATGGAAGGAATTGCAGGGCCCCGTTATACTGTATGGAGGACTATGTGGGCACATTATACTGTATGTAGCACTTTTTGTTGCCATTAAACTGTATGAAGAGCTGTGTGGGGATTACAATAAGAGAATCATATTGTGATGGGGAAACCATTGTTTGTCAGAGGGATTGAGGGGCGGTACAGTAGGGTCATCATACTGTGTGTGTGGAGGGTACTGTGGAGGAATTCACTGTGGGGCTACCATACTGTGTATGGGGACACTTTTGTGTTTGCATCATACTTTATTAACTGTATTATTCAAGGTTTTTTATCCTTTGTTGCTACATATTTAAATTAGACCATATGTTTTTTACTGCTCTTACATAATATATTATTTTAATATTTTATTCTAAGATCTATTAATTAAAATGTACTTTGCTCATGGGACAAACCCTTTAAGCTTCTTTCTAAATGAAAAAGTTCATTGTTCTATTTGATGATAAGGAAAAACGTCCTCAGTAGTAAATTATTTTTTTTTAAATAAATATCAACGTTGGCCAGAGACTTTGTCCAAGCTTTTAACTTTGGTCCCCCGTGTGTATTTGAGTTTCACATCCTTACCTTACAATGCAAGTCTATGGAGTGGCAGAACAAAGTTCCATAGGCTTACACTAATAGCAACTCTTGGATCACATAGACCACAATGTGATCAGGCGAGTCAGAATTTCAGTTATGTGAGTGATGAGAGGACCAGAGCAGCGCTGGAACCCTGGGAAGACGGCGACCAGTAAGTATTTTATTGGACTTGCATTACAGAACACCAATATTCAAACAGGTTTAGCAAATAAAATGTTTTTCGAGTGCTTCATTAATAGGATGCGCATGAAGAATTATGGCCATGTTCACATGATGGAGATTCTGTCTCTGAATGCGTGCCTAAAACATGGCAAAATGAAATCGGCAATGCATGTGTAGATGTTTTATATGTCGTTCACACATTCTGGAAGAGATCAGATTTTATATTCCATAGCAACTGCAGATTTTATACTGAAAGCCTGTGAATTCACCCCACAGAATTACGATGAGGCTAGTCCGCCTGCAGAATTGCTAGCCATCATAATCAGGTTCAGCTTCTAAAAAAAAAAAAAAAAAACTAACGGTAGATTTTTCAATGACAAATTGAGCATCAAAGTCTGCATGATCCTCCTTGTGTCTGGGAGAAGGTACAATGATGCCACAGGATGCATCTG
Organism: Oophaga sylvatica; assembly: GCA_033576555.1. Classification (NCBI taxonomy): domain Eukaryota; kingdom Metazoa; phylum Chordata; class Amphibia; order Anura; family Dendrobatidae; genus Oophaga; species Oophaga sylvatica. The sequence goes on along the minus strand of JARQOD010000001.1, from coordinate 832,749,778 downwards.
GTGCAGCAGGCATACCTCCGGAATATATACATCCTACGCAACAGCATCTAAAACAACTGCCTCCGCATAGCGCAAGGAGACATCTAGCACATATCTGGGTTTTCAAAAACAATAAAAAATTATTTCTGCGTCAGTGTAAAAAAGCACTTTTTCCAAGTGGAGGGAGCTTAATGAAGTGCACCTTGAAGACCTCTGTTTTTAGATCTAGAGGGTCAGACATGTCTGCAATCCCTTTGAAAGTTGTGTTCTCAGACGTTACTTTGTACAGTGCTCTTGGTGGAACTGGGCGAATGGTGAGAGCACCTATCAAACACATTACACACACTTCATACATGACTCCAGCATTCCACAAGCCTCACATATCCGGAACTTTAGGGCTGCTGGCTCCGACTTTGCAGGTTCTCTTGGCAGGAGATCAAAGCAGCGAAGAGCAGGGAATGCAATCTCTTGCTCTGTTCTCCTATTCACCAGCTCTTATTCTCACTCCTCTCTCTTAGCAACCACCCCCTTCTGTTTCTCTAGTGCTTTATGTTATTACTTGCCTTATGTCCTCTTCCCTCTCATCAGTGCCATCCTCTAGAGGACCATTTATCCCTATAGCGCCGTCGCTATCCGCGGAGCATTACACATTAAGTAGAACAAGTACATAAAGTATATTTAGATCAAATGCACAAAGCGACATAAAATTCAGTTCACCCTGATGAAAAACACATCAGTGTATGAAAACAGATGCATGGGAAAAGTACAGCGGCTGCCGACTGCAACCGGTCTCCAGCTCTCATTTTTCAGAAGGCCTTTGGAAAACAAAAGCTGTAAACTAATTTGTAGTCATGGGAATCAGCTCCACTTTTCCCCTGAACTGGTACTGAGAAATCTCCGTTAACAGCCGTGCTGAAAACTAGGGGGCGATCTGCACTAGAAAAACTACACGCATATGCCCATTGTCGGACAGGGGTGCCAAGGGCCCACCAGTAACATTGACTTTGGGAGCCCACTTTTCACCTGCATACAAATATTATATGATCCTCGTTCACAAATTTACCTATATCTCTACATAATAATAACTGGGTAGTTTGGTTAATGAATGATGAGATGCTGCTTTTTTCTGTACAGAGTGAATCAAGTGAATTATGCCAAGTACTGCCCATACAGTGGGGTTTGCGTCCCAGATAGCATAGGGGCCCACCAGGGGATTCCCCAGTTACCCTATGGGCCAGTCCGAGTCTGGATTTAGCTCCATTAGTTGGATAATTTAGTAGTTAGACAGCTAGAACTTCCATTATAAAAACATCCTATAAGTTTTGGCATCTACATTCCTGAGTTCATTGGTTATCATTGGAAAATAAAGTACATTGGAAAATGGACTTTAATTTACAGAAGAAAAGTACAAGCGGCATGATAAAGAACCATTGATAAAGTGGTGATGGTGTTTAAATAGTTAATAAGGAGTTATTTTTCTGGTAATCCGCCTATGTTGTCAGGCTTTAGGGGAGCCCCAGGGAAGAAAGGTGGAGCAAAGGAAAAAAAAAAATCTTTTGAACTAATTTTCCACACAAGACGCTTTGCCTCTTAATTATGAATGAATTTGCAACAAGCACTGACGAGTACAAGGAGAGTCTATGAGAGCAGGTACAGCCAGGGGTGTAGGAAACATGGACTTGGGCTATACGTATGAGGATTTGATCATATTCTCTGTAGACTTATCTGGGTAATGGCAAAGGTATCCTGGTAGATGAAACATATCGGGGAGCGACAGCCTTCACAAAGGTCTAATTCACACGGGAATGTGATGGGATGTCAAGTTTATTCAGAAGCGGGGGACTCTCAGATGTTCTGATCTGTCTCAGATGTTCTGATCTGTCACATCAAGAATTTATAAGACCAAGATCATCAAAAACAGCTAAAGCTCAGAGCTTAGTGATAGGTGTCCACTGGGACCTATGGGTGTCACATTCAGTGAAGGAAGGCTAGAACGCCTTTGCTAACTGCATAAATAAGTTTGCCCAATAACTTAGCAATTCCATAAAAAAATCATAAACTCACAATAAGGATATAAAAAAATGACAGTTTAGTAAATATACTCAGACGATGATCACAGGTAACGTACTGGCGCGCCTCTTCGCTGCACTGTAGTCTTTTGTTCCAGTCAACCAGGCTGCAATCATTGGGCTCAGCTCACATCAAACCTGAGCCTTCCGTCATAGGAACGCCATTGGGGGGTATCCTAAACTATACAATTAACTTATGCCAGAGTATTAGTACACCGTGAAAATATGTCACTCACAGGCTTCAGTATTAAAAAAAAAAAAAAAAGAATAAATTTACCATTTGGTTAGGCTGCATCGAAATGCGCATTTGACTATGTCTTCTATATGGTTAAAAACTAGATATATCACCATATGCTGACCCAAAGGATGCCAAAATGACTCCTGATATCTGTTGAAGGGGGCACTGTGGATAGGTCCAGAATGTACACCAGCTATGTTGGCACCTAGCCAAACAGATGACATAAATGCAGGGTGAGCATTAACTGGACTGTGCACCCAAACAGAGACTCTGGTGAGGAGTAAAGATCCCTGCAAAAGAACAAAAAATATAAAATCCACACATGCAATTGTGGATGTGACTGTTCTACATATCAGACCATGATGGTATTCAGACTGAGGTCCATGAGAAAAATAGACCATGTGAATGCAGCACAGAGGCTAGCACTGGGTTCACGTGCTGTTTGTTTTGCACTTGAACAGACAGACCGAAAATATATTTGAAGGTAATAATAATAATAATAATAATAATCTTTATTTATATAGCGCCATCATATTCCGCAGCGCTTTACAGTTTAACAGTTTCAAAACACAAGTCATAAGTAACAACGTTAACAATACAGTAATTAAAGCAAAATAAGACGGCCCTGCTCGTGAGAGCTTACAATCTACAATGAGGTGGGGGAGATACAAAGTACAGGTGTTTATATACAATGGTGTATTTACAATGATGGTCCAGCCATCTTAAGGGAGTGAGGGATGGATGGAGATAGTGAATGGGCTACACACACACACACACTTACACAGAGAATGACTTTGATTAGTGAATGTGATAGGCCGCTCTGAACAGATGTGTTTTGAGGGAGCGCCTGAAACCATGCAAATTGTGGATAGTCCTAATTTCTTGGGGTAGAGCATTCCAGAGGATTGGCGCAGCGCGGGAGAAGTCTTGGAGTCGGGAGTGGGAGGTACGGATTAGTGCAGAGGTTAGTCGAAAGTCGTTTGCAGAGCGCAGCAGTCGGTTAGGCCGATAGATAGAAATGAGGGAGGAGATGTAGGGGGGTGCTGCTCTGTGGAGAGCTTTGTGGGTGAGAACCAGTACTTTGAATTGGATCCTATAATGAATGGGCAGCCAGTGTAAGGACTGGCGAAGAGCGGACGCGTCCGAGTACCGATTAGCCAGATGGATGACCCTGGCTGCTGCATTAAGGATGGACTGGAGAGGGGATAGTCGAGTAATGGGGAGGCCAAGTAATAGAGCGTTACAGTAGTCCAGGCGGGAGTGGATCAATGCTACAGTGAGGGTTTTTGTTGTTTCCATGGTGAGAAAAGGGCGGATTCTAGAGATGTTCTTTAGGTGTAGGCGGCAAGAGTGGGCAAGAGATTGTATATGGGAGGTGAAGGAGAGATTGGTGTCAAACATAACACCCAGACAGCGAGCCTGCTGCCGGGGTGTTATTATGGTGCCGCCCACTGAGAGGGAAATGTCAGATTTAGGGAGGTTAGTAGACGGCGGGAGCAGAAGAAGTTCAGTTTTGGAGAGGTTAAGTTTCAGATAGAGAGCAGACATGATGTTGGAGACTGCGGACAGACAGTCGGTGGCGTTCTGTAGTACAGCGGGGGTAAGGTCGGGGGATGAATTGTATAATTGTGTGTCATCAGCATAAAGATGGTACTGAAAGCCAAATCTGCTGATGGTCTGTCCAATTGGGGCGGTGTAGAGAGAGAAGAGAAGGGGGCCAAGGACTGAGCCCTGGGGTACACCGACAGTGAGAGGAAGAGGAGATGAAGTGGAGCCAGAGAACGAAACACTGAAGGAGTGGTCAGAAAGATAGGAGGAGAACCAGGAGCGAACAGTGTCCTTAATACCTAGTGACTGGAGCCTAGACAGTAGGAGACGGTGGTCAACCGTGTCGAAAGCTGCAGAAAGGTCGAGTAGAATGAGCAGAGAGTGGTCGCCGTTACGTTTTGCTGTCAGAAGGTCATTGGTCACTTTGATGAGTGCAGTTTCAGTCGAATGTAGGGGTCGGAAGCCGGACTGTGAAGGGTCTAGGAGGGAGTGAGTGGAGAGGTAACGGGTGAGGCGGGAGTAGACTAGGCGCTCCAAAAGTTTGGAGATGAAGGGGAGATTGGAGACCGGTCTGTAGTTGTTTGTGCAGGAAGGGTCAAGAGCGGGTTTCTTTAGTAGTGGAGTAATGATGGAGTGTTTGAAGGAGGATGGGAAAATGCCAGAGGAGAGTGAGAGATTGAAGATTGTAGTTAGGTGAGTTGTGACAACAGGAGAGAGAGACTGGAGGAGATGTGAGGGGATGGGGTCGGTAGTGCATGTAGTCGGACGAGAGGAAGAGAGGAGTCTGGAGACTTCTTCTTCTGTGATGGGATCAAATGTGGAAATTGAGCCAGGGGAAATGCAGGGAGGGATGGGAGTCACAGCACTTGGTGGTTGAGAGCAGATTTCCTGACGGATAGTATCTATTTTTTCTATAAAGTGGGAGGCCAGGTCGTTAGCACAAATGTCTGTGATAGGGGCTTGTGCTTTTGGCCTGAGGAGGGAGTGAAAAGTGTCAAAAAGTTTCTTGGGGTTGTTGGCTAGTGAGGAGATCAGGGTGGTGAAGTAGGTCTGTTTAGCGAGGTGAAGGGCTGCATTATAAGTTCTTAACATGAATTTAAAGTGGATGAAATCTTCTGGTGTGCGGGTTTTTCTCCATAGGCGTTCAGAACTCCTAGAGCATCGCTGGAGAAGGTGAGTTTGCGATGTGAGCCAGGGCTGTTTTACTGGTGTGAGCGGTGCTACTTGGTCAAGGGTGCTTCTAAGAGTGTCATTGTAGTGATGAACAGCCAGATCAGGACAAGAAAAAGAGGAGATTGGGGACAGCGAAGAGTGTAGGGAGTCTGAAAGTGTCTGAGGGTTAATGGCTTGTAGATTTCTGAATGTGTGGTAGGTAGAAGTTCGCTGGGGTGGTGGAGGATTTGTGACCCTTACAGTAAAGCCTCCCCACTCCTCCATACATAGAAGCACTCACCTGGTGCTACTGTGTTCTCTATGTGGGAAATGCCGCCAGACATCCTAAATTGGACATTCGGGATCCTCCCCTCCCCTGACATCATCTATCGGGGGACAGTCAGACATTAGACTTTCAGCCTAACCCATCAATACTGGCAGGCTCAGACGCTGTTAGTCTATTGTGTATGGGGGCCTTAAAGTGGTTGTCCAGCAAACAAAGTACATTTTAAAAATAGATCTTGGAATAAAAATAATTTCCACAAACAGATATGTTTAAATAAAATGTTCCTGTGCTGAGATATCTTATAAATGTGCCACTGCTGTGTACTGTGTAATGGCTGTGTCTCACCGTGCAGACACAGCCATTACACAGTACACAGTAGGGGCACATTTATAAGATATCTCAGCACAGGAACATTTTTTTTTAAAGGAATACAGTTGTGGAACTTATTATTTTTCCAAGATCTATTGATTAAAATGAAGTTTGTTAGTGGGAAAATCCCTTTAACATTCAATTATAGAGGGGGTAAATGATACAGCATTCACAAACACAATTCTAAATGCCAGCTTAATAGATCATCCTTAGTCTTGATGAGCCCAATATCTTAATTTTAGACTAGTAGTTTTAGAATAATATAGAAATATTTTGCTTTGAGGGATATCTGAATCTTCTGATGTTTTCTACTGTGATACTCCTGAATTTCTTCACTGTGTTATAATTAAATTGGAGAGGAAGAGAAGTGCACACAAAACAGAGCAACACCGTCTGGTAAGGGATCGGTATAATGGATGGTAGCACTCATCTAGGCAAAAAAACACCTATAAAGGCATGGAAAACCGCTGCTGCTGCCCGTGGCTGGAGGAAATAGTTTTTCACATAGGTCTAATGGCAAAAATGGAAGCGGCCATGTTTAGGCGGGCTGCGCTGCGGGAATGAAGAGCCTTCGTATTTCAAAATGTTTTTTTTTATTAATACCAAAGCGTTTCTGTGCTGAACCAGCACCTTTCTAAAGGTATAAAAAACAAGCGATCGTTAAATTGGTAACTAAAATATATTCATCAGAGGTTTCACTATGTATTATAGGAGGCTTAACAGTGGACTGGCCTGTCATAATGGAAAAATAAATCATTTATACATGGACATAAAACTACAACCTATTATATTGTGGTCGAGCTCTCAAATAAAAAATAAGAAGATGTTCACTCCATAATAACTCCATTACTGTCCCAGTGCTGTAAGCAAATAAGAATAAAAACAGTCTTTACGTAACTGCACAAAATAAAAGCATTACTGAGCCAAATATGCCTTGCACGAATAGGGCATTAACTGAACTTCAAGGACACTCAAAGTCCATGCACCCGGCCCTGTGCGCTGTTGCATCATCTTCCCTTCTTCTCAGCCTTGCATTTGCATTGATGTTCAGTGAAACCGGAGCAACACAACAAAAAACATCCTTTAGGCTGAGGTGTGGGGCATTTTATTATTGCGAGAAAAGTACAGAACCATCTACCACAATAAAAAAAATGATAACAGGAACTTAATGTATATAGTGTGCTGACGATCTATGGCTCTATCTAAATTAAAGGGAACCAGCAGGTCACCAGATTTTACCAATACAAAGTATGGCCGCCACCATTAACTGCATATGAGAATGCTGTAAAAATAAAAAAAATCCTCAATCCCTTTGGCAGATCCCAAAAAATATCTTTTATTATGCTCATGCATGGCGTGGTACGGTTTGATGGGCGCCTCCTCTCTTCCTGCAATCGATGTCCTTCTTCCGTCATTTTTTTACAGCATTCTAGTATGCAGTAAAAGATGTCTTAATGGTGGAGGCCATACTTTATATAGTGAAAACCTGGAGACAGGTTCCATTAAATTACATTTAAATAGCGTTGCCAAGGATAAATACCAATTCCCACAAGCGCTACATTTGCACTTGAAAGTAGGTTCAAACGTGGCATATAAACTGTGAATTTTCCTTCTGGATTTGGGGGTGAAAATCCACAGGTCATTACAGAATCAAAGTGGACGAGAATGGACCAAATCTCATCCGCATGCTGTAGAATAAACGTGGATTGGAATTTCAAATACGCTTTGGAATAATCTTCCTGTCGATTTCAATGAGAAATTTATATTGTGGTTCACACAGCAATTTTCTTTTGACATTTTTGTTCCAATGAGGCTTTGAAAATTCCGCCATGAAAAAAAAGTGACATTTCACTTATTTGAAACAGATTCCTTTCGAGATTGAAATGGTTGAAAACTTAACCCTGTACAGTCAGAAAGATTTTATTTTTAAAAAAATTGAGTCTGAGAAAAAAGTTTTTTGAAAACTTCAAAAACTCTTCATGTCTCAGATCTGAAAACCTAGCCTAACATCAGAGTTTGTACCAAACAAGAAAAAACAATGTAGCAAAGGCAAAAAATAAAAAATAAATATCAAAATAACGCATCTACAAAAAATGGGAGGATTTTTTGAAAAATATCATAATTTATTGCATATATAATAATAAAGACAAAGAAACAAGGTATAAACGTGATGTAGATAATACAAGCAGCAAACGGATATTGGCAAAAATATATTAAGGTGTTGAATATAGTGCCAAATAGACAGAGTAATAAGTCCCAGAGGTGTGCCACACCATGCCTGATAAGTTCAAGAGCCGAAAAAAATCAAAAATACATGACTTTGTGAGCAGGAAAACAGAAATCTGAAATAATATACACAAATAGACTGAAATCAGATTGTTTCCCAATTACAATTGCCTCCTGACGAAACCGAGGACGGTGAAACGCACGTCGGGGCTTTTCTACGGTCCCATCTGGTGCTGCTACACCTGACTATACCATGTCACAAGGTAATTGGTAATCCTTTCATTTTGAATGGCTGACATATATTATTGCCTTTTTCATTAGCCTTTTTAGGGGCCAGATCCTGCTGAATACTCTGGTAATTAGTTATGCAATCTCTGTCTCAATTATATACCTGAATTATTATGTGTCTGGCCTTTAAATTATTGATATTTGGGAAACAATCTGATATCAGTCTATTTGTGTATATTATTTCAGATTTCTGTTTCCCTGCTCACAAAGTCATGTATTTTTTGATTTTTTTCGGCTCTTGAACTTATCAGGCATGGTGTGGCACACCTCTGGGACTTATTACTCTGTCTATTTGGCACTATATTCAACACCTTAATATATTTTTGCCAATATCCGTTTGCTGCTTGTATTATCTACCTCATGTTTATACCTTGTTTCTTTGTTTTTATTATTATATATGCAATAAATTATGATATTTTTCAAAAAATCCTCCCATTTTTTGTAGATGCGTTATTTTGATATTTATTTTTTATTTTTTGCCTTTGCTACATTGTTTTTTCTTGTTTGGTACATATTTGGGTCCGGGAGGTAATTCCGATGGGCCACGGAGTTGTTGTTGGGTTTATACCATCAGAGTTTGATAGCAGCATTTTTTAAGGGTTAACAGCCGCGGGTGGATCGCAATTCCACCCGTGGCTGTTAGAAGCCCATGTCAGCTATTCAAAACAGCTGAATGTGCCGTAAAAGATGTGGGTTCAGCACCGGAGCCCACATCAAAGGGAGGGTGTACGACATCAGCATACTATTACATCCGATGTTGGAAAGGGGTTAAAGCATGAACCTACCCTAAAACGGGTCTTCTGGTTTAAATAAACCCTGTTAGGTCATGCTAAGCTAACAGAGACAGACTCCACTGCCTTCTATTCACTAGAGCAGTGTTGTAGACAGTGGCATAGCAGTTGTCACGATCAGGCACTGATCAGCGTTTGATCAAGTGTGTTCTGAGTGTCATCCAATTTTTTTGTACGTGGAGAAATTTAGGGGAAAAAAAATCACAGCTACTCGTTCGCGAAAAATTAGATGTGTGAATGAGGCCTTAGTTTGCAAAGAATATAACATTAGCTATCTACACTTAGATACTAGGGAACACATTTAAAAAAATAGAGAAAACCTTTTTTTTTTTTCCTAAAATCTTTGAAATGATTGCCATTAAATACCATACGGCCAGAATTCCTGTATGCATTTGTAGAAGCCTTATTATGGCAGAAAATATTAGAAAATTAGAAAACGTATATTTTGGAAAAAGAAAAGAAAATGCCTGCCAATGAGACCATATTGCCAGCAATCACATATTTTCTAACAGTCAAACAGTGGACTTCTTAACATATCAGACCTGAAATATTTGAGGAGATGGTGTAAAGTGACCTTCCCAAGTAGAGAAGGGGAGTCATAGGACTAGTCAATACCATCCTTTGTGTTGGTGTCCCTTGGTCATTGGCATCACACAGTGAATGCAGAGTGGAAGAATTCAGGTATGTAACACCTACTCTGCAAGTTTTAACAGTGCTGCTATCTTTTTTGCAAAGATTTCGCAATGATGCCGCTAGTAGACATACCATAGAAAAGAGAAGAATCCAAGAAACGTTCGTTTCATAATAAATTCTATCCAGATGCACAAAAGCCTGGTACAACTTACTATAAAATGAACACGTCAAACAATGTATCATGATGTAATGCAGATGATTAGCTATCGACACAGGGCATATTTTACACATATCTTACCAGATCTGCGAATGGACATCTACTAGCCTTACATTTTGTAACTACTGTACATTTCAGACAATTAATGTGTTCCATTCTTAAAAGGCAAGTTTGGAAGGGTAACAAACGTCTATCTAGCTGGATCTCTCCAGAGTAAAGGGCTAGAGTCACACCAGATGTCATCAGAAAGATCTTGGAAATCCACCCCCACTAATGCTTGGCTCGGCTGAGCATTCATAGGTTTGTAATGGGGGAGAGGAGTGTAAACTGTGGCCAGACACCTCTAGGAATAGCTCATCTTCCAGGAGAATAATTTACTCGAAATGTCCAAACCTTCTCTTCATCATCTGTGGCAAAGTCTCAGGCCTCCACCTCCACGAGATGGATGGCAAATCCCACCAAAAAAAAACATTGGATTCAGCTGATTTTACACAGCCGGACTTGTTGCAGACTTAACTTTCTATATCGAACATCTGCATCTAGGAACGACGCTAAAGAATGGGGTTTTATACAAAACTTTATATACAGAAAAAAAATCTGTAAATTTTAGGGCTTTAAAACATCAATGTTGGGCTCCCACCAACCTCCCCCCTAAGTGAATATCAAATTCCTAGTCAGAACATCCCAATTAAACATCTAAAGGACCAATATTACTACTAGAACATTATTTATTAACCCTCATACTGATTGTCATTACTCACATGAGTCACAATCCCTGCTGGGACCACAGTCTAATTTCCTTCAGTCACACACTACAGTCGGTTTCTTAGGTCACTTGGCTTCACATCAAAATTGTGTTTTAAGTGTGAGAGGAAACCAGAGGAACCAGGAAACCTATGCATTTGGATACAGATCCCCCAGGTTGGATACCGACAACAGTAGAAACCCATGAATAGAAAAATACCCATACCAATCAGGACAAATGGACTATTTTATCAATGACTTATTCGGAAGGAAAACCTTGCTAAGCATCCAAAATTCATTTCACCTAACAAGGATGGAGAAGACATAAACCTCCAAAACATGTTCATCCCATGCCACGATGCAATATTGGCCACAAAAGTTACACACTGCTATTACTTTTCAGAATTTGTGCATGATGCTAGAAAGTGTTTGAGAGCAGCATAATTATAATTAGTGACATGTCTGAACGCGACACTTATGGGAAGACAATGGACTGGAACACCTCGTCACCGATTCTATAGGTGCCACTATCAGCAGAGTTCTCCCAAGCTCCTCAGGCGACCCCAGCCTTGCTGGTGAGATGGGAGCGGTGAGAACACAGAGCAGAAGACAAGAGAACCCTGTTGGTTCTTGCAGCATTAACGGACGGGATTAATGATTAACAGATCAGAGGCAGTGGGTGGTTAATGTACAATTCACAGGTCATTCTGGCGGCACTGATGAAAGGAAAGGAAGCAGGCAGCACTCCCAACCTCTTCTGCTGCAAAGCATAAAGGAGAAATAAAAAGGAAAAGGGAAGGGGGGCTGGGACATTGGGTCAGTCACTACTGGATTCAGACCTTATGCCACTTGTATTTTATACAGATCATCTGGGGATTGTTCTATTACTATGCGGCTGGAAAAACATCTAGAATTCTATACATGATCAAGACTTTTAAGGGGGCGAACTCCAATAGTGATTTATCACCCATCCATAGGAGAAACATCTTCGATCCAGCGGATAAATGTCTAATCACTGGGAAGCCCACATCTGGGACCCCCATCCATCACAAGCTGTTCTCAGACCCCCCAATCCACTTCTCTTCATGTCAAGAGTTTTCATGGAGCATGCATCCAATGTCTATAGGGCTGATGGTCACAGCTGAATGTTGTTCTCGGCTTCCGTCCCATAAACAGTGATTGGAGTTGAACAGTGCATGTGCCACTTTCGTTCCATTCAAACTGGGGGAGGTCGGGAACCACGTTTTAGTGATGGAGGTTCCAGTGTGGGGTTTAGTTTACTATGTTTAGAACACATACACACAAATGTAAATGTCTTTTGTGGCGCAATCCCTATAACTATTATAACCTAGGGTAGAGATTGATGTGACTACGCATTGGTCATTCTTTTTTTTTTTTTTTTTGCAAACACACCATCTGAGACTACGCGATGGCTAATGCTTTGGTTGGCAGAATCTGGGAGGGAGGGGATAAAGCACATGCCCCCCAGAGAAGACTCTGGAGAAATACCAGCTGTGCTGCAAGCAGAGATTTCACATACTGTGCTTAAAAGCAACAAATATGAATATCTCTGCAATGGAGCAACGTAATGCAAAACCGTAAAGAGCGTCAGAATCAGGGAAGCTCAGGAATTTCTAAAATGTATTTAGCGCAATTGTTTTTAAGTGGTCAGTCCTAATTAATGCTGCTCTTAGATAGGGCAGCATGTACCTGGCGAAACATTTATTTTTGATCAAAAGACCCCTGTATAAAATACCTGTCTACCAATAATAATAATAAAGTCAGGGCAGTTTGCTACAGAGCTACTTACACCATATCCACATGTAGCAAACCTTGAGCTGTGAGAATTATTAGGTATGTACAGGTGTTCAGCCTTTGGTTGTATATAAGAAAGTTCCCATTCACTGCCAGCAAACATAGCCTCAAAATAGGATGAAAACACAAAAGTGTATTGAAAAAGTGCATAACCTTTTCGTACAATGATCTAGATATAGCAGACAGGAAAAGCAATTTAATATTGAAAAGTGTCTCCAAGCATATTTCAGAGTATAACCAGGGCTGTATTAGCCACTAGGCACAGGAAGGCGGGTGCCTAGGGCGGCAGGTTGCGGGGGGCGTAAAGGGAAAAAAAATATTTTCTTTTTAAACCCCTTTCCCCTTCACCAGGCCAAATAAACAAACCTACGTTTTCTTAAGAGGGTAGGGGGAATTCTAGGTGCCAGCGCAGGGAAAGCGGAGCACTACTTTTGGGGGAGCCACACTTGTGGGGGAGTTGTGAAAGGTAATGAGGGAACAGGGTACATATGGGATCGAGGGATATAGGCTGTGTAGAGTATGAGAGGTACAGATTTACAGGGGGGTGCAGACTGTGACAAATGGGTGCAAGGCTGCGTGATATAGAGGAGTGCAGGGTGCATGATAGAGGGGGAGGATGTATAATGGAGGGGAGCAGGGTGTATAAGAGGGGGCAGGGTGCATGAGATTGAGGGGTGTATGAGATACAGGAGGGAAGGGTAAATGATAGATGGGTGCATGAGACAGAGGGGGGCAGGGTGTATGAGATAGAGGGGGAAAGGGTGCATGATAGAGGGCTGTATGAGATAAAGAGAAAGTGTGCATGATAGAGTGGTGCATGAGACAGAGGAAGCGGGGTGCATGATGGAGGAGTGCATGAGATAGAAATAATACGGTATGTAGCATTATAGAAGGGTACATGAGATATAGGGGGGCATGATAGAGGGGGCAGGGTGCATGACAGAGGGGGCAGGGTGCATGACAGAGGGGGTACAGGGTGCATGAGAGAGGTATGTCGGGTGCATGATAGAGGGGTGAATGAGATAGAGGGGTACAGGGTGCATGAGATAGATGGGTGCAAGGGGGTGCAAGGGTGCGTGAGCTATGAGTGTGTGAGTAAGTGAGACAGGAGTGCAGACTAAGAAGTGCGTGGAGGTACACTGTGAGATAGAGGGGTGCAGACTGAGAGGACTGCGTGGGGGTACAGGCTATGTGGGATAGTGATATGCATAGGGGGTGCATTGTGTGTAGAATAGAGGGGTGTGTGTGGGTGCCGGGTGTGTGGGACATGGTTGCGAAAAAAAAACACGGATATGTGAACTGCCCTTTAGACTATAATGGGCATGTGTTTTATCGGTGAAAAATATAGATAGAACCCATATATGCACACTGACAGCTGCATGAGGTCTTAGCCTGACTTAAGCAATAGGGGGCGAGACTACTTAAAGTGCCTAAGGCAGCATGAATACCAAATACGGCCCTGAGTATAACGCGCATAAAATGTCGATATTTCTGCTTAAGACACAGGCCGCGGGTGATTAAGGACTTCTTTGAAACAAACGGCCAAGGACAGCTTCCCAGGGACCATGGTTACAATCGCTGAAGATACTTCAGTAAGAAACCCAGCAGCTTAGACAACACATAGCTGATGGAATGTAAAGACGAGCCAAGAGGGAAGTAGGCCTTGTGTGATCACCCGCTGTTCTCCCACTGAGATGGCTCTCAAATTCTTCTCTTTTAAATTACTTTACTTTTTCCCTTTCATCCTAATCAAAGACATTCTATGAAATCCTCAAGCCATCTCAAAACATAATGCTCTGAAGTGACACGAAAATCTGCTCTGTCTGCATTTTGAAAATAATAAAAATTCTAAGTAAGAAAACCACATTGCTAGGGCTTATCCCAAGTCTACTATCAGCGCTGGACGCCTGCCAGTTTACTGAATTTTCAATCATTTCTTGCACTTTTTTCTTCTACGATGTGTATAGCAAGTTAGACCACGGTGTCTGTTATATAATAAAATATATTTTTTGTATATGACAATTTGTAAGGCCTAATACATATCAATGTCAAAAAAACAGACATTCAAAGAGAGTCTGTTAGCATGTTTTTACATATGGAAGTAATAAAATGGCTGTGTAAGTGCATGTGCCCCAATAAAGCGTTGCCATTTTTTCTGTAGCAATCGGTTGAATCAGTTAAGTGAAATCTAGACTAAATACCATTCAGGCTAGAAATGCACTAGGGACGTGTGATTGCACTTTGGAAGAATCAACCCGGGTGCACTGACACGTCCCCAGGGCACTTCTGAACTGATATGCATATGGCTTCATTAGATTTCCGGCACTGCAGATCTTAACAGATAAGGTACAATTATTATTGAGTGACAAGCACCAATACAACCAAACTATTACTGCCATATGTAAATACGTACGTATTCACAGGTTCCCTTTTAATGCCTACATAACTGCTTTGTGGCATCCAGATCACTACATTGTAAAGAAAGTATGAATTACTTTGCATCACTCTCAGCTGTAATATGGATACATATGAATTTGGCCCAGATAAATCATTCATTGGAAAAGCTTCCAACCAGCGGTAAAAATGCAGATGACAGTTTTCAAGCAGAGATCACAATCACATCAGTCATAAAGAAATTTGGGATTTAATGTCCCTGCCAGTGTTTCAATAAATAATGCGCCAACGCGCCTTTCTCCATCAACATTTCTGTAGTTCAGTGGGAGATGTGGCAGACATATGGCTGTCTACTAGTAATGAGCGCAAGTGCTTGTTACTCCAGTTTGCCTATGGTGCTCTGGTATTCACCAAGTATCGTGGGTGCTCGAGTGACTTGATCAAGTCCCCGTGGCTGAATGTTTCACGGCTGTTAGACAGCTACAAAACATGCAGGAATTGCCTGACAACCATGGACAATTCCCACGTTTTGTGGCTGTCTAACAGCCACGAGACAAGCAACTGCGGGGATTCAAAGCATGTCACTCGAGCACCCGCGATACTTGGTGCATACCCGAGCACCCTAGGCTAACTGGAGTAACAAGCCCTTGTGTTCATCACTACTGTCTGCCACCCGAAACTCTAATCTACTCACACCGGCAGTGGCTACAATAAATGACTAATTTCTATACAAGACACAAGGGTTACGAAAAACTATCCCAACATGCTGAAGTAGTGATGTAATCCAACGCCAGCTACATTATATAAAGTGTCAGATTTCTGACGCAACTGCCTTGAAAAGAAAAAAGCCCAGGCTACTTTATCTTTATGAAACTGCCAAAAACGACGAGGTTGTAGTAGGTAAATGTGGATAAAATCCGTGCTGCTGTAACAAAAGACGGATCCAGATATATTTGTAATACTATATCTTTCTGTGGTAATTTCCTGAAGAAGAAGCCGTGAGCTTTGAAACGCGTTGAATAAACCACCAGAGTGAATTACAAATATATCTGGATCCGTCTTTTGTCACAGCAGCAGGGATTTTATCCACATTTATCTACTACGACGGTTCTGAGAGGTCGGGTTTGCGGACCTGTGGATCTGCAGCAGCTGATATCTACACGCTCTTACTCTGCACCATCAGGTGAGCAGTTTTCTTGCAGGGATTAAAATTAATCCTTGGGATAAGACCCTATTTGCACTTTTTTTTGTCTCCTAATTTTCTACTAGTAAAAAAGACTAGGTGTCATACTCAAGTTTAAGAATAAAAACAATAACAAATAAAACAAACAAAAAAAAAAAAACCAGGAAAAAGCTTGTATGTTTTCCCCGAGTTTGCGTGGGTTTCCTCCGGGTTCTCAGGTTTCCTCCCAAACTCCAAAGAAATAGTGATAGGGAATCTAGATTGCGAGCCCCATTGGGGTCAGTGCCAATAATGTCTGTAAAATGCTGTGGAATTAATGGTGCTATATAAGTGAGTAAAATAATTAAATAAATTTGGAAACAAAACAGAAACCTATGCGAGGTGAGACCAGTCATAGCATACGTCATATGATGCGCGGCTCGGGAGCCATCTGGATGAATGCAGTAGTCCATGTACTCAGCTTACACACCTATGTATCCTTCTTGGTGTGCCCGTAGTACAAAAGTGTTCCCAGACAATAAATTATATTTTGACTAATTCCTAATAAAAAAGGGCGAGGGGCACACAGCTATGCCTGGAGATGCATGAATGGGAATAAAATGAACGCATCCCTATGGTTGACTGTGAATGAGTGAGAATTTGTTTGAAGCCTTCTTGGGGGACACCTCTGTATTATTTGGATAAACACCCTGTAATCTCCCTTTCTTTTGCATATTCACAACTTGTGTGTGCAGGTGGGAATAACACTAGAGGCTTCTTAAGATACTGTAAAGACATGTAACTGAAGACTCTTTATTCTGCTGAAAAGAAAAAAACTAATCTGTTTTCTTTTGCCTGTGTCTTGTGGACGGGATATTTACTTGTCTGTGGCTCTCCCCGTTACACCTGGGCCCTTACTCTAAGCCGCAGAGGACACCGGGACTTGTTTGATTAAACTACAATGCAAAACAATAAAGTCAGTGGAACGTGTATAGGTGATAGAAGGTAAACCATGCATGGGGCAGCAGTAAAAGGAGGCTTTTGTGAGGGGATGAAATCACAGAACTTTTCAGAACTATTTAGCGCACAGAAGAGAATGAGGTTACAAACTACAAAAAAAACTCTAAATATTGGGGTTGCTGAAACATCTTGTCTGAACTGGCACCCAGTACTTGAATTAATTCCATAATTAAATCTGTAAATGTGAAGGTATAAAAACGGTACAAGTTGATGTTTGGTTTTGGAACTACATTTTGGAGATACTGAAGAAATGAATAGTCCTATGCAGTGATGCTACATGGCCATGAATTTACCAGTCACACATGACTAGTGGTTTGTCAATAGCAATCTATACATGATTCAACATCATTCATTAAAAGCTCATTCATTAGTAAATTAGGCCATGGAAATAAAATAAAGACTCGTTTTCCAGCTTGCACATAAATCAGGCTCTGCTCATTGACTGGAGAGGTAAACATTAAACTTATCTGATCCATTTTTAACCAAACTGGCATCAGGGTAAGGTCCCACAGGCTTTAAAGTGCTGCACATCAAAGATCTACTGTGGCAGGAGGCCCTTATACACATTGGATGGTTCGACGAATATCACATTCTACCCAAATATTTTTGGGCTCCACTCGATGCTCCGAAGAGTCCACCGCTCATTCAGACAGCAGCTAGTCCTCCCGTATTCAAGTACGTTTGTTTAAATCTATGAAAACGATCAGCTTTGCTAAAATGTAAAATGTCCGATATCTTCTTGTCCGATGTCGTGGCAGAAAAGTATCAGCAGAACAGCTCCTACACATTAGATAGTTGGCCAATCCCAATGAAATCGGCAGGTTCAGCAGACAGCAGTTTAATGTGTATGGCTACGTTAGCGGTTCTCTGAAAAATAGATTGATCATGTTCACAGAGCTCTGTTCAGATTCTGTAGACAAGGGACTATTCTCATCTCATTAGAGTTTCTTCTTAACGATTACTCTGTGGTCATACCAAATTTCGGCACGTTGGGTTCTATGTTGGTACATATATGGTACATATCAGTAGACCTGTACTTTCTGCTGATACATATAATTACTGAAAAGTAACTTCAGAGTCATTTATCAAAGTATTTTACTTTTGTCTTGAATTCTCATGGAGAACCCACTTGGGTTCACTCATCCCACACAATGTTTGCCAAAAGAACCAGGGGCTTTTTATAATAGCAGTTCAAATTATTTGTACAGTAAGCATTACTGACAGAATTCTCACAGTATGTATGTACTTAGCAAGGTCAGCCCAACTATGTATTGTAATACTGTACATATCCACAGTCAAGTAGTGAGGATAACACCTACCAAAAATCTGTAAGTAGATGGCATGCTTTAAAGATGGCACTTACCTTAGTGGTTGTTATTATCATGTCTACTGCCCTAAAACAATTGACGGAGATATAATTACCCATATTAAAAGAAAAAAAAATGTGTATGGTGTACAGCAATATTTCTAAGACCACTCTGAGAGAGAGAGAGAGACCTTGGATTCCGGATCAGTTTTCTGACGGATTTGTCAAAACACTGGTCCGGCTCCATAGACTTGCATTGTTTCCGGCCGCCTGAAGTGCCGATTCAGGCACTATCAGGCGGCTCCGGAAAAAACAAAAAACGTTGCAGCTAGCGTCTTGTCCGGCCGCCGGAATGTACATTTCCGACGGATCCGGCCAAAAACGGATGCAACGCCGGATCGCGCCTGATACAAAAAGCCTGAAGTGTGAAAGTAGCCTAAGCTGTACAGCGCCCCCAACATATTATATGGACACTCATCACAAGGGTAGTTTACATTGTAAAATTAATTCACTAATTAACTAGTCCTCCTCTTCACTCATGCAAATAAATAGTCACCAAACCCACAGATTTCGATCAGTACTGCGGACCCCCACCAATTTCGGGGTTAAGCCAACAGTTTTAATTCCAATAAAGACCCTTTTGACAGTTATCAAACTATGTATGTATATCTACAGAAAGCATCTTCACAAACGTATACTCCTTACCAATATAACAAAAAAATACAAAAATACTTAAAATCTATAAATTGAAAAATATTGCAATTTTTATTGTGTGGTTTGAAGATGAAAAATGATGATCGTGTCTAAACCTTTACTAAAATATGATGTGTACAGTCTGTCAGTGATATAAATGACAGTGTATAAATCTATTGTGTGAATTTGAGGTCTACAACATTTTACTTTTCTCTCAGACTTCCAAATCATGTAAAATATGCATATTTTTTATTCTGCTCAGATCCAGCAGGATGGCACATGTCCAAAGATTCATGTGTTTATTCCAAATGACCAGACTTCAATAGGCAGCAGTCATTTTTCAAATCAACTTCAAAAGGACCTTATCAAGACATAAAAAAAATCTCTTAATCTTCTCAGATACTGCCGAGGTCTAGTGAGGATTAGCAGCCTAACTTTTTAGATCTTGGGTAATACGTTGGGAAGAAAACATGTAAGGAAAGATCGAGAATAAATTGTAGTGATTAAAATAATATATACTAACTCTCTATGTGGATTCTAAACTGTACTCAATACTTTCATTAACCCGCTGAAAAATAATACAAATACAACTACCGTAATAGTATATTATTTTACAGCCGATTTCTATTGATAAGTTCATAATGCTTCATAATCTTCATGTCAAGTGGAAGTCGAGAGACCCTCAACCTATATAAATGGTCAGACATGCATAGCAAAATCGGTCGACCGTAATCCAACATGTATCAGGAGCTTCTTCTGCTGCTCGGGAGTGACAAGTCGCAGCCAATACGCGGATGTATGTAAAGTAAACTGGGCACTTGTACGTGAAAATGGTAGGTATTAATTTGTGCAGGCAATCCAAAACAGACGTTTCGGTCCTAAAATGGACCTTCTTCAGAAGAAACAGAACAAGTGAAGCTGCAGCTGCCTGTCGCTTTCGTTTTACCTACGCAATCTTTGTTACTGAAGAAGGTCCATTTTAGGACTGAAACGTATGTTTTGGATTGTGCCTGCACAAAGAAATATCTACTGTTTTCACATCCAAGTGCTAAGTTTACTTTACATACTTCTAGGCATATGATCTTACTGGGGCATCAAATACGGAAGTGTCGTGCTTTACTCTTCTATAAGGCAGAGACCTGTCAAAGCAAGGCAGGAAGCAGGGGGGTCCGCCTGTCTGACTAGTCTCCAGGGCGGTTCAGTCTCAACTGGCTTTTAAAGAATGTTTTTCTCTGAAGTACCACAGCAGTTCAGAGAATATACCAGGCTGAGATCATACAGCCAGTGCCCGACATATGCTGCTGGTGGATTGGGCAGCATGTATCAGCTGTCAGGTTCACTTTAGTTCTTCTGAAGGTTAGCTTTTCCCAGTGGATCTCTGTTTGAGATCCAGGGTAGCAGGGCCAGAAGTATCTACTCGCTGGTTACGTCTGCCTTACGCTGTGACTGATGGAAGTCAGTTGAATGGACCCATCCTAATTATGTAAATCCACTTAAGACCCCATACACGTTAGAAAACCGACAGATATCTGTCCTGGCTACACCATACCTAGGAACTATTGACTTGGCCAAGCACTCTTACGTTTTCTATGAGAGAGGTTCTGCCAGACTCCTGCAAGTGGCTCCTCTCGGAGAAGAAAAAAAAATGGATCGCCGGCTGAAATTCAGCAGACCAGATCCATCTGTCTCCTGACACAATCTATGGGGGAAGAGTCTGAAAGCCCACACATTAGCCTGTTGGCCATTCCTGCTAATATCAGCAAGTCTGGCTGAGTCTAATATATATTGGTGCCTTAAGATCTTATTGCATAGATTAAAAATGTTCCACTAATAATAATCTTTATATAGCGCTAACATATTCCGCAGCGCTTTACAGTTTTGCACACATTTTCATCGCTGTCCCCGATGGGGCTCACAATCTAAATTCCCTATCAGTATGTCTTTTGGAATGTGGGAGGAAACCGGAGTACCCGGAGGAAACCCACGCAAACACAGGGAGAGAACATACCAACTCCTTGCAGATGTTGTCCTTGGTGGGATTTGAACCCAGGACTCGAGCGCTGCAGTGCTAATCACTGAGCCACTGTGATGCCCAACAATGTTACATTACAGAATTATTCTCCACTTTTTTTTTCACAACAAAAATTTTCGACTATTAACAGACCGCAACGCAGCACAAGTAATTCAACAACTATGGTCTTCCAGAAAGCTCATAATAGCTGGTAGTCCGCTTGTGGCTAATGTGGAAATGTGAAAAATAGCCTCCCAAAACGTTGAGACAGTAATATAAAAATAGTATGGGATTGAGCCCACTTCTAAACGCACACACTAATCATTATTATTATTACTGCTACACACCTAAAATATCCAGGTACACTCGCTGCAGCATTAATGTATATAACTGCACATGAAGAATGTCAGCTTCTGTGTATTTCATAGAAAGAAGGCGTCTGAAATATTAAAAGACTCTCTTAGATGTGTAGCCGGCTAGGAGGTTATTTGAGGCCTAGGACGTATTAGATTACACAGAGCCCTTAGGCCTTAGGTTTCTCACACTGCCTGATAACTATTTATGTGCAGGAGAGATACAGGACAGACCGACTATCCCTTTCCTTCCTCAGCACGCTTTTTTATCTTGCTCTGTCCTTCATGGCCTGACCTTTTGTACTTTACAATGCAAAGGATCTCCAGTTATATACACTGCAACCTTGATAAAAGAGAAAAAACTAAAAGAGCGTTTCACATTGAATCATACCTATAGGAAAATATATGTAATTATTTATGGACTGTCAAACTTATAAAACAAAAATCTACGGTACATTACTCATTCAGGATGGCCATAAATGTTAAGCTGGACATAAAGATAGCGTGGAAAGAACGTTCATTTGGCAGACCGCAATCTCTTCTGACTTCCCCATACATATCTGTGTTGGGCTCGGCCAAGTGTTCAGGTGTTCTCAATGGAAGGAGAGTAAAAAGCCTTTTCTTCTTGAAATCAGTCATTGAAATTCCATCGGCCCAATACTTGTCTTCCCAGACGTCATGTGTTGGGAGAGAATCGGTAGGCACGCGTACACATCAGAAGATTGGCAATTCCTGCCTAAATGAGTAGGTTCAGACAACGTTTATCTAATATGCATGTGCGGCCTTCAGATCAGCTTTTTCCTAAGAGTTACATATACAGAAGTGCACTGGGCATGTATTTGTTCTGTATTTATAGTGTGGAAAAAGACGCTGTCAGACACGTTCAGTGGCAGCTTCTCTCTAGAGAGCGAAAGGATTAAAAATGGCCAATTCTTCTCTCCACTGACAGCATGTGATGGGAATGAGTCCAAAGGTCCCGATACACATTGGATGGTCCGGCTGTCGTTAATGTGTGTGGCGGGCCTTTACTACTACTAATGAAATCTATCCTAATATCATTCACGTCATCCTCCGTCACTAGAGAACGGTACCACTAACCGGAGATACAGTACTACAGTTTATATGACATATACGCTCTGTCAGCACTGACCAGATAGTGGGAACATGCACTGAGAGTTATTTTATATGTGTATTTCCATGAAGAATAACAGAGGAACACCACAATAAAGATTTCTAAGAGAAGATGCTTAAGCATTGCCATGTCATGGGGAATACAAGTATTTATAAGAACAGACATGCCGGAAGATCTAACAGGTCCCCTTTAACCACTGCAAGACAGCTTGTACAATTATCACGTCCAATACACAGACTGGATTAAAATGCTTACTTTATTAATCCATATTAAAGCTTGACGCCACTCGAAACGAACATTCAGGTGTAACTGCAGCTAATCCTAATATCACACTCACATAGTAAGCCGAGGTATATGGATTAGCTTGGTGGAGCTCCTTACACTGACAGAACCTAACAACACCTCTCCATACCTCACTTCCCTGTACCGAATTTCAGAAAAACACGAGAAAAATTACAAAATTAAAGTTCACTACCCCTGAAATTTTTACATTTTCAGTAGACTTTAACAGTTTCTAATTTCATCAGACTTTGCTAAAATTACCAGTACTTGTGCAGAAACTTGGTAATTTATGCTATGAGAGGAATATGCTTGTCTCTCCATTTATATAAAAATATATATATATATCACAAACCCTTTGCCCGTAAAGTTGAAAATTCATTTACAAATCTGACAACAGAGACTGTCAGCTTCCTGAGGTATACGTAAAAGTTTATGGAGAAGGGAAGGATGAGTAAATTGAGAGAAAAAGGCAAAGAGACAAACACAGACTGTGCTGTTACCTACTAGTAAAGTGTATATTTTACCTCAGAGAGGAATTCACAGCTACACTGCTCAGTACTACTCAATAATGTCCTCCATGCTGCTTCTGAACATGTGCTACAGAGAGACAGGAGAACAGGAGCTCCTCTTTTCTGTGTTCTGTATATAGAAAACTACTACTTTTCACTCACTAGCTCAGAAGCAAATGAAAATTAAAGAAGACCATGCAGATGGAAAAAATGGTGAAAAAAATGCACTGTATGATCTATATAATGGAAGAAACAGTTTTACTCCTCATGTAATCACAAGAGAGAATATTCTAAAATTCACCTTGTATAGTTTCATCAAACCTACACAAATAGGTAAAGTTTACATGTTTATGGGGTGGTCAGGCAAGATTACGGCAGACTGAAAAAGCAAACATTGTATATTGTGATCCTGCAGTCTCGAATTTTCTTCAATTCTTTGTACTTTCGTACATTTGGTAGATTAGTGAAAAGTACAGTCATGGACAAAAGTTTTGAGAATTACACAAATATTAATTTTTACAAAGTCTACTGCTTCATTTTTTCTAATGGCAATTTGCATATACTCCAGAATGTTATAAAGAGTGATCAGCTTAAAAGCAATTACTTGCAAAGTCAATATTTGGCTAGAAAATGAACTTTATCCCCCAAAACACATTTCAACATCATTGCAGCCCTGCCTTAAAAGGACCAGCTAACCTCTTTTCAGTGATTGCTCCATTAACACAGGTGTGGGTGTTGATGAGGACATGGCTGGAGATCAATCTGTCATGATTAAGTAAGAATGACACCACTGGACACTTTAAAAGGAGGCTGGTGCTTGGCATCATTGTTTCTCTTCTGTTAACCATGGTTATCTCTAAAGAAACACGTGCAGTCATCATTGCAATGCACAAAAATGGTCTAACAGGGAAGAGTATCGCAGCTAGAAAGATTGCACCTCAGTCAACAATCTATCGCATCATCAAGAACTTCAAGGAGAGAGGTTCCATTGTTGCCAAAAAGGCTCCAGGGCGCCCAAGAAAGACCAGCAAGCGCCAGGACCGTCTCTTAAAAGTGTTTCAGCTGCGGGATCGGGCTACCAGCAGTGCAGAGCTTGCTCAGGAATGGCAGCAGGCAGGTGTGAGTGCATCTGCACGCACTGTGAGGCGGAGACTCTTGGAGCAAGGCCTGGTCTCAAGGAGGGCAGCAAAGAAGCCACTTCTCTCCAGAAAAAACATCATGGACAGACTGATATTCTGCAAAAGGTACAGGCAATGGACTGCTGAGGACTGGGGTAAAGTTATTTTCTCTGATGAATCCCCTTTTCGATTGTTCGGGACATCAGGAAAACGCCTCATTGGGAGAAGACAAGGTGAGCGCTACCACCAGTCTTGTCTCATACCAACTGTTAAGCATCCTGAAACCATTCATGTGTGGGGTTGCTTCTCAGCCAAGGGAATCGGCTCTCTCACAGTCTTGCCTAAAAACACAGCCATGAATAAAGAATGGTACCAGAATGTCCTCCAAGAGCAACTTCTCCCAACCCTCCAAGAGCAGTTTGGCGATCAACAATGCCTTTTCCAGCATGATGCCATAAAGCAAAGGTGATAACTAAATGGCTCAGGGAACAAAACATAGAGATTTTGGGTCCATGGCCTGGAAACTCCCCAGATCTTAATCCCATTGAGAACTTGTGGTCAATCATCAAGAGACGGGTGGACAAACAAAAACCTAAAAATTCTGACAAAATGAAAGCATTGATTGTGCAAGAATGGACTGCTATCAGTCAGGATTTGGTCCAGAAGTTGATTGAGAGCATGCCAGGGAGAATTGCAGAGGTCCTGAAGAAGAAGGGTCAACACTGCAAATATTGACTTGCTGCATTAACTCATTCTAACTGTCAATATAAGCTTTTGTTACTCATATGTTTGCAATTATATTTCTGTCTGTGATAAAAGCATCTGTCAAACACACATAAAAACCAGAGGGCAGCAGATCATGTGAAAATATAATATTTGTGTCATTCTCAAAACTTTTGGCCATGACTGTAAATGACAATGAGAAAAGGATATGACTTCAGGACCAGACAACACAGAGATTGTTTGCTGTCTGTTACTGTGAAGATGCATATGCTAAGTATGAAATTGACATCCGGAAGAAGTGAAAGCAGCTGCTGCTCTCTAATTTTCTCCAGATGTCAACTACTTTCAGGCTAAGTTCACACGTTGCGGAATTGCCGCGGAAATTTCCGCGGCAATCCCGCACTTCTCTGCCGCGGAAAATACACATTTTTTTTGTATGCGTATTCCCGCCAGAAACTAGCGTTTTGCAAGCGTAATTAGCTTGCAGAATGCTAGCGTTTTCCTAGCGATCTGTAGCATCGCTAGGAAA
>JARQOD010000001.1:832688933-832724091 GCA_033576555.1 Oophaga sylvatica | reverse complement strand
CCTCCCCATCATCAATGCCTCCCCATCATCATCAATGCCTCCCCATCATCATCAATGCCTCCCCATTATCATCAATGCCTCCCCATCATCATCATCACTGCCCTCCCCCCACCACCATCACACAGACAGCACGGCAGCACACAAGCACTCTCTCACATACACACACAAAGCACCACACTACAACAACACACACACTGATACAGACACACACACATCTCACCTGTCCGGCGTCCGCACGCTCTCTGCCACAGCCGGCCGCTGAATGATGACGTCATTCAGCGGCGCTGCTGTGAGAGAAAGCGCAGGCGCCCCCTGGAGCCCGGAGCTGCGGTAGCGGAGGCACGGGGAGCGGTGAGTATTGTGCAAGCTGCTGCCGGGGCCCTGAGCAAGCGGGGGGGGGGCAGTGGCGGCGCTGACACCGCTCTCCTCCGCTAACGGGCGCCGGGGTACCCGACGGCGAGTGGGCCCCCCCGCCTGCTCAGGGCCCCGACAAACCCGGGCACCTGGCATGATTTTCTAGGCGCCACTGGCGACCTGGCTCCCGGGTTTGTCGAACCCTGCTGTACTTCATAGTCCTGGTTTGTACAATACATGAACTGGATGTTAAGAATAATTTTTCCCACTCCATTTGAAAAGTTGCATGGGTTTTAAGATTTGGTGTGAATATGGCCTCTGGAGGCTAGCTCGTGCTGCCTGTCATCTGCTCTGCATTCACTGTCTACCCCTGTTCATTCTCAGGTTGAGCCCTAAGGGTGAGTTTCCACGATCAGTAAACGCTGCGTGTTTGGCGCTGTGCGCTGGCGCAGCGCCAAACACGCAGCGTCCAGATGTTACAGCATAGTGGAGGGGATTTCAAGAAATCCCGTCTCCACTATGCGTAACAACACGCAGGCAGAAGACCTGCGTAAACGGACATGCGGCGCGTCTTTTCAGACCGCAGCATGTCCTCGCGTGTTGCGGCGACGGTGCGTCGCCCAACAGAATTTAACACAGGGCTATGTAGCCCTCCGTTCTTTCCGGAGGTGTTCCGGAGGTGTCCTGAACACCTCCGGAAAGAGCGCGCGTCAGAAAGGGGGCGGGGCTTAGACGGAGCGGAATTTCCGCTCCGTCCAAAGCGCTGTGGTTCCGGACCGTGGAACCACAGCCTAACAAAGCTCTCGCCTCTGTCCTCTCCTGCTTTTAAGCTGTAACATAATTAAATTAATACATTAATATCTAAAAATCATGGATTATTTGGTAAATATAGACCCCACACTTTTAGACCACAGGCTGAACAGATCTGAATTCAAGATTTTCGAATTTACACTGTAATAGTAATATTTTTCAATATGATCCCATTGCGATCCCAACTTGAATTTTGGTACAGATGTGGCTAGGAGCATTGCAGGCACATGTGCATTTTTTGAAATTTTTAAATTAAACGTTTTTTTTCGAAAATGCGTTTTAAAATTTTGCGTTCGCGTGGGTAAAATATTAACAAAGATACGCTTGTGACATATCTGGTGAAAGCTTGGTGAAAGTCTGTACAGTTCTGAGTAGAATGGTGTTTATTTTGTTTCTCTATCTTTTTTCTAGCCTGAGTTATGAGGAGAAATGTAAAGGCAGGCAACACCGAAATTCGCACTTTTTCCGAACTTTGAAAATCAATTAAAAAAATAAAAAATTTCTAGAGTTTTTTTTTCTTCACATTTTGCATTCTCTGACACACTATTATCAAATAACAAAATATCAAAAGAAAAATATAGAGGTAAAAATCATTGGTTCACTTGACATGGAATGACCCTACCGGGGGTGGTGGCTGCAGTGAAGCGGGGTCCCAGGGTCGCTGCTGGAAGAGGTAAGAGTGGAGCATTGCTGAACGCTGAAGGCTGGGATGAGGGGGTGTTCCGATGAGCGGTGCTGCGGGTGTTCGGTGGTGGTGGGGCTCTGCTGACATTTTGTGAAAGCCCAGAGCCCACGCACTTACATGGTTTACGGTGCGATGGACTTCGGGAAAATGGTTGCCAGGGCATGCACAGATGGAGATCTCTGCACCAAGATCTCCAACTGAGCCGCATCCGCGGACATTTTCCTGGAGACATCGCATAGAGGCAGGTGCAAATGGAGAGCTTGGCTTTCCTCCATCTGCGCCGAGTGAGAAGCCCAATCCCGGAAGAAGAATGGCAGCCTCCATATGCCACCGCAGGGCTATCGCTCGCCGCGTACCACCACCTCACACCGCAGGACCACCACACCACCGGGCCCACAGCATTGACCCCTCGGTAAGAAGTGTTCGAAGGTATTTATGCCAAAAGGAAAATGGAAAAAATGTTCTATGCATTGTGTACACCGTGGGTGGAGAGATGATGATCCCAAGAGGAGGATGTACTTCTGAGTATTTGTTGCTGATGTTTCTATAAGGAGGGGAGGGACGGGATGCACAGTAATTGAAAATATGTGACCTTGTTGGACATTGTAATGTCTGGATTCTGTTTCTTTGCTTGAATTTCGTTAATAAAAATCTATCTGATTAAAGAAAAAAAAAAGTGTTTGGTTTATAAGATCATAAAGGTGCATCTTATAATCTGAAAAATATAGTACTTCATTTTCTGGAATAATTTCAAGGGTGCCAACAGCCATGACTGTAAAAGACTCAGCTGACAAATCAGGACACATAAAATCATAGACTTTACATATAATAAAACATATGTTTAACCTTATGCCTTGGTTATACCTTTAATGCAGACCCTGGACATTCAGTCACTTAAAGGGTTATTTTACAAATAATTTTATGCTTAGTGAAATAAAGCACGCCGACAAGCCACCAGCAGGAATCCCTCCTTGCTTCCGATGAGAAGGATAATGAGAAGAAAAATGGGGAGCTAAAACATTAGTCTGAGCCATAGTAAGTATATAAATGTACAATCTCGGCACAGAAAAACTTTTTAATGAGTATTTACATTTTGGCACAGTATGTCAAGCCACACACCTTACCCTACTAAGTCAGACCTATTTCTCAAGCAATGTAAGACAGGTTTTTGGCACAACAGAGTTCTTTCCCTGTTTATCTTAGTAAAGTTCCCCCGTTATTTCCTGATATGTCCGCTGCGTCCAAAGCGCTGCCTTCTATTGAACGCAGGTGAATCCGCATGTGTTCATTGAACGATGCGGATTGACAGCATTCAATACATTTCTAGCGTCTCTGCAAGAAAAATTAACATGCTGTGGTCTTGAAAGACGCACCGCATGTCAGTCTCCACAGGTGATTCGCAGGCGACTATGGACACATAGTGGATATGGGATTAATAGAAATCCCATCCACTATGCTGTAAAATCACATAAATGAGCAACGTCAAACCTGCAGCAGTTCCTGATGATGGGCACTACGTTCCCATGACGAGACTACATTAGACTACGTTCCCATGATGAGCTTTTGGCGAGTTTTTGATGCTGCAGATTTTCTGCATCTATTAACTAAATTCAGTTACTTGCACTTTTTCATTGTGTTTTTGACTGCAGGTTTTTTTTAACGTGTTTTTATTGTATTTTTGATGCTTTTGTCTTTTGTTGGTGCGTCGTACTTTAAATATAGCTGCTTTCTTTTTGATACTTTATGGTATTTGACTGACAACTTTATTGACACAGTCATGTATGGATTACATGTGGTTTTGATGCGGTTCTGCTGCGGAAATGCACTAAAAACGTATGTGCTTTTTTTACTTGCGGATTTTCCGCACTGTATGCAAATCTATGAGAAAAATCTGCACATAAACCTTGAGTACCCAAGAGGGAAATTGACGTGTTGCAAATTTGAAACACGCACCATTTGTCAGTTTATAACGAGTAAAAAAAAAGCAAAAAAAAATCCCGTCCACTTTGCCGGAACTGTAAAACGAAAATGCGCAGTGTCGAAAACTGACCAGAAGCTCATTGTGGGCGCACAGCCTTAGAGAGTTGATTTGAGTAAAAAAACATACCGTACGTTGCAGAATTTTAAATTATACATTTTATTATGAAAACTGCATGTTTAATGTCTCTGCAAAACCGTTCATTAACTTATAAAACATACGCCCTCCAATCTGAAGGCAGCTTTTTCCACCATTGTTCCATCAATCATACGGTATAATTTGCAGGACATCTCATCTCAATCCTATTCAAGCTTTTAACTAAGGCTGTTAACATTTACAGAGATTTCCTAAGCTTGGAACTAGATAAAAGCCGACACAGGTTACAATGTCCAGAGATGAATATGCAATAAAGATAAGTGCTCCAGAGATGGCACCGTCACACATTTCTCCAGCGGCGTTCCTGTGTGCGTAGCTTTCAGATTCCCGCCATCTCAGACACACCTGAGAGAATACTTGGGGGGTTGTGTGGTTACATATATAAACACTCAATTCCTCTTTGACAAGTCTGGACATAGCTTGTCTTTTAGAATAGGCAATAGGAACATGGAGGGCCTCTCGACCCCCTCTCTCTGTGTTCCCACCCACCGCTGCTTACTGAACATCAAAGGCTTGATAACTCTGTAGAGGCAGGTGTCCTGGCTTCAGGGTGAAGCAAGAGAGAGAAAAGAAGACAGGAGCAGTATTCTCAACTGCAACTGTACATATTATATATACACACCCGCATAGAAGCTTCTAAGTAAAGCATTGAACCCACCAACCATTGCGAGACCAGATTTCACAAGGTAGAACTCCTCACTATCTGATGACTCATGCAAATTAAATATTCATAGATACATGGTATGTAATGGCCCTTTTACACAACGTGAAAATCGGCCATCCAACGCAAGAAGGCCATCACCCGACAAACAAGCAAGACACCCATTTGTCAGGTGAGCATCAAATCATCACATTATCGGCACCACATCGCCCCGAGCATTGTGCATGGGGTCAGAACCATCACATTAGCCAACATTTTGTCCCAATCACTGCTCGTCAGCCCATGAAACCAGCGTCGGAAAACTTTGATTGGCGCTCATGGCTGACTATGTAAATTGGTCATAAAATGTAAACATCTCCTCGGTTTCCATCAAAAATGGACAACTGCTGCAAAAAGAACCCTCAAAACGAGGATTTCTGCAACCCCTATTCAGATTACTGGTCTATTACTAACAATGATACACCACTTCTGCACATGATGGGATGTCAATGCACAGAAAACTTAATTTGTTGCTGCTACCATGGCAACCTAAGAGCAGTCATGTATTGCCTACAGTCAGTCATGACAAAAAAAAAAGTGAGTTTTTTTTAGAATTAAGGACATTTTCAATCTGCAATGTAACAAGTAATGCTTTCAGTACATCACCCCTTCGGAAACAATATATAAATCATACGTTAAAACATTTCCCTACAACATAGGCCTCTGAAATGCACAAAAAATACAAAAAAGTGTTAGAATGGTGACTATAGGGCAAGAAACTAGCTCAATATTTTTTAGTCTTGGCTAAACTCCCATAAAAACCCAGAGGGAAGTAAGCGGAAAAGGCATGAACATCAGATTTAATTGATTAAAGGAGTGAGGAAACCAAAAATAAATGTTATTCCCTGCCAAAAGTCTAAAACCAGAGTAATTACATATGAAAAATAGTGTGTGTTTCTTCTTCAGTACAAAAATGATGTGAGTGTACATGAACGCATATAATGCTGAAAATGCGCAGAGATTGGGTGTAGGGTCATTCTAGTGCAGTGTTCCCCCAACTCCAGTCCTCAAGAACCAACAGATCACACTCCGGACTGGAGTTGGGGGAACACTGCTCTAGTGATTACATAAAAAATCTCAACTTGCAATTTCCTAATACAATGTAAGCAAACAGCAGTTACGACAGCCTCTCGTCTGTCAATGCACAGCTAACAGAGTCACCAGTTAATTGATACATAAAGTACTGTTCATACTGGCATTGCGGCTTCCTTACCTTTCCCAACACAGTCAGACATGGTTTTGGATCCATTTCAGGCTGCTCAAGTTTCACCACTCCAACCCAGCCATACTCGTACAAATCTTCCTCATCGTTGTTATTGCAAAGTCCCAAAGGATGCATCTACGATAAAGGATGAAGGCAAAATTAGCAAGTGAAAAGCCATAAACAGAATACATATTCTGTTCTTCAGATAACAATGAAAAAACAACACACCTAATTGCCCAATTACACTGGCTGATAATCTGGAACAAGGATGCAGATTAAGTTTGCTTAGGAGTTGTCTCAGCAATATTCCATAATCCGTCCTAAATACATATGTAATGGGGTCTAAGTGTCCTAAAATACTGACGATCACAGTCTTAATTCATTTCCAGTGCTGCACCAGTCCTCTTCTGTCTGACATGACCGCTCTGCGGCTTTGCTCGCTCACACAGCATCTACTGTGTGGAGCGGTAGCATCTACTCTGTGGAGCGGTAGCATCTACTGTGTGGAGTGGTAACAACTATTGTGTGGAGCGGTAGCATCTACTGTGTGGAGCGGTAACAACTATTGTGTGGATCGGTAGCATCTACTCTGTGGAGCGGTAGCATCTACTGTGTGGATCGGTAACAACTATTTTGTGGAGCGGTAGCATCTACTGTGTGGAGTGGTAACAACTATTGTGTGGAGTGGTAGCATCTACTCTGTGGAGCAGTAGCATCTACTGTGTGGATCGGTAACAACTATTGTGTGGAGCGGTAGCATCTACTGTGTGGAGCGGTAGCATCTACTGTGTGGAGCGGTAGCATCTACTGTGTGGAGTGGTAACATCTACTGTGTGGAGTGGTAGCATCTACTGTGTGGAGTGGTACCATCTACTGCGTGGAGTGGTAGCATATACTGCGTGGAGTGGTAGCATCTATGTGTGGAGCGGTAGCATCTACTGTGTGAAGCGGTAGCATTTACTGTGTGGAGCGGTAGCATTTACTGTGTGGAGCGGTAGCATTTACTGTGTGGAGCGGTAGCATTTACTGTGTGGAGCAGTAGCTACTTTAAGTGTTAAGTCTATTAGGCTCAGAACGAAGCTCTATTGACTTACATTGAGAAAGCGACATCTGGTCCACACAAACCCCTGGGTGAGCGGATTTGTCTGATTTCAAGTCACGTGGGCCAGAAGAACAGAGCGTTGGAAACCGGGAAAGACAGCAATCTGCAAGTATTTTAATACCCTTATACACCATTACATACAACCCCAAATCAAAAAAAGTTGGCACGCACTGGAAAATGTAATGAAAACAATAATGCAATGATTTGGAAATCTCTTATAGTCATAGTTCATTCACAACAGAACATAGAAGAGAGATCAGAAGGGGAAGATTACACATTTCTATTTCATTTGAAAAAAAAATTTACTCACTTAGAAATTGATAGCAGCAACATATATCAAAAAAGTTGGGAGAGGAACATGTCTACTATTGTGTAGCATCTCCCCTTCTTTTTACAACAGTTTGTAAATGTCTGGAAAGTGAGGAGACTAATTGCTGCAGTTTTGGGAGAGGAATGTTATATTATTCTTGTCTGATGTAGTGTTTGAGCTACTCAAAAGCCCGGGGTAGTTTTTGCCGTTTTTTTTCCATTCCAAATGTTTTCTATTGGTGAAAGGTCTGGACTGTAGGCGGTCAGTTTATCACTCAAACTCCTCTTCCTTGAAATCATGCTGTTGTGATGGATGCAGTATGTGGTTTAGAATTGTCTTTAGAAATATACAAGGTCTTCCCTGAAATAGATGTCTGATTGGAAGAATAGGTAACTAATATACTCATGTATAAGCCGACCCGTGTATAAGCCG
The DNA here is from genome assembly GCA_033576555.1 of Oophaga sylvatica. Lineage (NCBI taxonomy): Eukaryota > Metazoa > Chordata > Amphibia > Anura > Dendrobatidae > Oophaga > Oophaga sylvatica. The sequence goes on along the minus strand of JARQOD010000001.1, from coordinate 832,716,360 downwards.
ACCCCCCTAATTTTGCCACAAAAAACTGGGAAAACTTATTGACTCGTGTATAAGCCTAGGGTGAAAAATGATTATGCCCCCATATGATGCTCCACAGATTATGCCCCCATATGCTCCAGATTATGCCCCCATATATTCCACAGATTATGCCCCGTATGATCCACAGATTATGCCCCCGTATGCTCCATATTATGCCCCCATATGCTCCAGATTATGCCCATATGTTCCACAGCTTATGCCCCATATGCTCCATATTATGCCCCCATATGCTCCAGATTATGCCCCATATGTTCCACAGCTTATGCCCCCATATGCTCCATATTATGCCCCCATATGCTCCATATTATGCCCCATATGTTCCACAGCTTATGCCCCCATATGCTCCATATTATGCCCCATATGCTCCATATTATGCCCCCATATGCTCCAGATTATGCCCCATATGTTCCACAGCTTTTGCCCCCATATGCTCCATATTATGCCCCCATATGATCCATATTATGCCCCATATGCTCCATATTATGCCCCATATTATGCACAATTATGCCCCATAGTATTAGGCCTCATATGCTGCTGCTGCTGCAAAAAAAAAAAAAAAAAATGACATACTCACCTCTCGTCGCTGGGGGCCAGGTGCCGGTGTCCTGAGCAGGCGGGGGTGTCACCGCTCGCTCAGGACCCCGGCACCTGAGATATTTACCTGTCCGTCGGTCCACAGCAGCGCACTGCTCCCTCGGTCCGACTCCTCTGTGTGTAAATGATCTGGCAGGGGGCGGGGCGCGCACTAACGACGTCATCGCGCCCTCTGCCTGATCATTTACACACAGAGGAGTCGGACCAAGGGATTAGTGCGCAGCGGTGGACCGAGGGACAGGTAAATATAACTATACTCACCCCTCCGCCGCGCGTCCTTGCAGTGTCTCCTCTTCTCCCGGCGCTCTCCGCAGCGCTTCAGTCCTGCAGCGGTCACGTGCTACCGCTCATTAAAGTCATGAATATGTGCATATTCATGACTTTAATGAGCGGTGCCATGTGACAGCTGCAGGAAGGAGCCGGAGATCGTGGGAGAAGCAGGGGGGCTGCAGAGACCGCGCCGGCGGAGGGGTAAGTATGATCCGACACCCCCCGCTTCCCCTCCCCCGCCGACCCCCGTATATGACCCGCGTATAAGCCGAGAGGGGGACTTTCAGCCCTAAAAAATGGGCTGAAAATCTCGGCTTATACATGGGTATATACGGTAAATACATATAGCTGAACCTCTGTACCTAAAACCTCTATATAATGCTCAGCATTGATTGCGTCTGTCAAGATGTGTAAGCTGCCCATGCCATAGGCACTAATGCCACCCCATACTAGCAGAGATGCAGGGTTTTGCACTGTGCAATAACATGGTGGATTATCCCTCTCCTCTTTAGTTCGAAGCATCTGACTACATAGCAGACTTCTATTTTGCACCAGTCTATTCGAAATGCAGAAATTCTGGATTGGGATAACACATGGCTTTTTTTTTTTGCATGATTGAGCTTTAACTTACATTTGTGGATGGCACGAGGAACTGTGCTCACACACAACGATTTCTGGAAATATTCCTGAGCCCATGCAGTGATTGGCAAGACTGAATCGTGCATATTTTTAATGCAGTGCCGAATGTGGGCCAATAGATAATGAGTATTCACTATTGATCGTTGGGTGGATTTCTCCAAAATCTCTTAATCTTCTGGTGATATTATGTACTATATATGATATTCAAAGTCTTTACAATTTTATGTTGGAAAATATTTTTCTGAAATTGCTACACAATTTTTACACGCAGCGGTTCACAGATTGGTGACCCTCTGACCATCTTTGCTTCATTTTGAGTTTGTCTGAAAAGAGGGACAGTGGTGCCAGCGCTGATTGAGCGCCAGGCATTACATGTCATTTCACCGCATCACAGCCCCAGGGAGAGCAAGTGCCGCCACCAAGTGAACAGGGCCGGCATGGAAGGTGGGTTTAGGGTTTATTATTTTATCGGGGCCTACCATTTAGTTTTGAGAACCCCTTCAGCTCTTGACCCAGCTGCTCCTTCCTCCACCCTGCCAGGGACTTTTACAGTGACTTATGACTCATGCAAGGAAAATTGACCTCCTGTTTCAACATAGAGCTTAGAAGGATTCAGCTAGTCTGTTTTTAATCATGTGATGTCATAGACCTAATGGAAAAGAGAAGAATGGACTAGGTAGAAAGGCAAAATGAGCAATTGTATGTATTTACACAGTGCTATATTATATGATGACTGCAATATATTAAGGTGATAAAAATTTGATTGGAGTGTTTCTTTAATCCTCTACTAATCCCTGCAGTTAATCACTGTCCACCAGAAAAGCAGTGATTATACTGATAAGTATGACTGTGTTCACACTTTGCAGATGTGGAGCATGTTTTTCTGCTGTTAAAGTTCATTCCGCAGTTACTATGACATGAACATGCAGTCTAAGGCCTCTTTCACACTTTCGTTGTGTGACGTCCGCCTAAGTGTGAAAATGGCGGATCCGTCAGAAAAGTGTAAAAACGGATGTAAAACTGGTCAGTTTTCTGACGGATCCGCCAAGAAGATTTCACCCGGAAATGAAGAAAATTTCGTTCCGGAAATGTAAGTCCGGAGAGAGAGAGAGAGAGAGAGAGACCCCGGACAGTGTTGTCAGCATTTTCAATGGTTTTCTATGGAGGCGACGGATCCGCGGGCGGATTCCGTCAAAGACGGATGCCAGCGGATCTGCCGCCCATAGGCGGCCATTATACAAAATGACGGATGCGGCGGATCCGCCATAGTCCGCCATTTTGGCGGACCAAAAAAACGTTGCATTGGACGTTTTCCTAAAATGACGGACGCCAATTTTTTGGCGGATCCATCAAAAAACGGACCTAACGGACGACCATCCGTCAAAATCCGTCACTAATGCAAGTCAATGTGAAAAAAACGGATCCGCCAAAAAAAATGGCGGATCCGGTTTTTTTACATTTTGACGGATTTTGGCTGACGTCGCACGACTGAAGTGTGAAAGAGGCCTAAAGGAGACAAATTAATTTAATGAATTGATAGATTGGTGGAATACTTGAAAAAAAGAGAAAATAAAATGTGAAGGGATTCATTTTAGTCCTTGTTTTGGTCTAAGTAGCGATCATCTCCACAAATGCAGAAAGGATTATTAATTATTTTGTTAATAATAACAACAATATTAGGCTTAACATAAAAAGTTATTTTCTTCTTCACCAATATTTAGGGGAAGATTTGCGCAAGATCAAAAAAGAAAAAAAGGGGAGAAGGGTGGGCAATCTTAAAGGGGCCTCAGAAGTTTCTTTGAAATGTTTGAGCCTTTAATCCGATTAGCTTGATAAAGACAAAACAAAGGGGGAAAAAAAGAGAGATTTGTGCATTGGGACGTTGGCAGGGAGAGTGCACAGGGTGAGGAGCCGAAACCGAGGCAAATTATTGTCCTCAAATCTTTCTCATGGGTCACAAATTTGTATGACAAGTTCCACTTTCATTTAAAATCTCCTTTATCCCCCAGTTATCAGCACAGACAGCTCTGCTATTGATCCAAGCATTCTCACCATATCAGCACCCCAATAGAAATTATACATAAACTCAGATATTTCCAATAGCAATTATTACTATGAACTTATGAAGGAGAGCACTATGCCTTGACCTATGCATCATTCATTTAGAACATGCATAAATCCGCAAGTTCCAACTAATCACATGAGCATGTTCTTGCGAAAATATGACACTATGCATCTGAAAGTCATTTTTAAAAAAATATTTCTTAAACTCTTGGGAGTTTTCTTTAATTTTAGATACATTAAATTAAATCTATAAAAAAGACACACATTATATAAGGTAGAAGTGGACAAAATACTGTAGAGTCTAGAACTTAGTAAAATGACTCCAGGAACCAACCTAAGCAGGACAAAATTATCATATACATCAATCTAAATGAACAACCACACATTTAGTAATGGGCACTATGCTTCAGCTGTAGGGTCAATTGTAAGATTAAAGATGGCCATCGACATTAGAATCTGCCGATTTTATCAGGCTTGGCAGACAGCCTAAAGTGTATGGGACAGCCTCCCGAATGCCCTCCAACAAGGAAAGAGGAACCAGACACACCACAAGACTACATCCCTCATAGTATAATGGGGTGTACATAGAACATGGTAATATCCCACTTTTAGGCCTTTAAAAGTTGGAGTATTTTATACAAAAAGTTATCCCATAAATAAGGTTCCATACTCCTTTGATACAATTCCCATTCAATGAGCCGACAATAAAATGAACACAGTAAAACTATTGTATTAAAAGGGGTTGGCCAAGACTTACGGCACACCTACACAGAGTAAAGATGACCAAATCTGCTGATAAATGTGGGATTGGCCAAAAGTCTAATGTGTATGGGAGCCTTCCAACTCTCATGTATATGGGGGAGTCGGGAGATGAGTGAGCACTTGGCCAACGGCTATTGCATGCCTGTGGCCAGCTTTAGATAGTGATGAGCTATCCTTTGGATAGTTCATCAAAATAAGATTTTTTGGTTGTTTGATCCTAAAAATAACACAAACAAAACACAGATGACATCAGTTCATTTTTTACATGTATGAGGAAAAAAAAATAGATGCCTGAATGGAGCCTAATTTTTTTCTTATATTCAGAAGACTCTATTACTCCACTTGGCTCAGTCCATCAATTCTGGCTTTGAGGGACTGAATATCATCACGTTTTAAACCAGTGATGGAATAACAGGAGACAAGCTTTTTAGGCATCTAGAAGGAAGATATACCTATATATAATCACTTTTGCCCAATACAACAAATTTGTCTCCTCCAAATCCAGGACCCCAAAGCAGCCCCACCACAGTGCCATCCACTCAGCTGATGCACTGCACAGAAGATACAAATGGTGATGGATCCGTAACCTACTAACCATTCATGACATACATGTAGATGCTATTTTATGACAAAATGGAAGGTGATGTTCACATTCAGTCAATGGAAAGTTTCTGCAAGACATTTCACACAAGTATTAAAGTTCATATCACTAGGTTTACACCGCAAATATTGTGTCCAGTTTCTTTTCATCTCAATATCGCGCTCACACAGAACAGCTCCGATCATCTTTTCACACCCAACTAAGACATGGTCAACAAACAGAAAATGACACTTAAAATCATTTCCTGTAAGTCACATTTGCAGACATTCCTCAAATGCCTAGAAAAATACTCAGACGAGTTCCTAAAACTGGAAATATAAACTACATGGCAAATGTTAAAAAAAAAAAATATATAGCAGGTAATATGGTGGCTTCTGAACTGAGAGTATGGTACATGGTACAAATTCTGCTACAAAAGAATTTTGGACAAATGGCAAAAAAAAAAATGGTGACCTCAATAAAAGGGGACAATTAGGTACCTGCACAACTGTTCGATGTATCAAATGATGACAATAATGGGTGCAAATTCAAAGATTTAAAATTTCCCTACAGATCAAAATTTTGATGTGTGTATGCTACTGATATCATAAGACTGTCCCACAAGCATTAATGACTGAAGACCACCTATATGTTCCTTAGGCGGATTGCCTTATTTGTTCAGACTCGGGTGCTAGATGTATCATATATATTGATTAATGTAAAGATCAAATCTAAGACATATCTAATTAGTGGCAAGAAAAATTACAAAAAAGCCAATGTACGAATTTTATAAAGACATGAGCAAGTCTTTATGTAAAGTGCTCATTGCTAATGCTCGTTTTATCAAATCCTTCTTTACTGTAAAGTTTTGAGTGTCCTCTTAAACACCGCAAGGGTTAATGGCGAGTAACCTGACTGGTTGGACACCTTATCAGTTTGTGCTGGCACTGCCAACACTGGGCCTTTATAAGGCATCCAAAGCACCTAGGGACAGGTACAATAATTACCATTGTCTTGTTGAGCTTGGAACTGAGCAGCATTAAAGAGACGCATATTTGTGTTCTACCCAATAATGTTTCCTTTTTATCATGTCCGCTGCCAGGACGGCTTTTTCATCGTAAGACAAAACATTTCCTCTTTATCACAATGGGCAGAGTTTGCTGCATTGTCTGAGATTAAACCTGTTATGGTACAAGGATTATGAGGAATTTTAATTATAAACCGGTGCTTCTCCATAATTCAAATTATAGGTGCAAGTAATCTAAAGATGGGATTGTAAACCACACAGAAAGCAAAACCCACCACACAACAGACCCACCACTGTCAAAGACATTTCAGGGAAGAAATAATTAAGGTTTGAGAGAATCTACCTCCTACTTTAAAATGAGACTTCGAAGGAGTCACCTGCTGCAGGTTGGCAAACATGTCCAATTGTCTATTTAGCTAAAAATCTATGCCATTATTAATGCACTTGCCTATTAAAGAAAATAAGAAAATAATAACAGGCAAGTAGTTCATAGAAACATAGAATGGTAGTTGGAAGGGACCTCCTGGGTTGTCTGGTCCAACACCCTGCTCAAAGCAGAAATCACTAAATCATCCCAGACAGATGTCTGTCCAGCCTCTGTTTGAAGACTTCCATTGAAGGAGAACGCACCACCTCTCGTGGCAGCCTGTTCCACTTATTTATTACTCTGTCAAAAAGTTTTTTCTAATATCTAATCTGTGTCTCCTCCCATTCAGTTTCATCCCATTGCTTCCAGTCTTTCCTTGTGCAAATGAGAATAAAGATGATCCTTCTACAATGTGACAGCCCTTGAGATATTTGTATACAGCTATTAAGTCTCATCTCAGTCTTCTTTTTTGCAAGCTAAACATTCCCAAATCCTGTAACCGTTCCTCATAGGACATGGTTTGCAGACCGGACACCATTCTGGTCGCTCTTCTCTGAACTTGATCCAGTTTGTTGATGTCTTTTTCAAAAAATGTGGTGCCCAAAACTGGACACAGTATTCCAGATGAGGTCTGACCAAAGAGGAGTAGAGGGCAATAATGACTTCACGTGATCTAGACTGTATGCTTCTGTTAATACATCCTAGAATTGTATTTGACTTTTTTGGCATGTTCAGTCTGTGATCCATTAGTATACCCAAGTCTTTTTTTCACATGTGCTGTTGCTTAGCCTTAAGGGGCCTTTACACATAGCGTTATTGCTAGCGATCTCGCTGCGTGTGTAATGTAGCAGCGACCGCCCCCCCGCTGGCTATCGCTGATCATGCTCGAATGCGCTGGTCCATTTTTCCATCGTTGGCGTCCCGCTGGCCAGCACTAATCACTGTGTTTGAAGCTTAAAAACAACGAGCGACCTCGTTAGCGACGCAGAGCTCAGCGACGCAGGTGTGACAAAGCTATGTTACAGGTCACGCCCCCTCTGCCCCTATTGGTGAGTACAGAGCTCCTAATGTGTGAAAATTGGGCGTCAACGCTGTAGCGCCTCCTTCCATTCTTTGTTCCTGTGCAGTTGATCGTATTAACCGGTTTGCCTTCTGCGTTCCCGTGTGAGTCGCTATAGCGTTGATATTTTAACTGAAATCACACCGCGGTTGTCTCAGCGTCCCTGTTTGAAACGCTGAAGTACGCCCACCGAGGTCGGAATCGGTGACAATAAAGTAGTGTGACAAGGACTCAACGACCTACGAGGTCGTTATGCAAATCGCTGATCTGTCTTGCGTCGTTGAGATCGGACTGTTTGAAAGCTAATTAGCGATCATGTAACGAAGCACCAGCGATCTTTGCCTGGTCGGATCTTTATCGTGATCACTGGTGCGTCGCTATGTGTGAAGAGGCCTTTATTCCTCACATTCTGTATATGCTTTTTTCATTTTTATTGCCCAGATATAGTACTTTGCATTTTTCCCTGTTAAAAACCATTCTGTTAGTTGATAACTACGTACCTGTTCCATCCAGCTGTCAATCAACATGACATCAGTTGTGAAACCTCGTCAATAGAGCATAGCCACCGCTCTGTCGACATGACATAAGCAGAAGCTGCTGAATCGCTGGCAGGAGCAGTCTGTTACCACTCTGTGCTGGCAGGGATCGATGCCTGGCACAACTGATGTAAAGTTAGCAGCTATCTGCCTGTTAGTTCTTAGGCCCGTAGTAAGAAAGTACATAGTCCTGGATAACCCCTTTAAGGCTTTAGGTCTGACTGAAGGTCCAAGCCATCGGAGATGCGTAATCCTTTTTGCAAATTTACGGAGTTACATTGTCCTTTTTACCAAGTTCTTGATGCAAGCAAAAATAAGAAACGACACAAAGCTACAAAGGTTTTTCCTTTACACTTTTCCTGATAAAAATATTTGGATGGATCCACAATGTACATTTCTGATACATAATTTTTACACTAGCAAATCAGCAGGGGCAAAGTCACCAAGTGGTGCAGATTTTTGCTGTGGAAATTCTGCAGATTTAATGAAAGATTTTACACTGAAAAATCTGCATAAATTATTAGCAAGCTGCGGATTTTTTCACCAATGAGAGAGAAATTTCATAAAATCACACACGAAGATTCTGTAATATAGGCAGCAAATTTTTCATTTGCTGAATATGAAACTTGTAAGAACAAACTCTTATTCCTAGATGATTTTGTTTTTTAAAAAAAATAATAAAATGCCCTCAATGTTAATCTGTCTCTAAATCATAGGATAATAAATACTAAACTCAGCCTTAAAAAAAAAAATAAAGATTTTTTTTTTCTGTGATGTGTGTATCTATACTTTAGTTGCATGAAGACAATCCATGTTAGATATGTATGGTCCCCATTATACCAGAAGAACTGCAGCTTGAATTAAGGAGTGGTTGGACTTGCAGTTGTCAGCATCCTTGTTTTACATGGCATAAAACCAAAACAAAAGAAATGAATGGAATGAGGTGCTGCCAGCTGCAGCTAACAAGTGTCACTCCGGGCAATGTGAGTGGAAGGCGGACGGTAAGGGATGATATGACACATAATGATGGTAATGACGGTACATGGTAATACTTTCTCCTGACGAAAACCAACCTAGATGCATTTTCCTATGTGGCGTAATATATCTACAAGTTTCACAGTCTGATTTCCGGATCATTTGCACCTGACCCAAGCTCAACAGCTTCATGTGTGACTATGAGGTTGCTGAGTTTGGGTCAAGAAATGATGAAGCTTGGGTGTGTGAAACCGGACTACCATGTCTCAATTCCACCAGCAAGCCTATAAAAGTGTTTGGCACACATTACCACCACCAGGTTGGATATGTCTGGTATCAGAAACATGTAAACGTAACGTGGTAATGGGGCGATTCATGATTCGGGATCCAGATGTAAAGGCGATCTCTGTTGGTCTCCCAACATCAGACTACAATCAATTTCTTTTTAGAACATTCGTGTTAATATAGTTCTAGTTAATGACTAGTAGATACATGTACTGTCAAAGGGTACAATTTTTTATAAAAATGAAATACCCATCTTAATACAATAATTTAGCTTGATGTTTGAGAGTTTAATGTTGGAGCCTGGTATGGGAACATAACGTATGGTGTAGGCCTCATCCACACGATAGTGCGGAGTAGAGGAGTTTGGATGGAGTTACAACCTCCTGTACACAGTTCTGTGACAGTACAGTGTGGCCCATTACAATGGAGCCTCAGGGACTTCAATGAAATTGGATGCATACGTAGGTAAAGACACACACATAAAGTACTATGTAACATTTTTTGGACATCGGCCTAAAACTTATGCAAAGCAAAAATGCTTTAAAAAATAGAAATATTAATAGTATATTATTATAAACTCAAAAAGAATGAACAAGAGAGATCAGAATCAAATCAATATTTGGTGTGACCACCCTTTGTCTTCAAAACTTCATGAAAGAATCCGTTTTTCTTTTTAGAATTGCACACAATTTTTAAAGAAGCTCGGCAGGAAGGTTGATCCAAACATCTTGCAGATCTAACCACAGATCTTCTGGGGATGTAGCCTGGCGCAAATCCTTCTGTCTCTTTATATAATCCAATATAGAATCAATGATGTTGAGAGCAGAGGTCTTTGGGGGCCATATAATCCCTTCCAGGACTCCTTGTTTTTCTTTATGCTGAAGACAGTTATCAATGACATCGGCTGTATGTTCTGGGCCGATGTCCTGCTGCAGAATAAATTTGGAGCAAATCAGAGGCCTCACTAATGGTATTGTATCTGTCTGCAATTCTCAGCATTGAAGATACCATTAATCCTGACCAAATTCACAAATCAATTTTCTGAACAACAAATGTGCAAAAAACCTCCACGAGAAAAGTAAGTGAATCATTGAACTCATCACGTAAATAAAGACACTCTGGTCATATCTCTGTGGACGCCGATCCAGCTGCTGACTTGCAATACAACGTAAGGAAAAAGAAAGTATAATGGCGCATCCACTTGCAAGTATGATATACAATAAAAAATATTATATTGCGGTACAATGTTAGCCAGAAAATCGATTTAAATACTTTTATGCCCCTAAAAAGACAAAAGTAAAGGAGTGATACCTTTATTGGCTAACCGAAAAAATTACATTTGCAAGGTTTCATAGCACAGAGGCTCCGTCATCAGGCATTAATATTAAAGGTATCACTCCTAGAATACTTTTGTCTTTTTTAAGGAATAAAAGTATTTACACCCACTTGTAAGTAAAAACACAAATGTCTTTATTTCAAATCCAAAAAAATGTTAATCATGGTGTCTAGATACAAATATCTATTGATGCGTTCCTGTAGTTAAACACACCTTCAGTCACAGAGATGAGTAACATTTTAGATTTGAAATTAAGCTTGTGTTTTTACCTACAAGTGGATGTGCCATTAGCCTCCACCATGCTTCACTGTTGCCACTGTTGCAATACTCCTCATTGTGCCACTCTTCAGCCCTTCACAAAAACTGTTACAGCCAAAAGCAGTGCGGTGGCTCAGTGGTTAGCACTGTAGCCTTGCAGTGCTGGAGTCCTGGGTTCAAATCCCACCAAGGACAACATCTGCAAGGAGCTTGTATGTTCTCCCCGTGTTTGCGTGGGTTTCCTCCGGGTTCTCCAGTTTCCTCCCACACTCCAAAAAACATACTGATAGGGAATTTAGATTGTGAGCCCCATCGGGGACAGCAACGATAATGTGTGCAAACTGTAAATTGCTGCGGAATATGTTAGCGCTATATAAAAATAAAGATTATTATTTCACATTTTGACACAATTTCTGAGCATCTGCTGCCAACTTTCTGAACCCCAGTGCCTATAGTGTCTTACATATTTCAGTCACTTGGCCTTGTTTCCAACATGGAAGGTATAGATTTGAGCCACAATTCTTCCATGGATCCCACTGGCCATACTTCTCCAAACAGTAGATGGGTGTAGCTGTGTCCTGCTAGCTGCTATCAGTTCTGAGCTGATGGCACTGTGGCACGTTTCAAATAGAAGTAAGCATGATGTGTCTTTCATATGCTGCACTAAGTTTCCAAAACTGACCATTAAGACAATGGTCCTCAACACTGCCCATTTTTTGGTGTCCTCACTGTTGAGAAATACAGGCGGATACTTATTCATCATGGAATACCATCAGGAAAGTATCTAATTGGCTCCAAATTTACTCGGCAAAAGGACAATGACCCCAAACATATAGTCAATGTCATTAACAACTATCTTCAGAATAAAGGAGAAAAAGGAGCCCCAGAAGTGATCTCATTGACCCCCCAGAGTCCTCATCTCAACAACAGAGTCTGTGCCTACAACAACTGAAGATCTGTTTTTAGTTCCCCAACAGGTTTGCAACAACCTCCCTACGGAGTTCCTTTAAAAAGTGTGACCAAGTGTACCTAGAATTGATGTTGTATCAAACTCAAAGGGTGCTCACACCAATTATTGATATTATTTAGATTTTTCTTTTTTATTAATTTCACTTTTGTTTTAATTGATGAAAATAAACTATTAGGCTTAGTGCACACATCAGGAATTTTCGTGTTTTTTTTTGCGTTTTTACCGGCGGAAAAAACGCGAAAAAAACGCAAGCATTAAGCATCCTATTCATTTAAATGGATTCCGCAATTTTTGTGCACATGCAGCGTTTTTTTCCGCGAAAAAAACGCTTTGCAGAAAAAAAAGCAACATGTTCATTAATTTCGCGTAATCGCTGCGAATCCACCGCCATAGGAATGCATTGAACCGCTTACTTTCCGCATGTGGCTATGCCCACCATGCGCAAAGTAAGCGGTTCATGTGCGGATGGTACCCAGGGTCTGGAGGAGAGGAGACTCTGCTCCAGGTCCTGGGTACCATATCCCTGTTAAAATAATAATAAAAATAAAAAATAATGATATTCTCACCTTCCGGCGGCCCCCGCAGCTTTCCCGCTCCTCAGCGACGCTACCGGCCAATCCCGTTCCCAGTAATGCATTGCGAGAATCACCCCAGATGACGTAGATGTCTCGCGTGATGCTACGTCATCGGGGTCATTGTCGCTATGCAGGCCGCCGGAAGGTGAGAATATCACGATTTATTATTATTTTTTTTTATTACTTTTACATTAGATCTTTTCACTATTGATGCGGCATAGGCGGCATCAATAGTAAAAAGTTGGTCACACGTGTCATACACTATGTGTGACTCGTGTGACCAACCTGTCAATCAGTTTTCCAAGCGATGCTACAAATCGCTAGGAAAACGCTAGCATTCTGCAAGCTAATTACGCTTGCAAAACGCTAGTTTCTGGCGGGAATACGCATACCTATAAAAATGCGTATTTCCTGTGGCAGAGAAGTGTGGGATTGTCATGAAAATTTCCGCGGCAATTCCGCAACATGTGAACTTAGCCTTAACACTTCTATTTTGAAGCATTCTTAATTTGAAGCATTTTTTCCACATCTGCCTAGATCTTTTGCACACTACATACCAGGGTGGATAAAAATCAATGATTTTTTTAAAAAAATCAAAAAAATCGGATTTTTTTGATTTAAATCGGATTTTTTTGATTTAAATCAGATTTTTTTGATTTAAATCAGATTTTTTTCAATAAACTGCTTTTTGAGGAAAATATTTTACCATCCAAAGGTTCTTCCATCATGAGATAAAGCTGAGTTGTTTAACTCAGTAGAATAAAGGCTGTATATGTGTAACATTCACAATGCCATGCTCTTCCAGAGGTTTCTGTAGGATTAGTGCCAGTGGGCAGTTTCTCTCCTATATTATCACAGACGCTCGCTTTACTTACGCAGTTCTCAAAAATGAATTTGACTCCGCAGAGGTCCCAGCCTCTTCTTCACGGCAAAAATGTTACAACATGAACAGAGTTGAGAAAAAGACCTTAATCCTATTGTTCTACAAACCTATATGAATACAGAATCAACCCCTTCAGTGCCAAGTCCAAGAAGTTAGACAATATGTTTCTGATTGTTTGGAGTGGAATAGATCTGCACAACACAAGAAGAATGTGAATCTAAGTGTGAGGAGGAGGAAGGGCAAGCAGACAAGAAAATGAAAGTGAAACTTTGAGCACAATACTGCAGCATAGCCACAGACAGACAAGTCAGGTCAGGATTATTTTTCTCCTTCCTAAGTACAACAGAACAGTGGTGTCCAAATATGAATGATTAACCCATTAAACTGGGGAGAAAAAAGTAATATAAAAAGTGATTCTAAAAATCTTCATCTACTTGCATGTTAAAGTAGCAAGAACTAGTTTAGGTAGAAACTTTGATTTAAATCACTGATTTAAATCAAGCCTTACTGACTAGTGATTTAAATCGTGATTTAAATCGTGATTTAAATCAGTTTGATTTAAATCAAATCCACCCTGCTACATACCATGATATAAATGACGACCGGATGAATACATCGTTATTCAGCAATCTCTTATTGTGTTTTTAAAAAGGAAAAGCAGAGATAGCTTAACTCCTGAATAACAAAAGGGTCGGACATTAAAATTTAAAAGCCTGAACTCTAACCTCCCTAACATCATCTGTTGGGGGAAGAGTTGGGAGGTTCCGGGTACATATCAGACTAGCACAAATATATGCGAATTTGACCAACTTTACTCTAATCTGTATGGGGGCCCCATTCACGTTCCTTGGTGCCTTCTTCAGCACCATACAAAACATAATACAACAGTGTGCATGGTGCTTAAGGATATTTTCACACATTATAGACACATTCGATCCAAATCCATAGGGAAATCCATACATTTTCTGGCCGTCTGACCTGTGAACTAGCAGCATCTTTTCTGAAAAAAGAAAAGCCTCTGCTGGCAAATCCTCCACTTATCACAAGGCTTCCATGCCAGTCTAAGTGCATCCTGGTTCCCTTGCTTGATCTACCCCATGTGACCACTTCACTATTTGATAGACTATGGTGGTCACATGGGTTAGGACGTTACCACAATGCACAGAAATACACAGCAAATGGCATGGAAGCCCTGCTTTAACCAGATGAAGAACCAGCAAAGGCAAAAAAAATTACCCAGGTTAAACTAGCATACTGCGGACTGAATTTACGGCCTAGGAATAAAAGCAATGTATGGATGGGATTTAAAAAAAAAATCTCTGCACATTGCTAGCACTGTGTTCTGCTGCAAACTTTTCATACGAAGACAATAACTAAAACTCCATAGCAAACACTCCTAACCAAGTAAATGCCGTATGTACTAAATAGCTTTCTTGAGGTGGTGCTGTGTACGCAGATGGTTTATTACAACATAGTACTTTGATTTACTTAATGAGTCCTGTACCTGACTGTAAGATCTCGGCAACGTAGACTAATTAAAATGAAATACAAAGCATTCATATGCTAGAAAGTAGAGCTGAGAAGAAAGATTCGATCTTGGTAGTCCAGTGGTTGTTCGTGGCTGCTGGATCAGAGCCCTACAAGCCTCCTACCTGTATCCCCAATGCCACTCCTGATTAGAATGGCAACGCTACATCATATCCCAACAATGACGTTGCATCAAGCCTCCTAATATGTAAAGGTTCCAAGGATGCCGTCAGGTCGGAGGACGTTCACAGGGCTCTGGTATTGGTGGCCATCGACTACAAACATGGCCACTGGACCACAATCCTGCAATTTTTTTTACCCAACTTTACTAGAAACTCTTCTATGTAAATTAAAAAAAAAAACTTAATTATTGAATTCTACAACCATAATACGGCTCTGCTGCATTCATGAGGTCTCACAAAATCAAAGCAAATGCTATGTTCATGACCAAGGACAGACATCTACAGACACTTTCCATATTGCTGAAACTCAAGGACTCTTGCTACAATTTCAAAAAGCAAAATCCCAATTAATATTTCTTAAATTTATTATCTGCCAAACAAATTTGGAGTGAGGAGCAAACTTTTTGTACTGGATTTAGATGTGGGCTACCCTAATTGAATCGCAAGTTAGCACGCTGTGTGCACTCAAACTTCTCAATGTCTCTTCATTTAAGAAAAATACAAGATAATTTAAAAAAAAAAAAAAATGATGGACCTGCACAGTTAAAAGCCAAATATGGCAGCCCTAAAACCACTTGGAGACATACAGTGTTGACCATTGAATTAAACTTAATAAATAATAATGATGGAACAAAATCAATACAAGTAAATTCTTAGGCAAATACGCCTATAATAAATAGGAAAAATGTATGCGACTCCCAATTTTCTAGAGCCCATTGCAATCATAAAAGTCTAACAAAGAAGTTTACCAATCATAAAATACATGTAAAAATAAAACCCAAGTGGATAACGATAATGTGCCAGTGGAGAGAACTGGACCCCGATGTGTGCTTCATGCTAGCTTATGGTGTACCTTAGTTGTTAGAACATATATTATATATACACACATGGGGACAAATCAGTATTTATGAATAATAACAACACCCACTAGGTCATTGTGCATCCCCAGATACTTCCATGCACGTCATTTCCCCCAAAATGTCACAAGGGTTTTATTCTATCTTTTTTGCTTTCTTAGGTGGACATGTACACTAATTTTGACTTTTCATTGAAATGCAGATATTAGTGCGGCGATGCTTTTATAACAAATGAAAAGATAAATGAGAAAACCTTTGAAAAAGAGCACATGGGACTCTGCGCGAAAGAGAATGTTGAGACTGATACATCAAAATGTGCATGCGTAAAAAGAAATCGAGATAACTAAAACACAAGCAGCACAGTCTCCCGGGAGGAAATCATTTTCATCTCCGCTAAACAAAAGATTGCTTATTCACTGAGTGACTTGTAATTAACTGGTTTTAAAAGGCTCAAGCCCAACGAGCAAGGAATAAAGAAATAACATGACAATGTGACCTGGCGCTAAAGCCAAACTTTGATCACTCGGAGACAATGTCAGCAGATAAACGATGTTATGACCTACTAGTTCAACATTAGTGCGCCTCCCCAGGACTGTAAAGTTTGCTAAAGAGATCAGTACATCCACCTATTCGGTAATATATAATATTACCTATTTGATGCAAAAGTTTTCTCAGTGGCACCAAATACGGCATGACGGCTACAAGTACCGACCAATAGGTGTACATTAAAAATATGAATTGATGAAGAGTCCATATTGATTAGCAGATCTGCTACTCACAGCAATCTGAAGTCACCAGGGCTTATTATACATGAAAGGGGGCATTACCAGTGTAAGACATGTAATGATAGACAGGCTGCTTTCCTGATCTACTAGCTCTGGAGGCAGATTATCTGGGAGATCTGTGTCCGGCCCATAGATCTTAACAGCTCATTTACATATTAATAAAAGTGTGGATTTGTCTGGAATAAGATATTGGATCACAGAACTTATTCAGCTTCCTATGACCTACATGTCCATATGGACGGCTTAGGAAGTTTGATTCTACACAGATTCCCTTTAAACATTCTGATGATCTTTACATAAGTTTTTCAATGGGGCAAAAAATTTTAATCAATGGCACAATAGAAAAGTTATTGAGAAGATGAACTCTTAAATCTTGGCCTTTTAAGAAATGGGTACACAAAGTATAAATTTAAGGAGGTCAAAAATGATGCATTTTCTAGTAGAAACCGCTTCAGAAAAGGTTCTTTCTTTGGGGAGTTTTTACAGGAGTTTGCATGGTGGTTAAGATGTATATCTTTGTACCGTGTTAGCCAGTAGTCTCGAAAGCTTGCAATTTGTTACCATCTTTTCAGTTAGCCATTAAAAGGTATCAACCACTGAGGACTCTCAACTCTAAATATTTTTCATGGTGGTTAAGGATATTTTCACACATTATAGACACATTCGATCCAAATCCATAGGGAAATCCATACATTTTCTGGCCGTCTGACCTGTGAACTAGCAGCATCTTTTCTGAAAAAAGAAAAGCCTCTGCTGGCAAATCCTCCACTTATCACAAGGCTTCCATGCCAGTCTAAGTGCATCCTGGTTCCCTTGCTTGATCTACCCCATGTGAGCACTTCACTATTTGATAGGCTATGGTGGTCACATGGGTTAGGACGTTACCACAAGGCACAGGAATACACAGCAAATGGCATGGAAGCCCTGCTTTAACCAGATGAAGCACCAGCAAAGGCAAAACAAATTACCCAGGTTAAACTAGCATACTGCGGACTGAATTTACGGCCTAGGAATAAAAGCAATGTATGGATGGGATTTATCCAGCGTTGGATGGGATCACCAGCTTTTTCGTGCGCATGCATTTTTTTTGAGGAGAGCGCTAGGTCGCGCACAACGCAACATGTTGCATTTTTCGTTCCGCCCAAAATTGTTAAAAAGACGCATGCGTTCGCTGTGCGCACGGAATGCGCCAAAACAACACATTAAAGTCTATGGGATCGCCGGCGTGCGCTTGGGCATGCGCACGCCAGCGTTTTAGGACGCATGCATTGTCAAATATTACACATGTCTAGACACTGGTTTAAACCACTCACTAAACAAAGAAACATTGTATGAGGGTAGTGTATATAAAAGAAGGTGTTGGCACTTCTGTCCACTACGCTACAGCCACCAGACAGAGAGAGACGCTACAGCCAGAGAGACAGCAGCTACTCCATTCCAAAATCTTGCACAGGAAAGAAAACTTGGATAATATAAGTATAAAACCTAATGTCTTTCTCTCCTTTTTTCTCAATTTATTAGGTACTAATGTCTCTTTTTTATTGCAGCATGTCTTCTGGGGATGAATACCTTCCTGGTTCTGGTGAACTGGCCCAAGCAGAGGGTGAAGTGAGTACCTTAATTCCATACTGATTGGTAAGTATTTGCTGTTACATGGACACATCTGGCAAATAACTTTTTTTTATTTTTCAGTCCACATCGTCCACGGCAGCGGAGGAAGAACGGGAGCAGCCAGTTCGACTGCAGGCGGGGAGGCGGTCTGTAAGTATAGACTCACAGATTGTACTCTTTTTTTGCCCCTAACTTTTTTATTGCCTGTTTTTCCTATTTAATCTTGCTTCTATTCTCAATCTTTCTTCTATTCTGTCTTGTTTTCTATCTTTTTCATTTCCAAATCTTTCCAAGATTAATGCTTTGCTTTCTTTTCTAAGCTTCACAACGGGATGAGGAACTCGTCCTGGACAATGACGCCCTGATAGGGATGGTCCAGGAGCGAGTCCCGTTGTGGGACAGCCGTGATCCACTGCACTGTGACAACGTGGTGATCCGGCGGCTCTGGAATGAGGTGGCCGCTGTGCTGATGGATGGCTAGGACAACGCCTCTCCCCGGGTCCGCAAGGAATTTCGTAAGTATTTCAATGGTGTGACCTTGGCCGGGATCACACAACTGTGTGTGATGCTAGTAACTCCTGTGAGTTTCTAGCATCCCACACAGTTGTGTGATCCCGGCCTACAGTGTATTGTCTAAATTTTATTTTTGGTTTTCCACAGTGAACAAGGTCAGAACCCGTTGGCGCTCGATGAAGGACCGCTTCAACAGGGACCTGAGACAGGAGAACCGGGCTGCCAGTGGTGCTGCGGCAAAGACAACAAGAAAGTACCACTACCATCGGGCTTTGGCTTTCTTAAGACTTGTCCTTGCCATCAGACCTGTCCTTGCCACCTGTCCTTACTCTGTGTTTTTCTATTCCACAGGAGTTGGCACTTTTACTATTGTAAATGCATGATCCTAATTTTTTTTCTTTTTTGTTTTTTTTCACAGCACCTGGAGCAGCACCCTGCAACCTAGTCCTGGAGCGGGCCTTCAGAGAGCTGCCTTGGACCCGTCCCAGCCATCCACCAGCCAAGAAGCACCTTGTGGGTCGGCATCACAGCCAGCTGGAGAACAGGATGCTGGTCAATCAAGTGTTCCCCTGTCACAGGTCTCTGCCACTGGTTTTGCGGGCACTTCCCGCCCGGGGCAGAAGGCCTCTGACAGGAATCTCATGCCTGAGTTTATTCACTTGGGCACGGTTCATCAAAATGGCCTCAAAGCGTTGGGCGACAGAATGGATAGCGGTTTTGCACTAATGGAACACCGCTTTCAGTCTGTTGAGCGTCACCTAGACCATCTTGAAGCCGACCAACAGACCAGCATACCATTTTTTAAATAAAATTGAACGGGGCATGGCGGAACACCTTAGTCCTGATCTCCAGCTGACTGTGATGCAGGCCTGCAATACTGCTTACACGCAGGCTATGCAGCAGAGTCGGTACGTGCAGCAGCAGTCAGTGGTGCCTTTCCCACCCGTGCCACCACTGACTCGCTTCACCTCACTACCGACTTCTGCTGCATACCACTGCACGGCCACCAGCATTCCAAGCCATGCTGGATCACACTACACCACACCAAGTCACAGTGCAGCTGGACATTCCCCCGCCACCACCATGCCAAGCGCTGCTCCTGTTTGGACATCCTCCACCCCTGCTTGGACCTCCACTCCTGCTTGGACCTCCTCCACCTCCAGGGACTCCACCACCACCGAGCAGCAGCTGGGGACCCTCATTCTATATTCAGGCCCACGGACCATGGCAGGAGGTCCCCCAGTACCCGGTGATCCCCAAGCCAAAGGAGGTCCCCAAGCCAAAGGAGCTCCAAAAAAAGCACAAAGATTGGACAAAGAGTCCATAAAAAGTTCTTTTGTCCTCCCTCCCCCCTCACCTCCCACTGTGTCTGACCCGCTGCCTTCCCCTACCACTTTCTTCGCCCCTTCCCCTCGAACCCCTTTGTCGCCCACCCAAAGTCAAACCTCATCCCTCCACACCCCCAAGTTCCCACCATCTTCCCCCAAACGTCGGCCTTGTTAATTTTTTTTGTGTGAGTCTTCTGAAATAAATGTGATATTTTTTTTTCCCCAACTGTTTGGTTATTGTGTGTTTCGCCGCCTACACACACAGCACCGTACACACACTGCGCCGTACACTTTGTGATTTTGCCACCACATAGCTCCATTACCGACACATGCTTCTTGTGTCAGTCCTGAAGCTATGTGTTGTCAAAAAACACAAATATATGACTTGTATTTTCACCACCAGTCTCTTCAGTCAACAAATATTAGTAAACTGAATAGAGGATGTTGGTGAGTGCAAGGCATATCTATTCTCACCTTGCCAGGTATCAAATTGTGAATTGAGGATGGTGTGTTTTGCCCATCAACATTTCACTCTTTGTGACACAAGGCCAGGGGATTGTAGATATACCTTGTAGTTAACCATATCCTCTATTCAGTGTGTGGTGAATAAACTGAAGAGATGATGGAGAAAATACACGTCATATCTAAAATTCCCTGGCCTGGTATCATAACTATCACACCTGGCCAGGTGACTATACCTATGAGTTGTCATCTGCAGCGTCGCTTCAGTCTTCATCATCTTTTGCACACAGACTGTAGAGATGCTGGTGGTTAACTCATATGTGTATTCACCTGCCCAGGTGTCATTTAATTCTGAAGTCAGGATGCTTTTTTTTGGGCATCCTGAATTCAGCATGACACCAGGCCAGGGATGGTAGAAGTTGTCTATACTTTATCATCTTTCCAATATGCGTGCATACTGAAGCCACACTGGAGATACTGCAAAGAATATCTATACTCTCATGGTCAGGTGTCATAAAGAGTGAAGGATGCTATTTGCATCCCAAAATCCATATTTGTAACATCAGGCCAGGTGTTAAATATTTGTTGTATCTCCACCGTCGCTGCAATCTGTTTAAACACAGACTGGAGAGATGATGAAGGTCATGCAACTTTTCTCTGTAGACTCACCTGGTAGGAGTCCTATTAAAGTCAGGATGCACAAAGCACAGCATCCTGACTTCACTGGGACATCTGGGCAGGTGATTATTGTATTGGAGTGTATAAAAACAGAGTGCACTCGGTACAGGTATCAAAACAGGTTTTTTATTAACATAAAACACAAGAAAACAATTTTATTACACCATTATATCTTGCCATTCCACACGTCCTACATCAGAGATAAAGTAGACGGCAAATTGGTCCCTTATTATTTGGCCAACTTCAACTGATGACCTGAGAGGGTGCTGAGTGAATTCAGGCAGTGGGTTGACAGGTGGTTCATCTAGTTCAAAGGTAGGGTGCTCTTTAACCATCACAAAATTGTGAAGAACCACACAGGCTTTCACCACCTCATCCACAGTTTCAAGTTTCAGATTAATGGCTGTGCCTAGAATGCGCCATCTGGACACAAGAATCCCAAAGGCACACTCTACATCTCGGCCCGGACATCTTATAAGATTTTTTTGCTGTGGCAAGTCACGCTGGAGTAGGTTACAGTTGTCACATTTGAAAGGCTCATCAGCATCATTACATGGCAGTGGTGACCTCGTGTGGGATGCCGTGGCAGGGAAATTAATGGTTGCATCACCTATGGCATGTCCGAGTCTAAGATTAGAGTCATTCTCGCCAAATGCCATGTCCACATAACCTGCACTGCATAAGCATGCCATGATACCGTAAAATACTTTATAATATAGTACCAGAGCATTCTGGGTTTGTTATCCTGATGTGTTCATCCACGCTCCCAAACAGTTGGGAAATTGCACTGCAGAACTGTCCGATATTTCGATCACTTCTGGTGCGGAGCAAAATTCAGCAAACGTCCACAAGCCGCAGGTGTCCGCACATTCCGACAAGGTGGAGATCCACGGTAGAAAGTAGTGAAGAGAGGTCTCGCCAGAAGCCAGGAATTTGTAAAACAGAGAAAGAAAAATTGTAATTGTCCAGGCTTTGGCAAAATACTGACATGAAAAATATATCTGTACATGGCAGAACTATAATTCTGCAAGCTTTTAGTAAATGGCAGAACAAAAACAATACACACATTGGTTTAATATTACGTATCGTAATGTGACGAGGTGCCGTTCCTCAGGAGGAATCGCACGACGGAGCTATGTGTCGTGTCTCCGGATGGCTCCTTCAACACGACCAAACAAATCCCTGAAGCTTTCTTGGGACATCCGTGTATAGTCAAAAAATTTCGCCGGGTTTGCCTGGAGCTCGTTTGAAGAGGGTGTGGTACGCTCCACGGCTCTCCCGGACTTCAGTAATCGGATGTCTCCAAAAACGCTGCCGCTGCCATCTTCGCTGTCTCTCTCTCTCCCTTTGTTGCTGGCAAGCAAAAGCAAAAGCCAGAAACAGTGCGATGTCCATATCCAAGTTGAAGTGAAAACTCTCCCAACACATGGTGACACAGGAAACAGCAGCAAAATCTGAGGAATTCAGCTGAACAGGGTCTATTTAAAGAAGTCCTATGACACTCGCCCACTGGTGTCCCATTGGTGGAGTCTCTTTCAAGGATTTTCCTCCTGTGAAATGTGACACTCATGCGCCTAAAAAACACAAACGCATGCAAAACGCTAGATAAACGCATGCAAACGCTACGTTTTTTTGTCGTTATGCGTACATTGATGCGTCAAAAAAAACATGCGCTTGTATGCGTTTTTGCACGCGTTTTTAGTTTCGAACGATGCGCTGCGCAAAACGAAGCAAAATTAGTCTAAGCTACTGTAATGCCCTGAACATAGCAAATCAGAACTACAGTACATTTCTAATTGGAGTTATTTGATAATATTATTACACCTACTAGATATTAGTATAGGATCTTGAAGATGGGATTACTCTTTCAAGCAGTTTTTTAAAAAAAACTGAACCTTTTTGGAACAGTCAGTTTTCTTTTCCTAAAGCATTTTTTAAAGCCTTTTGATTTGACAATCCCTAGTTTAGAGGAGATTTGATACCATCAGTTGATGCGCCTTCATTTTTTACCCACTCGAAAGAACTCCAAAAAACTATGTGCACATATCCCGATTCTGAAATCTAGGCTCTGTAAATATGAAAACAAAAATAATAAATGAACCAGATCGCTTTGATAGGACATGTTGAATTAATTATTCAGGTAAACATCCCTTTTTATAAGAATTCAATATATAAACTAAAATTCTTAACTTCATTTAAAACTCATTTCAGTAAAGGATTTATCACTTTATGGAAGAAATAAAAGTTGTCGCCTCATCTTAATTACTCCCGCACCTACCATGGCATTGAACAGCCAGCAAAACAAATCAAAACTCTTGAGTCCTTAGGGAAATCATATTTTAAGTGTATTGCATTTTAAGTCTAACCATAGATAACAAGAGGAAGCAGCAGAAATATGGAAAAAGGAAGACGTGTTCTTTCCAATGAACACACTAAATCCAGGCTAAGCTAGCAGTGAAGGATAACGTTAGGATGAAAACACAAAGTGCTAAAAATGTTTTAAGAATGGACCATGCCCATGCTTAACTGCTTAACTAACTTCAAATTAAAAACAATGATCAGCCAATATGAATGGAAGACTGCACAGATACGTGACCATCGCAAGACTTTTTACATAACAGCATTCAGTTGTGCGTCATGAGCTGCCGATTATTTGATGGAATGAGTGAGTGGACACATCTTGGCAGTATCAGGAACTTTCATACAGCGGTTGGCCCTGTTCCACGCTATTTAACACTAGGACTACTGACTCGTGACCGCTAGAACTACTGAAAGTCTGGAGTCATTTTGACTCCTTGCTTGTTTTCGTTTATTTTTAGAGTTTCATTTGTGGTTATTTATTAATAATTATATTTTCTGTAATGTATTATTATTGTGAGATCCAACAGTAATGCTTTTGATTGTTTTTTTCTGCTTTTCTTATTTTTCTACAGAAAATAACAATAATTATAATAGACGTTTTTCAAACATTTTTTTTTATTCAAGTGCACACATATAAACAACAACTGAAGAACAAAAAGCAGAGAAAATGTAGGTGGAGGAGCATAAAAATGAAAATATGGCGCAGAATTCACCTTCTAAACATTTGGTGTTTCGCATTTTAGGCATTGCCTTTGATTTATGGCAGTACATTGCCCACACAAAGACTTACCACAAGTCTTACAATTGCCGACAGATCTATTTTTCTTGCACTTTTCTTTGATCTGGCAATTTGTTGAACCATACTTCTGAGCATGTAGAAACTTGGGACATGAACCTTTTCCCTATCTGGACATAAGAACCACTCAACTCTCCACAAGCGTTTGCAAATGCCTTGCGTACATTTTTGGTGGTTATCTCAATGAATATTATCCATGCATTATACCCGCAAAGTCTAAGGCATTTCAATGCAGAACAGGCATCTCCTTGTGCATGTTCGTGTGGTATATTTCGTGCCATCTGATCACTACATCTACTCCATATTTGTTTCATGAAAACTTTACGTTTCTGGGTTATTTTTTTAGCGGATTCAGAACCAAACAACAACATCTGGTATGCCAGATATTCCACGAGCATAGAATATCGCAATGAATGCATCTAGCTCCTCATCAGATAGAGTAAACTGTAAATTATTGTTCCTGCATGCTTCTGCAAGCGTACAGTTCTTTATATGTGTCAATATATATGAATCAAAAATTAGCATAAGATAAGAGCCTAGAGTAAACAAGCTATTTTGTTCAGCATTACACAGTAATACAAGCAGGTAAAACACAAGGAAAATGTGAAAAGTTGACATGTAAATTGAACTACATCTATATGAACATCAGGGTAAATAAGACAGAGTGAAAAAATTATGCACAAAATTTTATAGCAACATTTAGTGACAAAAGGACCTCAAAATATAGTAGGGAGTCAAAATGACTCCCTTCAGTAGTTCTTGGTAAATTTTGAAAAAAACGCGCACATTTTTCACCAAAATTATTTATTCTCACAAAATCTTTTTTCACATCATATTTGAGGAAAAGTCACCGAGTTTCAAGCCGGAATTCTGAAAAATGTAGTCACAGAAGAGAAATAAAAAACGAAAGGAGTCAAAATGTAGTAGTTCTAGTGTTAAGGGCCCCCTTTAAACGCAGTAGAGTTGAACTGAAAGAGTTAAGCCACCAGCTGCTTGTTGTACACCAAAGAGAGACCCATTAAATTGCTCTGAACTTTGCCAAGTCACAGTTGGGAAAACTAGAGTCTCATATTCCAGTCTGATCTTTGTCTTCTAAACTCCACATCCCTTTCATAACAATCTCCCGAGTGAATCTTTTCCAACGTTTAGAGAATTGTCCAGGTTTGACCAATTGGGACACCAGAATCACACACATTTTAGTGATTAGGGAGTCAGTAAATTAAAAATGTGTAGACCCTTGAAGTAGAAGAGATACCATTCCGAGAGAGAGAGAGAGAGAGAGAGAGAGAGAGAGAGAGAGAGAGAGAGAGAGAGAGAGAGAGAGAGAGAGAGAGAGAGAGAACCCCGGACACTGTTTTCTGCATTTTACTATGGTTTTCAATAGAGGCGACAGATCCGCAGGCGGATTCCGTCAAAAACGGATGCTGGCGGATCCGCCGCCCATAGGCGACCATTGTAAAAAATGGCGGATGCGGCGGATCCGCCGTTGTCCGCCATTTTGGCGGTCAAAAAAAAACGTTGCATTGGACGTTTTTTTGAAATGACGGACGCCAATTTTTTGGCGGATCCGTCAAAAAACGGACCTAACGGACGACCATCCGTCAAAATCCGTCACTAATGCAAGTCTATGGGAAAAAAACGGATCCGCCAAAAAAAAAATGGCGGATCCGTTTTTTTCACATTTTGACGGATTTGTGACTGACGTCGCACGACTGAAGTGTGAAAGAGGCCTAAGCTCCAAGCTCCGGTTGCTTACAGTGCACCGACTGTGCAAAAATTTTAAAATATA
Source organism: Oophaga sylvatica (assembly GCA_033576555.1). Taxonomy (NCBI): domain Eukaryota; kingdom Metazoa; phylum Chordata; class Amphibia; order Anura; family Dendrobatidae; genus Oophaga; species Oophaga sylvatica. Next base: position 832,690,251 of record JARQOD010000001.1, on the reverse strand, counting down.
TGCTAATCATTTACTGCTATTATTAGCAGATGTCTACTAGAAAAGAATAAAGGGGTGGCCCAAAATACAGATTAATTTAATTTTCATCCGAAATCTCTATTTAATGCCCATAATCGAATTTATTTTCTAATATATTTTAATAAAATTTTCTATCCTGCCCTAACTGCCCTAACTGCTTTTCTTTTCTCCACTTCCTTTTTTATGATGATTCTTTTGAGTATACCAGTTTACACTGGGATTCTCAAACAAAGAGTCATCAGCTGTGGCTGTGGTCACTGTGGCCTCTCTGCCTCCTCCCAGAAAAAAGCATCACCCAAAAACCTTAGTTTCAGAAGCTGTTCTAGTCCCTGTGCAATGTGCACAATGACTGTGCGCTCTCTCTGTGACTTGATCAGCAGTAATGAAACGACAACAGAGTGCACTGTCAGTGAACGGTGTCAGAATACTAAGCATGCAGAGACCAGTATCAACCGTGACTTGCAGGAGCGGAGCTGGACTCTGCCCACTATGTATTCTGACACTGCGCTCTGTTGCTGGCTCGTTACTGCTGATCTGAGCCGGCGAGAGAGTGTGCTGCCACTGTGCACATTGTACAGTGACAGAGCAGTCACTAGTCTTGCCCCTGAAACAAAGGTCACTGATGACGCTTTGAATCAGGTAGGAAGCAGAGACTGTGGCAGTGACCACAGCCCCTGCCCTCTGATGAAGCTTTTTTCAGGTAGGAGGCAGAGACTGTGGCAGTGACCATAGCCTCTGCCCTCTGATGACGCTTTGTTTAAGGTAGGAGGCAGAGACTGTGGCAGTGACCGTAGCCTCTGCCCTCTGATGATGCTTTGTTTCAGGTAGGAGGCAGAGACCGTAGCCTGTAACCTCTGTTGATGCTTTGTTTCAGGCAGGAGGCAGAGACTGTGGCAGTGACCATAGCCTCTGCCCTCTGATGACGCTTTGTTTAAGGTAGGAGGCAGAGACTGTGGCAGTGACCGTAGCCTCTGCCCTCTGATGATGCTTTGTTTCAGGTAGGAGGCAGAGACCGTAGCCTGTAACCTCTGATGATGCTTTGTTTCAGGCAGGAGGCAGAGACTGTGGCAGTGACCACAGCCTCTGCCCTCTGATGACGCTTTGTTTCAGGTAGGAGGCAGAGACTGTGGCAGTGACCATAACCTCTGACCTCTGATGATGCTTTGTTTCAGGTAGGAGGCAGAGACTGTGGCAGTGACCATAACCTCTGACCTCTGATGATGCTTTGTTTCAGGTAGGAGGCAGAGACTGTGGCAGTGACCATAGCCTATGACGACGCTTCGTTTGAGTATCCCAGCAT
>JARQOD010000001.1:832659878-832688833 GCA_033576555.1 Oophaga sylvatica | reverse complement strand
AATGCTTTGCTTTCTTTTCTAAGCTTCACAACGGGATGAGGAACTCGTCCTGGACAATGACGCCCTGATAGGGTTGGTCCAGGAGCGAGTCCCGTTGTGGGACAGCCGTGATCCACTGCACTGTGACAACGTGGTGATCCGGCGGCTCTGGAATGAGGTGGCCGCTGTGCTGATGGATGGCTAGGACAACGCCTCTCCCCGGGTCCGCAAGGAATTTCGTAAGTATTTCAATGGTGTGACCTTGGCCGGGATCACACAACTGTGTGTGATGCTAGTAACTCCTGTGAGTTTCTAGCATCCCACACAGTTGTGTGATCCCGGCCTACAGTGTATTGTCTAAATTTTATTTTTGGTTTTCCACAGTGAACAAGGTCAGAACCCGTTGGCGCTCGATGAAGGACCGCTTCAACAGGGACCTGAGACAGGAGAACCGGGCTGCCAGTGGTGCTGCGGCAAAGACAACAAGAAAGTACCACTACCATTGGGCTTTGGCTTTCTTAAGACTTGTCCTTGCCATCAGACCTGTCCTTGCCACCTGTCCTTACTCTGTGTTTTTCTATTCCACAGGAGTTGGCACTTTTACTATTGTAAATGCATGATCCTAATTTTTTTTTTTTTGTTTTTTTCACAGCACCTGGAGCAGCACCCTGCAACCTAGTCCTGGAGCGACCCTTCAGAGAGCTGCCTTGGACCCGTCCCAGCCATCCACCAGCCAAGAAGCACCTTGTGGGTCGGCATCACAGCCAGTTGGAGAACAGGATGCTGGTCAATCAAGTGTTCCCCTGTCACAGGTCTCTGCCACTGGTTTTGCGGGCACTTCCCGCCCGGGGCAGAAGGCCTCTGACAGGAATCTCATGCCTGAGTTTATTCACTTGGGCACGGTTCATCAAAATGGCCTCAAAGCGTTGGGCGACAGAATGGATAGCGGTTTTTGCACTAATGGAACACCGCTTTCAGTCTGTTGAGCGTCACCTAGACCATCTTGAAGCCGACCAACAGACCAGCATACCATTTTTTAAATAAAATTGAACGGGGCATGGCGGAACACCTTAGTCCTGATCTCCAGCTGACTGTGATGCAGGCCTGCAATACTGCTTACACGCAGGCTATGCAGCAGAGTCGGTACGTGCAGCAGCAGTCAGTGGTGCCTTTCCCACCCGTGCCACCACTGACTCGCTTCACCTCACTACCGACTTCTGCTGCATACCACTGCACGGCCACCAGCATTCCAAGCCATGCTGGATCACACTACACCACACCAAGTCACAGTGCAGCTGGACATTCCCCCGCCACCACCATGCCAAGCGCTGCTCCTGTTTGGACATCCTCCACCCCTGCTTGGACCTCCACTCCTGCTTGGACCTCCTCCACCTCCAGGGACTCCACCACCACCGAGCAGCAGCTGGGGGACCCTCATTCTATATTCAGGCCCACGGACCATGGCAGGAGGTCCCCCAGTACCCGTGATCCCCAAGCCAAAGGAGGTCCCCAAGCCAAAGGAGCTCCAAAAAAAGCACAAAGATTGGACAAAGAGTCCATAAAAAGTCTTTTGTCCTCCCTCCCCCCTCACCTCCCACTGTGTCTGACCCGCTGCCTTCCCCTACCACTTTCTTCGCCCCTTCCCCTCGAACCCCTTTGTCGCCCACCCAAAGTCAAACCTCATCCCTCCACACCCCCAAGTTCCCACCATCTTCCCCCAAACGTCGGCCTTGTTAATTTTTTTGTGTGAGTCTTCTGAAATAAATGTGATATTTTTTTTTCCCCAACTGTTTGGTTTAATTGTGTTTTCGCCGCCTACACACACAGCACCGTACACACACTGCGCCGTACACTTTGTGATTTTGCCACCACATAGCTCCATTACCGACACATGCTTCTTGTGTCAGTCCTGAAGCTATGTGTTGTCAAAAAACACAAATATATGACTTGTATTTTCACCACCAGTCTCTTCAGTCAACAAATATTAGTAAACTGAATAGAGGATGTTGGTGAGGGGCAAGGCATATCTATTCTCACCTTGCCAGGTATCAAATTGTGAATTGAGGATGGTGTGTTTTGCCCATCAACATTTCACTCTTTGTGACACAAGGCCAGGGGATTGTAGATATACCTTGTAGTTAACCATATCCTCTATTCAGTGTGTGGTGAATAAACTGAAGAGATGATGGAGAAAATACACGTCATATCTAAAATTCCCTGGCCTGGTATCATAACTATCACACCTGGCCAGGTGACTATACCTATGAGTTGTCATCTGCAGCGTCGCTTCAGTCTTCATCATCTTTTGCACACAGACTGTAGAGATGCTGGTGGTTAACTCATATGTGTATTCACCTGCCCAGGTGTCATTTAATTCTGAAGTCAGGATGCTTTTTTTTGGGCATCCTGAATTCAGCATGACACCAGGCCAGGGGATGGTAGAAGTTGTCTATACTTTATCATCTTTCCAATATGCGTGCATACTGAAGCCACACTGGAGATACTGCAAAGAATATCTATACTCTCATGGTCAGGTGTCATAAAGAGTGAAGGATGCTATTTGCATCCCAAAATCCATATTTGTAACATCAGGCCAGGTGTTAAATATTTGTTGTATCTCCACCGTCGCTGCAATCTGTTTAAACACAGACTGGAGAGATGATGAAGGTCATGCAACTTTTCTCTGTAGACTCACCTGGTAGGAGTCCTATTAAAGTCAGGATGCACAAAGCACAGCATCCTGACTTCACTGGGACATCTGGGCAGGTGATTATTGTATTGGAGTGTATAAAAACAGAGTGCACTCGGTACAGGTATCAAAACAGGTTTTTTATTAACATAAAACACAAGAAAACAATTTTATTACACCATTATATCTTGCCATTCCACACGTCCTACATCAGAGATAAAGTAGACGGCAAATTGGTCCCTTATTATTTGGCCAACTTCAACTGATGACCTGAGAGGGTGCTGAGTGAATTCAGGCAGTGGGTTGACAGGTGGTTCATCTAGTTCAAAGGTAGGGTGCTCTTTAACCATCACAAAATTGTGAAGAACCACACAGGCTTTCACCACCTCATCCACAGTTTCAAGTTTCAGATTAATGGCTGTGCCTAGAATGCGCCATCTGGACACAAGAATCCCAAAGGCACACTCTACAGTTCTTCTGGCCCTGGACAGTCTGTAGTTAAAGATTTTTTTGCTGTGGTCCAAGTCACGGCTGAGTAGGGTTTCAACAGGTTTGTGCACATTTGAAAGGTCTCATCAGCATCCATTACAAATGGCAGTGGTGGACCTTCGGTGTGGGGAAGAGGCCGTGGCAGGGGAAATTAAAATGGTTGCCATACAACCTATGGCCCATGTCCGAGTTCTTAAAGATCTGAGAGTCATTGCTCCGGCCAAATGCCCCAATGTCCACCACAATAAACCTGCAGTCTGCATAAGCAATGGCCATGAGTACCGTAGAAAAGTACTTTTTATAATTATAGTACTCAGAGCCACTTCTTGGGGTTTTGTTATCCTGATGTGTTTCCCATCCACCGCTCCCAAACAGTTGGGGAAATTGCAGACTGTCAGGAACTGATCCGATATTTCGATCCACTTTTCCGTGGTGGGCAGGAGCATAAATTCAGGACAGAGAACGTCCCACAAAGCCCGGCAGGTGTCCGCAACTATTCCCGACAAGGTGGAGATTCCAAGCCGGTACTGAAAGTGTAGTGAAGAGAGGGTCTCGCCAGAAGCCAGGAATTTGTAAAACAGAGAAAGAAAAATTGTAATTGTCCAGGCTTTGGCAAAATACTGACATGAAAAATATATCTGTACATGGCAGAACTATAATTCTGCAAGCTTTTAGTAAATGGCAGAACAAAAACAATACACACATTGGTTTAATATTACGTATCGTAATGTGACGAGGTGCCGTTCCTCAGGAGGAATCGCACGACGGAGCTATGTGTCGTGTCTCCGGATGGCTCCTTCAACACGACCAAACAAATCCCTGAAGCTTTCTTGGGACATCCGTGTATAGTCAAAAAATTTCGCCGGGTTTGCCTGGAGCTCGTTGAAGAGGGTGTGGTACGCTCCACGGCTCTCCCGGACTTCAGTAATCGGATGTCTCCAAAAACGCTGCCGCTGCCATCTTCGCTGTCTCTCTCTCTCCCTTTGTTGCTGGCAAGCAAAAGCAAAAGCCAGAAACAGTGCGATGTCCATATCCAAGTTGAAGTGAAAACTCTCCCAACACTATGGTGACACAGGAAACAGCAGCAAAATCTGAGGAATTCAGCTGAACAGGGTCTATTTAAAGAAGTCCTATGACACTCGCCCACTGGTGTCCCATTGGTGGAGTCTCTTTCAAGGATTTTCCTCCTGTGAAATGTGACACTCATGCGCCTAAAAAACACAAACGCATGCAAAACGCTAGATAAACGCATGCAAACGCTACGTTTTTTTGTCGTTATGCGTACATTGATGCGTCAAAAAAAACATGCGCTTGTATGCGTTTTTGCACGCGTTTTTAGTTTCGAACGATGCGCTGCGCAAAACGAAGCAAAATTAGTCTAAGCTACTGTAATGCCCTGAACATAGCAAATCAGAACTACAGTACATTTCTAATTGGAGTTATTTGATAATATTATTACACCTACTAGATATTAGTATAGGATCTTGAAGATGGGATTACTCTTTCAAGCAGTTTTTTAAAAAAAACTGAACCTTTTTGGAACAGTCAGTTTTCTTTTCCTAAAGCATTTTTTAAAGCCTTTTGATTTGACAATCCCTAGTTTAGAGGAGATTTGATACCATCAGTTGATGCGCCTTCATTTTTTACCCACTCGAAAGAACTCCAAAAAACTATGTGCACATATCCCGATTCTGAAATCTAGGCTCTGTAAATATGAAAACAAAAATAATAAATGAACCAGATCGCTTTGATAGGACATGTTGAATTAATTATTCAGGTAAACATCCCTTTTTATAAGAATTCAATATATAAACTAAAATTCTTAACTTCATTTAAAACTCATTTCAGTAAAGGATTTATCACTTTATGGAAGAAATAAAAGTTGTCGCCTCATCTTAATTACTCCCGCACCTACCATGGCATTGAACAGCCAGCAAAACAAATCAAAACTCTTGAGTCCTTAGGGAAATCATATTTTAAGTGTATTGCATTTTAAGTCTAACCATAGATAACAAGAGGAAGCAGCAGAAATATGGAAAAAGGAAGACGTGTTCTTTCCAATGAACACACTAAATCCAGGCTAAGCTAGCAGTGAAGGATAACGTTAGGATGAAAACACAAAGTGCTAAAAATGTTTTAAGAATGGACCATGCCCATGCTTAACTGCTTAACTAACTTCAAATTAAAAACAATGATCAGCCAATATGAATGGAAGACTGCAGCAGATACGTGAACCATCGCAAAGACTTTTTACACTAACAGCATTTCAGTTTGTGCCGTCATGAGCTGCCGAATTATTAGATGGAATGGAGTGGAGATGGGACACATCTTGCAGTACAGGAACTTTTCATACAGCAGGTTGGCCCTGGTTCCACGGCTATTTAACACTAGGACTACTGGACTCGTGACCCGCCTAGAACTACTGAAAGTCTGGAGTCATTTTGACTCCTTGCTTGTTTTCGTTTATTTTTAGAGTTTCATTTGTGGTTATTTATTAATAATTATATTTTCTGTAATGTATTATTATTGTGAGATCCAACAGTAATGCTTTTGATTGTTTTTTTCTGCTTTTCTTATTTTTCTACAGAAAATAACAATAATTATAATAGACGTTTTTCAAACATTTTTTTTTTATTCAAGTGCACACATATAAACAACAACTGAAGAACAAAAAGCAGAGAAAATGTAGGTGGAGGAGCATAAAAATGAAAATATGGCGCAGAATTCACCTTCTAAACATTTGGTGTTTCGCATTTTAGGCATTGCCTTTGATTTATGGCAGTACATTGCCCACACAAAGACTTACCACAAGTCTTACAATTGCCGACAGATCTATTTTTCTTGCACTTTTCTTTGATCTGGCAAAATTTTGTTTGAACCATCACTTCTGAGCATGTAGAAACTTGGGACGTGGAACCCTTTACCCTATCTGTGACATAAGGACCACTCAACTCTCTCACAAGCGTTTGCAAAAATGCCTTGCGTGACATTTTTTGGTGGGTTATCTCATTGAATATTATCCATGCATTTATACCCGCAAAGTCTAAGGCATTTTCAAATGCATGAACAGGCCATCTCCTTGTGCATGTTCGTGTGGTATATTTTCGTGCCATCTGATCCACTACATCTACTCCATATTTTGTTTCATTGTAAAACTTTACCGTTTCTGGAGTTTTTTTAGCGGAATCAGACGCAACAACAACATCTGGATGGACGGAGCTCAAAATGACAACATTTTTGTTGGGCTTTCCTTGATATACTGTAAGTGTAAAATTGTCTTCATTTCTAAACACTTTAGTGTTGTACAATTCCTCTTTCATGGATTTTATTTCTTTAGGCACTTCTCGCCTTATCTTGTTCAGTGTTCCCACGATGGTTGTTCCTTTGCTTTTTAGCTGTTTAGCTAATTTTACTGAAGTAAAATAATTATCGGTTGTAACATTGCGACCTTTTTTCAAAAACGGGTCCAATAACTTCATTACCACATGGTCAGCTAAACGGTCCTCAGCACGGCGTGTGTCATCTTTGCCTAGATAAGTGAAGCCATTTGCCAGATATTTGCTCTCCTTATCAACAGCTAGCCAATATTTGTGGCCATATTTATCTGGTTTGGAAGGCATGTACTGCGTGAATGGACACCTAGTTTTGCTTGGGAAAAGTTGCTCATCCACCGTTATGTATGGGCCAGGTTTGTAACACGCAATACAATTTTCAATAAACCTGTCCCACACAGTAGAAAATAGAGCAAACTTGTCCGTTTGCAGTCTCTCCGATCGAGTAGATTTCTCATCAAATCTGAGAAACCTCATAATTTCAACAAAGCGGTCCCTAGACATTGTCGCTTTGCAAAACGGTATTCCCCAGTCATTACACCAAATACTGCTAATTGAGTGACGGTTCGTGCCAGATATTCCACGAGCATAGAATATCGCAATGAATGCATCTAGCTCCTCATCAGATAGAGTAAACTGTAAATTATTGTTCCTGCATGCTTCTGCAAGCGTACAGTTCTTTATATGTGTCAATATATATGAATCAAAAATTAGCATAAGATAAGAGCCTAGAGTAAACAAGCTATTTTGTTCAGCATTACACAGTAATATAAGCAGGTAAAACACAAGGAAAATGTGAAAAGTTGACATGTAAATTGAACTACATCTATATGAACATCAGGGTAAATAAGACAGAGTGAAAAAATTATGCACAAAACTTTATAGCAACATTTAGTGACAAAAGGACCTCAAAATATAGTAGGGAGTCAAAATGACTCCCTTCAGTAGTTCTTGGTAAATTTTGAAAAAAACGCGCAAATTTTTCACCAAAATTATTTATTCTCACAAAATCTTTTTTCACATCATATTTGAGGAAAAGTCACCGAGTTTCAAGCCGGAATTGTGAAAAATGTAGTCACAGAAGAGAAATAAAAAACGAAAGGAGTCAAAATGTAGTAGTTCTAGTGTTAAGGGCCCCCTTTAAACGCAGTAGAGTTGAACTGAAAGAGTTAAGCCACCAGCTGCTTGTTGTACACCAAAGAGAGACCCATTAAATTGCTCTGAACTTTGCCAAGTCACAGTTGGGAAAACTAGAGTCTCATATTCCAGTCTGATCTTTGTCTTCTAAACTCCACATCCCTTTCATAACAATCTCCCGAGTGAATCTTTTCCAACGTCTTAGAGAATTGTCCAGGTTTGACCAATTGGGACACCAGAATCACACACATTTTAGTGATTAGGGAGTCAGTAAATTAAAAATGTGTAGACCCTTGAAGTAGAAGAGATACCATTCCGAGAGAGAGAGAGAGAGAGAGAGAGAGAGAGAGAGAGAGAGAGAGAGAGAGAGAGAGAGAGAGAGAGAGAGAGAGAACCCCGGACACTGTTTTCTGCATTTTACTATGGTTTTCAATAGAGGCGACGGATCCGCAGGCGGATTCCGTTAAAAACGGATGCTGGCGGATCCGCCGCCCATAGGCGACCATTGTAAAAAATGGCGGATGCGGCGGATCCGCCGTTGTCCGCCATTTTGGCGGTCAAAAAAAACGTTGCATTGGACGTTTTTTTGAAATGACGGACGCCAATTTTTTAGGCGGATCCGTCAAAAAACGGACCTAACGGACGACCATCCGTCAAAATCCGTCACTAATGCAAGTCTATGGGAAAAAAACGGATCCGCCAAAAAAAAATGGCGGATCCGTTTTTTTCACATTTTGACGGATTTTGACTGACGTCGCACGACTGAAGTGTGAAAGAGGCCTAAGCTCCAAGCTCCGGTTGCTTACAGTGCACCGACTGTGCAAAAATTTTAAAATATATGCTAATCATTTACTGCTATTATTAGCAGATGTCTACTAGAAAAGAATAAAGGGGTGGCCCAAAATACAGATTAATTTAATTTTCATCCGAAATCTCTATTTAATGCCCATAATCTAATCTATTTTCTAATATATTTTAATAAAATTTTCTATCCTGCCCTAACTGCCCTAACTGCTTTTCTTTTCTCCACTTCCTTTTTTATGATGATTCTTTTGAGTATACCAGTTTACACTGGGATTCTCAAACAAAGAGTCATCAGCTGTGGTCACTGTGGCCTCTCTGCCTCCTCCCAGAAAAAAGCATCACCCAAAAACCTTAGTTTCAGAAGCTGTTCTAGTCCCTGTGCAATGTGCACAATGACTGTGCGCTCTCTCTGTGACTTTGATCAGCAGTAATGAAACGACAACAGAGTGCACTGTCAGTGAACGGTGTCAGAATACTAAGCATGCAGAGACCAGTATCAACCGTGACTTGCAGGAGCGGAGCTGGACTCTGCCCACTATGTATTCTGACACTGCGCTCTGTTGCTGGCTCGTTACTGCTGATCTGAGCCGGCGAGAGAGTGTGCTGCCACTGTGCACATTGTACAGTGACAGAGCAGTCACTAGTCTTGCCCCTGAAACAAAGGTCACTGATGACGCTTTGAATCAGGTAGGAAGCAGAGACTGTGGCAGTGACCACAGCCCCTGCCCTCTGATGAAGCTTTTTTCAGGTAGGAGGCAGAGACTGTGGCAGTGACCATAGCCTCTGCCCTCTGATGACGCTTTGTTTAAGGTAGGAGGCAGAGACTGTGGCAGTGACCGTAGCCTCTGCCCTCTGATGATGCTTTGTTTCAGGTAGGAGGCAGAGACCGTAGCCTGTAACCTCTGTTGATGCTTTGTTTCAGGCAGGAGGCAGAGACTGTGGCAGTGACCATAGCCTCTGCCCTCTGATGACGCTTTGTTTAAGGTAGGAGGCAGAGACTGTGGCAGTGACCGTAGCCTGTGCCCTCTGATGATGCTTTGTTTCAGGTAGGAGGCAGAGACCGTAGCCTGTAACCTCTGATGATGCTTTGTTTCAGGCAGGAGGCAGAGACTGTGGCAGTGACCACAGCCTCTGCCCTCTGATGACGCTTTGTTTCAGGTAGGAGGCAGAGACTGTGGCAGTGACCATAACCTCTGACCTCTGATGATGCTTTGTTTCAGGTAGGAGGCAGAGACTGTGGCAGTGACCATAACCTCTGACCTCTGATGATGCTTTTTTCAGGTAGGAGGCAGAGACTGTGGCAGTGACCATAGCCTATGACGACGCTTCGTTTGAGTATCCCAGCATGCACTTGGATTCTCAAACAAAGTGTTATCATAAAGGCACTAGGAAAAAAAAGAAAAGCAGTTAGACAGTGTACTTGGGGAAGAAAATTTTTTAATTCAAGTATATTAGAAAATGGTTTAAATTATGGTATTATATAAATAGGAATTTAGGATGAAAATTAGTTTGTATTTTGGACCACCTCTTCAACAAAACCAGATAAAAAGTTAAGAAACTTGTCACATTAAAAGCCATTTAACCAATATCACAAAAGGCAATGAGATCAGTGCTTTTATCACCAAGTTATGACTGGGATCTTCTGGCAAAGCAGGATGTGAAGGACAGATGGAGGCATAGGTAGTATTGGTGAGGACAAGTCTAAAATAACCCCAAAAGCAGAATAGCACGGTATTCAGGCAGGTTATAGTGACAAACAACTCGCTGGATCTCAATACTACAGTGAGTAACAGGATCCACTTAGAGAGGAACATTCTCTAGAAGAGTGCGAGAAATCACTTCCTGCCTTTTGTCCTAATTAGAAAAGCAGCAAAAAGCAGTGAGCCATGAATGTGAGCAGAGTGTCCCCAGGGAGATGGCCTGGAAGACAAATCATAGGAATCCTGGAGATGCAGCAGCCCTGCCAGTGCTCGATATATAGAATTGCTTATTTTCACATAGGCACTATTACTTTCTAACAATGTTTAATCATTAGTGCTACATTAAATCCGCCACACACAAATCATTTTGGCTCATTCACCATTTCTTAAAGTGAAGCAAAGTACCGATCTAAGTTCACGGAAATGATAATTTGTTGCACATGGTTATAGTCAACCGCCTACATTAGTATGTGTCTCATCCTGACTGCTGCTAAGGCCTCAACATCAAAGGGCTAATCTGATGAGACAGACCTTTAAATATCATGATAGATTGGTCATTAGCATTATTTGCTAGCAATCAAAATGCTGAGTTTCCTATTAACACTTTTATCCTCCAAAAATGTGGAGAAAAATGGGGGGTAGTCTGACGTCTTATAGTCCGGATCGGTACGTGGTCTTCTGTGCTGTGGTTTTTGCGATTGTTGGGTAGGACGGTGCACTCTGTCGGAGTGGAGTTAGCGGATCAACGTACTGAGACAGGTAGCCGTGCTCGCTGCGGCTAACACTCCGTGCGTCCGCTGCTGCAACTTTAACGTGTAAAATAAATCATTTCTCTTTAATAGCGTTTTGGTATGATTGGCCCCCAACCCCATCCTGGTATGCAAGGCCCCATCATAAAACATTTAAAAAAAAAAAATTACACTTACCTTCCCGACACCCCCTCGCAGCATCCTGCTCCTTTGCCAGCAGCTGCTTGCAAGCCGAAGGGCAGCTGCCGGAATACTCACTGCTCGGCACGCTGGGACTGTTTGTGCAGACAGCAGTGATCTTCAGTAGCGCGCACAGTGTCAATCGGAGCCTGCCCAGGGAGGAGAATATTCATTTCTCTTAAGTAGCGGAATCCGTGACCGCCGGCAGCTGCAGGAAGCTAGTGAAGAACAATGAATACTCACTGCTCTCTGCCACACAGTCCCTGCCATGCGCAGCTTACAAGCATAAAGCAGATGCTGGCAAAGGATCAGGATGCTGCGAAGGAGCGTCGGGTAGGTAAGTGCAATTTTTTTTTTAATGTTTTCTTATGGGGCATACTAGGACGAGATGGGGGCCCTGCATACCAGGATATGGATGGGGCTTGCATAGTAGGATAGGGATGAGTGCAATCGTTCTGTCTTGACAGGATAAGGGGGACCATTACTACCAGAATATGAATGAGGGGCCATGCATACCAGGATAAGGATGAGGGGGGCATGCACCCAGGATACAGATAAGGGGGGCCATGCATACCAGGATAGGGATAAGGGGGCTATGCATACCAGGATAGGGATGAGGGATCCATGCATACCAGGTAGGGATGAGGATCCATGCATACCAGGGTAGGATGAGGGGGCCATGTGTATCAGGATGGGGACCATATATACTAGGATACGGATATTAAGTACAGAATTGACCACATTTCCTAATTTCTCCTATAAAACCTAGGTGCATCTTATGGTCCAGTGCGTCTTACATGGTATATACACTGTATATATATATATATATATATATATATAAATACACTGCTCAAAGAATAAAGGGAACACTTAAACAGCAGAATATAACTCCAAGTAAATCAAACTGTCCACTTAAGAAGCAAAACTGATTGACAATCAATTTCACATGCTGTTGTGCAAATGGAATAGACAACAGATGGAAATTAATGGCAATTAATCAAGACACACTCAATAAAGGAGTGGTTCTGCAGGTGGGGACCACAGACCACATCTCAGTACCAATGCTTTCTGGCTGATGTTTTGGTAGCTTTTGAATGTTGGTTGTGCTTTCACACTCGTGGTAGCATGAGACGGACTCTACAACCCACACAAGTGGCTCAGGTAGTGCAGCTTATCCAAGATGGCACATCAATGCGAGCTGTGGCAAGAAGGATTGCTGTGTCAGAGTAGTGTCCAGAGGCTGGAGGCACTACCAGGAGACAGGTCAGTACACCAGGAGACGTGGAGGGGGCCGTAGGAGGGTAACAACCGAGTAGCAAGACCGCTACCTCCGCCTTTGTGCAAGGAGGAACAGGAGGAGCACTGCCAGAGCCCTGCAAAATTACCTCCAGCAGGCCACAAATGTGCATGTGTCTGCAGAAACAGTTAGAAAACGACTCCATGAGGATGGTCTGAGTGCCCGACGTCCACAGATGGGGGTTGTGCTCACAGCCCAACATCATGCAGGACGCTTGGCATTTGCCACAGAACACCAGGATTGGCAAATTCGCCACTGGCGCCCTGTGCTCTTCACAGATGAAAGCAGGTTCACACTGAGCACATGTAACAGATGTGACAGAGTCTGGAGACGCCATGGAGAGTAATCTGCTGCCTGCAATATCCTTCAGCATGACCAGTTTGGCAGTGGGTCAGTAATGGTGTGGGGTGGCATTTCTTTGGAGGGCCACACAGCCTCCATGTGCTCGCCACAGGTAGCCTGACTGCCATTAGGTACCAAGGTGAGATCCTCAGACCACTTGTGAGACCATATGCTGGTGCAGTTGGCCCTGGGTTCCACCTAATACAGGACAATGCCAGACCTCAACTGGCTGGAGTATGTCAGCAGTTCCTGCAAGATGAAGGCATTGAAGCTATGGACTGGCCCGCCCGTTCCCCAGACCTGAATCCGATTGAGCACATCTGGGACATCACGTCTCACTCTATCCATCAATGTCATGTTGCACCACAGACTGTCCAGGAGTTACGATACGATACACTTTATTGATCCCGGGGGGGGGGGGGGAAATTACAGTTGGCGGATGATTTAGTCCAGGTCTGGGAGGAGATCCCTCAAGAGACCATCTGCCACCTCATCAGGAGCATGCCCAGACGTAGGGAGGTCATACAGACACAGGGAGGTCATACAGGGATGTGGAGACCACACACGCTACTGAGCATCATTTTGACTTGTTTTAAAGAAATTACATTCCACCTTAATTTTGTGGGTGACTCAAAATCCAAGCCTCCATTGGTTAATAAATTTGATTTCCATTGATGATTTTTGTGTGATTTTGTTGTCAGCACATTCAACTTTGTACAGAACAAAGTATTAAATGAGAATATTTACGGTAATTCATTCAAATCTTGGATGTATTATTTGAGTGTTCCCTTTATTTTTTTTGAGCAGTGTATATATACACATACATATATATACATACATCACACTATATAGACAATGAACAACAAACGATCAAATAGTCCAAAATTGTAGTACAAAAATATATATTTTATTGATACATATTATTAAAAATGGAACAGGAAAGGACAGTGGTAAAGGCTCATACCAATAAGCACTAGTGGGAAAGAGGGACACAAGCTGGTGGAAATGGCCTAATTGCTTAAATAGCAAATATACAAATCAGCAAATATTGCATGTATATATGTAATATTACTGGCCATAAATGCTCATAACACAATTGGTTAAAGAGCAAAATTTGCTGTAGTGACGATATCAATATATAACAATGATCAAATGACCATTGACTTCAATAGTCAAAAACATCACTACCTAGACATGAATTATATCACAAACAGGTGATTATAGTAAACATCATTGAAAAGTACCGGTATACCTGTTAGAAGTGAAGAGCAAACACCAGGTGCGTCCGCCCCGACGCGCGTTTCGGCTGTAGTGCCTTTTACAAGGCCTTGTAAAAGGCACTACAGCCGAAACGCGCGTCGGGGCGTCGGCGCGTTATGGCCAGTAATATTACATATATACATGCAATATTTGCTGATTTGTATATTTGCTATTTAAGCAATTAGGCCATTTCCACCAGCTTGTGTCCCTCTTTCCCACTAGTGCTTATTGGTATGAGCCTTTACCACTGTCCTTTCCTGTTCCATTTTTAATAATATGTATCAATAAAATATATATTTTTGTACTACAATTTTGGACTATTTGATGTTTGTTGTTCATTGTCTATATATATCTATTTTGCGATTGTCCGTATATTCTTATATCCATATAAACATGCCCTTATTATTATTAATTTTTGATATATACAATTTGCAATAATTTTTATGGGCATGTTTTGCAATAAGGTCATTTATTATACATACACACAGTATATTATATATATATGGTTGGCAGCCACCTTCTCGAGAAATTATGAGTTTGTGGCAGGTCTTAAAAGACTACATCAACTGAAAATAGTCCCAAAAATTTCATTTACGGTAACCTATACTTGCAAGAATCACCACGGCAATATCTGTCAAGCGGATACTGCACCTGCCTACCCTTACCAATCTCATTATGAATTACTTTGCTAAGCCACAAATGCTATCATAGGTAATGAGTGGGTTCAGTAGGCTGTATGTATCCTGTATACCAAGAACCAGGATGCCAATAGACTGGTGAGACCCACCAAATTATTTATACCAAGGAGTCCCATTTAATCAAGACAAGACATCATTTAAACCAAAACTCTTTTTCTTTAATGGGTGAAGGTCGATCACAGCCAAGGTGGCGTGCTCAGCATATGGGTATCATAAAATCACAAGTAAGGCACGATTGGCCAGCTGAACAAGTACGAATTGTTAGGTCCTACCGGACTCCCGACGCAAGTCAGACTTCGTACAGCAAAAACAAACACTCTTGTGAAATAGCAATTGACCGCCAAGGAGGAGCAAAGCATTTATACTGCGCTCCGACCCCACACATTTGTTGAAAGGTCTGCTCAATCAAGTTCTGTAGACCAAAGAGAAAAATATCCAGCCCTATCTCTGTGAGGTGACCACCATCAGGCAACATCAGACTGGCATTGTGTCTCTCCAGCTGATGAAGTCTGATGACTACTCTGGCTTTAAAATAATGGATAAAGCGGGATATGCGAATATTAAAAGGGAAGCCGTCAGCAGGATTGTGCACAGTAACCTACACACAGTGTCAGGTCGGCGAAATTATACTAAATAAAATGATACCTTGGTTGATGATATCCGTCTTGTGGCTGTTTCTTAATCTTTATTTTCAGTTTTGTGTTAATGAGATTCTTGTGCTCTAAGGTGGGGCTGGGGTATGTGTGCTCTGAGTAGATATTCATAATGCAGACTGCTGACAGGTCACTGATCCATCAGTGACCCGCCCCTAGTTTGCATAATGAATACCATCACATACTGAATAAAAATTTTTTAATAAAAGCACCTCTGCATGCAGGTGCCGTGCTGCAGCATAATCGCATGTTTGATGTGCACTTAATCCCTTTTGCAGATTTACTTCAGCAAGGAAAAAAAAAAGTCATTTTGAAAATGGCGCTTGCCTGCCTGCGCAGTAGCAGATATCGGTTTGTATAGAGATCAGATAGCTGCTGTTGCGCAGGTGGCGCCATCTTGCTGGAGAAGAGAAAAAAAATTACCTCCACCAAGATGGAGTCACCCACGCATGCGCAATAGCAGCTGTTGGCGATCTCCGAGAGCTGTTACTGTGCAGGCACGGGCAGCGCGATCTTGGTGGACATTTTTTTTTTCTCCGGCAAGATGGCGTCGCCGGCGCAACAGCAGCTATCTGATCTCTATACAAACCGATAGTTGCTACTGCGCAGGCGCGGCGGGTGCCATTTTTAAGATGACTTTTTTTTCCTCTCTCAAGTAAATCTGTAAATGGTATTAAGTGCACATTAAACTTGTCATTATGCTGCAGGGCAGGTGCTATGGCCGGCATCTGCCTGCAGAGGTGCTTTTTCTTATTCAGTATGTGATGGTATTCATTAGGCAAACTAGGGGGAAGGTCACTGAGGGATTAGTGACCTGTCAGCAGTCTGCATTTTGAATATCTAATCAGAGCACGCATACCCCAGCCCCACCTTAGAACACGAGAATCTCATTAACAAACAAAAAAGATTAAGAAACAGCCACAAGATGGATTTCATCAACCAAGGTATTATTTTATTCAGCATAACAGCATCGACCTGACAGTGTGTGTAGGTTACTATGCATAACCCTGCTGACAGGTTCCCTTTAAGCATGCGCAAAGAGCACTCTACAACTGCCGTATCCCTCACACCCTGCCATGAAACACGGGAAATGATCTCCGACCAGACCAAGATTAATTCCTGGAAGAAACTGTGGAATTTATCCACGTCCAACACATCATGGTGAGGAGTTCAGGTAGGCGGAAAGAGCAAGGAGGACTAGAATTACGGGAGAGGAAGCATCCTAAGCAATCCAGACAACTTCAGTAAGAACCTGAGACCAGGTCGACCCCACGACTGCTTTCCAGAAGACATCAATGCCGTGAAAGCAGAGACCTCTTCCACTCCGCCAACACGCTGTCCTTTGGGACGCGCAGAAGATATACGAGTCACCCAGAATCCACACTGTGGGTTTCGCACCACCAATAGAACGTCATGTAGACGGGGCTAAAAACAAATTTATCACTAAAAGAGGAACCCCAAATGGCAATAGCTGTAACAATGGGAAGCAACTCAAACAATGTAAGCTTTGTAAACCAGCCTGAGGAGCGCCAAGATTCCAGCCAGCGATCTGCACACCATTGATCTCCAAAAATAACATCAAAACCACAGGACCCGACAGCATCAGAAAAAAGGAGAGATCCTCATTAGTTAATTCTGGGGACTGAAAACCAAGGAGCTCCTTCCAAAGCAGCAAATCAGATTTTAAAGTAGGTTTAATCCGGATTTTATGATGGGGGGAGCTTGATACCTCTGGTCGACAGGGACAAAAGTCTTGAAAAAATTCTTCCCATGGCATTACACAGCAAGTGAATGTGAGGAAACCCAATCAAGAACTACACCTGGCATAAGGTAATTTTTCGGACCGAGCAAAAATCTTCAATCATGGACAGCAATTTTGAAATCGATCTCAATACCCAAAAAGGGTAGGGAAGTTGAAGTACCAAAAGTCTTGCTGGATTGTGTCTTATAATAATAAGAACTATCTACAAAGCGAGTCAAAAGTGATGACAATCCGGAAGAACTGGCAAGAGGCGGAAAGCAGACTCAATATCAGATTTTGACATTAAGGCCCGGGGCCAACAACCCTAATCAAGGCGATAGCCCGGTCAAAGGAAACGTATGTAACAGACGCGCACTTTTCGAAACATCGTCACTTACCAATGACTCGTTGAGGTGGGAGAGGTGTTGAATTAGATGAAACTTGCCAGGATCTTTTCTAAAGGTACTGCCACACTTAGCGATCTCGTTAGCGATCACGATAACGACGCAAGCTAACGAGATCGTTGGTGTGATCGCTTTTAGGTCGCTAGTAGCTGCCAAACAAGAGATCTCATAAACGACACATCAGCGATCTCTTTAACGACTTTGGCGGTCGTTAGGATCTGTCATTAGCATGTACTGAGCGCTTCTGATTCATAGGAATTTCCAGCATCGCTCCTGCTCTCTGCGTCCTGCTAGCCTGCTTTGCAACTTCTGCGATCCTCTCTGTGACGCAAAAGAGAACCTACAGATATTGCGATCCACTCCGTGACGCTAAAAACCCCTAGTCCCGCCTGCGCCGCTGTCATATGCGTCACAAACGAGGTCGCTCGTCGTTCGCAAAAGGTGCCAAACACAGCGATATAGGCTCACCAGCGGGACGTCCAACGATCAAAAAATGGTCCAGAACACTAGTGAACGATCAGCGACATCACAGCAGGGGCCACATCGTTGCTACATGCCACACACAATGAGGTCGCTAACGAGATCGCTAAATAGTGACGTTTTAGCGATCTCGTTTAGTGTGGCATACCCTTAAGAATGATTTCTAACTGGGAAACGCAAAAAATGTAAAATGGTGGTATTGGGAAAGGGAAACCTCCTTCTATACCTTATCTGTAAGGATTAGCGGAAAACCCCTTGCTGATTTCAGGTTGAGGGAAAATAACAGTTGTCTACTGAAACAGAATGGGTTAAAGAAATGCAATTGGGCTCCAGCTTACTTATTGGGGTAGAGGTCAAGCCAAGTACCATCATGGTTAAGCTCAATGGGGTCCTTAAACTCTGGTTGATTGGGTTTTTTTAGAGCAATTTTTTGAGGAGGGACAGGAGTATTTGATTGCGACATGGGGGCCTCCACGGTCTGAATTCTAGGGTTTTTTTTTGCATAGTTTGAAAAAATTACAATATCCCTCATTGAACAACCAACAGGAGCCGGGTCTGCGGACGGCCACTCGCCCTATGTCAGCGGATTGGGCAGAGGTCCTTGCGTGAAAGAGGGTTGTGGTTTTCTGGGCTAGCATAAGTTGAATTCATGTATCTGTCGCTTTTACCTCCCAACCCAAATGAGGCTGTAGGGATAAACGCCTCCTGAATTCCTGACCGTAGCACCACCCAGCGCTGATCAGAGTTTGACCAGAGTGTGATCATAGTGTAATCCAATTTTCTCGAAGGAGGAGATGGAGAGAAAAATTCTTATCCATCTTCTCTATTCAGTCAGTCCATGAAAATCAGACAGCACTCAGATGTCATAGGAGTGCAGTTCGATGTTTTCCACGGACTCATTGAATTGCATGACCGAGTGCAAGCCAATATTCGGATCCAACTTGGGCATGCTGCGATTTGACACTGGTCCAGGTGCAATCTGTAGTTTTGTTGGATCGCACTCAGACTGATAATACAGTTGTCTGCATGAGACCCAACAATCATTCTGTGCTCCTAGAATGTCAAAATAGGCCAGTGAACAATCGCCAATAAGCTTGCACCATTCTATTACATCTGTGTCTTTAGCAATGTGGCTAGCGTGGAAACTACTCTATGTGGACAAAGTATTGAAGCACACACCTCGGTTGCATAAAGTTAATTTGTGAAATTTCTTCACTCCCAAATATTTCACGATCAACCCATGAGTGATATTACTGAGAAGTAGAAGCGTACAGGAACCTCAGCAACTCAGCCCCGAAGTGGAGACCATGTAAAGTTACAGATTAAGGTCACAAGTGCTGAGGCAAACAGTACATAAAAGTCACCAACGCTCTGCTGACTCCATAACTGCAAAGTCCAAATCTTCTCTGGCATGAACATCAGCCCAAATGCTGTGCCCCATGATAAGTTTCTATAACCGAGCAGCTGCATACAAGCCTTACATCACCAAGCACATTTCCAAGCATCAGATGGAGAGGTGTACAGCCGCCATCACTGGACTCTAGAGCAGTGGAAAAGCGTTCTGTCGAGAGACGAATCACACTTTTGTCTGGCAGTCTGGGATAAGCGAATGCCAGGACAATGTTATCTACCTGACGGCAAAGTTTGGTGGAGGAGGGGTAAAGCTATTTCGTTGTTTTTGACGGGTTGGCCAGGCCCCTCATTTCCAGTGCAGGGAAATCTTAATGTTTCAGAATACCAGGACATTTTGAACAATTATATCCTTTCAGCTTTGTGTGAAGCTTGGGGAAGGACGTTTTCTGTGCCATCAGCATTGCTAATAAAAAACACGATTGGCTGAATTTGGTGTAGAGGAACTTGACTGGCTACACAGCAACTTGACCGCATCGATCACCTATAGTATGAACCAGAACAGAGAGTGTGAACCTGTGCCTCACCTCTGATATCCGTGTCTAACCTCAAAAATGCTCTCCTGAATGATTGGTCAAAAATTCCCAAAGACACTCAAAAGCCTTCCCCGAAAGGGTGAAGGACTAACCACATCCATTAATGCCGATGGATCTAGACTGTGATAAATGGATGGAAAAGACGAAGAAATCAAATGACTACAGAAGAGACTTCATTTTTATTTACTGCATTTTTTATTTTTTCCTCCTGACTGTGTCTGACCAGTAATGTCTTTTCCTGTTACAGGTCAGGCGGTATCATTTATTGATATGTACTTGTAATGGAGTGAAATCAGTCAAACAGCAAATAGTAAGAAGTGATATTTTCAATGGAGTGTGTTAATCCAGAATTGATACGCCAGGTATAATAAATTGTACAAACATGGAGCATAATATGGGCAAAGTTAATGAAAGAAAGTGGCTGATCAAGTCAAAAAAAATATTAGAATTGAGAGTCCTCAGTGGTTGATACCTTTTAATGGCTAACTGAAAAGATGGTAACAAACTGCAAGCTTTCCAGACTACTCAGATTCTTCAGATTTTGTATTAGTCTAGCCTGACGAAGAGACCTGAGTAGTCTCGAAAGCTTGCAGTTTGTTACCATCTTTTCAGTTAGCCATTAAAAGGTATCAACCACTGAGGACTCTCAATTCTAAATATTTTTCTATCTACTGGCTAACACGGTACTAAGATATACATCTTTACTGATCAAGTCAAAGGCAGAGATAGAGCGAGAGGTACGAAAGCCTCTTCATAGCAGCGAAAATAAGTTTGAAAGGGAGGACGTTTTATCGCAAATATTAAACCGGTTTTCCATGAACCCCTTCCTGATTAAAGAGGCTATGATGGGTTAAACTCCTTGGCAATAGGCAGCTGGTCAAAGCCTTTGAAGTGCCCCTCCTCCACATTCTGAGCTCCTCCAAAGGAAGGAGTTTTGTGGAATGTACTCAGAGGAATGACCTCCTCTCTGGAATGTGCTGAGCAAAGGAAGGAGGAATGCAAGGCCCCTATTGGGGTGCCCAAAATAAGGAGGATTAGGTGATCCCCATTTCTCTGGACTATTTATTTGCCTTCATAACAATGTGCTCATTTGTGTCCTTCTGAAATGATTAGTTAAGTTTTACACCTGCATATCAGCCTGCTTACATCCCATACATAAATGTCCCATAATGGAAATGAAAATGTTCTAGGAGTCCAGAGAGATATGCAGAGCCATTCCTCGTCCAGGTGCTTCCAGCTGGAAACATGTCTACACGGGCTGCAGTCCTTCCAGCTTGTATTGGGTGAAAAATTCACAAGAAACACGTTAGACAAGTACAAATCTACCCATTCAATTGAATGATTTTCCCCAGGGATGGACAGAACGGAGGATGTCCGGTAACCCTCATCTTTGTCGTGTGGTGAAAGTCATTTCTTAGGTTGCGATGTCCAACATTCCAAATCTCAAAAAGCATGGACATCCAATTTCTAGAAGGGCTCCAAAATGGTAAATCTACTTAGTAATGAAATAATACACCACATGCTCTCCTACGAATGAAGAAGCTGATTGTCTTATGACGTTTCTAAGACACCTGGGTGGCAAATTGTAGACATTGTGGATGCGGATAATCATTAAAAGGTCATATTTACTAGTATATATCTTTGGTAACAGATTTTCACATTAAAAAAAAGGTTCTCTGAATTGACAGGAATTGACAGATGGCAGATTTTGTAGCAGAAATTTCTCCAAATGTCTCAATTCTCTGAATGCAGATTACAGAATTGTTTGCACCTGCTGCACACTCCATTTGGATATATGGCAAATTATTATTATTATTATTTATAGCGCCATTTATTCCATGGCGCTTTACATGAGAGGAGGGGTATACATAAAAACAAGTACAGTAATCCTAAACAATACAAGTCACGACTGGTACAGGAGGAGAGAGGACCCTGCCCGCGAGGGCTCACCATCTACAGGGGATGGGTGAGGATACAGTAGGTGAGGACAGAGCTGGTCGTGCAGCGGTTTGGTGGATCGGTGCTTACTGCAGGTTGTAGGCTTGTCGGAACTTGAAGAGGTAGGTCTTTAGGTTATTTCTGAAGACCCATGCATAAGGTTACCCTCATAGGGAATCAGATTTTAATCCAGATAAGGCACAGATCACACATGCCCTATATGTCAGCTATGTTATTTGTCAAGATTGTGCCGTACTCTTCTGTAGTTCAGGAGAATCCTGGAAATTTGTGATGAACTATAAAAGTAACAACGTTAACAGCGCGTAGAAAGAAAACGGTGTGGGCAGACTTTAAGGCTAAGTTCACACGTTGCGGAATTGCCGCGGAAATTTCCGCGGCAATCCCGCACTTCTCCCGCAGGAAATACGCACGTTTTTTTATGCTGATTCCCGCCAGAATAATAGCGTTTTGCAAGCGTAATTAGCTTGCAGAATGCTAGCGTTTTCCTAGCGATCTGTAGCATCGCTTGGAAAACTGATTGACAGGTTGGTCACACGAGTCAAACATAGTGTTTGACAAGTGTGACCAACTTTTTACTATTGATGCCGCCTATGTCGCATCAATAGTAAAAAGATCTAATGTAAAAATAATAAAAAAAATAATAAATAATGATATTCTCACCTTCCGGCGGCCCCCGCAGCCTTCCCGCCTTCAGCGACGCTCCCGGCAACTTCCGGTCCCAGGAGTGCTTTGCAACAAATCACACCGATGACGTAGCATCTCGCGAGACCGCTATGCCATCTGGGTGATTCTCGCAAAGCACTCTTGGGACCGGAAGTTGCCGGGAGCGTCGCTGAAGGCGGGAAGGCTGCGGGGGCCGCGGGAAGGCTGCGGGGGCCGCCGGAAGGTGAGAATATCATTATTTTTTATTTTAATTATTGTTTTACCAGGGATATGGTACCCAGGGCCTGGAGGAGAGTCTCCTCTGCTCCAGACCCTGGGTACCATCCGCACATGAACCGCTTACATTGCGCATAGTGGGCATAGCCACATGCGGAAAGTAAGCGGTTCAATGCATTCCTATGGCGGCGGAATCACCGCGGTTACGCTAAATTAATGAACATGTTGCTATTTTTTCCGCAAAGCGTTTTTTTCGCGGAAAAAAACGCAACATGTGGCCAAAACATGCGGAATCAATTAACATGTATAGGATGCTTAATGCTTGCGTTTTTATCGCGTTTTTACCGCGGAAAACCGCGGAAAAACCGCGAAAAACGCAATTATTCCTGATCGTGTGCACTTAGCCTCAAAGGAAGTCATTAGGCGTCCCAGTTCCCTTACTGTGGTTAAAATATCCACAACAACAAAAAAATGGTAATAAAATGTTATTGCCGAACTATACAAAAGACTTATTATACTCTGCCAAACATCAAAGCGAGAGCCATAAAATGATCAGAGCCCGATTATCTCTTCAGTTTATAGATAAATGGTAAAATGTAACTTATCTCCTGCATCTCAGGAACACTCTGCAAACACAAATGTACTGTTTTACCATCAATGAAAATAATGCTAAAAGCCTAATGAAAGAGACGCCGTCATTTACTCGCCAGAATGATTTGCCTTCTATTACACTAAAGCTATTATCACAAAAGTGGGATGTACTGTGGAAAAAGAAAAATTCAATCCAACACCAAGTACAACTTGCTTTTTAAAAATAAAAAATGTACCGTACTAAAAATTGCTTAGAATTTTGTCCATTAGGCTCCGATTGAAAACACGATTATGGCAGAATTCTGGAGTGAATTGTTTGAAAACTCAACATTTTTGAGAATCACAGAGTTGTGAAAAAATTTAGCAACTTTTGGCATTCATGACGAGTTATGACATTCCTTGCGCCTGAAATCTTACTCAATTCACAGACTAGAGTAAGATTTGTGGTGAGGCGCACAGGGAGGCGTGCGCTACCTTTCAGATACTTATGATTCATGAAGAGGTGTGACTCCAACACGCTTCCTCATCAAGAACGGTGTGAAAACTCGGATTTTGGTAAGAACTTACCTGTAAAATCCTTTTCAGCGAAGAAGGAAGGGAGACACACTAGTCATTACTAGTGGGTAGGCGGAGCCCACATAGGATAGAAACACCTCAGATTAAAAAAGTGTTGACCGGCCCCTCCAGCATATAGGGCTCCTCCTGCTCCAGCTCTCCAGTCGTACCCAAGCTAAGGAAGAGCAAATATCACCAGCGGAGCCACATAACCCCTTCTGAAGGATTTCAGAGAGAAAAACAAGGAGACAGGTTATGCATATAACAGAAAAAAACACACAGTTTCAGGTACTACTCACTGAACCTGACCACTGCGATGAGCTGGCAATGCTGGAACAGAGCCTTAGCGCGCCGACCTCAGCCCAGATAATCGCTATCAGAGAAGGGTCACGCCACATCTGAAAACACAACAACACACTTCTGCCATGGGAGGGATGTGTGTCTCCCTTCCTTCTTCGCTGAAAAGGATTTTACAGGTAAGTTCTTACCAAAATCCGAGTTTCGGCAGCAGATGAAGGAAGGGAGACACACTAGTCATTACTAGTAGGACGTCCCAAAGCAGTCCAAAAATAAGGGTGGGCAAAAAAACCAAAAGAGGCAGATACCCAACAACCTAAATAAATGTGCAACTAGCGCTAACTACAAGTTCACAAGAACTTTAAACTACAGCCGCCTGCAAGACCCTACGTCCTAAGGCCGCATCAGCGGAAGCACTGACGTCCACCTTATAAAATTTTGTAAATGTGTGGACGGAGCGCCAGGTCGCCGCCCGGCAGAGCTGAGCTGCCGAGGCTCCTTGATGGAAAGCTCACGATGAACCCACAGCCCTTGTGGAGTGAGCTTGAATCTTAATCGGGCAAGGTTCGCCCTTAAGTCGGTAAGCCTCTAAAATGGCCGACCGAATCCAACGAGCTATAGAATCCTTGGAAGCTCGTTGCCCACGTCGACGACCTGCTGGAATCACAAACAGAGAATCCGACTTCCGAAAAACTTTGAGTAATAGACAAATAGAACTTCAAAGCCCGCACCAAATCCAATGTGTGCAAGGCCCGTTCCTTCGCATTCCTTGGCTCCGGACAGAGCGAGGACAACACAATATCCTGGTTAACATGAAACTGTGACACCACTTTAGGTAGAAAGTCGCCCCGTATGCGAAGCACTACGCGATCTGGGAGAAACTCCAGAAAAGGAGGCGAGCAAGAAAGAGCCGCCAACTCAGAAACCCTTCTCAAAGAAGTGACCGCCACTAGGAAGGCAACCTTCCAAGAGAGAAAGGAAAGATTAACAGAGTCCATAGGCTCAAAAGGTCCATGTTGAAGAGCCTCCAAGACAAGATTGAGGCGCCAAGGAGACACAGGCGCCTTCCGCGGCGGAAATTGACGGGTTACCCCGCGAAAAAAGGAATGTACGTCCCTACGCGAGGCGATAGTTTTCCGAAACAGCAAGGACAGAGCAGAAACCTGTCCTTTCAGAGTGCTAACTGCCAAACCCTTGTCCAGCCCGTACTGCAAAAAGGCCAACAAATTGGGAATGGAAAAAATCCTCGGGTTCCTAGAAGAACCCGAACCTAGTAGTAGCCGGACCTCTGGCAGCTCGCAGAGTGGCAATGACTTCGGCTGAAAACCCTTGACGGGTCAAGATTTCGGTCTCAAGAGCCACGCCGTCAAACGCAGAGACTTCAGGTCCGGGTGACGAACGGCCCCTTGGGTTAACAGGTCCGGGCGAAGAGGAAGTGGAAGTGGAGGCGCTGCCAGAAGCGACACCAGTGTCGAGAACCACGTCCTCCTTGGCCTATCAACATAGCCGGGACTCTCTCTAGTCTGATCCGACGCAACACCAGAGGAAGTAAGGATATCGGCGGAAACACATAGATTAGCTCAAATTGGTCCCAAGGAGCCACCAGAGCATCCACTGCCACAGCGTTCGAGTCCTTGTACCTGGACATGAACGTCGGTAACTTGGCATTGAACCTGGATGCCATCAAATCCACTTGGGGAGTTCCCCAACGGGAGTACAGCAGTGCAAAAATTTCCGGATGAAGACTCCATTCTCCGGGATCCATCTTTTCGCGACTGAGAAAGTCCGCTGTAATATTCTGAACTCCTGGAATGTGAATCGCAGAGATGGCTGGCACTCTGGCCTCGGCCCATACCAGAATTCGAGACACTTCCATCATGAGCCTGAAGCTCCTCGTCCCACCTTGATGGTTGATATACGCGACCGCCGTCGCGTTGTCTGTCTGCACTCGGACTGGTAGACCGCTTAAAGGGACCGTCCAGTGTTGGAGGCAAAGGAAAACTGCCCTCAATTCCAGGATGTTGATCGGCAGGACAGACTCTTCCAACGACCATACTCCTTGAATCCAGAGATCGTTCCAGACACCCCCCCAGCCCGTCAGGCTGGCATCGGTGGTTATGATCGACCACCTCGGAGGAAGGAAGGACTTCCCCGGGGATAAGGTTCCGGACGTAACCACCATTCTAGCGACTCTCTCACCCTGTGGGAGATGATAACACTGCAATCCAGTGAAAACTGCGATCGATCCCAACGGTTCAAGATGAACATTTGGAGAGCCCTGGAATGAAATTGGGCAAACGGAATTGCTTCCATTGACGCCACCATCAAACCCAGAAGGCGCATACACCTTCGAAGGGACATTGCTGTCGCAGACTTCATAACCTTTACATGACGAAGAAGACTCGCTTGCTTGTCTGGAGGCAGAGACACCACTGCTCGTATCGTGTCGAAATGCATTCCCAAAAACAGGATTGACTGCGACGGTTCCAGAGACGACTTCTCCCAATTTACCAGCCACCCGAAGTCCTCCAGGAGCTGAAGGGATAGATTGCGAACCGTCACCGCCTCCTCCTTTGAGGATGCCACAATCAAAAGGTCGTCCAGATAGGGAAGAATCGTAACCCCCTGTCTTCGCAGAATCGCCATGAGAGGAGACAGAATTTTTGTAAAAAACTCTGGGTGCTGAAGCCAACCCGAATGGCCGGGTCACAAACTGGTAATGGTCCTGGCCTATGGCAAAACGAAGGAAGCGTTGGTGGGCCTTTCCGATGGGGACATGCAAATAAGCGTCGCGAATGTCGATTGACATCAAAAAATCGTTCTGCGACAAGGCCGCCACAACGGAGCGAAGTGACTCCATGCAGAATTTCCAGGAGCGGACATGCCGATTCAATCTTTTGAGATCCAGAATGGGGCGAAATTTGTCCTCCTTTTTGGGGACCACAAAGAGGTTGGAATAAAACCCTCTTCCCCGGTCCTCCGGTGGAACTGGTACCACCACACCCTTCTGTAAAAGGGAATCGACCTCCCGCAGTAGAGCGGCAAATAGCTCGGGCTCTGACGGAATGCGGGATTGGCAAAAACTGTCTGGGGGTCGAGAAAGAAACTCTATGAAGTAGCCTGCCGACACAACCCGCGTCACCCAAGCGTCCGACACGCGGGAAGCCCAAATCGGTTCGAATTGGAGCAGGCGACCTCCCACTCGAGAGCCCTCGAGTGAGGCCCTGGCATCAGTCCGCCTTAGCGGGCTTTTTGTCAGCTTCCCGCTTGTCTTGGCGGAAGCTCTGTTTCCAGGGAGTGCGGGATTTCTGAGCGTTCTTTTTTCCCGAAAAAGAGGGACGCCCCGATCCCCAAGAGGGCTGACCGAACCGTCCCCTGGACCGAAAGGACCGCCGACTAGAACCGGCACTATGCCTGCCAGACGCAGAAGTCACAGCTCTTCGCTGCGGTAAAGCCGTTTCTTTTGCCTTTGCCTTGGCAATCAGCTCCGTGGGGTCAGATCCAAATAGCTGACCACCCTTGTAAGCTAAGGATAGTGCTTGGAAATCGCGTCTCCGGTCCACTGTCTAAGCCACAGAGCTCTCCTGACTGTGATCGCCGAAGATTGTGCCCTGGACAGCAGTGAGGCAGTATCCAAACCTGCATCACTGCCATATCGTGCTGCACCCTCCAATGACTTGAAAAGCCCCTCTACCTCGGATAGTGGGGATCCATCTTGCCACGCCGTCCGTAGACGGTCTAACCAGCTCAGGGAAGCTTTACAAGCACACATGGATCTTAGCACTGCTCTGAATCCATGACCCGCGACCTCGTAGATGGATTTCGCTGCCATCTCCGTTTTTCTGTCCAGCGGATCCTGTAGACTCGCCTTCCCTTTAACAGGAAGCAATGAGGATTTGCTAAGCTGGGATAAAGGGACATCCACTTCAGGAGAAGGAATCCAATTATCAATCAACTCCGTCGTACACGGATATAGCGTCTCAAAAAAACCATGTCCCCTGAAAACGTTTATCTGGACACAGGCGTTCCTTCTCCACTGCCCCATTAAGCTCGTCCAGAGATGGTAAGGCTGATCGCGACCTATGCTACTCCTGAAACATCCGGGCCAACTTACCAGGACGTCTAGTTACCTCCTCCGGTAACTGTAACGCCTCCCTCATGGCCCCAATAAAAGCCTCTGCCTCTCTTCTGAGCCATGCAGAGTGTCCCTGCCGATCCTCCTTATCCGAATCGGACATCTCCCCATCCGAGCTTGAAGGGGAACCCCGAGTCGCTACGCGGGGAAGATGGCACCGGCCTGTGTCGCTTCCTACCATGAGAGGATCAAGCTGACACCCAATAACCTAGAAGGTCAGAAAGGCCATTAATAGAACGAGCGAGGGCCTCCATTTTGTCATCACTTACACCTCCGACCGCTGCACTTGACACCGTCGAGGTCTGCGTGTCAGATACGCGAGACTGATCCTGTAGCGGATCTGGGAGACGGTCCGCACCTGGACCCTGATTTGACATGCCCTCACACAGTATATGGCAGGTCAAAACCTGTCAGCAACTAGAACAGTGTGGTTTTCAAAGGCAAAACGAACGCTGAAGGGTTAAAGCTCTTAAAGAGAGAGCTACCCCAGCTGTCTCTCAATATCAGCTGTCCCCCAATAAAGGGTTAACCGCCAAAGAAGGGGTTAATGTCGCAGACTCCCCACAACACTTGTTTAATGAAAGGGTGTGCGAGCCCCATGTGCCTCTTATGAGGTAACAGCTGCAGGACAGTGCTCTCAAAGGTATACTTCTTTTACC
>JARQOD010000001.1:832437705-832659778 GCA_033576555.1 Oophaga sylvatica | reverse complement strand
TGCCCTGGACAGCAGTGAGGCAGTATCCAAACCTGCATCACTGCCATATCGTGCTGCACCCTCCAATGACTTGAAAAGCCCCTCTACCTCGGATAGTGGGGATCCATCTTGCCACGCCGTCCGTAGACGGTCTAACCAGCTCAGGGAAGCTTTACAAGCACACATGGATCTTAGCACTGCTCTGAATCCATGACCCGCGGCCTCGTAGATGGATTTCGCTGCCATCTCCGTTTTTCTGTCCAGCGGATCCTGTAGACTCGCCTTCCCTTTAACAGGAAGCAATGAGGATTTGCTAAGCTGGGATAAAGGGACATCCACTTCAGGAGAAGGAATCCAATTATCAATCAACTCCGTCGTACACGGATATAGCGTCTCAAAAAAACCATGTCCCCTGAAAACGTTTATCTGGACACAGGCGTTCCTTCTCCACTGCCCCATTAAGCTCGTCCAGAGATGGTAAGGCTGATCGCGACCTATGCTACTCCTGAAACATCCGGGCCAACTTACCAGGACGTCTAGTTACCTCCTCCGGTAACTGTAACGCCTCCCTCATGGCCCCAATAAAAGCCTCTGCATGGCTCAGAAGAGGCAGAGTGTCCCTGCCGATCTTCCTTATCCGAATCGGACATCTCCCCATCCGAGCTTGAAGGGGAACCCCGAGTCGCTACGCGGGGAAGATGGCACCGGCCTGTGTCGCTTCCTACCATGAGAGGATCAAGCTGACACCCAATAACCTAGAAGGTCAGAAAGGCCATTAATAGAACGAGCGAGGGCCTCCATTTTGTCATCACTGACACCTCCGACCGCTGCACTTGACACCGTCGAGGTCTGCGTGTCAGATACGCGAGACTGATCCTGTAGCGGATCTGGGAGACGGTCCGCACCTGGACCCTGATTTGACATGCCCTCACACAGTATATGGCAGGTCAAAACCTGTCAGCAACTAGAACAGTGTGGTTTTCAAAGGCAAAACGAACGCTGAAGGGTTAAAGCTCTTAAAGAGAGAGCTACCCCAGCTGTCTCTCAATATCAGCTGTCCCCCAATAAAGGGTTAACCGCCAAAGAAGGGGTTAATGTCGCAGACTCCCCACAACACTTGTTTAATGAAAAGGGTGTGCGAGCCCCATGTGCCTCTTATGAGGTAACAGCTGCAGGACAGTGCTCTCAAAGGTATACTTCTTTTACCTTTGTACACTAAACAAAAACGCTAAAATATTGCGCTGATTTGTACATCGCAATGACCGCCAAAGTCGTTAAGGGGATCGCTAACCACTTATGCGTCGTCAATGAGATCGCCCACTGTGGCAGCTACTAGTGACATTAAAACGATCACAAAAAAACTATCGCATTAGTATGCGTCGTTATAATGATCGTTAGCGGTAGCGTTCAGTGTCCTGCGCTGTGGGGGTGAGGGGGTTAAGCTTCTGCCCTGACAGACAGAAGCGACTCACCCAGCTGGCCGCGGTGTAGCGTCTTCAATTGTCAGGAGGGGAGGAGAGTGAGGAAGGAAGCCTTCAGCTCCCTGATCCAGTAATGGCCGCCGCGCTGTGCTTCTGACAGAGAAGCCAGAAGAAGATAGTAGTAAAGCGCGCGCTCAGAGCGCCGCGAAAATTAAAAAAAAAAGGGCGCGCGACTCCTCCGCTCTCCATGTCCTGCAGGCATCCACCTGCGGACAAAAGACACTAATCACCAACATGTCACATGTAACAGCGGCTGCCGCAGCAGTCGCTGAAGCACTCAAACACATTAAAATGTGGAGTACTCACCCAGCCGAGCGCCACAGGGACCCCTCAGAGATTTGTGGCGCTGTGCCCGTAGCTTCCCCCAGGGCGGGGAACGCAGTGACCCCAGAAGCGCAGTTTGCGTCCCCGCCAGGGAAGCAATCCTCATCCCCCAGGGCCGGCAGGGTTCTGCAGGGACCACCTTACAGGGTAAAATAGATCCGCCAAGGGAGAGGTGGGGGTCCAGCAGCGCTGAGACCCCTGAGACCTCTAGACTACTGGCGGTCCAAGTCTCTGTCCGACTAAAATAAAAAAAAATTCTGGGAGCTGCTCCAGCAGCGACTATCCTCTGTGACCTCAAATTTTAGACTGGAGAGCTGGAGTAGGAGGAGCCCTATATGCTGGAGGGGCCGGTCAACACTTTTTTAATCTGAGGTGTTTCTATCCTATGTGGGCTCCGCCTACCCACTAGTAATGACTAGTGTGTCTCCCTTCCTTCATCTGCTGCTGAAAGCAACAGTTTTGATAAATTAGGGCTATAATCCCTGAGAAGAGCCAAGCAAGCATGTGTATGGAGGAGTCAGGAAAAAAAACAGGAAGGTGAAGAAGCAATTGACCAACAGCTATCTTGTGTTTAATGTCACCCTAAGGCCATTACACAATACACAGCATATTTCACCGTCTATAAACAGACTTCCGCCCTCAACTTACAGCCACATATGTGTCTATGGGGCTGTAAACTCAGGTCAGTTAACCCGCAGTCAATCTTGGCATTACGGACCATGAAATAAGTTTGTGTGAATTAGGCCTTAGTCATTAATTAGTTGGAAACTTTTAATAACCAAATTACAGAAATGTTTTTCATTTTTTAATGGGCCATATCAAAATATTTTTATCAAAATACCCTTTTAAATGCTTTCTGCAAGCAAATTGTTTTTTTTTTTTCCAAACATTCATGCAAGTTCTAAACATACAAAAACCAGTATGGTTGTCATGGAGGCTTAAAGGGGTTGTCCATGCCCACTACTAGGACATCCCCTTCTCAATCTAAATGTTTGGCCCAGTTTTTTCAAACTGAACATGGACAAAACATCTTTCCCCCATCTCACGCTACCCCTCCACAAGACCTATCCATCAATATTAATGGCTGCTCGCTTTCCCCAGTCCTGCACGCTCGGTGCCTTGGGGTGATCCTCGACTCTGCCCACTCTTTCAAACCACATATCCAAGCCCTTGCCTCCTCCTGCCACCTCAAACTCAAAAATATTTCCCGGATCCGCGTATTCCTCAACCTTGAAACCACAAAAACACTAGTGCACGCCCTTATCATCTCCCGCCTCGACTACTGCAACCTCCTACTCTCTGGCCTCCCCTCAGCACTCTGGCACCACTCCAGTCCATCCTACACTCTGCTGCCCGACTAATCCACCTATCTCCCCGCTATTTCAGCCGCAGGTCTGAATTCCTCAAGGTGAGTATAGGCTTTTTTAATCTTATCGGGACCAAATGTGGGGTATGAGAAGCGTAAAAATTGGTCCAATCATTGGTAAAGAATTGGAACTAATTATTACACTTGGTGTACAGCACTGGGGAAAATATTGGCAATTGCAATTATTCAATAAAAACAACATAGCTCGTTATAATGTGTATAAAACAAAGATATTGCCTTCTTAATTCATCGCACTCCTTAAAACATATACTCCAGGAAATATTTTTGTATGGGATTCATTTCCAAGAAATATGGAACTCTAAATGTAATATTTTGCTTGTCTCTTCCAGAAAGAAAATAACAGATGGCAGACTTGTGGGACCTCGGTGCCCTATACCAGTATCTGGCTGCAGTACAAAGAATAGGCAGCAAGGCCAAGCGCAACGCTGAGCTCCTGTATGCCGAACAATAACATGGCCCGAGATGTGCTGCTGCCCTTTGCAAGCAGAAAGCTGAACGCCGGGAGAATGACCAAGAGCAACAGGAAGTCTGTGTTGGCTTATATGCCCTCAATGCTACTTTGTAGATGGAGAAATCAGACTGGTCCTAATCTTCAGAATCACTACGAGTTATTGTGATACATCAAAGTATCTGGTCTGAAATCATCAAAAACATTGTATCACTTTAAAAAAAAGCAAACGCTATAAGGGTATGGACATTTTTAGGAGCATTTTTTGTTACTTGTATAAATATATAAATGAAATTTAATTTTGGGATAAAATCCTGAAACGTATGCACTGAAACACCAGGATCCTGCTGACCGACATCCTTGGCAAAGGCAATGTTGCTGAAACGTTGGATGGATTTAATGTCTGTAATGCCTTAAAAAGTCAGCTGTGAATTAAACTGCAACTTTTTGAAATATATTTATATCTGAGTCATTGTGTGCCAAAGGTAATCATTCCGTAGGGAAAATAATCATGTTAGCAATTAAAGGGGCTGTCCACTACTAGGACAACACCATCTTCATCTGAATATTTGCCCCCCCCAAATAAAATAAAAATACTTATACTCACCTGTGGTGCTAGCGCCATTTCAGTTTATTATGCAACGTGAGCCCTGCACTCAATCAGCGTCGGCATCACTGTCCCCACATTCTGAAATCTAAGGCCAATCCGAAACCTGCCCGTGATCTGAAACACTAGCAGCACTTTGGACACGGTGCATGTTTGCTGCATCCAAAGCGCTGCTGTCTGCTGAACGCAGGTAAATCCGCATGTGTTCACTGAACCGTGCAGTTTCACCCTGCCCAATACATTGTATTGGTGAAATTGGCATGCTGCAGTTTGGAGAGACGCCGCATGTCCATCTCCGCGGGTGAGCCACGGCATCTCTGGACGCATAATGGACATAGGATTTCTTGAAATCCCATCCACTATGCTGTCACCGGTGGCTCTGTGGGTTTGTCGGTGCACAAGTACACAGCGTCAAACCTGCAGCATATGCGGATCGTGGGCACATAACCTAAGTAATCAAGAGGAGGTAAGAGACCAGCCACAGCTCTCACTTCCACTTGATTACTTATTTATCTGAAGGAGACAGTGAAGCCGACGCCAATTGAGTGCAGTGATCACATGGCATATCTTCCTCACGTGAGTCCCAGGCACAAAAGTGCCGATGCCGCTGGAACGGCACAGGAGGAGAATTAAGGGGGGGCAAACATTCAGATTGAGTCGGGGTTGTCCTAGTTTTCTTCTTAAGTTTTTATATGAAAAAAAAATGTTTTGACTGTTTGGTTTCTTCAACCTCTAAGCATCTCAGTCCATAATAGAATGTGCTATCAAATCCATTAGTGAGCTTGTTTAGGTGGCAGGGTTTCTAAATTCTATCTCTTTACTAGGTTCTTGTCAGCCCATTTTTGTTCCCTGTGGAGTCAGGAAACTGGGAGAAAAAAAAACTAAAACTTTTTTCCATACACTGGAAGGAAACTGATCTCACAGATTTCCAAAGATTGTTCCCATTCAGCCCAGTGCATCAGTTGTTGAGCCAGATTAGAAAATACTGCCCAACTTTGTCGTCAGTTGTGTCCATCTCTGCCATAAAATAATAGACCAGGCACAACCATTTTGTGAATGGCAACTCAGTTGATTTCTGACCACATCAAAGTTGAGCTAAAACTTTGTTGTCGTCATAAATCAATTTCAAAGTTCTGGAGAAGCAAGATTTAGTAATAAATTCAATCATCAAATAAGAACAGTTCATGAACGGATTCACTGATAATTAACTCTGCAGTCTGATATGTACTGGGACATAGAGGCTGTAAAAGCCAAACAGCCCAAATTTGCAACTTTGATTTTGATTCAAAAATACATGCATAAAAAAACTGCCTCCAAATATGCTGCTATGTACAAACTTATAGACCAAATTTCCAGTAACAATAGACCGCATCAGATCCGATGCTATAAGATTAGAGAAGACTTTCCAAAGTTAGCTATCCTTAGATCACAGGGCTTACTCCATTAAATATGTGGTTTCCGCACAGACGCTTAGGCTGGATTTACACATGCCCCAAAAATACACCACAAAAATTTTAAACTGTAATTCTGCAGTAAAAATTGCAGGCAGAATTACTGTTGAGAACTATTGATTGATGATTTGTAGTTAATTTGCTTAGCAGATTTCATTGTGAAGCTTCATACAGCGTTTAACTTTATGATGAAATAACATATTCAAAAATTCTCATTGCACATGGAAAAAGCTGCAGCATGGATTTCCAAAGTGGAAGTATTCTGAAAGTAATAACCATGTACATTCTGGAGGAAAAGCCAAGTATGGTTTTACATATCAGGACATAGTAAAAAGAATATGGTCCTTAGAAGGTCTTACATTTAGGTAAATGCAACCTCAGGTGAACAACACTTAAATTACATTCTGCCGTTACTTACTTTACACAAACAAGGCTAAAATGCAGAAGAAATTATTTTTTTTATTTTTTACAACCCATAGCACAAATTTACCTAGCTGATTATCTGCTAGGAAAATAAACCAAAGCGCGAATCCCCACTTAGGGTATGTGCACATTACATCTTTATCAGACAGATTCTGTCCGGACGCCACCTGAAAAAGTGTCACTAAAGTGTACATGTAAAAACAGCATGGCTGTGTACATGTTCTGTCTTATGTCACTTCTTTTAATAGTTTCAGGGTTCGTAAGCCTTAAAGCAGCTAGAGAAGTGACATGCAGAGATGCACATGCTTTGGTAGCAGCAGAATAGAAAGCATATTACATCTTTATCAGATTCCGTCCAGAATCCACATGAAAAAGTGTCACTAAAGCGTACCATGTCAAAACAGCATGGCTGTGTACATGTTCTGTCTTATGTCACTTCTTTTAATAGTTTCAGGGTTTGTAAGACTTAAAGCAGTTAGAGAAGTGACATGCTGACATGCACATACTTTGGTAATAGAGTAAAAGACGTCGGCGGTGGAGCCACTGCAAAAACAATAGCAAAGCTGCCAGTAAAGCCACTTCTAGAAAATGACCGTTGGCATTTTCAAGAAGCCTATTTCTCTTGGGAAAACTAGGTGCCTGAACAAAGGTTGTGTGTTCTTGACCTCAGTTTTATACTCTCCCTATAGTCCTTGGCCAGTTTTTCGTGCTGTTTTCTATGAAACGCTGCAACATTTCAGAGTAAAAACATACCGGGTTGAAATCGCACAGTCAAGTGCAGATTCATGCTGCCTGTGGTTTGAGCAGCACTAATCCAACTACAGGTTCCCTTTAATAGACCAATCCCATCTGATCTGCTCAGGGTGTTCCACGCCCTACAAAACTGTCTAATTGATGTAAAGCATTTAATAAGCTTTATGACTGCACTGTGCATATACACCTCATCCTGTTTATTAACTTCCGTGGCGTACCTGACGTCCTGAGTGAAAACTCCACCAGTGAATATTTGGATTCTATGATGCCATTACTCCATGCTATGCAGGTAACTTCCATTATTTGACTTCATGACAACTTTATAAGGTTTAAAGCCGTCAACCCTCATGCTCATCAAGGGTTAAAAAATAAACGGAACAGCTGCTCTTCCTGTCCCTGAGGCTAAGTTCACACGTTGCGGAATTGCCGCGGAAATTTCCGCGGCAATCCCGCACTTCTCCCGCAGGAAATACGCACGTTTTTTTATGCTGATTCCCGCCAGAATAATAGCGTTTTGCAAGCGTAATTAGCTTGCAGAATGCTAGCGTTTTCCTAGCGATCTGTAGCATCGCTTGGAAAACTGATTGACAGGTTGGTCACACGAGTCAAACATAGTGTTTGACAAGTGTGACCAACTTTTTACTATTGATGCCGCCTATGTCGCATCAATAGTAAAAAGATCTAATGTAAAAATAATAAAAAAAATAATAAATAATGATATTCTCACCTTCCGGCGGCCCCCGCAGCCTTCCCGCCTTCAGCGACGCTCCCGGCAACTTCGGTCCCAGGAGTGCTTTGCAACAAATCACACCGATGACGTAGCATCTCGCGAGACCGCTATGCCATCTGGGTGATTCTCGCAAAGGACTCTTGGGACCGGAAGTTGCCGGGAGCGTCGCTGAAGGCGGGAAGGCTGCGGGGCCGCGGGAAGGCTGCGGGGGCCGCCGGAAGGTGAGAATATCATTATTTTTTATTTTAATTATTGTTTTACCAGGGATATGGTACCCAGGGCCTGGAGGAGAGTCTCCTCTGCTCCAGACCCTGGGTACCATCCGCACATGAACCGCTTACATTGCGCATAGTGGGCATAGACACATGCGGAAAGTAAGCGGTTCAATGCATTCCTATGGCGGCGGAATCACCGCGGTTACGCTAAATTAATGAACATGTTGCTATTTTTTCCGCAAAGCGTTTTTTTCGCGGAAAAAAAACGCAACATGTGGCCAAAACATGCGGAATCAATTAACATGTATAGGATGCTTAATGCTTGCGTTTTTATCGCGTTTTTACCGCGGAAAACCGCGAAAAAAACGCAATTATTCCTGATCGTGTGCACTTAGCCTTACTGATAATAATTGTCAAAAGCGCTTTCCCCATATGTCCAACAGCTGCACACATCAGTGTCTACAACATGTTCTTTACTCTCATTTTGCACCATTTTGCATTTGCAAATGTGACATTTTCAACATTGCAACTATTGCGGAATTTCACGGAAATAAAAAAACAAAAAAACAATACATTCTCCCAGGTCTACAGTTAAAGAGCACCTGATCGAGTATAACAGAAAAGGCTGCATTCACCATTTACTACGGGCTATTGCAATGAACTAAGCAGGATAAAGGTTATTAGGTATCAGGGGACTGCGCCACTGCCCTTTTACACAACATTCTCAATTGAACTGTGTCATTTTACTTTTTACGTTACATTATCTTGGCGGACAGTGCATAAACTTAAGACATTTTCTGTCCATTCTTGATGTGCTCTAGTAATCTAACCATCAGAGGGTTTCACCGAGATAAATACTTCATTGACAAATTGTAAAGAAAGTCATAAAACTAGGAATAATTTACTATACACAGTATAGTACGCCATAAAGCAGGTTATTGTGGCTCTAAGGCTGCACAAACAAGAAGATATCTTCTAAGTAAAAAGGGGCAACTGTGACAAAGCAATAAGCAAATTATGGGAACGATCCTAGATAGAAGGAAATGACATTTATACTTGCTTATCTTACTTCTACATGGGTGCAAGTATGAAGAAATTACTAAACTATACTCAAAATTACCTAAAAAGAACATCAAAACCATTATGCATAAGGCTATGTGCACACATTCGGGAATTGCCGCAGAAATTTCCGCGGCAATCCCGCACCTCCCTGCCGCGGGAAATACGCATTTTATTGTTATGCGTATTCCCGCTAAAAACTAGCGTTTTTCAAGCGTAATTAGCTTGCAGAATGCTAGCGGTTTCCATGCGATCTGTAGCATAGCTTGGAAAACTGATTGACAGGTTTGTCACACCAGTCAAACATAGTGTTTGACTGTGTAAGCAACTTTTTACTATTGATGCCGCCTATGCCGCATCAATAGTAAAAAGATCTAATGTTAAAAACAATAATTAAAATAATAAATCGTGATATTCTCACCTTCCCGCGGCCCCCGCAGCTTTCCCGCTCCTCAGCAACGCTCCCGGCAACTCCCGTTCCCAGGGATGCATTGCGACAATGACCCGAGATGACGTAGCGGTATCGTGTGATGCTACGTCATCTGGGGTCATTGTCGCTAAGCATCCTTGGGAACGGAAGTTGCCGGGAGCATCGCGAGGACCAGGAAGGCTGCAGGGGCCGTCGGAAGGTGAGAATATCACGATTTTTAATGTTTTTTATTATTTTTAACAATAGATCTTTTTATTATTGATGCAACATAGGCAGCATCAATAGTAAAAAGTTGGTCACACTTGTCAAACACTATGTTTGACTCGTGTGACCAACCTGTAAATCAGTTTTCCAAGAGATGCTACAGATCGCTTGGAAAACGCTAGCATTCTGCAAGCTAATTACGCTTGCAAAACGCTAGTTTTTAGCGGGAATACGCATACCTATAAAATGCGTATTTCCCACGGTAGGGAGGTGCGGGATTGCCGCGGAAATTTCCGCGGCAATTCCCGAACGTGTGCACATAGCCTAAATGTAATGGCCTATGGGGTGGAAATTCATGACAAAACCGGTCTTTTTTCAAAGATTCTCTATGGTTTTTGGTTGGATGCTAAAGTCTCAACTTCTAAGAACTATTTGTGTTCATGGTGAACATAAAGCGGCATCTCCCCTGAGCAAGAGATGACTTTAAGGTCAAATGATTATATGACAAGCTTTCCAATATTTTAAGCCTGACTGGAATGGTGCAGGTGTATGGAGAAGTGCAAAGATCTGAGGTGTAGATAAGCTGTGGGTCACTCTCTTGGAGGGAGGACAGGACACACGGTGCCGACGTTTTGTTACGATACCCAATAGACCAGACTTTGACTAGATTCTGCACTTTGATCTTGTAAACCTTCGATCACCCACTTGGGTTGCAGCCAAAGGAAACAAATCACAGGAAGTCACATAAGAGGATAGATGAAAAAGAAGTGTCTCTTTACTTAGGATCAACAACCGCAATGATTAAAGAGGTGATGTGTTGCGGAATTGCAATGAGACAGTAGAACTTATTGATATTACTACATTGAAAACAAAAAAAAAGAGGATATTTAATAGTTATGCAACTATATACAAGTGCTTCTCACAAAATTAGAATATCATCAAAAAGTTAATTTCAGTTCTTCAATACAAAATGTGAAACTCATATATTATATAGAGTCATTACAGACAGAGTGATCTATTTCAAGTGTTTATTTCTGTTAATGTTGATGATTATGGCTTACCAATGAAAACCCAAAAGTCATTATCTCACTAAATTAGAATACTTTATAACACCAGCTTGAAAAATGTTTTTAAAAATCTGAAATGTTGGCCTACTCTGTAATGCCTCTATATAATATTTGAATTTCACTTTTTGTATTGAAGAACTGAAATAAATTAACTTACGGATGATATTCCAATTTTGTGGGAAGCCATCATGGACACAACCCCAAGTTAAAATAAAATACCTGGTACCCTCCCTTTTAACTCTCCTGGCATGTACCCTCTGCTTAGCAGACCCTACTTGTATAAATAGCTGTCAGGTTCTCAGCACATTGTGTTGAAGTCTAGTACGCTATCCCAAATCTTGTTTTGTCCTTCAAAAAGCTGGAAGAGTGTCTCAGACTACCGAAGCACAATGTCCATAGCTGGGTGATTAAGGGCAATAAGTTAGCTAGCGCAACCTTCCCTCCCACTCCTAAACCTTTTCTATGAGCATGTTGGTCAGTAAAAGTCAAATGCATTGGTACTTCTAAATCCACTTGCCTGAAAGTGGAGAAATCCACAATTGCAATATGAAAAGAAGGCATTAAGTGCTTTGCCACACCCAGAGCACTTAAGAGAACTTTGCCTCCTGAGGCTATTTCCATTTTTGGTGCCTCCCTCTGTTTGTTGATTGATAACTCAATGTGTCTGTGATGTCAGGCACTGGCCAGAAAATCTAAAACCGGTGTGGATCACCGCCTTTCTCGCTTAGTATATCACTCATTAAGAGGGAGATGCCAAGGATGGAAATAACCTCAGAACGTAGAGCTTTGATAAATGCTCTGGGTGTGACCAAGCACTTAATGCCTCATTTGCAAATTGTCAAAATCACGCATTTCTCTGGATTCACATGACAGAGAGCAGATATAAAAGGTACCAAGCATTTACCTTATCTTTAGCTGACCTTCATAGCTGCAGAAAAAAGCAGGTTTTGCTTGGTTTTTCTTGCGTTTTTTGCTGTGTTTTAAGCATGCTAGATTTGTCTCTTGTGCATGCTGATAAAGTTTCGTGCAGAAATAAAAAAAAGAAAAAAAAATCCTATTCTATAGAATCTGGGTTTGGCACAAAAAATGCAGCAAAACCTGATACCTGCGTTTTTGCTGAGGATTTTCAGCGTTTTTTCACCACTCATTCATATCAATGTGTGAAAATTGCTGAAAAAAACACATGAAAGAAGTGACATGCTTTATTGTGCAAAAAAACATGCAAAGCACAAAATACTAATAACAAAAAAAAAACAAGCTGCGTATTTGAGATTTCTGAAATCTCGTAGACAGAGCAGCTAAAAATCTGCTTTAAAAAAAAACACTGAAAAATTGCTTAGTGTGAACTTACCCTTAATGAAATTTAAAGGGAATCTGTCAAGCAGCACTAGTGGTTTACAGCACAGGAATTATGTTTTCAAATCTCTTCTTTTATTACTTAAAAAAAAAAAAAGTCTCTCCCCCAAATAAGTCAACTTGGATGGCCCCTCTGGCCTGGATACATAACAGGGCAGCTCCGGAAGCATCCAGCATAAGTGCGGTGACGTAAAGTGAGCTTCATCTCCATCTGCACATGTGCTGGATGCCTCCTGAGCTCTCTTGTGACGTTGTATCCCGACGAGCCAGTCGAGTTGGTGCTACTCAGGAGCAACGAACCACTTCTGACTCTCAGCGATGACCAGCACGCTTCATGTACTACATCTGAATTTATTTATTTTTTTAACGATAATGCAGGAACACAAAAAAAAAATTAATAGGGAGACGATTCTATAATCACCTGTGAGATAAACCAGTATTGGCCATTTATGGTCTTGCATACAATTTTGTGGTCTACTGCTGCCACCCACTAATTAGCTAAAAATTGCTCTGCAGCTAGAAAAAGGACTTGGTATATAAAGAGAGGCCCACAATACAAATTACATTAATGTTGCCTCAACCCGTCAAAATCCTTTTGTACATTTTATATATAAAAAAAAGGAATACAAGTATTTGTAGAAAGTTCAGCAAAAAAAAATCTAAACAAAAAAACAAGAACTGAAAATCTTTATTTGGTTTGAAAGAAAAATCAAGATTTTAATTCTATGCCTACCAAATCACCCAGTGCCATTCCATAGTGTAGCCTGAGACACTCCCCTGAGGATCAGTTGAGGGCAAGGAGGGGGGGGGAGAGGGTAGTACCTCAAACTACCAAAGCACGTCATCCATAGGGTACTCGGAGAAGCTAGCAGCCATCTTACAGAAAATAAGTGGTGACTGTAAAAAACGGTGAAAAAAACTGAAAAGAAAGTACCAAATATTTTAACTTGGCATTGTATTTTGAAGTTTCTAAAGTGAGTCAAGGGGTTGCTTTAAAATGAGCAAGTGGGACCAACCAGTGGAGAAAAACTACCACAAAGTATACTGGTGCTGTTTAGATACACAAATAATTATCTTCCAACCATTGCAAGAAGTACAGAGATGAGATAATAAAATAAAAGCTTGCATTGAGCTTTCATGTGATATAGCCAGGACCTGCGGCCCTTAAGGGTTAGGTACGGTATGTTGCACAATACAGATTCACAATTCATCAGCCTTATGACTATGGCTTCAATTTCCTTATTCCTTCACCTTTTTAGTTCTTCGATCGCAAAAATCTCTTTATAGTTTTAACTCGTTCTAGGAAAGTATTACAATAAGCAAAATATGGAATAGCCATTGTCAGCAATTATGGGGTTAACCCTAAATGCAAAAAAACTTGACCAACTCCAAACATTGCGTGCAGGGGCCCAGAGGAAACCAGATTATGTACACCCGTGGTTTCCTGGAATATCCAGTGTAGAGTGCAATCAAGGCCAGGCGGCTATCCCATCAGGGAGGGGACCCCCGACCGCTCCGGAAGCTGTTGGAAGTACTTCAGACTTTCAAGTTGTGGAGAAGACCCTCCCCCAGGAACCCTCTGAGACTGCTAAGTGGCATGTTCCAGGTCTCAGCAGGCACCTAAAGCCCTGGCAGCAAGTATGAGAAAAGAAGACAATAGATTGTTACACAGATCCCATAAT
The DNA here is from genome assembly GCA_033576555.1 of Oophaga sylvatica. Taxonomy (NCBI): domain Eukaryota; kingdom Metazoa; phylum Chordata; class Amphibia; order Anura; family Dendrobatidae; genus Oophaga; species Oophaga sylvatica. Next base: position 832,646,182 of record JARQOD010000001.1, on the reverse strand, counting down.
GGGCATACAGTAAAATGCTTCACAGAACTGCAAAATACACAATGCACTCTAATAAGTCTGTCTTCCACACTATAGTTATTGTAACCTCATGCAGATAAATATATATCTATCCATAGATCGATAGATAAATAGATATATCATACCTCCCAACTTTTGAAGATGTGAAAGAGGGACAGAGGTTGCGGCGCGCTAAGCGCGTCGCGGCTAATTTTAGGCCACGCCCCTGACCACACCCATTTCACAACTAATCACACCCATATCCACGCCCCGACCACACTCATTTAGCACTGGTGATCACACTGACTGGTACTGAGGGCACAGTGGCTGGCAATATGGGATCAGTGGCTGGTACTGTGGGCACACTGACTGGTACTGAGGAAAAGAAAGAGCAGAGTTTTAAAGTGCTCCTCGGGGCTCCGCCGTGTACTCCTGTGTCCACGGGAAAAGTAAGCTCCCAGCCGGGACAGCAGGGCAGAATCTCTCACAAAATCGGGACTGTCCCGCTGGATCTGGGACAGTTGGGAGGTATGAATGCTCCCCATCATACACCTTGTACACGCACGGCTCCGTACACCTCGCGCGCACACGGCTCCGCTCCATACACCTCGCGTGCACACGGCTCCACTCCGTACACCTCACACACACACGGCTCTGCTACATCCACACTGTAAATCCCTCAAAATCGGGACTGTCCTGCTGGATCTGTGGCAGTTGGGAGGTATGAATGCTCCCCACCATACACCTCATACACTCACGGCTCCGCAACCTCATACACACACGGTTCCCCTCTGTACACCTCGCGCGCACACACGGCTCCACTCCGTACACACATGGCTTCACTCCGTAAACATCGTACATACGCAGCCACGCTCCGTAAACCTTGTACACATGCGGCTTTGCACCATACACCTCGTACACATGCGGTTCCGCACCATACACACGCGACTCCACTTCTCTACACCCCGTACACACTCTTCTCTGCTCCGCTCCGTACACACACGGCTCTGCTCCGCTCTGTACACACACGGCTCAAGCACGGAGCCCTGTGTGTACGGAGATGAGCGGCTCAGCTCCGTACACTTCGTACACACAAGGCTCCGTTTTGTACGCCCCGTACATACACAGCACTGCTACAGCCACCTCGTATACACACGGCTCCGCTCCCTACACCTCGTACACACACGGCTCCGCTCCCTACACCTCGTACACACACGGCTCCGCTCCCTAACACCTCGTACACACACGGCTCCGCTCCGTACACCTCGTACACACACGGCTCCGCTCCCTACACCTCGTACACACACGGCTCCGCTCCCTACACCTCGTACACACACGGCTCCGCTCCCTACACCTCGTACACACACGGCTCCGCTCCCTACACCTCGTACACACACGGCTCCGCTCCTACACCTCGTACACACACGGCTCCGCTCCGTACACCTCGTACACACACGGCTCCGCTCCGTACACCTCGTACACACACGGCTCCGCTCCGTACACCTCGTACATCCGTACACGCTCGTCACTACACCTCGTCTCCGTACACTCGTACACACACGGCTCCGCTCCTTACACTTCGTACACACACGGTTCCGCTCCCTACACCTCGTACACCATTTCCACATCGGCTACGCTCCATACACTTTTCACACACGGCTCTGCTACATCCACACCATAAATCCCTCCTGACCCCTCACATAAACTTACCCTCATCCAGCACCATGACAAGACAGCACAAGAGACCTGCACGAGGAGCCTGACCATGTGACATCCAACTCCTCCCCTCCTGTGACCTCATAACAGGTCCTGCTCCCACAGACTCAGCAGGACATTGCTCTGCTGTGATAAGCTAAAGTGGAGCGCTGGGAGGGCAGCTATAGGGTGCATGGGGGGCGTGGCGGCTCATCTGACTGCGGGACACAGTGTCCCGCCGGGACAGCGGGAGAGGGGGGTCAGAATCGGGACTGTTCCGGTCAATCCGGGACGGTTGGGAGGTATGGATATATATATATAATATATATTATATATATATATATAATAATCTTTCTTTTTATATAGCGCTAACATATTCCGCAGCGCTTTACAGTTTCCACACATTATCATATAATATATATAGATATCTATCTATCTATCGATGGATAGATAGGGCCCTGTATTGTTCAACATCTTTATCGATGATTAAGATGAAGGAATTGAGGGTAAACTGATTAAATTTGCTGATGACACAAAGCTAGGAGGGATAGCTAATACTAGAGAAGAGAGAGAGGATTCAAAAAGATATAAATAAACTGGAGCATTGGGCAGCAACTAACACAATGGATTTTAACAGGGAAAAATGCAAAGTACTACATCTGGGCAATAAAAATGAAAAAAGCATATACAAAATGGGAGGAATAGGGCTAAGCAACAGCACATGTGAAAAAGACTTGGGTATACTAACAGATCACAGACTGAACATGAGTCAACAGTGTGATGCAGCAGCAAAAAAGGCGAATACAATTCTAGGATGTATTAACAGGAGCATACAGTCTAGATCACGTGAAGTCATTATAGCCCTCTACTCCTCTTTGGTCAGACCTCATCTGGAATACTCTGTCCAGTTTTGGGCACCACATTTTAAAAAAGACATCAACAAACTGGAGCAAGTTCAAAGAAGAGCGACCAGAATGGTGACCGGTCTGCAAACCATGTACTATGAGGAACGGTTGCAGGATTTGGGAATGTTTAGCTTGCAAAAGAGAAGACTGAGAGGAGACTTAATAGCTGTATACAAATATCTCAAGGGCTGTCACATTGTAGAAGGATCATCTTTATTCTCATTTGCACAAGGAAAGACTAGAAGCAATGGGATGAAACTGAAAGAGAGGAGACACAGATTAGATATTAGAAAAAACTTTTTGACAGGGTGATTAGTGAGTGGAACAGGCTGCCACGAGAGGTGGTGAGTTCTCCTTCAGTTAGAAGTCTTCAAACAGAGGCTGGACAGACATCTGTCTGGGAAGATTTAGTGAATCCTGCTTTGATCAGGATTTTTTTTACAGCTCTGGCAAAAATTAAGAGACCACTGCAAAATTTTCAGTTCGTCTGATTTTTCGCTTTATAGGTACTGTATATTTTTGAGTAAAATGTAAATTGCTCTTTTATTCTATAAACTACTGACATGTCTCCGAATTTCCAAGCAATAAATTTTGTTTTTATTTCCAGAAAATGAGAAATGGTCAAAATAACAAAAAAATGCAGTGCTTGCAGACCTCAAATAATGCTAAGAAAACAAGTTCGTAATCATTTAGAAACAACAATACTAATGTTTTAACTCATGAACAGTTCAGAAATCAATATTTTGTGGAATAACCATGATTTTTAATCACAGCTGTCATGCGTCTTGGCATGCTTTCCACCAGTCTTTCAAACTGCTTTTTGGTGACCTTATGCTACAATAATTTAAGCAGTTGTTTGATGGCTTGTGACTATCCATCTTCCTCTTGATTACATTACAGAGGTTTTCAATGGGGTTCAGGTCTGGAGATTGGGCTGGCCATGACAGGGATTTGATGTGGTGGTCCTTCATCCACACATTGACCTAGCTGTGTGGCATGGCGCATTATCCTGCTGGAAAAACCAGTCCTCAGAGTTGGGGAACATTGCCTGAGCAGAAGGAATCAACCGTTTCTCCAGGATAACTTTGTATGTGGCTTGATTCATACGTCCTTCGCAAAGATTAACCTGCCAATTTCCAGCCTTGCTGAAGCATCCCCAGATCATCATCGATCCTCCCAAGAAATTTCATAGTGGGTGTGTGGCGCCCTGAGGGTCCAGTCGCCACAGAGATGTTGCATCTCACCCAGAGGTGTGACACCTGACTCTCAGGTAAGGAGGAAGCACCCATTGACTCCATCACCGCATCCACACACATCATGCCAGTGCTGGAGCTTCAGGCTGGTTAGTAAAGGATGTAGAAGTGGGTGGGTGGAGCTAGCTGCAGCATGAGGCAGCAGCTTGTTAGATTAGGGTTGCAGTCAGAGACAGGCAGGCAGTGTGTGGGTACTGCCTGGCCTGCAGCTCTTCTGAGTTTACCTCAGAGAGCCTTGCTGAGAGAGCGAAGGGGTCCTGGGCTGATACAGCACTGAAGATGTCCCGGTCCTGGGAGCAGGAGGACCAGGCAATCATCGGGAGACGGTTCCTAGACTAGTGGGTCAGTTCACCGCCATTAGTAACACCGCATCTAGTGGGACTCTTCAAGGGCCACTAGCTACCATAATCTCATCCGGAGGCAGCTAGGGATCAAGTACGTCCAGAATTTCATATAAAGTGGCTTGGTACACCACCGGAAAGGTCTGGTAACTGAAAGGGTCCAATACTGCCTTGTCTGAGGGCTCTGTGGTAGGGAGGTGCAGAGAGGAGTAAGGAGTATAGAACAAGAAGCCGGAAAGGAACATAAAGGGAGTCTTTGGAAGTGTGACCAATATATCTGAGAGTTGCTGGACTACTCACTGGAAGGACACAGTGCCCGGCTGGAATCTGTGTGCTCAACAGACTGTGAGTAAACCCTTGAAACTGCATAAAAACTGTTTCCTGCCTTATTACTCCGTCGCATACTCCACTCTGCTACATCCCTCTGCACCATTGCTCTATCTCACATCTACCTACCCTGGGAGGACACAGTCTTACCTGTAGAAGACTTATCACCTAGCTGCACAACACCATCCCTTCCAGAGGACCCGCACAGCAGCGCTGGTCACCCTGACCAGGTACTACAGGTGGCGTCACGACAAACTACACGAACATTTCTAAATCCCCTGTAAATATCCCCCTTTGTATGAGCGCCCAGGGCAACGGACCGAGCTGTGCTACTTGTGACATTCCCCATAGACTTCAACGGGCTCAGTGCCGAGTACCCCATAACCCTGGTGTTGTGCGACTCAGGTGCAAGACACTGTGGCTTGTACGCCTCTCCAGGTCTCAGGTCCTAGAGGACCAGGTGTTGGGCAAGCTGAAAATTAGACTCATCAGAGAAGATTACCTTACTCCAATCTTCTATGGTCCAATCCTTATGGTCTTTGGCAAACTTCAGCCTGGCTCTCCTTTGCTTCTCATTGATGAAAGGCTTTTTTATAGCTTTACATGACTTGAGCCCTGCCTCTAGGAGCCTGTAATGAACTGTTCTTGCCGTGCACTTCACCCCAGCTGCCATTTGCCATTCCTTTTGTAGGTCACTTGATGTCATCCTGCGGTTGTTGAGTGACATTCAAATAAGATGACAGTTATCTGGTCAGTGGAGAGTCGTTTTCGCCCTTGTTGTACCCAATGTCTGTTGCTTGACCTTGTTGTAATGGACTGCCGTCTTAGAAATTTTAAGGATGGAGGCAACATGACGCTCACTGCATCCCTCTGCTAGTAAAGCCAGAATTGAGCCCTTCTTTTCCTCACTCAAGACATTTCTTTTCAACTCCTTTGGCATGGTTAAAAGTTATTTTTTCATTCCTATTACTATTGGGATATTACTAGCACTTGTTTTGCCATCCAGCTTGTCCTATTGCAAAAGGATTGTGAACACCACAGCAGGGTTTTTTATGCTTTCCTTCGTTAAATAAGATTTGGTTCTGAAGCACATTAAGTAGAATGAGGTGTACTCTGGTTGGAATTCACCTAACACTGGAATGGAATGGCTGTCAGACATGTAGAGAAGCTGGTTTTTATAAATCTGTGCAGTGGTCTCTTATTTTTTGCCATTTCATAATTCAATAGTGTACATGAAAATAAGAAACTTTGTAATATATCTTATCAGAGAAATCGGATAATTCATTCTCAAAATTCTTAATTCAATAGTAAAATCTGCATTCAGTGAAAACAGATTTTCCCATTGCTGAGATAGAAGATGGCAGTGGCTACTGATAAGGTTTCTCTGATAAGATATATCACAAAGTTTCCTATTTTAATGTTTACTATTTATTTATGAAATAATTTAAATGACGGTGACTCTAAGTTATTAAGCAGGTTGGCTTAGAGTAGTACTCAATTCTTTTTACTTATTGCTTACTCTGGAGCAATATATTTTAGTTGTGCAATTTGCTACAACCCAGCACAGTTACATCCACACATTTGGAAGCCTTTCATTATGGCAAGTTGTGTAAGTGATCTCCAGCCTGACCACTAGTCAGGTACATATCCTGCTAAGTAGACAGGAAGTCAGTCTGACTTTCTTCTAACTAAAGGATACTTATTGGCAATTTTCAGACAAAACTTCACTCTTCTAGCTCTTGTAAGTTCCCCATGTTGCAGAGCATATCATTTCTGCCTTATAAAAGACAGCATTAACTTCATAGGCTAATGTATACAGTAATGACTTGCAGACATAAAACTCCCTTTGTCTCGAAGTGTCAATCTATATAATCTGTATGATCCATTTGCAAAATCTACTGTGGCTCGTGAGATTCCTCTTCAGCTTGTCAGAGCTCACAAAGAGAAACCTATCACAAGCAGGAGGCAGGAATGACAGGTTAAAGAATTTGAAACTTGGGTGAATCCGAGCAGAAGACACTTTAGGAAACTGGAGTCTTTTTTTTCCTGAACCATCTTTTGTGGTATTTTTGGTTGTTTCCTTTGCTGTCCGCTAGTCTTTTTTTTTAGGGTTTTCACATGGTTTTGTGATTTTTTTTTTCTTTGATATCTGGTCTTTAATTACTCCATTAAAGAGCTTTTTTTCTTTATTTTTTAAGCAGAAACTATGGCAAGACTTTTTAAAAGATGTCCAGTTGTGTTTCAAGCCTCTTTTCAGCTTTGTCACTTGTATTGTAATGTACAGTGTGCCTTCCAAGCAATAATCCATCATATGATCTATCATAAGAAATCTATAAGGGCATGTAAGTCGTACGACGCTTATACCTTGATATTTGCGATCCGATATCTTATTCCAGAAAAATCCACATTTTTCTTATATGTAAATGAGCTTTTAGGGGCTATGAGCCAGACGCTGATCTGAATGAGATTCTGCCTCCAGAAGTTATTTTAAAAGAAAGGCAGCATTACCAATGTGAGACATGTAACTAACACAGGACAGTAGCACGGAACTTTGTCTCATGAAAAAGAAGTTAGCAGCTGCAGCTCTAACAACTCTGCTGTATTGCAACAATATTAGAACACTGTCTGAGAGATAGAAGCTGAAGCTGAGAGGAACCTGCAGATGTGTCAGCTATAATCACACACAGCTCTGCAGGGATATCAGAAGAGCGGCCATCACACATCACACTGGTAGCGATCCATTTCATTTATAATAATCTCTGGAGGCAGATTATCATTCCATACCAAATATGCAAATGAGCAATTCCAGGTAAAGAAAAATGTGGATTTCTCTGAAATAAGACATCAGATTGCAGATATGAAGATATCATTTTATTTAGCTTCCTATGACCTACATGCCCATATAGATAGCTTTGGAGGGATGATGCTAGTGACAGATTGCCTTTAAAACTGGCCATACGCTGGAGATATTGTTAGTCCAGTATATATTGTGTCCATATTTTCAGCATCAGAAAGCAGGTAGCAGCTGGACTATGAGCTGTATCTGAATTGTGAATGAGCTACAATGCTGGATAAAGGACAAATGCACAAAAAAATAATTTTAAAAAAACCTCTTATGTTGTTTTATCTTCATATAATTCATATTAAGATTATATACAATCACCATTCCAAAACTGGAAAAAAGTCTTTTGAAATTAACTATTTGAATGAATTACTATTTTTTTGTACATTGGTTACATACTTTAGGAAATAATCTACTCTAGACTGTCCACAAAGTATATATGCAAACTTTCCTCCATAAGCCTGAAGATATCTGCCTGCGTCACAGCCTGAATATTTGCAATCTTTTGCTTCCCTATTATCCTGAAGAGATAAAGTGGGTCACAGTGCATAACCAAGCTCCTGCGGTGGTCCAAATAAGTAGTGCCACCCACATACCCAGCAAACTAAAAACGTAACTCCCTAAGTGCCAGACACAGAACCTTCTGTGGAAACAGCTGGCTTTAGATGTGCCAGGTGTTAGAATTATTGGGTCATTACACGTATCCAGTAACAGATGTTTCAACAAATCGGGCTAGTGGGACACTACCAGGAACCAGTCTAATCTTCCATCATATCAGTTCAGGCTTACGATCATCACGAATATATTTCTACTCTAATTGTTTGTATGAGTGAATAGAAGTCAAACATCCAGCATCTGTTCTAGAGAACTATTACAGCTTTGAAAGCATTCGAGCAAGGACAGGGTTCTTCATAAATGAAATGATAATACCTAGCTATCAAAACCTCATGGATCCTGTTAGAGAAGACAAATTCAGCACAGGATGTGGTTGGGTCATTGGTGGAAGACGCTCAATCCTTAATTATCCAGGGCGTGATTGGTAAGTGATGCTATCAGTTTATCATTTCATTTACCGACATGTAAAAAGGTAAATAAAACCAAGTCTTAGAGTAACTCCTGTGGTCTTCCAAGACTCTTCGATCCAGTCTCCAGCAAAACGAGGGTTAAAGGGAATAAAATACACACACACAGCATTTTACAGTTTTCTTTTGTTCAAACTCAAATTCCTTACTGTTACAGGGCATGAAGCAACAGAAACCAAGTTATGTTCCCAACCTCTCTCAGCTTGGCAAGAACCTCGGCACATCACTCCATGCATTCCTCTGCGCTTTAGAAATGAAATCAATGAGGATGTACTGAGGTTTCTGGTTGGGAAGGAGGGAGAATGTTGTGTGTGTGTTGGAAGTGGTTTATGGAGTCTCTTCATTATAGTAATGGTCTGCTTTTGGAGGTGAAATTCTTACCTCCATAAAGTGCTATCCAATGGCCTCAAATGGGCAAGTGAATATGGTAAACAACATTATAATGTAACAGATCGGCAGAAAATAAAGTGAATGGTTATAAAGAAAAAAGTATTGTTCCGAGACTCTGGCGTAGAGCATTGTGCAAATAAAGCCGAGGAAAATACACCTCTATTCACTGTAAAAGCGAGACCCCTAGTCCCTGTTCACTCTACATTAGGCTGAATCCGCTGGTGGTTCCCTGTAGATCCCGAAAAACAATATTCAGATGGAGCCACAGAGTGCAATGACACAAAGCTCAGATGCAAATCTGTGCTTTTCTTACAGCGGTGAATGTCTATTCAGATGGGCAGGAAAACAAAGTCTATTAAGTATTTATGCCCATCTAAAAAAAAAAAAAAACCTAGTACATTTGAACTTCACTTGTATAATTGTGCTCTATGGCTTCTTCAGGGGCTTTGACTAAATCAAATGTTTCAGTTATTTGGAAGGATGACCTGGCAGAGTCAGATATACTAAATAAATGCAGTGTAGACTGGGACTAAGACAGTATAACTAGATGATGGCCCCAAACCTATTGACAATTCAAAATAGCGTAAAACGAGAGGACAGAAGAAGAGTGGATTAGCGCGAAACGGATGTAGCCTTACTGCGTGCTACACCTCCCCTGTATGTTATGCACTTTTATTGAAGAATATAAAAGTTCTTGATTAAGCGGAGAGTGCTTTCCTGTTCCCACTACTTTTACGCTTTAATCACCTGTTTAGCATTAAGGATTTAGCACTATTCTGGAAGCATTTTGGATTTTTGCTACTACTTTCAGGCAAGTCAGCCATCGTGTCAACACGTACAGTTTAGTTGTGTGGCTGTGCCGGCCCTATGTTTCCTGTTTTTTAAGACCATTGACAGGTTCCCCTCAAGAAATTTCCTCCATTTGGCTCAAAATTCCTAACAATAGGGCAAAGGAGACGATAGTATCTAATACAATAGTCTTCAAGATAAAGTACAGGTGACATTTCCACAAAGCACTTAGATGCAAACATGAAGCAGAAGATGAACACTATAAACGATTAGCTGGACACACCATGTAATAGTGGCTGCAGAGCAAATTAAAACTTCTTGTTTTTTTTTTGCTGTTTTCCATTTTTTTCACCAGGGATTTTGCCTCTTCATTGCAGACATAGTAGCAATCAAATTTTTTTTCACACGTAAAGGAGTTTAAAAAAAATATTTTAATTTCATAAATCAATAGTACGTGTGAAAATAAGCAATTTTTTAATATATCTAAGCAGAGAAATCTGCTTCGTTCTCTATCAATTGATCAGTCATTATAATAATAATCTTTATTTTTATATAGCACTAACATATTCCACAGCGCTTTACAGTTTGCACACATTATCACCGCTGTCCCCGATGGGGTTCACAATCTAGATTCTCTATCAGTATGTTGTTTAGGAGTGTGGGAGGAAACCAGAGTACCCGGAGGAAACCCACGCAAACAGGGGAGAACATACAAACTCCTTGCAGATGTTGTCCTTGGTGGGATTCAAACCCAGGACTACAGCGCTGCAGTGCTATCCACTGAGCCACCGTGCTGCCCATAACCAGCTCCCAGCTCGCTGATCGTTGGTCTCCCGCTGTCACACGCAGCGATGTGCGCTGGCCAGCGGTAGACCAACGATGAAAAAATGGTCCAGGACATTCAATGACGATCAGCGATACCCAGCAGGGGGCTGGTCGTCGCTGCATGTCACACTAAGGGAGATAGCTGGCTAGGTCGCTGTTACGATCTCGCTTAGTGTGACGGGGACTTAACCTCCTGAATGATTAGATAGTGCTGGGTATAGAGCACGGATAGACTTTATCTGAAAGGTGTAAGTTATGTGTGGCTGTGTCACATCAAACCCTTAAATCAGCTGTCCTCCTCTCAGTCATTTCTGCTGAGCTGCCCCTCAACCCACAATGTCATAGATTCTAACCAGATAAGCTGAGCTTCCTGGTACATGTACAAAATACAAGTATCAGGATAAACTTATATTCCATTCATAATCTATGATATCATCTATCAATTATAAATGTCACTGTGTAGTGTATCATAAGCTTATGTGGTTGGGATCTATGGCATTGTTCAACCAGAGCTTACAAGTTGACCTCTCAGGTCTAGACAGGCAGTGAAGGGGCAGACCAGCAGAGCTGACAATAATAGGTGGAGATCTGACAGAAGTGTTTGCAAACCATTAACCTTATCTGAAAGGTGTTAGTTATCTATGCTCTATACTCTGCACTGTCTAATCATGCAGGAGGTAAAGGGTATGCCACACTAAACGAGATCGCTAACGAGATCGCTAAAACGTCACTATTTAGCGATCTCGTTAGCGACCTCGTTGTGTGTGGCATGTAGCAACGATGTGGCCCCTGCTGTGATGTCGCTGATCGTTCACTAGCGTTCTGGACCGTTATTTGATCGTTGGCGTCCCGCTGGTGAGCCTGAATCGCTGTGTTTGGCACCTTTTGCGAACGACGAGCGACCTAGTTTGTGACGCATATGACAGCGGCGCAGGCGGGACTAGGGTTTTTAGCGTCACGGAGTGGATCGCAATATCTGTAGGTTCTCTTTTGCGTCACAGAGAGGATCGCAGAAGTTGCAAAGCAGGCTAGCAGGACGCAGAGAGCAGGAGCGATGCTGGAAATTCCTATGAATCAGAAGCGCTCAGTACATGCTAATGACAGATCCTAACGACCGCCAAAGTCGTTAAAGAGATCGCTGACCGCTGATGTGTCGTTTATGAGATCTCCTGTTTGGCAGCTACTAGCGACCTAAAAGCGATCACACCAACGATCTCGTTAGCTTGCGTCGTTATCTAGATCGCTAACGAGATCGCTAAGTGTGGCAGTACCTTTAGACCAGGAGATCGAGCTGTATCCTCATATCTCACACACTGAAAAACTTAAGCTATTGTGGAGGCGTGTTCTCTCTTTAGGATGTTGCTACCTGCTTATGATTGGGCAACTCATGTAGGGAGAAGAAGCACACACCTCCAGTGAAAAGTAACTAATAACATTGACTCAGACTTAAAAAAAAATGTGGGCTCATTAGGTCACAATTATTACTTTGATTGCTAATATCTCTGCTAAGGAGAGGTGACATTGAAGAAAAAAAAAAAAACTTCAAAAACCCCTCAAAATATGTTTTATTCTGCTTTGTAGCCACTATCACATCACGTGTTCAGCTCAACGTGAAAAATTTGGTGAAAGATCCTCTTAAAGAAGCAGCTTCGTCCTGCAGGTACGGATGTTTTTGCTTTTTTTAACAGTCCACCAACTAAGTGGACAAAAGGTGGCTCTCTATAAAGCAACTCATTTTCACATACAAAAGACTTGAGAGTACATGTAAGAATTTCCATGCTTTGATCGGAAGATATTTGAAACTACACATGCCATTTCTGGCAGCAGGAATGGAACAAGCACTATGATGCCCACACGTCTATGCCAATCCCCTGCCACAGCTGGTTAATCTGGCCACTGTCATCAGCTGTCATTTATCAGACAGTCATACCCCAGAAATATAAACTTCAGCCGAGAGAAAACTACTTTTTGTTTTCATAAATATAGAGTCATAGAGAAAGACTGATTAATATTCGTTAAGAATTTAATTTAACAATTCTCCAGCTATGTGAGAGTCCAGGTAATAGAAACTGAATCACAGACATTTATAGCATATTTATGCACTTTTGATATTCCAAAAACCTGTCAAACAGCACTAAAAGGCACTACCCCTTTAATTTTTTCTTGCAGCCTCTGAAAATAGTTCAATGTGACCCACAGACGTGTGCACCTCAGTGTTAAAGGGGTTTGTCCAGTCCAAATCGATAAGCCTACAGTCACTCTGTGTGACTGTAGACTTGTGAATTCGCTGGTTTCAGACCAGAGACCGGCGTGAGGCTGGCCAGGAGTATGTATAAGGCCGGGGTCACACTTGCGAGTGTGATGCGAGAAACTCGCATCAATACCCGGCACTGCCGTCGGCACTCGGACCGGAGCGTTCAGCTGTAAAGAAATACATACAGCCGCACACTCCGATCCCGAGTGCCGGCGGCAGTGCCGGGTATTGATGTGCGAGTTTCTCGCATCACACTCTCAAGTGTGACCCCGGCCTAATTTATACATATCCTCCAGTTCCAGATCAGAAACCGGCGAATTCCCGCATCACACAGTGCGTGCGCTGGGGGGATTCATAAGTTTGTAGTCACACAGAGTGGACCTGACAACCTAAGGGCTCATACCCATTTGTGGAAAAAAAAAAAGGTCCGTTTTCTGGATGGAAAAAACGGTCCGAATATATACAATTGTCATGCGATTGTCAGGCGATTTGTATGCGATTTTTAATTGCTCCATCCGTTTTCCATCAGTTTTACATCTGTATGCAATGCGATTTTAACATGACGTTTTACATAGAGCAGTTATCTCTATGTAAAAAGTCATGTAAAAATCAGATTGTAAAAAAAAAAAATGTACACAAAAAGCAAATTATATATATATATATATATATATATATATATATATAATAATATATATAGGTCATACACTTCTACATAGTATAATAGCCGCTAATTCATCCCCGGCTATACTGTAAAATCACACTGACAGCTTTAATAAAGAATAGAAACAATACATATACACACATAGAATACATATATATATATATATATATATATATGTCATTGTGACACATATATATATATATATATATTATATGTATATTTATAGTTCATACACTTCTACATACTGTAATAGCCGCTAATTCAATTGCCGGCTTTTGTGAAATCACAGAAGCCGACATGAAATGACACATTGTTTACATACAGTTAACCATGTAATTTCATGTATTTTGATATATGGTTTTAACTTACAATTACATGAGTGTATGTGTGCAAAATTGCAGATATGTGGGGGTTAATTAAAGGTGTAAATTCGTTGAAAAAAAATGTGTGGGCTCCCGCTGTATTTTCTCCACCAGACAGACAAAGCAAGCGAGTGGGGGCAAATAATAATAGCCCAGGGAGGGTGCATTTATTTTGTGCCCCCCCCCGGCTACTAACATCTGCCCCCAGACACCCCAGAAATGGCAAATCTATAATTAGATTCGCCCTTTCTGGCACTTTGCCCGTCTATTCCCATTGACCTGTAGCGGTGGCGAATGGGTTAATAAGGGGTTAAAGCCGCCTTGCAATTGAAAGGTGACTTTAAGCCAGGTTAATAAGGCTGGTATATCCACAAGGAGAAATGTTACCCTTAAACCTCAGTACGGTTTGTATAGTTATATATGGTTGCCAAACTGCATTAAAGGGTTTGTCCACTATGTGGACACCCATTTCTTAAATACTATGGTCCTCTGAATAAAAGACGAAAAGCCTATCTGCACTTCCCGAAGCGGTGTTGTTTCTGTGATGTTGGCACCGGGTCTCCCAGTGTTCACATTACATTGTCATGTCAGGTGAGCACTGCGGCCACTAAGAACCCACTAATTGGGTGCAGCACTGACACCTGGATGTCCAAGTTTTGTCTGGGGGGGAAGTGTGAGCGCAGCAATGTGTCCGCTACTTCACTCACACTCCTCTTGGATGAAACTCAGATGTCCGGTAAAGGCGTGAGAACTGCAGCCAATTAATGGCCACTGATTAACAGCATCATGCAACATAATATAACAATGTCACGCTAGTGCCAGGAAGGCTGGTTCCGACATTACTGAAATGGGGCTGCAGCATTAAAGAAGGAGTTGTCCAAGTAGTTTAATTAAAGGGGTCGACCAAGTAGTGGAGAACCTCTTTAAGTATACATATGTGAAAAATACAATTTTGCGATGCAGATGTCAGTTTCAGCTTTATCCATTTAATATTCAGGAATGGTTTTTAGTACTATTTTTATGATCAGACACTTGGCTTCTTACCAAGGATAAAGCAGGCTCCATGTCCTAGCCACAAATGTGCTGCTCGTGCAAGCAGCTCCACGCGACAACATGTGTTCCCTCTTTAAATTCTGCGTTGTACTATCATATAACTTGGGTGCTTTTATGAAACCCAAAACAGCAGATGATTCATTTATAAAGATATATGATCAATTAAACTACCTTTTTGTTATGGAATCAGCCCGTACCGCCCTATTTTTAGATATGGGCGTCAGTACAGCTATGCACTTGTACAATGGTATAAATGTTAGCAGCCATTGTAATGTGAAAAGATCATTGAGAACTTGAAAATTGTTGCTCACACCTTTTTTTTATTATTACTTTTTTTTTTAAAGAATTAAATCAGAATTGACATGGAAGAATCTGAAGAAGGCTGGGAAAACTTAATGGAGAATCTAACCTCCCCTTCCCCCAAACGCCAATCAATAATTCTACACAAGGGAGACAACAAGCAAACCACAAGGGGGTCATCTTCAAAGAGCTGGTTGCCAGGGAAGCAGTTGCATGGGTAGAAAGCATGCTCGCCCTCCTAGTACTGCAGCTGCCATGGCCAGCTCTGGGGTGCGGCCGAGCCAGGGTATATTTAGGGGGGGGATCGAATTAGGAAAGAAGCAGTCTATCTCTTAAAGAAAGATGGGTGATCAGAAATCCAGACCGACCATCTTTCAATTCCTTGTAATTTTGGAAATTACAAATCACCAATTCATAACCAGTAATGGAAATCCAATATGCCAAATGAGTGAAATCTGTCCTAGTAAAGTAACTCACATGGGATTCAGACAATATTCCTTCACTCACCTCCTTATACTTTCAATTTGATCACCAATATCTGAATCTATGATTTTGTATAAATTGTATATTTACAAGCCAGATATGTAGTTTGTTTGTAAGGGTGAGGCAAAATGTAATATCTGTAAAAAAAAAAAAAAAGTTTAATCTTAAAATTATTGCATTAGACAAGCCACTCAAAGTTTGTTTAGGTCCACGGAACAAAAAATCACAATCGTGATACATTCTATAATTGGCCATCCATTAAAGAGGTAGTCTGAAACACAAATTGCCCCCTCCTGAAATGGAGCGTCATAGGTGACGTTCGTTCCAGGGGCTGGGCCAGTCCCTGCTCTACTGAGCACGTGTCGGTTGTCAATGTTTAGTAGATTCTTGTCACTGTGTAATATGCGCAGTGACAGTGCACTCTCTCGCCTGCCCTGATCAAGAGCAAAAAGACTGCAACAGAGCGCACTGTACTACCCGTGCGGGTTTGAAAAATGATTACCTGATTGCAGAGACCAGCACCACCCCTGCAAGTGATGTCAGCCTCTGCCCCCTGATGAGGATTCATTTGAGTATCCATGAAATCATTGAGATTCTGAAATGAAGAGTCATTAAAAATTAAGTAGTATAAAATAAATAAAGCACTTAGATCAAGGGTGGGGAATCTCCGACCCATGGTGACTTTTCATGCGGCCCGCGGGCAGGTCCCCAGAGTCCGCAATCCCCAGGAGGCAGCCGTATCTTGCCAGCTGCCAACCCTTTAACTCCCAAGTGCACGGTACGCAGCGTTCATTATAGAACGCTGCCTGCACATGAATGATAACGTCATCAGGGTGGGAGGGGTTAGCGTCTGGGTGAGAGGGGTTAGCGCCCAATTCACTCCCGTCTTCCTGTCCCAGAAGAGCAGCTGCTGCCATAGAGTCCAGAGCGATCTCTATGCGTGCCGGCAGCTCTGTGCCTGTCTGCTGGTGATCTGTGCCCCTCAGGTATGTGCCCCCCTGTAGAATTAAAAACAGGATTTTGGTTGCTTACCGTAAAATCCGTTTCTCGGAAGCCTTCATTGGGGGACACAGCCATGGTTTATGTGTCCCTCAATGAAGCGATAGAGAAAACAGGATTTTGGTTGCTTACCGTAAAATCCGTTTCTCGGAAGCCTTCATTGGGGGACACATAAACCATAAAAAAATGTTCAGATGTTTTTGCAAAGATTATTTATTATATTGAAGTTTTTTTTATCGCCTTTTGATTGTACAGTGCTTAGTTATAAGTACTTTGCATTTAATTTTTTTTTTTTTTTTTAAAAGTTCCCATGGAAGGAAATCTGATTGTTCTTCGCCAGACAGGTACATTAATAACCTAAGAGGTCAGTAATTTTATAATATGAGTTCTCCGCAGCCCGCATGTCACTGTATTCAGAGCTCTGTTGGGGAGGAATGCCAAGCCGGTAGCTGTGAAGTGCGTGCATGTGTATATGTTTGTGTGTTGGAATGGCATGTATGGGATGAATTGCCAGTTGCTCTTAATGAATACACGACCTTGGGGAAGTTCTGACAAGGTCTCCATCAGTGGAAGTCTTGCTAGGCACTTTGTGTAGCAATCATTTAGCCCCAAGAAAAATTGCAAAATCAACCACAGCAACTGGAATTTAGAACCCAATTACTTGTCTATAAAACAGTCTTCGTGCCATTAGAGATAGGTGTTTACACTAGTTGTGTGGTTTCCGAATGGAATAAATGGAATTTATACCTTGTAATTAAGTGCTAAAGTAAAATATCAATGTGAAAACCATAACGAGTGAGTTGTGCAGGTATACTATTAATTTCAACTCTAACTACTGGAGAGGAAAAAGAAATTTCCGACCCCAATAATTATAATAAAAAATAATGGGTTTTTACAATGCACCAAAAGATTCTCATTCCTAGAATAGCTTCATTAGTAACAATCAATATTGCTAGGCTATTAAAGCTGGTGTCACATACAGCTTTCAGATTCCTGAATAGCAAATCTGCCAACTGAAATCTTGAAAAATGTAAAAAAAATTCAGAGTCCTCAGTGGTTGATACCATCTTTTCATTTGGCCATTAAAAGGTAACAAATTGCAAGCTTTCGAGACTACCGAGGTCCATTCATCAGGCATAGAATGAGGAGATGAAGAGACCCGAGTAGTCTAGAAACCTTTGCAATTTGTTACCATCTTTTCAGTTAGGCCATTAAAAGGTATCAACCACCGAGGACTCTCAAATATTTATATTTTTCTACCAACTGGCTAACATGGTACAAATATATGTATTTTTCTTGTACTGAAATCTTGTAAACTAAGGGTCCCGTCACACTCTTCAATGTCCTAGCGATCACACCAACGATACGACGTGGATGGGATCGCTGGGACATCGTTACTGATCGCTGGTGAGCTGTCACATGGGCAGACTCACCAGCGATCAGGACCAGTGAGCACGCTGGTATCCAGGCTAAACATCGGGTAACTAAGCACCGCGCAGCACCTAGTTACCCGATATGTACCCTAGATACCGGCTCTCTGTGCTTTACAGCAGAAGCTGGGAGCCGGTAACCAGGGTACACATCGGGTAACTAAGCACCGCGCGGCACCCAGTTACCCGATATGTACCCTAGATACCGGCTCTCAGCGCTTTACAGCAGAAGCTGGGAGCCGGTAACCAGGATACATATCGGGTAACTAGGCGCCGCGCGGTGCTTAGTTACCCGATATGTACATTGGATACCAGCTCGCTGATCGTTGGTCTCCCGCTGTCACACGCAACGATGCGCGCTGGCCAGCGGGAGATCAACAATTAAAAAATGGTCCAGGACATTCAACGACGATCAGCGATACCCAGCAGGGGGGCTGGTCGTCGCTGCGTGTCACACTAAGCGAGATCGCTGGCTAGGTCGATGTTGCATTACAAAATCGGTGACGCTTCAGCGATCTCGCTAGCGATCTCGCTTAGTGTGACGGGGGCTTTAGAAAGTTTAGGGAGTTATAGTGGTAGCCTACCAAAAATCTTACAGACAAAAAAAAAAAAATCACATCTAACTTTTTTGCTGTCTGGACAATTATCAAATAAAAAAAAAAAAAACTTTGTAACTATATATACACATATATACATATACACACACAGCACCTATAACAGATCGGGATATGCAGGGTTCAGACGGAGGTATTGCACTCTGAATATTGAACCTAGAAAATGACCCAGGTTTGATTTGATGGTGAATACATTTCCTAATATAAAGAAAAGGAAGCATGCACAGTCACGGCCAAAAGTTTTGAGAATGACACAAATATTATATTTTCACATGATCTGCTGGCCTCTGGTTTTTATGTGTGTGTTTGACTGATGTTTTTATCACAGACAGAAATATAATTGCAAACATATGAGTAACAAAAGCTTATATTGACAGTTAGAATGAGTTAATGCAGCAAGTCAATATTTGCAGTGTTGACCCTTCTTCTTCAGGACCTCTGCAATTCTCCCTGGCATGCTCTCAATCAACTTCTGGACCAAATCCTGACTGATAGCAGTCCATTCTTGCACAATCAATGCTTTCATTTTGTCAGAATTTTTAGGTTTTTGTTTGTCCACCCGTCTCTTGATGATTGACCACAAGTTCTCAATGGGATTAAGATCTGGGGAGTTTCCAGGCCATGGACCCAAAATCTCTATGTTTTGTTCCTGAGCCATTTAGTTATCACCTTTGCTTTATGGCAATGTGCTCCATCATGCTGGAAAAGGCATTGTTGATCGCCAAACTGCTCTTGGAGGGTTGGGAGAAGTTGCTCTTGGAGGACATTCTGGTACCATTCTTTATTCATGGCTGTGTTTTTAGGCAAGACTGTGAGAGAGCCGATTCCCTTGGCTGAGAAGCAACCCCACACATGAATGGTTTCAGGATGCTTAACAGTTGGCATGAGACAAGACTGGTGGTAGCGCTCACCTTGTCTTCTCCCAATGAGGCGTTTTCCTGATGTCCCAAACAATCGAAAAGGGGATTCATCAGAGAAAATAACTTTACCCCAGTCCTCAGCAGTCCACTGCCTGTACCTTTTGCAGAATATCAGTCTGTCCATGATGTTTTTTCTGGAAAGAAGTGACTTCTTTGCTGCCCTCCTTGAGACCAGGCCTTGCTCCAAGAGTCTCCGCCTCACAGTGCGTGCAGATGCACTCACCTGCCTGCTGCCATTCCTGAGCAAGCTCTGCACTGCTGGTAGCCCGATCCCGCAAGCTGAAACACTTTTAAGAGACGGTCCTGGCGCTTGCTGCCCTGGAGCCTTTTTGGCAACAATGGAACCTCTCTCCTTGAAGTTCTTGATGATGCGATAGATTGTTGACTGAGGTGCAATCTTTCTAGCTGCAATACTCTTCCATGTTAGGCCATTTTTGTGCATTGCAATGATGACTGCACGTGTTTCTTTAGAGATAACCATGGTTAACAGAAGAGAAACAATGATGCCAAGCACCAGCCTCCTTTTAAAGCGTCCAGTGGTGTCATTCTTACTTAATTATGACAGATTGATCTCCAGCCATGTCCTCATCAACACCCACACCTGTGTTAATGGAGCAATCACTGAAAAGAGGTTAGCTGGTCCTTTTAAGGCAGGGCTGCAATGATGTTGAAATGTGTTTTGGGGGATAAAGTTTATTTTCTAGCCAAATATTGACTTTGCAAGTAATTGCTGTTAAGCTGATCACTCTTTATAACATTCTGGAGTATATGCAAAGTGCCATTAGAAAAAGTGAAGCAGTAGACTTTGTAAAAATTAGTATTTGTGTCATTCTCAAAACTTTTGCCCATGACTGTACAATACTAGCTAATGGAGTTGATTCGCAAGTCTCATGTCAATGACCATGGCAGTGATCGGTGGCCCTGCACAGGAGAAGTAGAACTGCCACTTACCAGCTGACATGCACGGCTTTTCTTATGAATAGTCATCCTGGCACAAGGCAATCGTTGCGGTATGACGAACATGTGACATCATGGCAGGTCGGCTAATCAAGCAAGAGCCGCAGTCATCAGCAGGTAATTGGTGGTATTCCCACTATTGTGAAGGACCAAATTCTTGTGACTCCATCTTGTGGTTTACGAGATAAATTCTGTTACTTAACTAGAGTAAAGGTCATGGCTGTAATAAAACCAGACTGGTCTAGCCTGAACAAGATATGAGACCCTGGGGTGTATCATTCTGTAAGATTCTGATGAATATGCTATCGTTTTTCTTTCTATGTCACGTAGACACGGCCATATATGTAGTTTCCGGTTTTTCTGTATTTTCATTGGTTGAAGTACAACTTGCTAAATATTATAAAAGAGGTGATGTAATAAACGGGGGTAGGAATCTGCTTTGATCCTCCCAAACAGAGACACGTCTCCGTCTGGTCATTGTCAAGTTGCTAGCAACGTCCTGTAGATTAATTTGGAAATCACTTGGTCAACCGTGAAGGGTCACTCCAGATCCTCCCCCAACACTATCATGAAGTGGCCACTTTCACGGTCATGGCTGATGCAGTGGGACATGTGAATAAATTCACAACTCTTAGCTGGTGTGTCAGAGTTTTCTGAACACCTTTCCAGTCTGGAATACACCTGCGTTTCTGTATGTTCAAACTCAGATTTTGTGGCACGGAGACACAGAAGAAACCCCCAAAAAGTAATAGCTCTTACATACATCTTTGGCAGCAAAAGGATTAAGGACTGGTCAATTTTCAATAGTGGGATCAATATTGAAAAGAGGCATCTGGATTGGTCTGACTGATTCTCATAGGCTTTGTCTAACCCTGCTTTTAAACATGAGCCAACAATTTTTAACAAATAGATGTAAAAGGCTGATGACCCATATTTACTAATGATACAAGACTAAATTTTTTTAATGGCTCTATCTATATTAATAATCAGAATTTGTCAGGTTAACATGCAAGGAAACCTGAAAGGAGATTCAGGCTAACCAAACCACGGGCCACACGAATCAGACATGGACTATGCTACTACAGCTGTGAAGGATTCACTATCCAGGAAACATACTTTGAAAGGCTGGCGGGTGACCATTTGTTTCTGAGGACTAGTTCAACAGGCTGGTCCTCTGCAGTTTCTCTTACTTTGGTCCCCTTAACCAACAGGTTTCTCCTTGTACACACACACACGCGTAGAAAACTGTCAGTTATGGAAATCGGGGCAGGGGGAATACACCAGGAACCTGCCTCTAGGACTAGTGAGACCCAATTTACCAGGCTGACTTCTAAGTATGCGTTTCAGAGTAAAACATACAGAGCTGAAAAAACAGAGCCGGTTACTGATTCATACTGCCTGTGGATTGAGCAGGATGAATCTGCTGTTGGGTTCCCTTTAAGTAGGAGACAAATAAAGGATATATAGGATTGAATAGAATTCAGACTACACACAATTCATTTGTCGTTTGTTACCAGAGATACAGCTAGGCCTGTACACACGAAACAGAAGAACATTGTAATCAAGAATATTTGCAAAGTACAATAGGTCGAAACGTTGGACTAGATCTGCTTATATTGCTGGATCAAATAAAGATTGACAAACTGAATGACACTGAAGGTCTACCCTCCTTTCTGTGCTGGAGCTTCATGGTGAAGAATACAGTTAGGTCCATAAATATTTGGACGGGAGACAACATTTATCTAATTTTGGTTCTAGACATTACCACAATGAATTTGAAACAAAACAAATCAGATGCAGTTGAAGTTCAGACTTTCAGCTTTCATTTGAGGGTATCCACATTAAAATTGGATGAAGGGTTTAGGAGTTTCAGCTCCTTAACATGTGCCACCCTGTTTTTAAAGGGACCAAAAGTAATTGGACAAATGACTCCAAGGCTATTTCATGGACAGGTGTGGGCAATCCCTTTGTTATGTCATTCTCAATTAAGCAGATGAAAGGGCCGGAGTTGATTTGAGGTGTGGTGTTTGCATTTGGAAGGTTTTGCTGTGAAGGAAACATGTGGTCACAGGAGCTCTCCATGCAGGTGAAACAAGCCATCCTTAAGCTACAAGAACAGAAAAAAAACCATCCAAGAAATTGCTACATTAGAAGTGGCAAAATCTACAATTTGGTACATCCTGAGAAAGAAAGAAAGCACTGGTGAACTCATCAATCCAAAAAGACCTGTGTCACGCGGTCTTATGATATGTGTACGATGTCAGTAAACTATTCTTAAAAGAACAACACTCTATACAACATATAGATTAGCAACATCAGCATGTAAATATAGAATAGATTTACCTGACACGATATCCGTTGAACTCAGGGTTAATCTTGAGGACTTGATACACTGTCACAGGAAAGAGAAGGACCGGGGGTCTAACCTGACCCTAAACTGGGGTCCTAACTAATCCCTCACCTTGGAGGTACTGATAATGGTTCAGAGGTCCAAGTCTCCAGCCTAAAGGTACTGCCACACTAAACAATCCCGCTAGCGATCACAATAACGACGCATACTAATGCGATCGCTAGCGGGATTGTTTCTATATCGCTAAATGCTGTCACATTTAGCGATATAGTTAACGACGCTATCGCCGTTAGCGATCTTCTTAACGACTTTAGCGGTACAAAAGTACCGCTAAATCGCTAAGAAAAGGTGCCACACAGCGATAAGATACTTACCCAGCGGGAGCGCCAGCGATGAAATAGGGTCCGGAACGATTCCAGCGACGAGCGAGATCACAGCAGGAAGCTCGTCGCTGGAAGCTGCCGCACTGAACAATATCGCTAACGGGATCGCTAAATAGTGACGTTTTTTAGCGATCCCGTTAGCGATATTGTTTAGTGTGGCATACCCTTTACCCTGTCTCCTATCAGTCCCTGAACCCTGTAATCAGTCCTAAGAAGGATTCTGATTACCACCAAAGGGATATGGGCTGATCTCTGCTAAATACACAGATTAGACATATAAGACAGACTGGAGAAAACACAGACTTGCATACACACTCAAACACAGAAGGAACATAAATGATCTGGGATATTAAACTCTAAGCAAGGTGAGCTTAAAACAACTAAGGAGCTCTTTAACTTAAGTCTATACAGATACAATCCTATCTGTGGTCTGCATGAAGAATTTCACTGGCAACTCCCAACACAGACAACCAGAGATTTAAAGGAAACCAATCAACAAATAATTAATTGCAGCCGGGAGAAACTGCACCCAGTCCCAGAACTGAGCACAGACAGAATTAACTCCCTAACTGCCAAACACAAAGAAACAGCAACTCAGCTGTGAGAAGTCAGAATGTGCAACCGCGACGATCTTCGTGGCGATACACACATGACAGTACCCCCCCTTCTACGAGGGGCCTCCGGACCCTCAGGGCCAGGTTTGCCCGGGTGAGTCCTGTGGAAGGTCCGCACCAAACGATCTGCGTTAATGTCAGACGCAGGAACCCACGTCCTCTCCTCTGGACCATACCCCTTCCAATGCACCAAGTACTGAAGGGACCGGCGATTCAGACGTGAGTCAATGATCTTTGACACTTGAAACTCCAAGTTACCATTGACCACCACTGGAGGAGGAGGTAGAGGTGATGGTATGACTGGTGCCACGTACCTCTTAAGTAATGACTTGTGGAACACATTATGAATTTTAAACGTAGGAGGGAGGTCCAGACGAAATGCCACAGGATTAATTATGGAACTGATCCTGTATGGCCCGATGAATCTGGGGCCCAGCTTCCAGGAGGGAACTTTAAGTTTTATATTCCTGGTAGACAACCATACCAGATCGTTCACATTAAGATCTGGACCAGAAACTCCTCCTATCAGCCATACGTTTATAACGGTTCCCCATAGCACTCAGATTATTCAATACACCTCTCCACACTGAAGCAAGTGACGACGAGAAACGCTCCTCCTCAGGAACCTCAGAAGGACCCCCCCCATTGAAAGTACAAAACTGGGGATGAAAACCATATGCCCCAAAAAACGGGGACTTACCAGTGGACTCGCTCCGCCTGTTGTTAAGAGCGAACTCTGCCAGAGGCAAGAAAGAAGACCAGTCCTCCTGGTTCTCTGAGACAAAACACCGAAGATAAGTCTCTAGGCTTTGATTCAGACGCTCTGTCTGACCATTGGTCTGCGGATGAAAAGCCGAGGAAAATGACAATTGCATCCCCCGACGTAAACAAAATGCCCTCCAAAACTTGGACACAAACTGAGACCCCCTATCTGACACCACATCAGAAGGCAACCCATGAAGTCTCACAATCTCCCCAATGAACACCTGCGCCAGAGTTTTAGCATTAGGGAGGGCAGGAAGAGCAATGAAATGTGCCATCTTACTGAACCTGTCAACAACCACCAGTATGACAGTCTTCCCTGACGACTGATGAAGGTCCGTGATGAAGTCCATAGACAAATGAGTCCATGGACGCTCCGGAAGTTTCAAGGGTAAGAGGGTCCCAGACGGACGGGTATGAGGGGTCTTAGAGCGAGCACAAACCCCACAGGACGCGACAAAAGTTAAAACATCTTTATTAACGTTAGGCCACCAAAACCGGCGAGAAAGGAGATCTAAAGTAGCCTTACTCCCTGGATGTCCTGCTGAAGCAGAATTATGATGTGCCTCAATAACCTTTTGTCTCAACTGATTTGGGACAAACAGTCTCCCTGGAGGTCCTGCAGGGGCGTCCCCCTGAGCCTCTAACACCTCCTCCTCAAGCTCAGAACATACAGCCGACACTACCACCCCCTCCTGAAGGATAGGAATCGGGTCATCCATTTTCCCGGCCCCTGGGAAACTGCGAGACAAGGCATCCGCCTTAACATTCTTAGATCCAGGGCGATAAGTGACAACAAAATTAAACCTGGTAAAAAACAACGACCATCGAGCTTGTCTGGAATTCAGACGCTTAGCAGATTCCAAATACAGCAGGTTCTTGTGATCAGTAATGACGGTGACCGGGTGGACTGCCCCCTCCAAAAAGTGACGCCATTCTTCAAAAGCCAACTTAATGGCCAAAAGTTCCCTATTGCCGATATCATAATTCCTTTCGGCGGACGACAATTTTTTAGAAAAGAAAGCGCACGGATGCCATTTACCAGGGGACGGACCCTGGGACAATATTGCACCCACCCCTACGTCAGACGCGTCCACCTCCACAACGAACGGCTGTGATGCATCTGGTTGGATGAGAACGGGTGCCGAAGCAAAACATTTTTTCAAAGAGGAAAAAGCTTGGCAAGCTTTGTCCGACCATTTAGAAAAATCCGTCCCTTTTCTTGTCATGTCAGTGAGAGGTTTGACAACAGATGAGAAATTACAAATAAATTTCCGGTAGTAGTTAGCAAACCCCAGAAAACGCTGCAGAGCCTTAAGATCCTCTGGCTGATCCCATTCAAGCACTGCTCTCACCTTTTCAGGGTCCATACGGAAACCGGAGGCTGACACCAAGAAACCCAAAAACTGAAGTTCCTGTACGGCGAATACACACTTTTCCAGTTTGGCGTATAGTTTATTGTCTCGCAAGATCTGCAACACCTGTCTCACATGCTCCTGGTGAGACACAAGATCTGGTGAGTAAATTAAAATGTCATCCAAATATACGACCACAAACAGCCCCACCAGATGACGAAAAATGTCATTAACAAAATGTTGGAATACTGCTGGTGCAGTAGTCAGACCAAAAGGCATGACAAGGTTCTCATAATGTCCCTCCGGCGTGTTAAACGCCGTTTTCCACTCATCCCCTCTTTTATCCTAATCAGATTATACGCCCCCCTGAGATCCAATTTAGAGAACCATTTGGCGCCAACAATTTGATTGAAGAGATCAGGAATCAGAGGGAGTGGATACGGATCTCGAACAGTAATCCGATTAAGTTCGCGGAAATCCAAGCAAGGGCGTAGGCCTCCATCTTTTTTCTTCACAAAGAAGAACCCCGCGGCCACTGGGGAAGATGAAGGTCTAATATGCCCTTTGGCCAGACTTTCCGAAATATAATCTTTCATAGCCTGCCTCTCAGAAAGGTTATATAACCTAGCTTTAGGTAACTTAGCATCAGGAAGTAAATTAATAGAGCAGTCATACACGCGATGAGGAGGCAACTCCTGACACCCCTCCTCAGAGAACACATCCCCAAAGTCCTCCAAAAAAGGAGGCAAAGTACTAGGCACGACCGCACAGATGACTGTGTTCATGCAGTTACTTTTGCAAAACTCCCCCCATTGGCTTATATCTCTGGACTGCCAATTAATCACAGGGTTATGTTTAACCAACCAAGGAAGTCCCAACACAATAGGAGTAGGTAGACCCTCCAACACATAACAAGATAATAGTTCCCTATGTATTGCCCCTACCCGAAGGTCAATGTTATGAACCTCATGAACAAAGCTACCTTGGCCGAGAGGCCTGGCGTCAATGGAGAATATAGGGATCGGTTTGACCAATACACTCAGATGCATACCTTGAGCCTGAGCAAACTGAGCGTCAACCAGATTAGCCCCGGACCCACTATCAAGAAGAACAGAAAATCTCTCCACTCTCGTACCAACCACCACCTCCACTGGTACAAGGAACTGAGAAGAACTAGCGGACGAAATACATACTCCCAGGTTGTCGTCCACCACACAACCTGGGATTAACAGTTTTCCGGCGACTTTTTGCTCAACAAGGCACGGGATGGACATCCCCCAACAAAATGTCCCTCTTTCCCGAAGAAGAAACACCTTCTAGTCCTGCGGCGTACCGCCAATCCCCTCCTACGAAATGATGTCCCTCCCAACTGCATAGGCTCCTCCGAACAGACAAGGGGAACCTCAACATAAGGGACTTTAGTAGTAGGTGGAGTAACAACAGGGGGCGGAGTTACCTCGCACCTCTCCCGGAGCCGTCTATCAGTACGGATAGCTAGGGCCATAGCAGCCTCCAGTGATGGAGGAGAATCATACTGAGCCAAAACGTCCTTTAATTTGTCAGAAAGCCCATGACAAAACTGGCTTCTAAGAGCTGGGTCATTCCACTGAGTATCTGTGGCCCATCTACGGAACTCAGAAGCAAATTCCTCCGCCGGACGATCTCCCTGCTGTATCTTACGTAATTTTGTCTCAGCAAGAGAGACCCGATCTGGGTCATCATATACCAAACCCAGGGCAGTAAAAAATCGATCTACTGACTGTAGAGCCGGGGATCCCGGAGGAAGGGAGAAGGCCCAGGATTGAGGGTCCCCTTGTAGGAGCGAGATAACAATTCCCACTCTCTGCTCTTCACTCCCTGATGATCGAGGCCGAAGCCGAAAATACAATTTACATGCTTCCCTGAAGGTAAAAAAATTTGTCTCGCCCACCAGTGAACCTGTCCGGGAGAGCTACTTTAGGTTCAAATCTGGTTTGCTCCGAGGGAGACAAAACTTTGGACTTAATGTCCGTCAGCTCCATGGATAATCCCTGCAACTGCAGAGCCAGCTGGGCTACTGGATCCATGGCAACTGGGAATAATTTTATGGGCCAGTGAAAATGTCACGCGGTCTTATGATATGTGTACGATGTCAGTAAACTATTCTTAAAAGAACAACACTCTATACAACATATAGATTAGCAACATCAGCATGTAAATATAGAATAGATTTACCTGACACGATATCCGTTGAACTCAGGGTTAATCTTGAGGACTTGATACACTGTCACAGGAAAGAGGAGGACCGGGGGTCTAACCTGACCCTAAACTGGGGTCCTAACTAATCCCTCACCTTGGAGGTACTGATAATGGTTCAGAGGTCCAAGTCTCCAGCCTAACCCTGTCTCCTATCAGTCCCTGAACCCTGTAATCAGTCCTAAGAAGGATTCTGATTACCACCAAAGGGATATGGGCTGATCTCTGCTAAATACACAGATTAGACATATAAGACAGACTGGAGAAAACACAGACTTGCATACACACTCAAACACAGAAGGAACATAAATGATCTGGGATATTAAACTCTAAGCAAGGTGAGCTTAAAACAACTAAGGAGCTCTTTAACTTAAGTCTATACAGATACAATCCTATCTGTGGTCTGCATGAAGAATTTCACTGGCAACTCCCAACACAGACAACCAGAGATTTAAAGGAAACCAATCAACAAATAATTAATTGCAGCCGGGAGAAACTGCACCCAGTCCCAGAACTGAGCACAGACAGAATTAACTCCCTAACTGCCAAACACAAAGAAACAGCAACTCAGCTGTGAGAAGTCAGAATGTGCAACCGCGACGATCTTCGTGGCGATGCACACATGACAACCTGGGAGCCCACGGAAGACAACAGTGGTGGATGATCGCCGCATACTTTCTTTGGTGAAGAAGAACCCGTTCACAACATCAACTGAAGTCCAGAACACTCTCAGTGAAGTAGGTGTATCTGTCTCTAAGTCAACAGTAAAGAGAAGACTCCATGAAAGCAGGGTGGATAAAAATCAATGATTTTTTAAAAAAATCAAAAAAATCGGATTTTTTTGATTTAAATCGGATTTTTTTTGATTTAAATCGGATTTTTTTTGATTTAAATCGGATTTTTTTCAATAAACTGCTTTTTGAGGAAAATATTTTACCATCCAAAGGTTCTTCCATCATGAGATAAAGCTGAGTTGTTTAACTCAGTAGAATAAAGGCTGTATATGTGTAACATTCACAATGCCATGCTCTTCCAGAGGTTTCTGTAGGATTAGTGGGCAGTTTCTCTCCTATATTATCACAGACGCTCGCTTTATTTACTCAGTTCTCAAAACTGAATTTGACTCCGCAGAGGTCCCAGCCTCTTCTTCACGGCAAAAATGTTACAACATGAACAGAGTTGAGAAAAAGACCTTAATCCTATTGTTCTACAAACCTATATGAATACAGAATCAACCCCTTCAGTGCCAAGTCCAAGAAGTTAGACAATATGTTTCTGATTGTTTGGAGTGGAATAGATCTGCACAACACAAGAAGAATGTGAATCTAAGTGTGAGGAGGAGGAAGGGCAAGCAGACAAGAAAATGAAAGTGAAACTTTGAGCACAATACTGCAGCATAGCCACAGACAAACAAGTCTGGATCTGTTTGTGTGTACGATCTGAGGTTTATTACATTCTTTCCTTATAATGGCAGCAGGCCGAGAAATAAAATCTGAAAAATAATTGTAAAATGTTTGGTATTTCCACTTTTAAACACTAGGCAGAGCAGCTGCTGAAATATAAACTGCTAGCTCGTATTGCGACAGTAGTAAATGCAGGCGGGGTCTGATCACGTGTGACTTCTTTCCTCCGTTACTAGGTGTTTGTAATAACAGAGGATGTAGTTTAGGCTCACAGAGCGGAGCCATTTTGTTGGGGACTGCCAGTGATACTGACAAGTAGGCTGTCACTGAGGACGACCGGCAGCATCTATTCTGTTAGTTCATGCTGCTCGCTGTATTATAAACTGAGCACAGATACGTGGAGAGTATCACACACTGGGATTATTCACAGCACATGACACACTGCATGTATCTAGATACAGGGCTGAGTGTAGTGTATCGCATTATGGGATTAGATACACCGGTCTGGGGCATATCGCGCATGATGAAATTAGATACACCGGTCTGGGGCGTATCGCACATGATGAAATTAGATATACCGGTCTGGTAGAAACTTTGATTTAAATCACTGATTTAAATCAAGCCTTACTGACTAGTGATTTAAATCGTGATTTAAATCGTGATTTAAATCAGTTTGATTTAAATCAAATCCACCCTGCATGAAAGTAAATACAAAGGGTTCACATCTAGATGCAAACCATTCATCAATTCCAAAAATAGACAGGCCAGAGTTAAATTTGCTGAAAAACACCTCCAGAAGCCAGCTCAGTTCTGGAAAAGTATTCTATGGACAGATGAGACAAAGATCAACCTGTACCAGAATGATGGGAAGCCAAAAGTTTGGAGAAGAAAGGGAGCGGCACATGATCCAAGGCACACCACATCCTCTGTAAAACATGGTGCAGGCAACGTGATGGCATGGCCATGCATGGCTTTCAATGGCACTGGGTCACTTGTGTTTATTGATGACATAACAGCAGACAAGAGTAGCCGGATGAATTCTGAAGTGTACCGGGATATACTTTCAGCCCAGATTCAGCAAAATGCTGCAAACTTGATTGGACGGCGCTTCATAGTACAGATGGATAATGACCCCAAGCATACAGCCAAAGCTACACAGGAGTTCATGAGTGCAAAAAAGTGGAACATTCTTCAATGGCCAAGTCAATCACCAGATCTTAACTCAATTGAGCATGCATTTCACTTGCTCAAATCCAGACTTAAGAGGGAAAGACCCACAAACAAGCAAGACCTGAAGGCTGCGGCTGTAAAGGCCTGGCAAAGCATTAAGAAGGAGGAAACCCAGCGTTTGGTGATGTCCATGGGTTCCAGACTTAAGGCAGTGATTGCCTCCAAAGGATTCGCCACAAAATTTTGAAAATAAAAATATTTTGTTTGGGTTATGTTTATTTGTCCAATTACTTTTGACCTCCTAAAATGTGGAGTGTTTGTAAAGAAATGTGTACAATTCCTACATTTTCTAACACATATTTTTGTTCAACCCTTCAAATTAAACGTTACAATCTGCACTTGAATTCTGTTGTAGAGGTTTCATTTCAAATCCAATGTGGTGGCATGCAGAGCCCAACTCGCGAAAATTGTGTCACTGTCCAAATATTTCTGGCCCTGACTGTATGTGCCAAGCTGTGTCACTCATTTTAGATGATTAGGAACAATGAACAAATAAATCTTTCCTGCAAATGTAGACATAACTTTTCCAAGAAGGGACTCCTAACTTCAACAGAATGACATTTCGAGGTCTTTTAGAAACATCCAAAACGCATAAAAAAAAAATATATATATATATATTTTCTTGGTGTTGTTTTATGAAATACTACTTTGGTGTTAAAGAGATTTTTTTCTATATATAAATTTTCTCTTTTATGAATGTCTTTTAAGTTCTACTATGTTCTGAGCCCGACAAGCCATTAGAAGAGAGTCTTCTTTATACTTGAGCCAGAACACCCTCTCAAAGCTTTATACAGCAGCGTGCCTTTCCAACACAAATCACGGCAAATCCTTCTCAGAGTTTCCAATCTGACTGTGAAAAGTTCTGGGGTTTCCTAAACTACGAGCTTTATTTAAATAGCTCTAGATATTAGCAAGCAACAAAAGTAAATTCATTACCAGAAATACTGGAACGCTGGATTTAGAGACAGGCTGATACCCGCTGTGGGGCCTAGTGAAAGGGGAGATGGCAACACGGCCCAGGACTTGAGCCTCGGCTTTGAAGAAGGTATAATAGATGAGGTATAGTATGCAGAGCATGTTAGCAGGAAGTGAGACACAATCTTTCCATTGCACATCATTCCTCACTCACTAAGCATTTGGCTGCACTTTAAAGATCTCAGCTTTCAAAGGACAGCGGGCTGCAGCCGGCAGGTCTCCTCACTCGGGCCTGGAGACACTAAACTCAGACTTGTTAGCAAACGTTGGACTCAGCAGACAGAAAGCCCATTTCCAGGGATATGCGAGTCAATCCACCTGTGAGGTGAATTCTGGGGTAAAATGGCTGCTGACAGTTCCTTTAATTATGTGTCACACCCTCTACAAGACTGGGATATTCACACATTCATTTATACCAACTTATCTTTTCCTAATTTGTCACCTATTTGGCACTTCCGAGTTATTTTAAGGTTTAAAAACTTAAAATCTAACAAAGATAAGGACCGGTCAGCACTTCTGACTCCGTGACTCTGTGTCCTAGGAGATACTTCCTCTTCTCTATAAATACTAATTCTGGAGCATCATCTCCCGCCTTGACTACTGCAACCTCCTACTCTCTGGCCTCCCCCCTAGCACTGTGGCACCACTCCAATCCATCCTACATTCTGCTGCCCGACTAATACACCTGTCTCCCCGTTATTCCCCAGCCTCTCTCCTATGCCAAGCCCTTCATTGGCTTCCTATCGTCCAGAAGCACCAGTTCAAAACCCTAACTATGACATACAAAGCCATCCACAACCTGTCTCCTCCATACATCTGTGACATGGTCTCCCGTTACTTACCCACACGCAACCTTTTATACTCTCAAGATCTCCTTCTCTACTCTCCCCTTATCTCTTCTTCCCACAACCGCATACAAGACTTCTCCCATGCCTCCCCTATACTCTGGAATTCTCTACCCCATCACATCAGACTCTCGCCTACCATGGAAACCTTCAAAAAGAACCTGAAAACCTACCTCTTCTGACCAGCCTACAACCAGCAGTGATCCTCAGTCTACTGAACCGCCACACGACCAGTTCTACCCTCTCCTAGTGTATCCTCACCCATCCCCTGCAGATTGTGAGCCTTCGCGGGCAGGGTCCTCTCTCCTTCTGTACTTATGTGTGTCCTGTATTGCTCATATTTATTGTACTTGTCTATATTCACCCCCTCTCACATGTAAAGCACCATGGAATAAATGGCGCTATAAAAATAAATAATAATAATAATCTTTGACATGACATAGAGCTGTAAGAATTCCTGAATTATCGAGGCGCCAGAAACTTATGAATTCATTTCCAACTGAGTATTATCATTCCCCTTATCAAAGAGGGGTGACCCTATACAGTCCGATATGGTCAGAACTGGTTGGACAAAGCCAGAATGTGAAGGAACAGGCCCCAAACTGGTAACACAGCGGTTCCCCGTTGGCCTCTACATCTTGGCCCTTGCCACACACTCGGAATTAAGCGCTCAGTTAATTTCAGGATCTACAGTCTCATTGAGAAGTCTATGAATCACGTACATGTCTTAGCAACGTTTTTCGCCTATACAATACAATTTTATTATAGTCTGCGTGCATGGCCAAAATTTCCACAAAAAATCATGTCCATTTTTGATCCAAGCCACGGGTCAAAAGTACCTATACAAGTTTATGGGTTCGGGAAAATCACGGATGGCACACAGATGGCTTCAGTGTAGAATTCACGTGCTGTCTGTGACTAACATTGTAATTTATAGGAGAAGCTTTCACATTTATTTTGTTCCATCAGTGAAAATCATTGACCAAACATTGATGAAACGCTGATCCAAGACACGGATGAGCAATGGTCAATGTTTTAAGGCACGATAAAAATCATGCAAAGAAGAGAATACAGCAGGACTCTGTAAGTGCCAAGATGTATGCAAACAACCAATATATGAAATTTAGACAGCATGGCTGCTATATAGAATATACACTTATAAAATGAAGGTTCTTAGCGACGCACCAGTCACAACAAGGAGACTTGTCTCTAATACGACCCTATACCTAATATCATTCAAACATGGCTCTCCCAGGCCAATAGACTACAGAATTAAAGGTCGGGTAGGATCCATCGCCAATTAAAAAACAACCTTAGGCTGATGGGAGGACTGGTCAGCCAAGTATGAAGGTAGCCACCACCTCCAAATGTATACCACAAAAAAAAAAAAAGTCGACCAGCACCAGCTACTACAATACAGCAATGTGAACAGTTACAAACTAATACAATGCAGCAGCACTCTCAGTGAGAAGATGTATGCAAACACTGAATATATGAAATGTAAACTAAAATATAAAATATATTATATAAAATATTAAATATATCAAAAATCATGGACATCTAAATGAGGCCTTAAGCGGGGCAATGCTACGAGTGTGTCCAAAGGTAAAAAAAAACTAAAAACCAGTAGGGAGCTAAAAAGCGGTGGTGAATCTATGTCTATGAAGCTAGTATACCCTTTGTTCTTTCTGTGTTTAATAGTACTTTGACTCTTTATGAAATGCTTCTTGTATTATTTTTAATTTTTTAACTGGCTAGATAACCCATTTGAATGTTATCACTGGATATGTGATAACTAGCAATCTGAGAGTGGGTGTCCCACACTGATCGGTAGGTTGGGAACATTTTTTTATCCCGCTACAAGATAAATCAGCAACTCGGATGCCGGATCATTTCCATTCATTCTCTATAGGGCTGCCGCAAAAAGCCAAATATCACTCAGCAGCACATTAGCGAATAAATGGTGGGCAGGTTGAGCATGCGCATTGCCACTCCATTCTAATGGGGATAAAAGCTCCTCATTCTGCCAATCACTATGGGTCCCAGCGGTTGGACTCCATCGATCAACAAGTTATCAATTATCTTGATGATGGGTAATATCTTGATCTAACTTGACAACACTTAAAATTGAGAAAAATTAATAATTTTTCATAGGCACCTCAGCAAACTTTGGAACCACAAGGAAATAAAACCCTGAAACCTTGGAGGCATTAATAACCCAATACTAGACACATCAATTATAGACCTCATTTTGGGTTGTAGGGCAAGTAAGCTTCAATGCGCTACTTTAATATGTTCCTATATTTCAGAATGGATCTGTGGTGGGCGCTCACGGCTGTGACACTTGACTTTTGACCCTCTGTCCACCTTGTTTCCTCCAGATATATGCACGGTACATTAAAAACCACATCACTGAATCAGCATGACTCATTTCTCTTTACGGCCATCAATGATTATTCAGATGACATAACATCAGGAGACAATCCTGGGGTTTTCTTCACTTCTGAGAATTCCACCAATTCCAATGAAATAAATG
Source organism: Oophaga sylvatica (assembly GCA_033576555.1). Classification (NCBI taxonomy): domain Eukaryota; kingdom Metazoa; phylum Chordata; class Amphibia; order Anura; family Dendrobatidae; genus Oophaga; species Oophaga sylvatica. The sequence goes on along the minus strand of JARQOD010000001.1, from coordinate 832,611,015 downwards.
GTCTAACAAATCCCACCTGTAGTTTCAGCCATCAACAGAAAAGCCCCAAGAACTTTCCATCAGATATCACAGTACCGCAATCATTTCATCAATTCTTGACTAACAACGCAAGCATGTTCTTACATCATAGCCCCTAAGAAAGTTGAACATGCAAAAGGTGATGTAATAAACCTCAATACATTTGAAGAAAAATAAAATTGAAAAATGCAACCCTGTATTTGCACCAAACCACATTTTATATATATGTGCGCGTCTCTTCCAGGGTCAATGTGGAGAGAACCAGATGGGAACGTGAAGCTTTTGTTTTACTGTTAGCCAGACACACAATACCAGAGCTTTGAAAAGGCAAAATACAATAATCCATCAAAGAGGCATTGAGACGGCTCAGGAAGTGAGGAAGGAACATCAAAAGAGCCCGGTAATACTCTTGTAATTCAAGGTGAAGCTGAGTCCTATACTTGCAGGACCAATCTAAGCCCACTCACTGTAAGAAAATAAGGACATGGGATTTATATATTTTTATAAACATATAATAAATATACATAGAAAAATAATAAATTAAGAGACGGAGGTTGTGTTGGTTACTAAGAATACCAAACTTACATGATTTTTTGAAGAAAATTAAATCAGACCTAGGGAAAATAGGTAGATCAAATCATTGGCCATAATGGAAAGTATATCACCGGCCAGTGATTTTGCTCCATATTAATTACGATGATGAATAAGGTTTCAAATGACGCTGTTTGATATTTTATGAGGTGAGTATACTAACACATATACCGTACTCCTCTAAGGGGAGAGTCAGACGGTTTTATAACTCAGACAAAGATCGCAACGCAATGCTGTCATGTTCGGCCGGTCCGAGTATTGCGATGCGATCTTTGTCTGAGTTACGCAGCCACGTGACTCTCCGCTTAGAGGAAGTCTCCAGTAAAAGGGCTGCTCTTGCTCAGCTCAGGAGGTCCAACATATATATGTATTGCACAGAAAGCCTCACTTGGCACCTTTTAATTTGAGGAATAGACCAATATTGCTGTTTTCATCCAAAAACTAATGCTATATCTGTCCATGGATTGTGTCTAATGCCGAGCCGGATGTCAGTCCTTGGGGCGCGATTTCAGCCGCAGCTCACTATGTACTCAGAGGTGGCTAAAACCGCGCCGGTGACACCCCTATGACTGAAAGCCCGGGGCTACCGGAGGAGTAAAGTTCATTTTCTCCTCGCAGCGGGGCTCTCAGTGCTGTCGCTGAGCAGCTTCCGAATGCTAATAACCTGCAGATTTACCCCATATCTGAAGGTTAATAGTGTTCTTTTCTTACAGGACAGGTTCCCTTTAAAGTGGGTTGTCAGGTTTTCTTTATTTTAATAAATGTTTTGTGTACATTTACTACTAGAAAGGATATGAAAAAGTACTGCACTTGTTAGTTCCACCTTACTCACAGACTGCACAGCTTTCCGGTCCACAAAATGCCTTCTGATGGGGGAGCATGTGAACATACCTATCCATCATCCTCCAAATGAAAAGCGGCTTTCCCATATGAAGTGTATTAGAAAATGACAGCTCTTATTTTACAACATTTTATTTTACAACTTTTTTTTTTTGTTACAATGCCCTACCCCCAAATATAAGCTGTCCAACTTGTCCAGCAGCAACCAGCTATAACTTGCAGAGGAACCTGGCTGGTAGCCAATGGCCAATTTCCCTTCAGCAACACCAAAGGGAAAATGGTGAAACATGTGCCTACAGAAATGAATAGGCAGTTTGTGCAATGCACATATATTATTTCTGTGGTATCTCAATATTGATGGCTTATCATTAGGGCTCGTGAACATGACTTTATTTTCGGTCTGAGTGCGATATGACAAAACATTGGATTATTGCACTCAGACTAATGTTATGATATGGGGCCGTGCACACATCTGATTTTTTCTGCACACCGATTCTGTCCGAGAAAAAAAAAATTAAATCGCAACACGCACAATTTGCATCTGAAAATTGGATCGTACTCTGCCATTCAAGTCAATGGGTCTGTCAAAAAAGTCGGACTGAACTCAGCTGACATCAGAGTGCGGTCTTATTTTCACAGAGCGACAGAAAGGAGAAGATGGAGATTTTTTTTATATCTTCTTTCTCCACATTAGAGAAAATCTGGTCACACTCTGATAGCGTTTGATCAGAGTGTCATTAGCATAATCGGATTGATTCTCTCGGAAGAGAAAACAGTCGTGTTATATTTTTTTTTACCTTGTGACCTGTTAAAAAGAGAGTCTGTCACGGCCAAAACTCTAATTAAAACATTATTATTTAGTGGACTTATAAAAATCATACCTATAGTGCAGATTTCACTACTTTACTTTTGCATAAAAATAGTTTTATTACATATGGTAACTCTGTGTCCTTGGTGCACCCTTGGTGTGGCCAAGAGCTCAGTGCACCATTCCGACACTTTAGCTGGATTGACAGCAATCATGGCTGCATTGAATCTCCGGCCCTGCACACACCAACACTGCAGGACCCGAGAGCGACGCTTGCTACTCTTCGACCGTGTGTGCAGTGAGTGGTTACTGGAGACAGTATCGGGGGAGATCCTACACCGACGTTGAGTTCTTGCGCTTGCTGGTCTCCTGCAGTATCAGGGTGTAGGGTTGGGAATTCAGTTCAGGCAGCGCTCAAAGCAAGCCCTGTCAATCAAGCGAAGGGGGCATAGGGAGGATGCTGAGGGGGCATAAGGGTGCACTGAGCTCTTACCCACGCCAAAGATACACTGAGGACCCCTAATTAGGATGTGTCATAAAATGTTTTATTTTATGTAAGAATAAAAGTAGTAAAGTCTACAGTACACGCCTGAATTTTCTAGTCGCCTATAAGACTGTATAAGTGGTGTAATTTGAGGTTTAGGTATGACAGACTCCCTTTATCTAGATGAATTCTCTGATATTTCCAGTAAGTGTCTGTCACTCCATATTCTTTGCAACCTTTTCAGCATTACGTGCCAACTTTCACCTACAGCTAAAAATGTACATTTTAATAAGTCCTCAAGGCAAGAATCAGCAGGATGTGAGGGGGCAAGGTGAAAAATCAACCTGGGTGGCAGCTGATCTCCGATAACTGGCAGCGTTCCCCGAAATCAGGCCGCGGTTTGGAATACCTGGGTATCTCTCCGGCCTCCCCAGCTCTCAGCACACTTTGCTTCTCTAAATAAACAAGGGCGGCCTTTGTTTAAACAGAGAGAGGGAGAGAGAAAAAGAGGGCGGCGGAGGGGGGGTGAAATAAAAAGCCATATTACATCACCAACAGCTTTTCCGTTTTCAGTATCAATCGTGCATTGCTTTGAAGGATGTGTGTGCGAGTCTGTGAGTGTGTAGGCTTTGATCTTAGCATTTCAATCAGCCTGGAGGAAAGGTGTTGGTTTTTGAAAGGATCATTATGGCTTTGGCTGCACAGGTTTATGCACCGCCACCCGCTTCCATTAACCATTCATGCAAGTTAACCCTTGCACCGCCGCTAAGGAAAAAAAAATATATATATGCAAATATTATGTGTCCAAAAAAAAAAAAAAGCTTAAAAAGGAAACAAAGGTGTTAAGCTTCTCTAAGCAAAAAAAAACAAGCACCCAGTCTAGGTCATGGCCATGTCAATGCATTTCGCAGTGAGGATATTGCTAGCACTTTAGTTCACCGAGGTCTCCTGCTTTTATATATATATATATATATATACATTGCTCACATAGCGCTGTCATATTCCACATCACTTTAAATACATTATCATGGCTGTCCCCAATGGGGCTCACAATCTAGATTCCCTATCAGTGAAGGAGGAAACCGGAGAACCCGGAGGAAACCCACGCAAACACGGGGAGAACATACAAACTCCTTGCAGATATCGTCTTTGGTGGGATTTGAACCCAGGACCCCACTGAGCCACCGTGCTGCCCACCACTGAGCCAACGTGCTTTTAATATCTGGCTATTAGGGTTGAGAAAAAAAAAAAAAAAAGATTTGCAGGACCCTGATGGAAAAGTCACTAGTCTACAGCCCTGTGAACCTTCTCTTACCTGCTGGTATCTCCACGCCCTCTACTGATTACTGGGTACGGTAGGACATGGTCATTGGGATGTGACACATGCATAACATTGTGCCGGGCATGAAGATGCGCAAGGGATGCCGGAAAGTTGGAAGTTCACAGGGCTTTGCCTTGTGCGCCGCAGAGGGTGATTAACAGGGGAGACCTGTCAATCAACCATGTGGGAGAAGCAGACTGGAGGCGGCTCTGGACTAGTCTAGCCTCTGGCAATAGTCACCAGCTGGATTTTTAAGGTATATCTGCTCTGTATAATATGAAGGATCTACCAATCGTAAAGTGATATATAGCCAGCAAGGTAGAAGTACAGAATAAAATTTACCTTTTAATAAATTCCTTTAAAAAGAACCATCGGTTCTAATATATTGCAACAACCACTAAAAAAATTTCACACATATATATAATCACCACTCTCTTTTGTGAAAAACAAAACACAATATAAGGAAATTTATCCCAAAGCTTCCTATAAAACTCTAATTTTCACATATATGATACAGAGATAGCAGGTAAAATATGCTTATGATATTTGCAGTCACAGATCAAATCAATGGCCAAAATTGATCATAAGGCCACTTCTAGTATCTGTATGTTAGATACACTTTACATATGTAATACAGAGACAGCAGGCAAAATATACTTATAATATTTGCAATCACAGATCAATCAGTCATAAGACCATTACTAATATCTTTAAGTGTGCAGATCCTGTATGTTAGATGCACATATCAAAGTATGGAATAGCATGTCCCATCCTTGAAAAGGAATAAAAAGAACGATCTCACCACTTCACAAGCATCCACCGCTTTGTCATCAGATGGGGAGGTCTCTTTAACAATACCATACATTACCCCTGACGCTGTGGATATGTGTGGCTAAGAAAGCTGAAGGACTCTTTTAAAGGAATTTATTAAAAGGTAAATTTTATTCTGTACTTCTACCTTGCTGGCTATATATCTGCTCTGAAGTGCTGGAACATTTCTGAGAAAAACATACCTGGCAATCGTATAGCAGAGTTCAGATTCATGCTGCCCACCCCCCCCCCCGGTTTGAGCGGCATAAATCAGGTGACAGGCCCCCTTTAATCTATATGTAAACTACGGTACTTGAGACAGCGGTATACTGTTAATTTATCAATCATAGCATTAATATTCATTTTACCCTCTGTTTTGCTTGGAGACGGATAGCAGAATATTGTATGCGCTGTGTGGTAAATGGTAATTATAGTTATTAAAGCCAATTAGAGAAAATTAAAAAGTAAAGCATACTCTTTGAAAGTTTGCAATTTTTTATACTGACTTCTACTCCTGTTTTAGGATAATGACAAGGAGGGGCAGGTTTATAGGACAAACTGTAAGTAACTGTACTTACTTTAAAGAGGACCTTTCACCAGTTTGAGCATGTTAATCTGGCCACATTATAAAATAGCAGCGGCAGAGCTCAACAAAACATTTTTTATTTTTTTAATTTCTCAGCTTGTTAAGTTTAGGTTATAATTTATGACAATATGACATTGTCCAATCAAAAGCAGGTCATTCAGGGGAATAAACTAACATAACCCCCAAAAGGTCAGAAGAACAAGCTTTCTCCTGTGAGATGTAACAAGAAAGCCTTGATCTCAGCCATGATCTCTGTAGCTACTGTGTACATATTTGTAATCACACTCTGCTCTGCGGTATATCTCCAGATTTTATCCCAAAGCAGTTAGTATGGTGGAGAAGGGGCAGCTTAGCTAGTGTGATTATGAACACTTCCAGTTATGATGTAACAGCAGTCAGTGTGGAGGGTGGAAGGGAATGCAGCAAAGCCGAGTGCGATTACGAACACTTCCAGCATCAGGTCATCTAAATCAGTGTTGGCGGAGAGGCAGAGTTGTAAGTGCTTTAAAGGGAATCTGCCACCGCATTTTCGCCCTATGAGATAGGACCACCACCATCAAGGGCTTATCTACAGCATTTTGTAATGCTGTAGATAAGCCCCCGATGTCACCTGAAAGTGAAGAAAAACGAGTTATATTATACTCACCCAGGGGCGTTCCGCCGTCCGTTCGGGTCAGATGGGCGTCGCGGTCAGTTCCCGGGCCTCCCATCTTGTGACGAAGCTGGCGTGTTCTTTCTGCCCCGTCGCGGCTCCTGCGCAGGCGCACTGCTCGGCCCTGGTGAGGGCATAGCAGGGTACTACAGTGCGCAGGCGCCGGACCTCTCTGACCTTTCCCGGCACCTGCGCACTGTAGCACTCGGCTCTGCCCTCACCAGGGCCGAGCAGTGCGCCTGCGCAGGAGCCGCGACGGGCAGAAAGAGCACGCCGGCTTCGTCACAAGATGGGAGGCCCCGGACATGACTGCGACGCCCATCTGACCCGAACGGACGGCGGAACGCCCCTGGGTGAGTATAATATAACTCGTTTTTCTTCACTTTCAGGTGACATCGGGGGCTTATCTACAGCATTACAGAATGCTGTAGATAAGCCCCTGATGGCGGTGGCCCTATCTCATAGGGTGAAAATGCGATGACAGATTCCCTTTAAGAGGCAAGGTGGAGCTTCTGCTCTATACTACACAAGGCTAAGAACAGAGCTATCATTACATCTTACTAGAGAAGGCATGTTCTTCAGTCCTTCTGAGGGCGTGTTTTATTTTTCCCCTGCATTACACCTCTTTCTTATGATTGGTTAACATTATGTAGTGGAAAAAGTCAATGACCCAGACAAGAATCTCTAGTAATGCCCCATTGCATTTATCATAAATTAGAATCTAAATTTTACAAATTTGCATCTCTGCAACAGAGGGGAGAAATTAAAAAATTAAAAGACATTTTATTCATCTCTGCACAGCCACTATTCCATGATATGGTCAGTTTAACATGATAAAACTGGTGAAAGGTCCTCTATAAGAGCACAGTACAGTATACCAGACTCTAAATCTGAAAGAATATGTATTTACTTAGACTGTGGACAGAACATAATTTCTAGCGCTGTGGAATATGTTAGTGCTATATAAAAATAAAGATTATTATATTATTAGATTTGGTATGTAAACAAAATGGTCCCTCATTTTTTCGAAAGATTGGCAGGATCAGTTCTTGAGGGCTAAATGTTAAAAAGTTTCAGAAAGTTAATGTTGTTTTTGTAAGTGATATGAAAAATGCTAAAAATAAAAAATGTCTCAAGGTATGGATGATTTTAAAATAAAAAAGACACACCTCCAAAAACCGTCATCAAATGCAAATTACAGGCTTCTGCATCTAGTTGACATCTGGATGGTGCTGACATTCCTTTTGAAGCGGATGCAGACCTTTGAGTAGACTGGGCTGTATCCACAGGGTGATGGAAGGATAGCATGGCTTCCTTTATTATTTAAAAAACATCCATGTCCAGAATATTTTTTTTTTGTCAGACATAATGGGGACATCAATTGCATTAGCTATGTTACACTGACAGTATAACATGCCATGTGGCATAACCATGACTGTTATGGTCATATGACATGATGTTTCAATGAGTGCAAAGGAGTAAAGTTTCTCATTGTGGAGAGGGTCAAGTCAGCATAGGAACACTCATAGGCCTTGGAAATTTAAATATGCCTCTGCAGAAAAGAGAACAGGAATTCTAGTGCTTCCTATTGTAAGGCGAAATCCTACAAGTCAAAATTGACCATATAAAAATGCCTTGTCACATAGTTTGGCTTCTTCTTGAAAGTCATGTGGCAGGGGCCAATATGAACTTTTAGGCTAAGTTCACACGTTGCGGCAATCCCGCACTTCTCCCGCGGGAAATACGCATTTTTTTGTATGCGTATTCCCGCCAGAATAATAGCGTTTTGCAAGCGTAATTAGCTTGCAGAATGCTAGCGTTTTCCTAGCGATCTGTAGCATCGCTTGGAAAACTGATTGACAGGTTGGTCACACGAGTCACACATAGTGTTTGACAAGTGTGACCAACTTTTTACTATTGATACCGTCTATGCCGCATCAATAGTAAAAAGATCTAATGTAAAAATAATAAACAAAATAATAAATAATAATATTCTCACCTTCCGGCGGCCCCCGCAGCTTTCCCGCCTTCAGCGACGCTCCCGGCAACTCCCGGTCCCAGGAGTCCTTTGCGACAAATCACCCCGATGACGTAGCATCACGCGAGACTGCTACGCCATCTGGGTGATTCTGCAATGCATTACTGGGACCGGGAATTGCCGGGAGCGTCGCTGAAGGCGGGAAAGCTGCGGGGGCCGCCGGAAGGTGAGAATATCATTCTTTTTTATTTTAATTATTGTTTTACCAGGGATATGGTACCCAGGGCCTGGAGGAGAGTCTCCTCTCCTCCAGACCCTGGGTACACCGCACATGAACCGCTTACATTCCGCAAAATTAATGAACATGTTGCTATTTTTTCCGCGAAGCGTTTTTTTCGCGGAAAAAAACGCAACATGTGGCCAAAACGTGCGGAATCAATTAACATGTATAGGATGCTTAATGCTTGCGTTTTTTTTCGCGTTTTTACCGCGAAATCGGGGAAAAAAACGCGAAAAAAACGCAAACATTCCTGAACGTGTGCACTTAGGCTTAGGATTGCTACATCCGATACATGGCAAAGGTGGCTACTTTGAAGAACCTAGAATATAAGACATAATTTCAGTTGTTATACACTTTTTGTTAAGTATATAATTCCACATGTGTTAATTCATAGTTTTGATGCCTTCAGTGTGAATGTACAATTTTCAGTCGTGAAAATACAGAAAAATCTTTAAATGAGAAGGTGTGTCCAAACTTTTGGTCTGTACTGTATATGGTACATTAAGTATTTTAGATTTCTGAAGTCCAATACAATCCACCCACCTATTAGACAACCACTTGCAGTTTGCGTCACACCAAATAGCAACACATTTTATCTGATTTAGGCCACATTCACACATTCAGTATTTTCCATCAATACTTGTAAGCCAAAACCATGAGTGGGTGAAAAATAAAGTGGTGTACACATTTCTATTCCTTTTCCTCTGATTGTTCCACTCCTGGTTTTGGCTTACAAATACTGATGTAAAATACTGACCAAATACTGAACGTGGGAACGTGGCCTAAGTGAAACACTATTGCAGAAAAAACAACAACACTTATCCCCCATCTCCAGCCCTTCTAAACCAATACCAATTAATTTGTAAAAAGTAGCCATCACCTATGAGAATATATGGTCCACCAACTAGACCTTCCGCTCTATTAAATAACAGCGTTAGACTTCAGAGATTCAGCAGAGTCAACAAGACAAGAATCCCCCATACCTATTAGATTGTCAGCCTATATATTTAATATGTATGAGATTTTATATAACTATGGATAGACCACATTGAGTCAACCCATTTCGACTGATAAATGCTCCTGTAAGTGGGCAGTAATGTTGATTTATTACAAGAGTGGGCCAATAAAATCTCTTGAATTTAATATCTGGGAGTGCTACAAGTTATCGAAGTTTACATGTTTTGTCCATGATCAGAATTCTGATCACAGGCACCCCAAAGAGAAGAAACGTACACTATGCGGCTTCCTTTCCTACCTTCTAAAAATATTCCAGTTATCTGAAGGTCAAAAAACACTGGAAGGTAAAACTAAAGATTCGAATCGTATAATGCAATAGGTGTTTGTAGATTTGTCTCATTTGTATGTTTGCACAAATAAAACAAAGTGTACACTGATAAAGATTTGCATTTTAATTTTCATGGCTCTGATACAGTGCAAAATCTCCTGATCCTTCTGATGTTGGAGCCAATGCAGGCAACACTCCACCTGGAACCAAACACACTTTAAAGGAGTGGGAAGCTAAGGTTTCTATTAAGTCATTTCTACTGTTGATCCACAGGTCTTGGGATACCAGCCAGCGCCGTATTTTTTTAATATTTTTTATTTAACCACATGGTGTCTGCTTGTAACTGGAGTCAATTTACTCAGCTTTGCTTTCAAGGGGAGGTAACCTAACTCCACTAGAAAGGATGCTTTGGCTTCCCAGGCTAGTGCAATCCAATCTGGAGCGGGGGCTTTGCTAAGGGTGTTGCCTTTCTCACAGTATGCAGTGTGCAGGCATGAGCCCCAGGCACTCATTTACGAGAGAACAAGTGCTTTGATAGCCATGCAAAGCAGGACACAGGAGTCAGACATGTTGGGAAGAGTATTGTGGAAGGTATTCACAAGATCGTCAAAGGCAACTGAGCAACCTCTCCACCACATCTTTCCCTTTACGGCCTACAGAGATAATTTTACTTGGGTATTATGTTATCTAAGCATAGATCTCACGTTAAAATGACGTAAAAGTAAAAAAAAAATTAAAAATCCAGCACACAGATGACTTTACTAAACAAAGTTTCCACTGGTAAGTAGAAGTGGTGCCCAGGATCGGTCCTTCACCAATCCACTCGGCACCCAACTCCTTCTACTACACAGTGCGAATTGTCCTTCGGCCTACAGCTTGCACACATCTTAGGAACAAATCAGACTAAGTATCGTACTACATGTTATATCGCCCCCATAAAGGGCTCCTGACAATTACAGCAGGATCAATCTAATAAGTATGGAAGCAAGTCAACAGTCTTCTAATATTTGCTGTAAATTTCAACATGAATGTTCTTCAATAGAAGAAATAAAAAACACAGCCCGGGGTATTTTTCACTAATCTATCCCCATGCCCTATTGAACAAAATATGCCCACTCATCACTACTTTTTTGTGGTTGGGAGGAATGCAATAGGCTGCCAGTTATCTCATGTGTTTGGTCAGCTAAAGAAGAACGGTGGCCTCAAGTGGTCTCAAAAGCCAGCAACAAACACAGATGGTATTGGCCTGGAATCACATCCATGTAACCAGCAAGATTTGGCAAACAGACTACCAAGAAAAAGATTCACATTCCATTTACAAAAGAGATGGAAAAATATATAAAAAAAAGACATATGTCCACTGCGATTGGTTAAACAAATTACTTTTATTTAACAATGTAAAAAAAATTGTTTTACATGTTCAAATATAAAAACCGGTAGGGAGCCGCATAGTACATACTGTAAGGGTCATAACAGACAAGGGGGCAAACAATACACAAAACAGCATGTCAGGAATTCTATATACACGGTGACGTTGTGAAAATGTACAAATAATACAATATAAAAATATGTGTATGATAATACTACATGAATAGAATACCAAAAGAAATTATAAAAGTCAAACCAAAATTCAACATTAAGACATCAGCACACTGGCTCAGCGGTTAGCAATGCAGCCTTGCAGAGCTGGAGTCCTGGGTTCTAATCCCACCTTATAATGAGGGCGAATTTTGATACTCACTGGTATCCCTGTTCATGTAGTATTATCATACTCTTACATTCCAAAAACATACAGAAAGGGAATCTAGATTGTGAGCCCCTTTGGGGACAGCGACGATAATGTGTGCAAACTGTAAAGCGCTGCCGAATATGTTAGCGCTATATAAAAATAAAGATTATTATTATTTATTTATTTTATTATTTCTACATTTTCACAACTTCCACATTTACCGTACATATCATTCCTGACATATCATTTCAGTGCGTTTGCCCCTTACAATATGTACTATGTGGCTCTGTACCTTTTTTATAATCATGCATATAAAAAATTTTTTTTATACATTGTTCCAATAAAATTAAATTTGTTTAATCAATTGCAGAGGACATGTCTTTTCATAGGTTGGCTTCCTGCTTCCGCTGATAATACATACTTTATTATTAGAGTTGTGTGTGTAGAGCTGGAAAAATTCCAAGGAGGATGGCCAAGCTGGCTATCGGAGTGTAGTAACCGGCCTCCAAAGACTACACCCCTGATTTACATTTCTAAAAGGAAAATGGTAATTAACATTAATGACCTTGATTAGTTACGTCTCGCATATTATGATGGCTCCTCTTCATGGAGGGTATACACTTTCGTAAGCCGGTCTTCAAGACCACACCAAACTTACATTAAACATTGGAATCGGAAATATCTAGTCCACCGTCCAGATGCAGAGACCTATATTTATACATCTCTTTATTTTATTATTTGCACATGTAATCTTGCTTTCTTGCTTCTAATGCACGAGCTCATATTTATGTTTTTAATGTATTAAAGTAAACCTTGGCTTCTAGATCTCGGGTCCTTTAGCAAAATGTCATAAATTGAAACTATATAGAAAACTCACGGCTAAACAGAGAAATCTGCTGCTTTATCCACAAGGTCTTGGCAAGAAAACAATGTCAAAGCATCCCACAACCCATCGCTGGGCCTCCAACATGCAGCGAACGAGCCAATTGACACTATGAAGTGAGTAAGGCCAAGCCATGAAATCCTTTTTTATTGGAACATTACTAATCATCACCATCAAAGAGAGATACTACATTCCCAGGCATTTCCATAGCAGTGTACAGAAAGTTTGGATCATTAATATACTCAGACTTGAGATGCTTCTCAGCTACCGTACATGTTTGGTTCACGTCTAACACAAAGTGACTTTGTGAAGGCTGAGGTCTGAGATACTAAGAAATTTGATTTTCAATTAAGATATATATACCAGACTAAATATAGGACAATAAAACTTGTTCTGATGGGTGAAGATCAAGCCATACCTGCAACCAACTGTGCCGATGTCACCTTGCTACAATCCTGGTAGCTCAGACTTTATTCTATTTCCCGTGTCATGACCCATGTATGTACAAAATACAAGGCGCTGCAGGTCAGCCTCAGGTTCCAACTTATTCAGAGCCTTTTCATTGACAATATGACATAATTACATTCACACACTTGGAAACCTGAAAATGTCAAAGCACTGCCAGCTGAATGACATTGATTCATGTGTAACAGATGGGTCTGAAAAATGAGATGCGCTAGAATTTCTAAGAGTATGAAATCCTAAGGTTGGGTTACACAATGCAATCGTGCTTCGATTTTTTGCCACTTTATTACAAAATCGTGCAAAAAAAAAAAAACCTATATATTTGCCAAAGTCTTTTAAAGTTTAGGCAAAAATTATGTATTTATATTTCAATTTTGAAAAATCAAAGAAAAAAAAAAAAGAGCAGAGCAGTCGCGTCATGTTAACATATTAGCATTACGGATAGGAAATTCTCGATTAAATATACCTGTGTGGTTGAAATGCTTTCCAGAAATGAAAGGAAATACTGCATTAAAAATTGTAATTCAGATTTAGTTAGACATCAGAAGTCCAGCACATGGGTAGAAAAAAAAATATGACAATGTAACTCTGTGACTTACGGTAATTACATCTCTACATGGATCATCTTACCAGAGAATTACCGTAAGTATTATTATGTGAATGGTAGATGTCAAGGGATACCATGTATACCGGTCACACGACTCTCCCAGAAAAATGGGAGCACTCGGTCAGTCGAGCACTCCTGTGTTCTCTGTGAGAAAGCAGCTGCCATACATATTTGGCAGCAGCTTTTCTCTAGAGAACACAAGTCTGAAAATCGGACATACCAGATAGTTGACAATAAGCTGTTGGGGGTCACCGTTATGTATTAGACTGTGAGCTGTACCTGTCGATACTGGTGGAATCAGCCAACGTTAATCTAATCTGCATTGGCGCATTAAGAAGAAGTCCAAATCGCTAGGAAACTGTTAGAACATCTCCAAAATAGTAAGCATTGTGAGGTGTTAGGGATATGCAATGGTTAACCAAAAGTGGACCAAGGAAGGACAACCAGTGAAATGGAGACAGGATCATAATTAGTGAAAAGCTCTTTATGTACATGTAGAGCTAGGGCTAGCCTACCGGCTACAATTGCTTCTGTAAAACAGATGATTGCTGGATGACTTATTGGTGACTATGACAGAAAATTATTAGAACACAGAGAATCTCATCTTGCTATTGTACCAAGTAGCTGTAGACCAGTTACCCTTGTCCACCACAGAAATGTACCTATAATGGACCCATGAGCATCAGAACTGGACCACTGAGCACATTAAGAATGTGACCTGGATTTGGACTCCAAATTCCTGAGATCTTAATGTGACTGAGTATGAGTGGGATATGCTGGAAAAACAAATCTGATCAATGGAGGCCCAAAGTTGAAACTTGCAGTGCTGGCGGTTCATGTCTGTCAGATACCACAAAACGCATCCATGCCTCGTCCAGTCACGGCAGAAGGGGGACTTGTACAACTTTAGGCAGGTAGTTTCCAGAGTATTTATTTTCGGTGTGTTACCGTATATCAACATGTTATACTGTGTTACACGCAGTCTGCACTATCATCAATTTCAGACATTGACTAACAAATAGGCACTTGACAAAGCAGAATGGTCTGTGGATTATATTACTTATATTGCGCCATTAATTGCACAGCGCTTTTTCAGATAACAGCATTGCTGTCTCCATTGGGGCTCACAATCTAGATTCCCTATCACTATGGCTTTGGAGTGTGGGAGGAAACCCACACAAACATGGGGAGAACATACAAATAACTTACTGAAACTGTCCTTGGTGGAATCTGAACCCAGGACCCCAGCACGACAAAGAAACAGTGCTAACCACTGAGCCACCATGCTGCCCAATAATGGATAGCATCCTAAGCAAATCTATTTTAAAGGGAACCTGTCACCAGTTTAGTCACATAGCAGCTAAAAATATCATCTTACTCTGCGTCACATTCCCTGAATATTTATATAACCCCCTGAGTCCCACAAAAAACTTTTTGATTTCTCCGGCGCTGTATGCTAATCGGGTCTGTCCAATCCGATGGGAGAAGGTTCAGTCCTCTTCACCCCTCCCCCCGGGTGCTGCTCGCCATCCTTGATGTGGATGAAGCCTCCTGCATCATCCTCATCACCATGAGATATCTTGCGCGTGCGCAGACAAATCGCGTCTCATGCAGTATGCTTTATCCCAACTGCAAGGCAAAGCCGAAAACAGAAGTGCGCATACGCACTCTTTTTCGGCTTTGCCCACAGTTGGGCAAAGCATACTGCGCAAGCGCGAGACGCAATATGCCTTAACAGGCAATGAGAATGGGAGTCATCCTCGTAAAGGACCGTGAGCAGCAGTCGGGGGAGGGGTGAAAGGACAGAAGCCAGGCCCATCGGACCGGACAGGCCCGATTAGTAAACAGCGTCGGAAAAATCAAGAAGATTTGTGGGGCTACACAGGGGAATGCAGCGCAGATGCGGAGTAAGATGATATTTTTAGCTGCTATGTGACAAACCTGGTGACAGGTTCCTTTTAAGTGATGGGGACATGTAAACATCTAGAGGCTGTTCCAGGTCGGATTCAGCTCTATAACCAGTGCTAACCAATGAGCAACCATGATGTCCTAAACAATCAATGCTGCTTCAAGTACCTGGTCCCTGACACATAAATCAATGGGACACCAGTTATGTGCATGTGATCTAGCTAAAGAAAATACTGATACACTAAGATACACAAACTACTACAAAGTATCCAAAGAACAGACTAAAGTTACTCAATACTCATGCTTTTATTAATACAAAATTAGGCTTAAAACACAACACACACCAAGACATGATTAATGAAATAGAAAATATAATAAAGGGCAGTGGAGACAAGAAGACGCCAGCAAACAGTACGTCACCATTTGCAAAAAATAGGTAACCAAGCCAGTGGCATGAATCAGAAATGTACAATGCTATGAGAAATTACAATAGAAGTTTAAAGATATGTAAATATAGTACTTGAAAACAGTATATTT
Source organism: Oophaga sylvatica (assembly GCA_033576555.1). Classification (NCBI taxonomy): domain Eukaryota; kingdom Metazoa; phylum Chordata; class Amphibia; order Anura; family Dendrobatidae; genus Oophaga; species Oophaga sylvatica. Next base: position 832,595,233 of record JARQOD010000001.1, on the reverse strand, counting down.
ACAAAAAAAAGTAACATACATCCAATAAGAAAAAACATCTACAAATAGCAAAGGGTATGTGCACATGTTGCAGATTAGCCTGCGGAATTTTCTGCACAGAATCCGCACCTTTTGGTAGAAAACGCAGGTGCATTTTTATGCGGATTTGTATGCGTTTTTTTCATGCGGATTTGTATGCGTTTTTTTCATGCGGATTTGTATGCGTTTTTTTAAGCTGAATAAAGATATGCTTTTTAACAAAAAAAAAAGATTTGTGATGTCATTTCTTGTCCAACCTCCTCTTTTACATTTGTCCAACCCAAACTCCATTACACAGATAGATATGGGATAGCTAGATAAAAAAAACGGCACATAAATAGTTAAAGACACACACACAAAATCTTCACGCTATATCTTTAGTTTAAAAAAAAAAAGGGAAAAAATGGCGTGGGCTCCCGCGCAATTTTCTGCGCAAGAGGGGGAAAGCCGACGGCAGTGGCCAATATTTCTAGCCTGGGAAGAGGTTAGTACCCATGGAGCTTCCCAGGCTATGAACATCAGCTCGCAGCTGTCTGCATAGCCTTTACTGGCTATTAAAATAGGGGGACCCCCCCAAAAAAAACAAATGACATGGGGTCCCCTATAATTTATAGCAAGAAAGGCTACGCAGACAGCTCCGGTCTGATATTCATAGACTAGGAAGGGACCATGGATATTGGCGCCCTCCCTGACTAAAAATACCAGCACCCAGCCGCCCCCAAATTGGCGTATCTGTACGATGCGCCAATTCCGGCACTTAGCCCCTCTCTTCCCACTGCCGTGTAGCGGTGGCATAAGGGGTAATAAGGTGTTAATGTCACCTTGCTATTGTAAGGTGATATTAAGCCCGGTCAATAATGGAGAGGCGTCAATAAGACGACTAATCCATTATTAATCTTATAGTATCAAAGGGTTAAAAAAAACACACATAAGAATAAAGTATTTTAATGAAATAAAACAACACGGTTTTCATATTTTTATTGTTCGCCTAATCCATGCGACGCCCTCTCTTGTAATAAAAATTTAAAAAAAAGAAACCAAAAGTATACTCCCTGTCCGACGCAGTCCAATTAATAACGAGTGTCCCATGACAATTTCCCCTATAGAACAGGGACATTAGGTAATGTCACTGCTCTATAGGGACTCCAGTGACACTGACAGGAGACAATGGCTCCTGCAGTGCATCACTGAGGTTACCTGAGTTCATTCTCTCACTTTGAGAGAATGAATTTAAGTGACCTCACTCTCTCCCGGCAGCTGAGGGATATACACCGCGGAGGATTACCTCCGCTGTCAGTGCATCGTGGAGGCCATGTAGAGCACTGACATCACCCGATGTCAGTGTTCTACACCGGAGATCGTCGTTGGACACTCATTAATAACTGGACTACGGCGGAAAGGTAAGTATATGTTTTTTATTTTACTTTTATTAAAGGAGACGAGGGCATCAGGGGACTAGGCGATTGGCATTGGCAAGTATGTACACTATGTTATGTACTGTATGTTATATCTTGTATGTTCTGTATGTTTTTTTTTTACATTCAACACATTAGCCGGATGATGGGACTACTACCATCCCATCGTTGGCTAATATGTCACTCACTGTCACTGTAGCAGGCATAGCCGGATGGGACTTGTAGTCCCATCGGACGATGCCTGCATACACACACAGACCCCGGACAGCCCAGCAGACCCCCGGATAGCCCCGGCAACCCCCTGTTAGGATTTGAACCTGTGAACCATGGCTTGCTAGTCTGTTTCTTTGCTGTGGAGCTATTCGGAACTTGAATAACTTCAGCCTGAAACCATATGAACTTCGTCTGGGATAAAGATCATCACCTGCCCTGCTGATTGTTCCTGCTCTGATTGAGACTGATTGGATAGAGATCATCACCTGCCCTGCTGATTGTTCCTGCTCTGATTGAGACTGATTGGATAGAGATCATCACCTGCCCTGCTGATTGTTCCTGCTCTGATTGAGACTGATTGGATAGAGATCATCACCTGCTCTGCTGATTGTTCTCGCCCTGATTAAGTCTGATTGGACCTGCTATATATACCTGGCCCTGTGCAGCTTCCTGTTGCGAGTATATTGTGGTGCTCAGTCTAAAGGTACTGCCACACTAAACTATCCCGCTAGCGATCACGATAAAGACGCATACTAATGCGATCGCTAGCGGGATGTTTTAATATCGCTAGTAGCGGCTTTATTTAGCGATGTCGTTAAGGACGCTATCGCGGTTAGCGATCTCCTTAACGACTTTAGAGGTACAAAATACCGCTAAATCGCTAAATACAAGGTGCCACACTCAGCGATAATACTTACCCAGCGGGAGCGCCGACGATAAAATAGGGTCCGGAACGATTCCAGCGACGAGCGAGATCACAGCAGGATCTCAGCAGGGAGCTCGTCGCTGACAGATGCCGCACACAACAACATCGCTAATGGGATCGCTAAATAGTGACTTTTTTAGCGATCCCGTTAGCGATGTTGTTTAGTGTGGCATACCCTTAACTGAGTGAAGCATTATCTGAGCTCCTGATCTGGAAGGTGTTCTGCTGGCGCCTTCCTGTCTCTTGTGGAAACCCTGCTGTTAAACCTCAACTTCTATCACCTAAACGGACTTGGTGCTTGTGTGTGATCTTGGCCGGCCCGTGCTCGGGCGGGCTCCAGCATCTGCCAACATATTGAACTACCACTGCCATATCCTGCACTTCCAGAAGTCTTTCCACGGTCCGGTCTTCTGCACACTTCTGTTCCGGCCACTGACTTCCAGTCCTGTATCACCAGTAACGTGACACCCCCGCACAGCCCCGGCAACCCTCACAGACCCCCCCAGAGAGACACCCGGATAGCCCCGGCAACTCCTGCAGACCCCCCGGCAACCCCTCACACACACGCACATAACCCAGACACACCATACATGCACACAGCCACCGCCCACACACCATACACGCACACAGTCACCGCCAACACACTTCCCTCCTCCCGATCTGCAGCGTTTCATCGGCAGCAAAACCGCAGATCTTTTTTAGATCTGCGGTTTTGCTGCGGAAGTGCCTGACAATGCAACGAGTGCAGAAACGCTGCAGATCCGCTCAAAGAATTGACATGCTGCGGAAAATAAAACACTGCGAATCTGCGCGGTTTTTTTCCGCAGCATGTGCACAACAAACCTGCGATACCCATAGATTTACATTGGCTGTGCACTGCACTGCAGGTTGGATGCGTTTCCGCGCGTCCAAAAACGCTGCGGAAACGCATCTAAATCCGCAACGTGTGCACATACCTTTAATATATCTGTAAATTATGTACCATTGGTAAACACACTGGAGAACAGTGAGCAATATGAAACTTAGGCTGCAAAAGGTGCTACAAATACAATTGGATATATAATAAATGAGCCATAGAAGCCTTGTTTATACCAAATTACAATCCAATAAACTGAAGTACATCAATAATCGCAAATCCAGCCAAGGAGTGAAAAATACTGGCAACTGAAACAGTCTAACTAGACAAAGGGAAGTATAACAAGTAAGGAAAATTAGGCCAACAGACATGCAGTCACATTGAATGATGCTTTCTTGTTCCCGTGCCATGCATTCCAACGTGCGTTTTGCATACAGCTTCCTGTGCACGTAACATCATGCATGAGTCATGCCGGGCCTACTAATCAGAAGAGGTGCCAGGGTTCTACTTTATTTCACTAAGGTCTCCAGCTTTTATTGTCTGGTTGAGAAAACAGATTTGCAGGACCCTGATCCAGCAGCTTCATTGTTAGTCCGAGAGTGCCAGACTAGAGCCCAGAGAACTTCCTTCTACCTCGTAGTATCCTTGGCGCCTCTTCTCATTAGTAGGCTCAGGGCAAAGTCATCGGTTTAACGCCCACAAGACTTCAAGCCGGGCCTGCTCACCAGAAGAGACACCAGGGCTACCGGCAGACAGGGCCGGAGTGGCCATCTGGCAATCCTGGCAAATGCTAGGAGGGCCTGTCTGGTCATGGGCTGCCTTGTCTGCTACGTTGTTAACAGAATCAGTGTTCTCAAGACACTCATACTGTTAACAGTTGTGATGGAGCACAAAAGTTGCTGACTCCGTCACTTACCCCAGCAGACCACGGGTATCATTAGAAATATTGGTCTTGTAGAAAATATTCCTTTCATCCATCCAGGGTAATATTAGTAATATATCCCATCTGATTCATGGGCCTGTGTGATTTCAAATGGCAGGACTGGATTTCAGCCCCAGTTCATACCTGCCGGCAGGTAGGTGGTGGTTTGCTGGGCTCTAGTCCTGCAGCCCAGTTTACTGATATGGCCGCTGGGACAAGGTCCTCCAAGTCTTTTTTGCTCAATTTTATACACTACAAATACATTTTTTTTGCATTATCAGTATCATAATGCTTCTCAAACCTCTCTAACGATGTTCCTTGAAATTTTATTCCATGGAGTAAGCGAAATAGATTGAGTGTTCAATTTTTTTTTATTAATTCTCTTTCAAGTATACCCAAGATGATTTTATAGAGTAGATGTGAAAACTTAAGTATTTAATAAAGACTGCTTTTTAAAGCTAAAAGTATAGGAAGTGATCAATAGAAAAAGAGCAGGAATTGTAGCGAGCAATTTTCCATACTTAAGAGTAGACTATAAAACCTGGCTCTTTTCCTAGATATGACAATTATGTGCTTTAATCTTACTGACATATCAGTGACATGATTTAGCTCAAAGATGAATATTATATGACAAATAGGAGCCAGACGGCAACATGAACAGTGTGTTCATAGTTAGGCGCCAGCAGTAAAAGCAGAGGAGCCATGTCTTCCTGGGACTAGGAATTAACTAGAATACAATTCACCTTATAGTAGGGGTACAGCGGTGCACAGCGTACAGTGGGATGCGAATTAAGCTTTTTATTTCCCTCTTTTGAATCCATTTTAATCCCAATACTAAGTTCCCAAACAGTTACAACCCATTAAAACACAATGGTTCCCAAAGCCCAGGCTTGCCTTATGATTGGTAGATGCCATATTTCCACATTTACGACAGTATACTGTCTCTTAGACAAGTTTACACTTAACAGGATGATGTATCTATGGTACAATAACCTTCAAAATAGAGTTTATGTAAAGCCATGAGCAACTCGGCCACACACAGAAGCAACACTGCAACGTAATATGTGCTACAGATGACTCCATAGACAACCATGAACAAAGTCTCCCGAGAATTGGTGGAGAACAATCAATGTATGTTATCAAAGTGATCATCTTGGGAAAAATATAGCCAATGTAGAAAGGTCTCCTCTTAAAGAGCCATTTGAGATCTACTGTTCAACAAATGAACCCCATGAAGCTTTTAAGAAACGATGCTCCGGTATTATCTCACAGAACATAAGAATATTCTATCCTTGACACAAAAACGTATCTGCAAAATGGGGTTGTCCACTACTAAAGTAACCACGTCTCAATTTGAAAGTTTACCCCTATTAAAATAAAAACATCTATCCTCACCACCAGTGTCGGCGGTGTTGTAGGGACTCACGTGAGGTTATGTCACGCAAGGCTTGCGCCAATGAGCGCTAGCATCACTACTTATACGCTCTAAGGCGCAGACAATCAACAGTAAGTGAGAAAGCAGACGCAGCTCTGACATCCTGTTGATTACCTATACATCTGAAGGCGGAGACAGTGACGCCAGGGCTGATTGGGCACAGTGCTCAGGTGACGCAACAACCTCACATGAGAACCAGGAATCGCGAGTCCTGACATGGCTGTATCGGCGCTGGCACGGGAAGGGAGTATGAGTGCTTTTATTTTAACAGGGGAAAATATCATTCAGATTGAGAAGAGGTTGTCCTCGTTGTCGACCTCTTTAATTGTATTCATGAATCTACCAAGTCATATAACAAACTATAAATTACCGTATATACTCGTGTATAAGCCGAGATTTTCAGCACCTTTTTCCGTGCTGAAAATGCCCCCTCGGCTTATACACGAGTCATTGGGCAGAAACCAGCGGGGGAGGGGGTGCCGCGGCAGGAGCCGGTGGCTGGGACATCATACTCACCCCTCCCCGTGCCATCGCTGAACGTCCCTGCAATCCTGCGTTGTACCCGGCTTCCTGCAGCTCTCCTGTGCTGAGCGGTGACGTATACCGCTCATTAAGGTCATGTAATATGGACGCGATGCCACTCCCATAGGCGTGGCGTCCATATTCATGGCCTTAATGAGCGGTATTACGTCACCGCTCAGCACAGGAGAGCTGCAGGAAGCCGGGGAGAACGCAGGTTTGCAGGGATGTTCAGCGATGGCACGGGGAGGGGTGAGTATGATGGAGGAGGATGGGGGGAGCATGGAGGAGAGGAGCAAGGAGCAGGACGGGGGGGGGGGAGAACGGTGGACTGGGGAAGCATGGAGGACAATGAGCACGGAGCAGGACGGGGGAGAGAACGGAGGACGGGGAAAGCATGGAGGAGGACATTGAGCACGGAGCAGGAGGGGGGGAGAACGGAGGACGGGGGAAGCATGGAGGAGGACAATGAGCACGGAGCAGGACGGGGGGAGGATGGAGGGCACGGAGCAGGACGGGGGGAGAGGATGGAGGGCACAGAGGAGCACGGAGCAGGACGGGGGGCACAGGAGGACGAGGACGGAGAAGGAATGGGGGAGCACAGCGGAGGACGGAGCAGGAGGGGGGGAGTACAGAGGAGAATGGGGGAGCACAGAGCTGGATGGGGGAGCAAGGAGCAGGACGGGGGCAGCACAGAGCAGGACGGCAGTTTATACACCTGGCTTATACACGAGTCAATAAGTTTTCCCAGTTTTTTGTGGCAAAATTGGGGGGTCGGCTTATACACGGGTCGGCTTATACACGAGTATATACGGTAACCAAAAGTATAATTGCTTCAAAAATAATCTAGTAGCAAAAAAACTGCAATGAAAAGTCTTCAAAATAAAACATTCAATGACGTTACAGTTGCAAGTGAGTGTGTATTAAGCCGTGTAATGATGAAATGCTTATATCTATTAAAGCCCCGTCACACTAAGCGAGATCGCTAGCGAGATCGCTGAAGCGTCACAGATTTTGTGACGCAACAGCGACCTAGCCAGCGATCTCGCTTAGTGTGACACGCAGCGACGACCAGCCCCCCTGCTGGGTATCGCTGATCGTTGTTGAATGTCCTGGACCATTTTTTCATCGTTGATCTCCCGCTGGCCAGCACGCATCGCTGCGTGTGACAGCGGGAGACCAACGATCAGCGAGCTGGTATCCAATGTACATATCGGGTAACTAAGCACCGCGCGGCACCTAGTTACCCAATATGTACCCTGGTTACCGGCTCCCAGCTTCTGCTGTAAAGCGCTGAGAGCCGGTATCTAGGGTACATATCGGGTAACTAGGTGCGGTGCTTAGTTACCCGATGTGTACATTGGATACCAGCGTGCTCGCTGGTCCTGATCGCTGGTGAGTCTGCCCATGTGACAGCTCACCAGCAATCAGCTAACGATGTCCCAGCGATCCCATCCACGTCGTATCATTGGTGGGATCGCTGGGACATTGAAGAGTGTGACGGGACCCTAAGAGGTTGTCTCAACTTCTTACGAGTAAACTTGCAAAGTGTGAGTAAAAACAAGGAACTTTGCAATTTATCTCTTACATATTTTTACATTTTATAGTGTACAGCTCTTTGCCTAGGTTACTGACCACTTCGGAGTAGCCAGTTTCCTAGACAAGGAGTGCGAGCGTTTGCAAGCAATGGTTGAATCACTGAATGTGGCTAGTCTCAGAGCCCCTGTGCTCCTCTGAAGCGGAAGAGGCATAGCTGCAGAGTCTAGACCAGTAGCATGGCCATGGGGCTGGTCTGAATAGTCAACGTTTAGGAGTGCTGTTAAAAAAAAAAAAAAACACCTTAGCAAGCCTATATAGAACTGCATTTCTATAACGGTCGAATACCTACATTAACTAAATTTGCATTTAATTGTGTAGTAAAGAAAAGACATTTGATAGATATCAAAGCTATTTTAGTTTTATGATCAGTAATAGAAGTTGCGGTGTACTCTTAAATTAAATTTGAAGAGGACATGTGACATGCAACTACTTAGCAAATATATAAATTAATAATATCCCTGCCAGAGTTATCTTAACCTGCCTATAAATATTTGAAGAACATCAAAGGCGGCACTGTTAAATTAAAAATGCTGTCACACTGTTAGAAACTGGCCCCTGGCGCTGCCAGATTCAACATGCAGGAACCTCTGATCCCTGAACCGACAGACAGGGAAGAACTGCAACTTGAGACACTGGTGTAGGCCAGGGGCTTGTTCAATTGAAAAAAAAATAAAGACAAAAAACAGAGGAAAAAAAAAGTTAATGCATACAATACTTCCTACCTAAGCTGCTTCTATTATATCAAAAGTGAAATATTGCACTACTCCGCATTTCCTTCTATCTAGTATACAATACCTTGCACAAAGACTCAATTTTTCTTAAAAAAATTAATAAGAAGGTTCCCGTTCTATAAATTTATAATGATATAGGCCAGTTCACAGACTCTAAGCAGAACTGTAGCCCATGTACTATATATACCACTGTGCTGTAAAAACACCAGCAAATATAATGCCATTCATTACTGCAGGAAATGTAGAGATCCATACAGTCATGGTCAAAAGTGTTGGCACCAATGAAATTGTTCCCGAAAATTAAGTATATCTCCCCGAAAATTATTGCAATTACACGTTTTGTTATACACGTGTTTATTTCCTTTGTGTGTACTGGAACACAAAAAAACACTGAGGAAAAAAAAAATGCAAATTAGACAAAATTTCACACAAAACCTCAAAAAGGGGCCAGACAAAATTGTTGGCACTCTTAACTTATTATTTGGTTGCACACCCTTTGGAGTAAATAACTGCAATCAATCACTTCCTATAACAACAAGCTTCTTACACCTCTCAACTAGAATTTTGGACCACTCTTCTTTTGCAAACTGCTCCAGGTCTCTCATATTTGAAGACTGCCTTCACCTACAGCAATTTTAAGATCTCTCCACATGTGTTCAAAGGGATTTAGATCAGGACTCATTGCTGGCATGGCAACTTCAAAACTCTCCAGCGCTTTGTTTACATCTAAATCTGGGTGCTTCTTGAAGTATGTTTAGGGTCGTTGTCCTGCTAAGAAGACCCATGACCTAGAACACAACCCAGCTTTCTAATACTACATTGTTACCCAAAATCCTTTGGTAATCTTCAGATTTCATGATGCCTTGCACATAGTCAAGGCACTCAGTGCCAGAGGCAGCAAAACAATCCAAAACATCTTTGAACCTCCACTATATTTGACTGTAGGTACTGTGTGGTTTTCTTTGTAGGTCTCATTCCGTTTTCGGTAAACAGTAGAATGATGTTCTTTATGTTCTTTACAAGCTCTCTATCTTGGTCTCATCTGTCCACAAGACGCTTTTCCCAAAGGATTATGGCTCACTCGTACATTTTGGCAAACCGCAGTCTAGCTTTTTTATGTTTCAGCTATGGGGTCCTCTTTGGTCTCCTGCCATAGCATTTCATTTAATTCAAATGTCAACAGATACCGTATTTTTCGGACTATAAGATGCACCATACTATAAGACGCACCAAGGTTTTAGAGGTGGAAAATAGGGAAAAATATATTTGAAGCAAAAAATGTGGTAAAATATTTAATAACATACTATTATATGTGGTGTTATTATATATAGCAGTACAGTCATGGCCAAAAGTTTTGAGAATGACACAAATATTATATTTTCACATGATCTGCTGCCCTCTGGTTTTTAAGTGTGTTTGACAGATGTTTTTATCACAGACAGAAATATAATTGCAAACATATGAGTAACAAAAGCTTATATTGACAGTTAGAATGAGTTAATGCAGCAAGTCGATATTTGCAGTGTTGACCCTTCTTCTTCAGGACCTCTGCAATTCTCCCTGGCATGCTCTCAATCAACTTCTGGACCAAATCCTGACTGATAGCTGTCCATTCTTGCACAATCAATGCTTTCATTTTGTCAGAATTTTTAGTTTTTGTTGTCCACCCATCTCTTGATGATTGATCACAAGTTCTCAATGGGATTTAGATCTGGGGAGTTTCCAGGCCATGGACCCAAAATCTCTATGTTTTGTTCCCTGAGCCATTTAGTTATCACCTTTGCTTTATGGCAAGGTGCTCCATCATGCTGGAAAAGGCATTGTTGATCGCCAAACTGCTCTTGGAGGGTTGGGAGGAGTTGCTCTTGGAGGACATTCTGGTACCATTCTTTATTCATGGCTGTGTTTTTAGGCAAGACTGTGAGAGAGCCGATTCCCTTGGCTGAGAATCAACCCCACACATGAATGGTTTCAAGATGCTTAACAGTTGGCATGAGACAAGACTGGTGGTAGCGCGCACCTTGTCTTCTCCCAATGAGGCGTTTTCCTGATGTCCCAAACAATCGAAAAGGGGATTCATCAGAGAAAATAACTTTACCCCAGTCCTCAGCAGTCCACTGCCTGTACCTTTTGCAGAATATCAGTCTGTCCATGATGTTTTTTCTGGAGAGAAGTGGCTTCTTTGCTGCCCTCCTTGAGACCAGGCCTTGCTCCAAGAGTCTCCGCCTCACAGTGCGTGCAGATGCACTCACACCTGCTGCAGATGCACTCACCCTGCCTGCTGCCATTCCTGAGCAAGCTCTGCACTGCTGGTAGCCCGATCCCGCAGCTGAAACACTTTTAAGAGACGGTCCTGGCGCTTGCTGGTCTTTCTTGGGCGCCCTGGAGCCTTTTTGGCAACAATGGAACCTTTCTCCTTGAAATTCTTGATGATGCGATAGATTGTTGACTGAGGTGCAATCTTTCTAGCTGCGATACTCTTCCCTGTTAGGCCATTTTTGTGCATTGCAATGATGACTGACTGCATGTGTTTCTTTAGAGATAACCATGGTTAACAGAAGAGAAACAATGATGCCAAGCACCAGCCTCCTTTTAAAGTGTCCAGTGGTGTCATTCTTACTTAATCATGATAGATTGATCTCCAGCCATGTCCTCATCAACACCCACACCTGTGTTAATGAAGCAATCACTGAAAAGAGGTTAGCTGGTCCTTTTAAGGCAGGGCTGCAATGATGTTAAAATGTGTTTTGGGGGATAAAGTTCATTTTCTAGCCAAATATTGACTTTGCAAGTAATTGCTGTTAAGCTGATCACTCTTTATAACATTCTGGAGTATATGCAAATTGCCATTAGAAAAAGTGAAGCAGTAGACTTTGTAAAAATTAATATTTGTGTCATTCTCAAAACTTTTGTCCATGACTGTATGTTATTATGTTGGAAGCTACGGGTAGGAGATGGTGCTGCGGGACCAGTGTGGTGTCTGTAAAGTACTATGTGAAGACGCTGGAGGGTGAGTATAAGAATGGGGGCACGGGGCTTATATTTAAAGCACCACTCCAGCACTGAAAAATAACACTGGAGTGCTGCTTTAGATCCCATGGGAGAACTATAACTCTCAGCATGTCCTGCAGATCCTATGGCATGCTGGGAGTTATAGTCCACCACAGAATGGCAGAGTGATTTTTTATGTGCTCTCATTACTAACCTTTTAATTAATTCTTTCTTGTACAGTGTGTCTGCAGGACCAGTGATGACATCATGAAGAGGCAGGGCTCTGTGTGGTCATGTGATGCTCCAGCCCGCCCTCTTCATGACTTTATCACAGGTCCTCCACAGGAGCATTCAGAATCGCATCAGCACAGCTCCCAGGCTGTCAGGTATGCGATCCCTCCTACTGCACTCTGCTCCTGCCACCCCCTTCTCCTTCCAACACACAGATCTCCCCAGCTGCTGCAGGAATCAGGCGCTGGGGAACCATGTGGCTCTGTCATTTGCTGCTCCCCGCTCACTGCTCAGCTGACAGGTGGGCGGGGAATCGGCTAATGAATATTCACTGCACTTAAGTATCGGGACCAGTGGCTTCCCCAGCGCTGGATTCCTGCAGCGGAGGGGATATTTTACTGCCTCCTGCGATCTCACTCCACCACTGCCCCCTCCCCACGTTACATTCCAACCATAAGACGCACCCACACTTTCCTCCCAAATTTGGAGGAAAAAAAGTGCGTCTTATGGTCCGAAAAATACGGTAGTTCATGCTGACACAGTTGCACCCTGAGCCTGCCTTAAATTTCTTTGTAACTTGATTGGGGCTGCTTATCCACCATCCGGACTATACTGCTTGCAACCATTCATCAATTTTTCTCTGCCGTCCACGTCCAAAACCATTAGCTACAGTGACATGGTTTTAAACTTCTTGATTATATTGCGCACCATGGACAAAGGAGCATCAAGATCTCTGGAGATGAACTTGTATCCTTGAGACTATTGATATTGTACAACTATTTTGGTTCTCATACAGTTCTCTTCTCCGCTTTCTGTTCTCCATGCTTAGTGTGCCACACACAGACACACAATGCAAAGATTGACTCAACGTCTCCGCTTTTTATCTGGTTTCAGGTGACATTTTTATTTTGTTACTTGCCACAGGTTTGTTTGAACAAGCATCACTTTCTTGAAACAGAGTTGTTGACCCACAATTTTGGAAAGGTGCCAACAATTTTGTCAGGCCCATTTAGGGGGTTTTGTGTGAAATTATGTCCAGTTTGCCTCTTTTCGCTGTTTTTTTCTGTTGTTCCAATACAGACAAAGTAAATAAAAATGTGTATAATAAAACATGTGTAATTGCAATAATTTTCTGGGAGAAATACTTCATTTTCTGGAACAATTGACAACACTTTCGTTTATAAACTGTATAGTAAAAATTAGTAAACTTGGGCCCCTAGAAGTCCCTAAAAAAGGTTTGATGATGCAGATTGCTTAAGATCCACCTATACTGTCTGATTATCATAAACGAGCATTCCGAGGAACGCTCATTATTGATAATCGAGCAGTCTAAAAAGGCGGCCAATCACCCAATAAACAAGCCTTCTGTTGTGCAAAAGATGATTGCTCTCGGCAGCGGATCATGCTCTGTAAACAGGACCTGTGCTGCAGAGATCAACAATAGCCTATGCGCTCTGAATGTTTTTATTACAGATTATTCAGTGAACATCAATGCAGAGTGTAAACAGGCCATTAAATGACCGTCAACTGGAAAACACGTTGCGTTTTCATCGCACAATGTAAATGAACCTTTATCGTCTAGCTACCAAATGGCAACATGTCATCAATATAATGCCCTCACTAGATATAAAGTATTGCAAAGATTGAGAAATTTTCATTTAATATTCATTAATCAGTTTGTAAATATTCCAGAAAATTAATTCTGTTGAATATGAATGTGCCCTGACCAAAAAAAAAAAATAGATTCATGATGCATCCAGTCAAAAAAGTGGCTTGACTTCCATTTGTCGCGAGTGCAAAAAATGGCCACCGCAAAGAAAAATTATTATGTCAAAATCTCTAAAACAATTTATAAACAAGATGGCTGCTGTTCAGGACTTATTAATACATGGTCAAATTTATGTTTGGGTGGCAATGCTCTTAAAAGTCTGGCAATTCACATACAACCAAGGAAATCAGACGCCTAAGAGGTGGAAAACACTGTCTGGCTATAAAGAAGAACTTTTCTCCTGCTACCAATCCAAAAATCTACAAGCTGTATTTAAGTCCCATTTTAACTCCTGCAAATAGAAAACACTGTTTATTTAAACACATGCTTTGACAAAATGTGGTCTCCGTCTAGGGAAAATTGCTATGTACAATAATCAAAAAATAAAATGTTACAATACTATATATATGTGTTCACTTCATTAGGGCGGACCACACTCCATATCCTAAAGCATTTAGATCTGTTGGCCAAGTAAATGGAACTTTTTAGAAGACCTTTCATCTATGGCTTTAGAGACATTACAATACTTAAATTCATTAACAGGTATATGGACACCAAAGGAGGAGTTTCCAGAATCACAAATCTATCCACAAGATAAGTGTCAAGTGTCTGATCGCCTGTAGGACCCCCAGTTGTCAAAATATGAGGGTCCAGGTGACCATTTGAATGCAGCAGCAGACTGACATGTTAACACTGACTCTGTGTGTGTCTCGCGCTCCACTAAATGTATCCGGTAATCCACCACTCTAAATCATTGCTCCAGCCATATCTCAAGAAAACATATATGGGTATGAGCTTAGAGTGCTTTGGGATATCCTTCTAAACTGACCTGTACTCCTGTGTACGGTCCGTAAAAGAGAGGATGATAGGTCCTTCAGTCGTGGTGAAGAAATCTGGAGGTGGTAGAAGGTCAAACACCGTCATGAGAAGTTTTCAAAAGAGCATGGAAAAATGCTACCACAGAAGAAAAAAAGGATTGGGCATCTTGAACAACAAGCCACATTCTTCTTTCCCCTGAAATATTTCATTTTGGGAAGACTTGGGACACCACTATACACATTAGATAGTTGGGCAATCCCTGTTTCGCTGGCTTTTATCTAAGACTATATTCATTCATTATGGTTCTGAGTTGGAGCTGTGGATTTGGTGCCAAAAAAATTACACAGAAGCAAAGATACCCTCTCCAAAAGTTTTTCTGGAAAGTTATTTTTCTCAATTCTCATGTCAGTATCTAATCTCATTTTTGGCACTAAACGCATGCCTCACACATGAAGATATTATATCGCCATGTAGAGAAAGATTAACCATTAAACAATTACCTATAATGTGCCATGACTGCCTTCCAATTCACTTTTGGTTATAAATCGCTTGCGTTTCAAATACTTGTATGCGCACATAATCACAGCACTTATGTAAAATTAAGGTCAATTACATTTCATGGAGAAATTAAGAAAATTATATCAATTATATCATATGATATTAGTAATTTAGCAAATGGCCTACAAAAAGCTGAAAATTACAGTTGTGGAAATTATATCTATTTTCTTCTTAGGCTATGGGAATTTCTGTGCATTTATGACATATGGTACATATTTGTAATATTTTGTAATAACGATTTGTCCTATATTCAGATATGTCATGAGCATGTCATTAAAGTAAAGATTTAATATACACATTAAGTAACTAAAAATCAAAATGGAATCTACTTTCTGGAGCTGCTTCATGCTACCACATCAATATATTGCATGGCCTTCAAACCTTCACCCTTGCCATCATGTCTTGAAACAAAAGAGAGAAGAAAAAATATGAAAATCTACCTCATGATTCCACTTGATTTGTCCATTAAAACTGCGGCACTTGTGGGTGGCAAGAGAACGCTAAGAAAATAACTAAAAAGGTAGGAATGAAGCCAACCTAAGCTTAGCCCTAATGTGCACAAGGCCTTGAGACTCCATTATATTCCACAGCACTTTACAGATATGGTCATCCTTGTCGCCATTGGGGCTCACAATCTAAATTCCCTATCAGTATGTCTTTGGAGTAGCGGAGGAAAGAACATACTAACTTCTTGTAGATGTCGTCCTTGGTGGGATTAGAACCCGGGACACCAGCGCTACAAAGCAAGAGTGCTAGCCACTGAGCCACAGTTTTTCCTAGGACTGGAAGGATGTTGACTTTCAATATTCACACTTTCTTCTCCCTGAAGATAAGTTATCGCCAGAGATGTCCATCATGGGAACTCTGGAAAGATATTTGTTGGCTAAACGATCAATTGGCTGAAAGCTATTTGATGTCTACGGGCAAGTTAACAAGTAATGATGTACAGATCACAGTTCTCCAAGATCCCCTTTAGAAATACAAAGATAGATACCACTTATGATGCTGCTACCCAGATTGTAATATCATGAATCTTCTCCTTCAGGTGTCTTTAGGTTTGTTATCTGTGTTTGTGTGGAAAAAGCAGAAACCCAGTGGAATATAATACTGTAATTAGCTCCTGTGAGGAAAGCTTACCTGCAATCAATTTTATAATGACATCTAAAAATGAAAAATGTTGGTGCTAACCTTTGAGAAGGATCGGGGAAAGCTGGTCTCAGGCAGTGGCCATCGTGGCTTAAGTTGGTCAGTCTTGCAGCTGACAGCCGTCTTACCTAATCATTTAAATCGGAGCTGATAGGTTTTTGCGAAACAGTGAAACCATAACCCATGCAATAATGCAGATACTTTTCACCCTACAGCGCATATCAAACATGCGGTAATCATGGCTTGAAACGGGAGTTCAGTCAAAAGGTTTCATAAATAAAACAGTATACACAAAAAGCTAACGCTACACGAAAAAGCTATGGGATTTAAGTGCGCACCATTTCTACTTTACTAATAAATGTCTTAGCTTGGATGTATTGTGACTTTTTTTGGGTGTATTTCGAAAGCAACTAAATAGAATTTCAAACATTTGACCAATATACGCATATGAATAGCTAAATTTTAAGAATTTACTTTTGTTATAACATGTTATTAGCAGATTGACAACTATAAAGCAATCCATGCGATATAAAGTGCATATTGTAAGTGATGTATACGTCAACTCACTATGATAAAGCAAGACAGAAGGGGCATTACAAAGGTAAACTATTTTAACATTGATGACCTATCCTTATGATTGGAGGGGGTGCAACACTCACCCCCGATCAGCTGATCTCTGCACTGGCGGACGAAAGTACACAGTTACGGAGCTGATAGTGGCTCTGAATCGGTACTGTACATCCGCCCCCTATTCAAATCAATAGGGGATGGATGTGCAGTACCCGGCCATGGCCACTATCCGTACACGGAGCAGCTCTGTTAACTACTGACACTGTTCAGCAATGTTAAAGTAGTGGACAACCTCTTTAGCAAAAGGTCAACTTAAGGCACTATATGCCTAGCAATGAGAATGAAGGACCCCATCCTGTTTAGCGTGCTGAATTCCAGGCTAGACACCTTTACAAAACTAACTCTTCAAGGATAAAGATGTAACAACAACAATAAATAATGGGGATGAATACAATTCGGTGGGAATTCAATATCCAACAAAGGTATGGTGGTCAGTCACATTGAAGTAAGATCAAATGATTCCAATAAAATAGGAAAAATTGTGTCACTGACAACCAGTAATCAGAGGAGGTACAAAAAGTGGATAAAAACAATATATTAAGTCTAACCTACACACACAGTATATAGAATACAGAGTTTTATAGGGTCTCTCGATGGGACAATAAGGTGAGATTTGCAGCAACACAATTAATCATGAAAATAAGAAACTTTTTAATATCTCTTATTAGAGAATTCTACTTCTTTCTACTCGCAGGCTGATCTTTTGTTCTCAAAATTCTCAATTCACAGGTAAAATCTGAGTTCAGTAAATACAAATTTTAAAGGGTTTACCCATGAATTGAGAGTGACAGATCAATCCAGGAGAAAGAAGCAGATTTCTCTGATAAAATACACACATTGTCAAAATTGTTGGTATCCCTCGTTTAATGACAGGAAAACCCACAATGGTCACAGAAATAACTTGAATCTGACTAAAAGTAATAATAAATCAAAAATCTATGAAAATGAACAAATTAAAGTCATACGTTGCTTTTCAACCATGCTTCCACAGAATCTTAAAAAAATAAAACTCATGAAAATAGGCCTATCACTTTCTACTACAAAAGATACTGTATCTGTACCAATGAACGAGTTCTACACCTACTCTAATCAAGAGAGGATACATATGACTGTGTTCATGTCATTTCTTCTGCGCATGCACTTGATTTATGGATTAGATCAGGTGCAGGCAATCGAGGGTCTCGAATTAAGAGACTACCCTCCAACACAAAGACATACTGATAGGAAAATTAGATTGTAAGTCCCATTGGGGACAGCGATGATAATGTCTGTATAGTGTTGTAGAATTTATGGCGCTATATAAGTGAAGTAAAATAAATATAAGTAGGGCAATTATTATTATTATACATTTTTATAGCGCCATTTATTCCATGGCGCTTTACATGTGAAGAGGGGCAAATATAGACAAGTACAGTAAACATGAGCAATACAAGGCACACACAAGTACAGAAGGAGAGAGGACCCTGCCTGCAAGGGCTCACAGTCTACAGGGATGGGTGAGGATACACTAGGAGAGGGTAGAGCTAGTCGTGCGGTGGTTCAGTAGACTGATGATCACTGCAGGTTGTAGGCTTGTCGGAAGAGGTGGGTCTTCAGGTTCTTTTTGAAGGTTTCCATGGTAGGCGCGAGTCTGATGTGTTGGGGTAGAGAGTTCCAGAGTATGGGAAAGGCACGGGAGAAGCTTTGTATGCGGTTGTGGGAAGAAGAGATAAGAGGGGAGTAGAGGAGGAGATCTTGAGAGGATCGAAGGTTGCGTGTGGGTATGTACCGGGAGACCATGTCACAGATGTCTAGAGGAGACAGATTGTGGATGGCTTTGTAGGTCATGGTTAGGGTTTTGAACTGGAGCCTCTGGACGATAGGAAGCCAATGAAGGGCTTGGCAGAGAGGAGAGGCTGGGGAATAACGGGGAGACAGGTGTATTAGTCGGGCAGCGGAGTGCAGGATGGATTGGAGTGGTGCCAGAGTGCTAGAGGGAAGGCCAGAGAGTAGGAGGTTGCAGTAGTCGAGGCGGGAGATGATGAGGGCATGCACTAGTGTTTTTGTAGTTTCATGGTCAAGGAATGCACGAATCCAGGAAATATTTTTGAGTTTGAGACGGCAGGAGGAGGCAAGGGTTTGGACATGTGGCTTGAAAGAGAGGCAGAGTCGAGGATCACTCCAAAGCACCGAGCATGCGGGACTGGGGAAAGTGAGCAGCCATTGACGTTGATGAACAGGTCTGGTGGGGGGGTAGAGTGAGATGGGGAAAGATGATGAATTCTGTTTTGTCCATGTTCAGTTTTAGAAAGCCAGCAGAGAAGAAAGCAGAAATAGCAGACAGACATTGTGGGATTTTGGGCAGTAAGGAGGTGAGGTCAGGTCCAGATAGGTAGATCTGCGTGTCGTCGGCGTAGAGATGATACTGCAAACAATCAGGTTTTTGTTGTCTGTAGTCTTCTTTAACCACATCTTTACTACCATGTATAAAGCCACCATACAATGCTATATCCAAGCCTCAAAATAATTCAGGTAGCCAGTGATGGCCAAGAGAAAACATGGAACAATTCTCTAGAATAGCTTGCCTTGAGAATCATTATCCAACAGATTATAAATTGCTCACAACTTTCTCCCAACCATATATAAAATTTTCAACACCAACTACTTCTGTAAAACCAAACATATCACATTCTAATCTCAGTCAATTTTCTGTACATTACAGTTGTCAACCAAAGAAAAAAAACGAAATAGCTGAAGGACTTGAAAGAGAGTTTAGATAAGCGTTACGAAAGCCCCATAGAAAATAAAATACTGCTTCATTTTGCCAACTCTTGACATTATCTCTCGGCTCGGCAGGATAAAACAGTTTTAAATGGCTTGTTTAAGTTGCTAATTTTGTATTAATAAGAGCTCAGTCGAGATTAGAGTTAAGAGAGCAAACAGTTGGCACTAAGCATAGGAAACACACATGGTAAAAGGTGTCTGCGGCGGTGGCGAGTGTAAAGAATGTGGACAGGTCACTCGTGGTGCCAGATCACCCGATCAACCCTAAAACTAGATGTACATGACTCTTCTCAGAAACAACTTAAAAACGCCATCAGTATCACATCGATAAAACCTATAACGTCAAAGCAAGCACTGGATTTGGGAAGGTCATTCACCCACAAGGAATGTACTCTTAACCAAGACCAAAATGAGATGGAAGGATCTACATCACAAAGAGTCACCGCACCAAATCGTAGACCTGGCTACAATCCAATATGACTTAAGAACTGCCTGAAAATAAGATTGGACATCCACACAAAAGAACCCAAATCTATTGACAACATCCAACACAATAAACAAGGCAGAATGATCCAGACAGTTCAGTAAAAAACTTTAGAAACGCTTTAAAAACAATAAAAATTGCTTCTACTTCTTAGAAATTCGTCAACCTCAGGGAAAAATAGCATTTCTCGGATTCTTGTATTATTAATAGCTTTAGGAGGTTTTCTTCCTTGATAGCATGGCAATCAGCTTAAACATATGAACAAAAAACATATGTCCTTGCAGGTGGTAAATGGGAAAAAAAAAAAAGGTTTCCCTTCTTAGAACCTCATTAGAATACGATCTGATAAGAGAAGCGATAGCGCAACTTCAAGTGAATAACAAAGTAACTGATTTGTTCAGTTACTTTGTAATTTACTGCAATAAACACGCATAAACAACCTCACAAAAAGAGTTTCCTTCTCACATAAGTACGGATTATTTTCTACACAAAAGAGAAGGAGCGATCTAATTTACTGAAAAGGTATTTGGACAATATGTTTGCTAGAAGAAACAATAGCTCAATGGTTAGAACTGGTGCTTGTAGCGCTGGGGTCCTGGGTTCAAATCCAACTCTAAGGGTACCGTCACACTCAGCGACGCAGCAGCGATCCCGACAACAATACGACCTGGCAGGGATCGTTGCTGCATCGCTATGTGGTCGCTGGTGAGATGCCAAACAGTCAGATCTTCCCAACGATCGGCGACCCGTAGCGACCTGTGTAACGATGTGTCTCAGTGCTGAGTCGCTAGCGAGATCGTTGGTAAAAGATGTCAAACACACTGATGCATGCTACCCAGCGGGATCTCAATGACCAAAGAAATGTCCAGGCATTTCTGACACGACCAGTGATCTCACAACAGGGGCCTCATCGCTGGTGTCAAACAGCGAGATTGCTGCTGAGATCGCTGTTGCGTCACAAAACTTGTGACTCAGCAGCGATCTTGCTAGCGATCTCGCTGACGGGGGCTTTAGGAGTGTGAATGTTCTCCTCGTGTTTCCATGGGTGTCCTCCAAGTTCCTGGGTTTCCACCCACACTGCAAAGACATACTGATAGAGAATCTACATTGTGGACAGTGATGATAATGTCTGTAAAGTGCTGTGAAATATGATGGCACGATATCAGCAAAGCATAATAAATAAAGAATTAATGGAGACGGAAATACGAATTAAATCTGATGGGGGTGAGGAGTTTCCTTTCCACCAGAAGTGAAGCCTCTCGCCATCCCTGTGATCCAATAGATCATGTCAATCAGTAAGTCGGCAGATTCTGTAGTGAAGAGTCGAGATTAGCGAATTTGTTCGGATTTTGGCCCCGAATCTGATTTTGACATATTCGGGCCATATTTGAACACTCTTCGGGCCGAATGTATGTCTTGTGATCGGTTCCTAACATACTCGGTAATTTCTACTCCCATTGACTCTAATGAGGCTTGGCTGTGTTTGCCAAATATTGCAAACACAATATTCGAATCCGATTGTATTCGGAACCGAATCTGAACAACTTTGCTCATCTCTAGTGAACAGCCATTTCCTTTCATTCGAGCGGCTGGGGTTCTTAGACCAGGTGTTTACCAGTAGCTATGGGCCATGAGCAGAAGACAGATACTACAAGAGGCATTCAAGAAGAAATTATACCATTCACTCATGAAAGGATGCGCTCTTACTTTTCTAACTATTAGGCTGTAGTTCCACGTTCCGGATAGGCAGCGTTTTGGACGGAGCGGAAACCCCAAAGCCCCGCCCCTTCTGAACGCACGGTGATTCATTGAACACATCCGGAATCGCCGCACCGCTACATAGGTCTGTATTATTTACCTTGCGGCCACGCTCCGTCACCGCTAGGTAAATAGACATGCTGCGATCTAAAAAGACGCGCCGCATGTCCGTTTACGCAGGTCTGACCCCTGCATTTTTTAATGCATAGTGGAGATGGGATTTCATGAAATCCCCTCCACTATGCTGTAACATCTGGACGCTGCGTGTTTGACGCTGCGGCTGTACACAGTGCCAAACACGCAGCGTTTCCTGACCGTGGAAACATACCTTTAGAGTTGGCCTTTACAGAAAATAAGAGCAATATGTGAAGGAAAAACTATGACAGTATGGTAAGCATCAGTGAAAAGTCATTCATATGCAGTAGCACATTGACCAACATGGGTGATTGTTCAGTCCGTTACACACTCAGACCAAAACAACATTCGGAATACTAAAGGTGTGAGACTTGATGACCCTGGGAGCTGTAGCCTTTATTTCTAGCGCCACCTTTTGGCTTACAAGCCTTGGCAATTCTCTCTATGAGTATCATTCAATATAACTGTCCTCCCTCTGTCATCCCTGAAAAATTGCTTTGCTGTCGTCTTTATTGGCTAGGTTCCACGGCTGTGGAGTCAGAGACAATTTTGGTGGAGTCAGTATAAAATGGACCGACTCGAACTCCTAAAATATATAATACATTGAGTACAGTAGTACAGTGCAGGATGTGCTGTAAATTTTTCATTTGAGAAAGGTATGAAATGTCCTATAAATGTCTGTTCTGTTCCTGATCTAAGGACCTTGGCTTTTAGTTGAGGTGAATCTGTGCTGCACTTTATGTACGTGCTCAGTAGTGACCAGTACTGTGGAGTCACAGTCGAGAGCCCTAATACAACCTGCGGAGTGTATGAAACGCATGTGTCTTAAAATTTTGGCACTCTCTGCCGGTGTCACGGACTGAAAGCAAAGGCGGACATATCATTGGTGCAATCGCACAGGGGCCCAAGAAGTATTTCTACCTCCAAAGCAGGTACAATTTAGCATTTTTAGGAGCTCTTGGTCTGCAAAGGGCCCATATAGTGTTCTTACACAGGGGCCTTTTCTGTCTGTGTCCGCCAGTGACTGAAAGCGTCAATAAACCGCAAACAAGACTATGAAAAATGTCCAAAAATTACTTATTCGATCCATATGGACCAGAAGATGCAATGCTTTTGGTCAGTAATCAGCGCTAATGATGCAATAGTGATTCTCATCTATGAAGTTACGAAACATGCACTTATTGTAATAACTAGATCTACAGATATAAATTCCTTTCCTATATTCAGAGGAATACCTGATCACTGTGAGCACTACTACAGGGTACGATAGTTAACCTTAAATAACTGACACCTCTCCCATAGTATTAATCACACCTGTCATGTCAAACACGAATATTGTATTTTACTGTCCCAAGCACACCTCTTTAAAAAAAAAGTACGGTACTTCTTACATTTGTATAATATTTGGATGATCTTGCACATCGTTTGCTGACTTATTGGCCGCCATTGCTAAACCCATAGAGGCTGTGTTTCGGCGCTACACAAATCCAAGTTTCTGTATGACTTTTTCAGGGACATGGCTGTAAACATGCAACACATCAGTAAAATCCAGATATGTGGTGCAAATATCGGTAAAGGATCATACATTTACACCTGCAAATATCTAGGTCACAGAAAAGAAACCTGATGAAATCTGTCCACCAAGCGCTAAGTTATCAAGCGCACATACTGCGAGTGTCTTATTTCACAGGCTAATGATCAGGACAAGGAAGGATGTAGGTATCAGTTACAGGAAGAATCTCTAACACAAAGCAGATCCCTCCACTGGGTGCTGCAACAATATGTTCTCGCACTTGCAGCAAACCTGGGAAGTAATCAGATCATGCTCTCAACCTATTGACATCTCATCCTCCACAGATGCTGCATTGCTACTGGCTTTCCCAGCCGGTTATCCTCCAGCTGCACGACTACTGTACGCATCTGTAAGACATTCACAGAAAGGAAGGACATACAACATAGCGGAGAACGGACACGCGTAGAAGAGCATGGACATGATAACTGCCTTTACTCCTTTGTTTCAAGGTACTAGAAATACCTGCAAGACAACATGCCCTAGTAACAAGTTTCATTTCATCAGACAGAACAGAAATTTAATGACGTTGATCAATCATTTATTCCAAAGAATCGGAATTAAATATGAACTGATCTAAGAGAACATGAAGGTTCTCAACAAGAGGCCACGCACCTTAGATAGTCAACCAAACGCTCCTTGGCCAAACAATTACCCCTCTCGATTCCATATACACATCTGCTCGGTTCAGGTGACCATGCACATGTTTCAGAGGTGAGAAGAGAATGAGCCACTGCTAGATAACTAGGGAGGGAGAACAAAGAATTCAACATGTCCGGCCATTCTTTCCGTTGACATCTGCTGTTTGGGAAACATCCTCAAGCACAACGCCAAGACCCATATGACAGATCCAATCACTTACTAAGACCAACAACGGGATCTGTCAGGTTCCACCTGGATTGCAGCACTTTTGATGCCAAGAATTTGGTGCAGACCTTACTTTTCTTGCCCATAAATTAATGTAAGGCCAAATTCACATACGTGAAACATGAACCATGCTGAAATCATCTGACCAGTGGGGCCTCCTGACCTGAGATAGCTGCCTAAAAGGCATATAAAAGACAGCTCAGATCAGCAGACCCGCCGGTTAGGCCACGATTTATGATCCGCGCACGGTCCGGGTATCACAGGTGTGTAGATATGTTCTAATCCTTAAAAAAAAATGGAAAACCATAATGATATGTCTACAAGACTTCTTTTTTGGTTATGCATGGTCCATAGCCCACCTGAGAAAATGCACTAAATAAACGCTAAAAGGAATGGACATGTGCATTGCAATGCAGAAACGACTTGCTGTGCACATATTCCGTTTTGTCAGCTTCTTTTAACTACTTCAGGTTCCCAGAGATGCAGAGTAGTCAGAAGGAGTGACCTGATCATTCGTCGGATGGTTTTCTCTTGGAAGCCACTCTGTAGTTTGTTCAACACGAGTTAAAAAATTAAAGAAAAAAAAAAAGCCGTCAGCCAAAGCAAAAAATGTTTAAAAAGACGCCGGTGTGTCCTGAAACGTCTTCCTTCTGTAAATCTCGCCAGGTTCGGGCACGTCTCAAAAACATTCTTTGCACATTTCCTTGGGTTAACAGAACCCTGCAGTGTTGATAATGGGATGCAAAAACTTTTTTTTTTTTTTTTTAAGTAAAGGATTAAAAATACTGTAGATTGGAGTATTACAATATGCTATGTGGAATGAGAAATAGCTGCATTCAACTTGGACGCGTCCCCTCTTCGCCAGTCCTTACACTGGCTGCCCATTCATTATAGGATCCAATTCAAAGTACTGGTTCTCACCCACAAAGCTCTCCACACTGCAGCACCCCCTTACATCTCCTCCCTCATTTCTATCTATCGGCCTAACCGACTGCTGCGCTCTGCAAACGACTTTCGACTAACCTCTGCACTAATCCGTACCTCCCACTCCCGACTCCCAAGACTTCTCCCGCGCTGCGCCAATCCTCTGGAATGCTCTACCCCAAGAAATTAGGACCATCCACAATTTGCACAGTTTCAGGCGCTCCCTCAAAACACATTTGTTCAGAGCGGCCTATCACATTCACTAATCAAAGTCATTCTATGTGTAAGTGTATGTGTGTGTGTGTAGCCCATTCACTATCTCCATCCATCCCTCACTCCCTCAAGATGGCTGGACCATCATTGTAAATAACCATTGTATATACACACCTGTACTTTGTATCTCCCCCACCTCATTGTAGATTGTAAGCTCTCACGAGCAGGGGCGGCTTATTTTGCTTTAATTATTGTATTGTTAACGTTGTTACTTATGACTTGCGCTTTGAAACTGTTAAAATGTAAAGCGCTGCGGAATATGTTGGCGCTATATAAATAAAGATTATTATTATTATTCAATAAATTACAAAATAATAAATATTAGGGAATATGGACAAGTGCTGGTGTTGGTTAAAAATCGCATCAAAACCATGATTTACTGTGGTGTGGTAATGCAGTTATTGGTTACAAAACTTTTAGCAGTTGACAAAAAAACATGCAAGATAAAATGGGTTTCAACGCACTAAGATCACGTGTGTGAATACAGCCTTATGGTATATGCACACGGACTGATTTTTGCTCCAAACGGATAAAAAATTTCAGTGAAAAGTGCTCCTTCATCGGGGATTTTTTTAGTTGTTCCTTTCCTAAAGCAATTATGAAGAGTCTTTGAAGAGCTTTGGAACTTTTGCTTTCCTGACGTGTTTTTTTTTTTTTTTGTACCTTCCGATAGGGCCAGTGCTAATTTGGAGCAGATTCCATCAAATTACAGTTTTTCAACACTTGAGTAGAAAAAAAAACACTCAAATCAGTGAACGTGTGAACATCAAACAGATTTTACAAAAGAAATGAATAGGAAGAGTCTTCCAACCATTTTTTGGAATGGACCTGCTAAGAAAAAAAACTCTTAAAAAAAACCCTCGCAGCCTCACCTAGGTTTCCACTGAACTGGTCGAAATAAGTACATGTGCTAGTAAAGAATCTGGGTGGCAAACCTCACTGAAGTCGTAGTGGCAGCCACACTGTCACCCAGCTTTCCCAGGGACAGAGAGAATTTAAGGTTGAGTAATAATTCACATAAGAGAACACAAAGTCCTGAATTGTCTGTGCATTATAATACAGCACTGATAATAAGAACAGAGGCAGATTAATGTGAGGCTTCACTTCCCAATGCTACAGTAACATGATGGGGAACGTCACATGCTCCTCAGAATGGTCAAAAACAATCAGGTACGTTGTTTCATTAGCTGAACTAGTGAGCTGGGTGCCCACAGAAAACAATCAGATTCCAGCTCATATTTTTCAACAAACACTATGTAGCATCAGATTGTATTTTGCTTTTTTCCCCCCTAAGGATAATTGTAGAAAGCTTAGAAATTAAGTGAAATAAACAATATATTTCTATGGCAACTGCAGTTCAGCGGTGTATTTAATCCAGTGTGAACGCATCTCTGAACTGCAGAGCTTGCACTCGAATTATATGGGAAGAGCCTGGAACATCAAAGCATTAGCACGCAGCGCTGAGGACAGACTGCACAGCACGTGGCATAAAAATGCAAAGCACACAGAGGAAAATCCAGGCCTTTTATTCTGTGCCGGCCAATCACCCAAAGTCAGCACCTCGGGGGGAATACAGAGCAGAAAACATCTGTGCCCCATGGTTCATGGTCTGGATACTATTAAGCTATTGGCCTTCCGAACACACTGTACACAGATGTCGCCTCCGGCCCCCAAAGGTTTAAGCCCTATCTTCGGAGTAAAGCGCACTGCTAACAATCTAACGTCTATCCCTGCAGCAAAATATTATCCCTGTCCAGAATCTTCTCCAAAAACTCATTCCCAAGAGGGCAGATGATGGGGCGCAGAAGAACGCAACCGCCAGGTGATGGGGCGCAAGAGAACGCAACCGCCAGGTGATGGGGCGCAGGAGAACGCAACCGCCAGGTGATGGGGCGCAGGAGAACGCAACCGCCAGGTGATGGGGCGCAGAACGCAAAAGCCAGGTGATGGGCGCAGGAGAACGCAACCGCCAGGTGATGGGCGCAGGAGAACGCAACCGCCAGGTGATGGGGCGCAGGAGAACGCAACCGCCAGGTGAGGGGCGCAGGAGAACGCAACCGCCAGGTGAGGGGGCGCAGGAGAACGCAACCGCCAGGTGATGGGGCGCAGGAGAACGCAACCGCCAGGTGATGGGGCGCAGGAGAACGCAACCGCCAGGTGATGGGGTGCAGGAGAACGCAACCGCCAGGTGATGGGGCGCAGGAGAACGCAACCGCCAGGTGATGGGGCGCAGGAGAACGCAACCGCCAGGTGATGGGGCGCAGGAGAACGCAACCGCCAGGTGATGGGGCGCAGGAGAACGCAACCGCCAGGTGATGGGGCGCAGGAGAACGCAACCGCCAGGTGATGGGGCGCAGGAGAACGCAACCGCCAGGTGATGGGGCGCAGGAGAACGCAACCGCCAGGTGATGGGGCGCAGGAGAACGCAACCGCCAGGTGATGGGGCGCAGGAGAACGCAACCGCCAGGTGATGGGGCGCAGGAGAACGCAACCGCCAGGTGATGGGGCGCAGGAGAACGCAACCGCCAGGTGATGGGGCGCAGGAGAACGCAACCGCCAGGTGATGGGGCGCAGGAGAACGCAACCGCCAGGTGATGGGGCGCAGGAGAACGCAACCGCCAGGTGATGGGGCGTGTGAGAACGCAACCGCCAAGTGATGGGGGCAGGAGAACGCAACCGCCAAGTGATGGGGCGCAGGAGAACGCAACCGCCAGGTGATGGGGCGCAGGAGAACGCAACCGCCAGGTGATGGGGCGCAGGAGAACGCAACCGCCAGGTGATGGAGTGCAGGAGAACGCAATCCCTCATGCCCTCTGCACCCCAAAAAGTAAGCCAGCAATGCCTTCCATGGTTAGGATTCCTATACGGCGAGGCCTATTTCTTTTAGCCAGGATAACGAATGAAGGAAACATTTCCCACCTGGGCGATCGATGTGATGGACGGCACCTCTGACAGATCGTTCTCCTGAATTACAATACGGGAAAAAAAAAAATGACATCCAGAAATAATCTGCTGCCTGCAGGTCTGAGAACTGCACAGGCAGAAAGGGTTAAATACAAGAAAAAGTGAGAATCCTGACACATCCTTTATTTACCAACAGAGACAATGTATCCAGCATGTCTGTGGGAAGGATGTTGGGCTCACCTGGCCAGCTGCTGCAGGACTACAACTCCCAGCATGCTCTGACAGCCACAGGCTGAGATGGCACGCTGGGCTTGTAGTTTCCGCGCAGAGGAACCTGGCAGCTCTCCTTATCAGTTACTCAATAGCAGTGTCCCTATTGTGAATGAAGTCCACACATAGTAGAGGCCATCTTGTGACCAGACTGCTCCACAAGCTGCCCCTGCCTCAGTCACTCCTACAAGTAGGAAAACTTTCTGCTCTGCAGTCAGGAGGGAGCAGCGGGCACCGGGGAGGCCACGGAGGTCACCGGGGAGGCCACGGAGGGCACCGGGGAGGCCATGGCCGGCACCCGAGAATCCACGGCCGGCACCGGGGAAGCCACGGCCGCCCCCTCCCCACACTGCCTAACGTGACGCCGGTATTGGGGTCCCTTACCTGCACGATCTCCCCCTCCGCACTGATCGTGGCTCCTGCCCGGGTGAACCTCCCCTGTAACTCAGTCGTGTGGGTTTTGTAATCTCCATTGGGACTGGACTCGAACAGAACCACTTCCACAAATGCAGTCTCCTTAGCCAGGGACCCCCCGGGCGCCGCAGCCAGCAGGACCCCCAGCCAGAGCAGGGGCAGGCTCCCCCGGATCCTCAGCTCTTTCATCTCGCAGGGTGGGGGATCAGCACCGACGGGAACATGATTCCGACTTGTCCTGGGGCCGGGGGTTCAGCACGATCGGCCGGGCGGATGGAGGCAGGAGGACGCTGCGCTCGGAGCCCGGGGTCGTGCGGATCAGCAGTCAGGACGGGGCTCACATGGGGGTCTGCCCGATCATTGCTCCATTACATGGCTGAGGATCCTCGGTGTCTCCGCTCCCTCTCGCTGCTCTGCCAGGCGGCATCCCTTTCATCTCATCCACGTGATTGTCTTTCTTTTTTTTTTCCTTTTTTTCCCAAAAGGGGGGGGGGTTGTCCCCGCCTCCCAGATCTCCCTGACCCCTCTGTGTCCCCTCCCAGTGCCGGGGAGGAGGGGGCTGCGCTGACAACAGCACAGGGAGCAGGAACTTCTTACGGGATTCTGGTTTTCTTCTTCCAGTGTCCTGATGGCGGCGGCCCGGAAGTCAGTGCGGGAGGAGGACGGGCGGGAGTGGGCGGTAAGGAGGACAAAGATCAAAGGCTGCGGGCTCGTCCGGGGACTGCAGTCCTGGACCTGGGGAGGCTTGTCCGGGGGACTGCAGTCTTATCCCTGGGGAGGCTCATCCGGGGTGCTGCAGTCCTGGACCTGGGGAGGCTCGTCCGGGGGACTGCAGTCCTGACCTGGGGAGGCTCGTCCGGGGGACTGCAGTCCTGGACCTGGGGAGGCTCGTCCGGGGGCTGCAGTCCTGGACCTGGGGAGGCTCGTCCGGGGGACTGCAGTCCTGGACCTGGGGAGGCTCGTCCGGGGGACTGCAGTCCTGGACCTGGGGAGGCTCGTCCGGGGGCTGCAGTCCTGGACCTGGGGAGGCTCGTTCGGGGGACTGCAGTCCTGGACCTGGGGAGTCTCGTCCGGGGACTGCAGTCCTGGACCTGGGGAGGCTCGTCCGGGGGACTGCAGTCCTGGACCTGGGGAGGCTCGCCGGGGACTGCAGTCCTGGACCTGGGAGGCTCGTCTGGGGACTGCAGTCCTGGACCTGGGGAGGCTTGTCGGGGGGCTGCAGTCTTATCCCCGGGGAGGCTCATCCGGGGGGCTGCAGTCCTGGACCTGGGTAGGCTGCAGTCCGGTGCTGGGGAGGCTGCAGCCCGGTGCTGGGGAGGCTTGTCTGGGTAGGCTGCAGCCCGTTGCTGGGGAGGCTTGTCTGGGTAGGCTGCAGCCTGGTGCTGGGGAGGCTTGTCCGGGTAGGCTGCAGCCTGGTGCTGGGGAGGCTTGTCCGGGTAGGCTGCAGTCCGGTGCTGGGGGGACTGCAGTACTGGACCTGGGGAGGCTTGTCCGGGTAGGCTGCAGCCCGTTGCTGGGGAGGTTTGTCCGGGTAGGCTGCAGCCCGATGCTGGGGAGGTTTGTCCGGGTAGGCTGCAGCCTGGTGCTGGGGAGGTTTGTCCGGGTAGGCTGCAGCCCGATGCTGGGGAGGTTTGTCCGGGTAGGCTGCAGCCCGATGCTGGGGAGGCTTGTCCGGGTAGGCTGCAGCCTGGTGCTGGGGAGGCTTGTCCGGGTAGGCTGCAGTCCGGTGCTGGGGGGACTGCAGTACTGGACCTGGGGAGGCTTGTCCGGGTAGGCTGCAGCCCGTTGCTGGGAGGCTTGTCCGGGTAGGCTGCAGCCTGGTGCTGGGGAGGCTTGTCCGGGTAGGCTGCAGTCCGGATGCGGGGGGGGCTGCAGTACTGGACCTGGGGAGGCTTGTCCGGGTAGGCTGCAGCCCGTTGCTGGGAGGCTTGTCCGGGTAGGCTGCAGCCTGGTGCTGGGGAGGCTTGTCCGGGTAGGCTGCAGTCCGGATGCGGGGGGGGGGCTGCAGTACTGGACCTGGGGAGGCTTGTCCGGGTAGGCTGCAGTCCGGTGCTGGGGGGGCTCGTCCGGGGGACTGCAGTCCTAGACCTGGTTAGGCTCGTCCGGGGACTGCAGTCCTGGACCTGGGGAGGCTTGTCCGGGGGGCTGCAGTCTTATCCCCGGGGAGGCTCATCCGGGGGGCTGCAGTCCTGGACCTGGGTAGGCTGCAGTCCGGTGCTGGGGAGGCTGCAGCCCGGTGCTGGGGAGGCTTGTCTGGGTAGGCTGCAGCCCGTTGCTGGGGAGGCTTGTCCGGGTAGGCTGTAGCCCGTTGCTGGGGAGGCTTGTCCGGGTAGGCTGCAGCCTGGTGCTGGGGAGACTTGTCGGGTGGCTGCAGCCCTTGCTGGGGAGGCTGCCGGGTAGGCTGCAGCCCGTGCTGGGGAGGCTTGTCGGGTAGGCTGCAGCCCGTGCTGGGAGGCTTGTCTGGGTAGGCTGAGCCGTTGCTGGGAGGCTTGTCCGGGTAGGCTGCAGCCTGGTGCTGGGAGACTTGTCTGGGTAGGCTGCAGTCCGGTGCTGGGGGGCTGCTGTACTGGACCTGGGGAGGCTTGTCCGGGTAGGCTGCAGCCCGATGCTGGGGAGGTTTGTCCGGGTAGGCTGCAGCCCGATGCTGGGGAGGTTTGTCCGGGTAGGCTGCAGCCCGATGCTGGGGAGGCTTGTCCGGTAGGCTGCAGCCTGGTGCTGGGGAGGCTTGTCCGGGTAGGCTGCAGTCCGGTGCTGGGGGGACTGCAGTACTGGACCTGGGGAGGCTTGTCCGGGTAGGCTGCAGCCCGTTGCTGGGGAGGCTTGTCCGGGTAGGCTGCAGCCCGTTGCTGGGGAGGCTTGTCCGGGTAGGCTGCAGTCCGGTGCTGGGGGGGCTGCAGTACTGGACCTGGGGAGGCTTGTCCGGGTAGGCTGCAGCCCGATGCTGGGGAGGCTTGTCCGGGTAGGCTGCAGTCCGGTGCTGGGGGGGCTGCAGTACTGGACCTGGGGAGGCTTGTCCGGGTAGGCTGCAGTCCGGTGCTGGGGAGGCTTGTCCGGGTAGGCTGTAGTCCTGCACCTGGGGAGGCTCGTGTGGGGGGCTGCAGTCCTGCACCTGGGGAGGCTTGTCCGGGAGGCTGCAGTCCGGTGCTGGGGGGCTGCAGACCAACTCCTGGGGAGGTCATGCATTATCACTGGGGCGCAGCGTGTTCTCCTAATGGTTCCTTGACACCTTTTGTTTGTGTGTTTTATTTAAGAGATTTCCTTTTCTAATTGCTTTCTTTCCTTTTTCCTCTCCTCTTGTTTTTCACACCTGGGGTCCTGCATTGTCCTGGTGTGAGCTTTCCTAGGTAGATGATGAATCCGTCCATCATAGGATGAAGAGTACGTACTGCTCTGGGAAATCTGCAGCCTGTAGCAGATGTGTGCGCCTGTCCTATAGTAGCTGGCTCATTGGGATAGTCTGCATGTAAGAAATTGCAGCGTTCACTACCCTAATCAATATCCCAGAGCAGACTCGCCCATTACAAGTGAATGTGTGTGCCCAAAAAATTGGAGCAGGTGCGGGCTACCAGAGATGATATATTTTTTTCAATCATCATTGCAGTTATTAACATAAAAAACATTTAATGTATGAAACAGACGCCATACTAGTGTAATATACAAGTAAAATAACGTACTTATGAATGGAGTACGGAATAAATTGTCCATTCTGTCTGGATGAAAATCGCTCAATTGGCGTATGCTCAATTGAACCCAGCGTTACCCAAATGGCGCTGGGGAAAGTTCAGCCTCAGGGGTCTTGGTAGGGAGAAGCGGGCACTGCTTGGTTCATCTAATAGCGCTGCATGTCCGGATTGGATCCTAAATGGGCCTATAATATAAGGCCTTTCCATACCTACGATATAGGGTTTCCACGGTCAGGAAACAGTCAGGATTAGCTGTGTGTTTGACGCGTCAAACACGCAGCGTCCAGATGTTACAGCATAGTGGAGGGGATTTCAAGAAATCCCGTCTCCACTATGCTTCAAAACACGCAGGCGGAAGACCTGCGTTTACGGACATGCGGCTCGTCTTTTTAGACCGCAGCATGTCCTATTCCCTTGCGGAGACGCTGCGTCGCCGCAAGGGAAATAACACAGGGCTATGCAGCCCTGCGGTCATTCTGCATGTGTTCCGGATCTGTTCCATGAACACATCCGGAATGACCACACGTTCAAAAGGGGGCGGGGCTTTGGGCGGAGCAGACTTTCCGCTCCGTCCAAAGCGCTGTGTTTCCTGAGCGTGGAAACACAGCCTTAGATGACCACAACATCAGACGGTTGGAGGCTCGACGCGATCGGCTTTCACCAGATCTTGCAGCCAGGTCTGTGGAGTCGGTATAAAATGGTCAGACTTCGAAAATATATAATAAATTGGGTACAGTAGTACAATGCAGGATGTGATGAATATTTTTTCATAAGAATTTGGGAAAGTTATGGAATGTCCTTTAAATGTCTGTTCTGTTCCTGATCTAAGGATCTGGGCTTTTATTTGAGATGGAAATGTGCTGCACTTTAAAGAGAACCTGTCACCTCCTTTATAAGATGCGGCCACTGCCTTTAGGGGCTTATCTACAGCATTCTGTAATGCTGTAGATAAGCCCCCGATGTAACCTGAAAGATAAGAAAATCAAGTTATACTATACTCACCCGTGGGGACGGTCGGGTCCGATGGGAGATGCAGGTCCGGGTCCGTCGCCTCCCATCTTCTTGTGATGACGTCCTCCTCCTTCCTGTCGCGGCTCCTACGCAGGCATACTGATTTGCCCTGTTGAGGGCAGAGTAAAGTACTACAGTGTGCCGGGAAAGGTCAGAGAGGCCCCATGCTGATATGGAGTTAAACAGTTATTCTCATTGAGATAATCCAGAATAACATCCCTCAGTAACCCTTCAATATTTTACCAACAATAGAGGTTAGCCTTACTGGCCTATAATTTCCAGGATCACTTTTAGAGCCCTTTTTGAATATTGGTACCACACTTGCTATGCGCCAGTCCTGTGGAACAGATCCCGTCGCTATAGAGTCCCTAAATATAAGAAATAATGGTTTTGTCTATTACATTACTTAGTTTGACAGAGATCGACTCGGCTCTCCTCAGGTTAGTAGGTACAGCAATCAGCTGTAAAATGAAAGAGAACCTGTCAGCGCGATTTTGTGATGTAAAGACATGGCTGTAATGACGCTATTACAGATTACATTGATACCTTTGGAGAAGAAATCCACTTTGCTCTTCTTTAATCACCATTCTTCCACCAGTTTTCTGCTAATTAGACTTTGGTGCACAGGGGCCAGACTGTACATGGGGTCTTCTCCTCCTTGTCTGTGATTCCCGCCCCCTCCGTCTGCCTCCGGTCTGTGAATGAGACAGGTCATTGCGGAGTTTTCACAAGGAGGAAGCAGGTCATCCACAGATCAGAGCCAGGTGGAGGGGCTGGAGAATTATAGACAGGAGAAGACTCAGTGTCCAGTCCATCATGCACTGGCCGTCATACTATGTAAATGCCCCTGCCAATGATTGACAAGGGCATCAGAATACCTAAAACAGCAGCAATCTGTGATCACTGCTGTCACAGGCAGATGCCTGCTATGTATCACATCAGACACCTCAGCTCCTGCATCCGTTCCATACAAGACAATCGCTATGGTGATAGTTGTCAAGGTTCACAAAGGGGTTAATTTCACTTGTCTGTTCCTAAACTTGGAAATACAAATGGTAATCCCTAACACACACCACAATACAGTACTACATATATGCACTTTATAAAAATGTATACAATTCCAGATACACTGACATACTGTATATGCAGATAAGCATACAGACAGACATAAGTACATGAATACATCAATTGTAATGTCAGTTGAGCCCTATAAATATTTGTTTCGCATGAACCTACAACTCCCAGTATGTCCTAACAATGGTAAGGAGATGTTGGCACTTCATGTTATCAGTCATTATTAGACTGTAGACCACAAAGGAATCAGAGTATGGATGAGAGGCAGGCAGTGTGACCAATAATCATTTATATACAGGTACCTTATAGATGACATCTCTGATTAGAATCGTTCTCTTCTCCATCTTGTAGAGATGCTATGATGACTTTTCACACCAACAGCTCTTCTCTGTACAGTTTTGAGAATGACACAAATATTAATTTTTACAAAGTCTACTGCTTCACTTTTTCTAATGGCAATTTGCATATACTCCAGAATGTTATAAAGAGTGATCAGCTTAACAGCAACTACTTGCAAAGTCAATATTTGGCTAGAAAATGAACTTTATCCCCCAAAACACATTTCAACATCATTGCAGCCCCGCCTTAAAAGGACCAGCTAACCTCTTTTCAGTGATTGCTCCATTAACACAGGTGTGGGTGTTGATGAGGACATGGCTGGAGATCAATCTGTCATGATTAAGTAAGAATGACACCACTGGACACTTTAAAAGGAGGCTGGTGCTTGGCATCATTGTTTCTCTTCTGTTAACCATGGTTATCTCTAAAGAAACACGTGCAGTCATCATTGCAATGCACAAAAATGGCCTAACAGGGAAGAGTATCGCAGCTAGAAAGATTGCACCTCAGTCAACAATCTATCGCATCATCAAGAACTTCAAGGAGAGAGGTTCCATTGTTGCCAAAAAGGCTTCAGGGCGCCCAAGAAAGACCAGCAAGCGCCAGGACCGTCTCTTAAAAGTGTTTCAGCTGCGGATCGGGCTACCAGCAGTGCAGAGCTTGCTCAGGAATGGCAGCAGGCAGGTGTGAGTGCATCTGCACGCACTGTGAGGCTGAGACTCTTGGAGCAAGGCCTGGTCTCAAGGAGGGCAGTAAAGAAGCCACTTCTCTCTAGAAAAAACATCATGGACAGACTGATATTCTGCAAAAGGTACAGGCAGTGGACTGCTGAGGACTGGGGTAAAGTTATTTTCTCTGATGAATCCCCTTTTCAATTGTTTGGGACATCAGGAAAACACCTCATTCGGAGAAGACAAGGTGAGCGCTACCACCAGTCTTGTCTCATGCCAACTGTTAAGCATCCTGAAACCATTCATGTGTGGGGTTGCTTTTCAGCCAAGGGAATCGGCTCTTTCACAGTCTTGCCTAAAAACACAGCCATGAATAAAGAATGGTACCAGAATGTCCTCCAAGAGCAACTTCTCCCAACCCTCCAAGAGCAGTTTGGCGATCAACAATGCCTTTTCCAGCATGATGGAGCACCTTGCCATAAAGCAAAGTTGATAACTAAATGGCTCAGGGAACAAAACAGAGATTTTGGGTCCATGGCCTGGAAACTCCCCAGATCTTAATCCCATTGAGAACTTGTGGTCAATCATCAAGAGACGGGTGGACAAACAAAAACCTAAAAATTCTGACAAAATGAAAGCATTGATTGTGCAAGAATGGACTGCTATCAGTCAGGATTTTGGTCCAGAAGTTAATTGAGAGCATGCCAGGGAGAATTGCAGAGGTCCTGAAGAAGAAGGGTCAACACTGCAAATATTGACTTGCTGCATTAACTCATTCTAACTGTCAATATAAGCTTTTGTTACTCATATGTTTGCAATTATTATATTTCTGTCTGTGATAAAAACATCTGTCAAACACACATAAAAACCAGAGGGCAGCAGATCATGTGAAAATATATTTGTGTCATTCTCAAAACTTTTGGCCATGACTGTACACTTCCATCTTCTCTGGTATTCTGCAGCACTTCCTGACACAGTGTCCTTAAAAACAGCAGTGTGATTATGGTTCTTCTGAATAAAAATATCTGCCCTACGTTGTGCCCCTGAATGATTTATTGCCTATCACTGTGATCCCTACACAAAATATGATCCGCATACTACCCCACTTATGGTACATGCCTTAAAGTCATATTTCTATACTGGGCACCATCTTCACACTGTGTCCCCCCCCCCCCATACTTCCCAGTCTCTATACTGTGCCCCCTTATCACACTACCCCCTCCTCAGTATACTGTCCCCTTCTTGCTATGCCCTCACACTGTCCCCCCATGGTACTCCCTCTGTATAACGCTCCCTCTTACACTACCCAGTCTCTGTTCTGTTCCACCAAAAGCACTTTTCTTCCTATACTGACTTCTCACAACATTACTCTCAGTACTCTCTTCACGCATTCCACCCACACCCCATATTGTCTCCTCACGCATTCCCTCCCTCTCTTTCCACTCTGTCTCCTCATACATAACCCTTCCCCATACTGTTCCCTCACCCATTAACTCCTTGCTCATACTATTGCCTCACACATTAACCCCCCTTGCTTCCCATATTGTGTTTGCTTCTATTCCCTCCTCTCGCTCACCGTACTGTTTCTTCACACATTCGCCCCTTACTGTCTCCTCCAATTTCTTCCCCCTCCCTAACTATAATACATTTTTGGACATGCACGTAGACATGCACACACACAAACGCAGACACGCACACATGCAGACACACAAACATGAACACACAGGCATATGCATCACGCATTCATATGCAGACATACACTCCCAGACACAAATACGCAAGTATGCACAGGCAGGCACGCACACACAAACATACAAAGACCAAAGCACATGCAGGCATATTCATATTTGAGACTTAGACAAAAATTCATATAAACAGACATTAAATATACACAAACATGGACACATTTACCTTCCCCGGTTTGTCCCTCATGATTCATTGAAGCACCCCTGTAACTGGAAGTAGCAGTGTAGGGCGCGCTGTGTGACGTCACTGTGACGCGGTTGGGCCGGCATGCACACTCACACTATTTTATAGGTGCAGTACCAGCCTGGCCAATGAAGACACTGGCGGCCATGCACAGCCACTGGTGGAGCAGCAAGTTGCCATAGAAACGGCTGGGAGGAGCCTCCTAGCTCAGGGCTTACACAGACTTCCTGAGGTAATTCCCAGCTCAGGACTCTCACACTTCTTGAGGTAACTTCCAGTTCTGGGCGGTTCAAGCTGCATGAGGGGCAAATACTACTGTACTGCTCCCTGCATAGTTTCACATGTGAGTCCACACTTACTGCCACACTTAGCGATCGCACTAGCGATCACAACAACGACTTAACCTGGCGAGATCGCTAGTGCGATCGCTATGTGATCGCTAGTTAGATTCCAAACACATC
Source organism: Oophaga sylvatica (assembly GCA_033576555.1). NCBI lineage: Eukaryota > Metazoa > Chordata > Amphibia > Anura > Dendrobatidae > Oophaga > Oophaga sylvatica. The sequence continues at coordinate 832,557,146 of JARQOD010000001.1, read as the reverse complement.
TCATCAGCGATCTGTATAACGACCTCTGCGGTCGTTGGGAAAACCTAGTCCCACCTGCGACGCTGGTGAAGTCGTTCATAAAGGGTGTCACACTCAGCGATTCAGGCTCACCAGCGGGACACCAACAACCAAAAAACAGCTCAGAACGTTCATAAGCGATCAGCGACATCTCCGCAGGGGCCACATCGCTGCTACATGTCACACACAGCGACGTCGCTAACGAGATCGCTACTGCGTCATAAATGGTGACGCAGTAGCGATCTCGCTTAGTGTGGCATACCCTTAAGTGGACATCTTTCTCCACATAATCTCCACAAAGGAGTGAAGTCTCATCCTGTGAGAAGAGATAAAGCTGCACATGTGCTCTCCTGCATGCTGGTTATCCTGTTTGCTTCTAGCCAGGACCAAATCCACGTGTCTGCCACGTCACAGACTTTGCTTAAGCTACCCCCTGCGAAAGGGAATGGTAGGCTCAAAACCATGAGTATTTCCACACTTTAATGTTTCCACAGAGAGCCAATTTGTGAAGGTCCCTCCATCAGTGTAATATTTCTTGGACTGTGCATAACACTTCCTCTAATAGCAAGTGAAGAGAACTCTGCTCCAGCCGCCCTGAGAGTCCATAACCTCACTTGTCTCATGAGGAGAGAATCATTACTTCCATATGCACAATACACTCTGAACTTTGCCTTTAAGGCCGGGGTCACACTTGCAAGAAACTTGCACAGTCTTGCACCTCAATACCCAGCACTGCCTCTGGCACTCGGGACCAGAGCGGTCAACTGCATAGAAATACATGCAGCCGCACACTTCGGTCCAGAGTGTCGGCGGCAGTGCCGTAGAGATGAGGTGCGAGACTCGTGTGACCCCGGCCTACGAGAGAGACTGTACCCCGTTTCCTCTTTCAATAAAATGTTTACAAGTTCACCTGCGTATCTGCTTGAGATTGCACAAACAACGGGCGTGCCAAAACCTGCACCCAGGCATCATCGCTACAGGAGTGCCCCGGGGGGTCCTATACCATCCATTAGTGCCACCTCCCACTGTTGACAATTGTGGACACGAGGGAAGTGTTGAGGGGTCCAGCAACCCAGTTCAGCTACCTTGACATCATTATCTGCTGCCAGTGGGACTTCATACCCAAGCTGGCCCTTCTGCAACATTTGGCGCCTCCCTAGTGGCCCACCACAATTTTTGGCGCTATGAACAGCATTCATCTGTGTGCCTATATCAGAGACTGTCCGATTGTGAGAAGTCACCTTAGCATATACATCATGAGTGAACCCAGCGGCAACAGCTAAGCTGGGGCTAGCAGCCCTTCCGTGCCCATCGCGTGCAACATGCTGTTGTCTGTCCCATTTTTTCCTGGAGCACCCTGGTTGCCATGCTACAAGGGGGAGCCACACACCTTCAGAGACTTCCATGACAAGTTGCTGGCTCTCTTTCGGTTTTACGCCCTCCAGAACAGCAAGTGCAGATCCTGCTGGGTCAGCTTGAGGGTGCTGCTTCCATGGAAGTTCGATCCTGGCCCCCATCAGAGAAGATAACGCCTGAACACATCCTTGCGAAACTGAAGGATGCCTTTGAAGTTACATCAATCTCTGAGTTCAAGGTGAGATTCTTTGCAAGATTACAACAGCCAGGTGAGATCCTATGGGAGTATGCTCTATCCGTCCAAAAGGCTTTCTCCACTGTTCTACAGGTTGACCCCTGTGAAAGTGTGGACTTGACAAAATCCTGATAGACCGCTTCATAGAGGGGGTGGGTTCTGAACTGTCGCAGAGCCAGCTCCACATGCTTGCTGCACAACATCCCAGCCTCACCTTTGCAGTCTTCAAGACCCTAGCCATCCATGTCCTGGCAATGAATATACACAAGGAAACTATCATCCTTGCTCCTCTAGCTGGGTCTATTCCCGTTACCCCTCCATCTTACCAGATGACATCGCCAGGTACCATACAAGCTGCGCAGACTCCCACTATGGACTCCAAGGCATCCCTTAAAACTCGTGTAGATGACTGCCAGAGGACTCGAGCAAGTCTCCCAGCAGATCAGAAACCTGATTATTCCACCTTCACGCTCCAGGGAACAAACCCAGGACAGTACTGTCCCCTGAGCCTCCACCCAGAAGTCTACCTCCAGACAAAGCTGCTCGCCATAAGAGACCGTTCTGTCAGCACTGCCACAGATATGGACACACCAAGGCCCAATGCTATCGGTTAAACAGGCCACCACCCAGGCTGAGAACTACCCTCGGGAGGAAGAAGAAAAGGTCCAGAGGGAGCATCCAAGTGGATGCCTCGCTTCATCTCGCCCTGCCCGCACATAACTCTTGGTAAACGGTGTTCCTCTGGAAGCTCTCTTCGACACCGACTCACAGGTAACCACTTTGCAGACCGCGCCTATCTTGAATATTAGGACTTTAGTGACTTAACCCTCCAGATGTTTGGATGAACATTCTAGCTAGTAATGGTCAACCCATATCTCACGAGGGTTACTGGGAGCCCACTATTCGGATTGGGGACATTAAGCTCCAAAGACAGTGTGTCATTGCCACTGATTTAGAGGGTGACGGTTTTGCTGTAATGGTTCTAGGCATGAATGTTCTTAGAAATTGTTTTCCAGAAGTTTTGTCTGCTTTGCATGCCTCTCCCTACATTCTCATCTTCTGATCAGCGGACTATTCAGCATGCCATCCGTGTGCTTGTCACCCAGCAGTTTTCAAATAGCAAAGGTGAAATTTGCCGTGTACGCATTCGAGACAACCAGTGATTCTTAGAGCCTAGTTCAGAGACTATGATATGGTGCCGTGCCCAACCAGGTATTGAAAATAAATATTATCTGGCTCTCCTCGAACCAATTCTGCTAGAGGAACAATCAATAGTGAAAGCTTCTCGCAGCATTGTAACTCTCCAACGTAAGAGTGACAGTTCGACTGATTAACTTAACTGACGCACTTGTTAACCTCCACAAATTTCATGCAGTAGCGCAGTTGTCTTAACTCTCACCAAAAGACATCCCAAGTGAGGTAATAGCTATAAATATTCCACCCAAGCTGCCCAAGACAGTAAAAAAGCTTCAGACTCCTGGTGGACTGAGCTGAATGTGGGAGATGCCACTAGTCCAGTAGAGAGAATCAGTGGAGTTCTGAACCTTGCCAAGCGACATCATCAAGCATTCAGTAAGCACCCTTTGGATTTCGTTAAGACTATGATTCAGCATTGAATCCTCACAGGTGATCATCCTCCCATCAAGGAGAGACATCGTCTCATACCATCTGCAAAGTATCAACCTGTTAACAAAATGCTTCAAGAAATGAAAGAGGTTGATGTCATACGTGAAAGTCAAAGCCCTTGGGCTGCACCGCTGGTCCTTGTGAAAAAAAGAAAGATGGCTCCATCCATTTCTGCGTGGATTACCCCAAATTGAGCAACACACACAAAGATGCCTGCCTACCCCTTGCCACAAATTGAAAAGTCCCTAACTGCTCTCGGATCTGTCTCCTACTTCTCTACCCTTAACTTAATCTGTGGATACTGACAAGTTCCCATGGGGCCAGAGGACAGAGAGAAGACTGCCTTTACCACATCAATGGGACTTTTTAAATTTACCTTAATGCCTTTTGGTCTTTGCAATACCCCTGCTACGTTCCAACGGCTAATGGAGAGATGTCTTGTCCATGAAAATTTCCAGTGTCCTCCTTTACCTTGATGATGTCATTGTCTATTCATGGACATATGAAGACCACATTCATCATCTCTCTGAAGTCTTTAAGGTACTAAGCCAACATGGCCTCAAAATCAAGCCCTCCAGATGCTACTTGCTAAAACCACGAGTCAACTACCTTGGACATGTGGCAAGTGCGGAAGGGGTACAAACTGACCCCAACAAAATTGCTGCAGTTCAAAACTGGAGAATGCCAGCTAACTTCAAAGAAGTCCGAAGCTTTTTTTGGATTTGCAGGTTACTATCGCCACTTTATTCCTCACTTTGCTCAAGTGTCTGAACCACTTACTGAGTTGCTATGGGGATTTTCCAAGGAAAACTACAACCAAAGACTTCCAGTAGACTGGACAAATTGTCAAGAACAAGCATTCCAAACACTGAAGACCCTTATTGAAACACCTATCCTCGCTTATCCTGATTACACTCAGCCATTCCTTTTGTATACAGATGCTAGCCTCCAAGGGCTAAGTGCTGTTTTGTCCCAGGTCCAGGACAGCAAGGAGCGTGTGATTGCTTACGCCAGCCGCAGCCTCAGAGGAACTGAGAAGAATGACAACTGCAGATTGTTCAAGCTTCAACTGCATGCACTTGTCTGGGCTGTTACAGAAAGAGTCAAAGATTACATAGCTGCCATGACCTTCACTGTCTACACAGATAATAATCCGCTAGCACACCTGGATACTGCCTGGCTAGGAGCCATGGAACAACGGTGGGCTTCATGCCTAGCGAACTACAAATTCACAGTCAAATACCGCAGTGGCAAATAAAATGTCAAAGCAGATGCATTGTCACGACTGCCTGTTGGAGAAGAACCACCCCGAGATAACATCTGGGAAGAAGTAGAAATGCCTCCTTTCTACTCAAGGTTTGCCCAACAGAGTGCCATCACTGCCTCTGCTGAAAAGGAAGAATCTCATTCCAGGCCACCTGCTGAACCTCTTCAAGAACTTTCCCTGTGGAAGAAATTAAAAGAAGAGATCAGAGTCCTGGGAGAACTCCATGACTTCCTTACTACTGGAAGAGGTCCAACCCATCTATGACAAGCTCATCCTGATGTGGAACTTACCCGCCTCTGAAGACAGAGAAAACGCCTATTTGTCCAGAAAGGGCTCATAATGAGAAACACTTTGGACCCTGTCTCAGGCGACACACTTCACCAAATACTTATTTCGCGGAGAGATGCATGGGTCATCCTTGAAGCCTATCATGATCGTTCTGGTCATTTCGGTATCCAGAAAACTGAATTACCATCCGCCGAACGTTCTACTGGGTCAGTATGAGGAGACATTGAAAGTTGGTTCACATGTAACATCACAAAAGATGGATGCAGAGATCAAAAAGCGCCCTACACTCTATCAAGTCACAAAAACTAGGAGAAATTGTTGCTCTTGATCATGTGAAATTGGGTCCAATGGTGGACCATAACACAAAGCTTGCCGCTATTGCTCCTGTCAAAGATCTTACAGCCAAAACTGCAGCTGAAGTCTTCTATACCGAGTTCGTGCAACACTATGGATGTCTAGACCACATCCTCACTGATCGCGGACCTGCCTTTGAATCTCAACTTTTCCACAAGCTGTGCAAGTACAGAGATTGCAAGAAACTGCGTACCACCGCTTACCATCCACGAGGTAATGGACTATGTGAAAGAGTAAACCTAGTCATCGGTATGCTTCTGCCACCAAGGAAACTGAGTGGCCTGAGATTCTGAAAGATCTTGTCCACATCTACAATAATACCACTCATTGCTCAACTGGTCATAGTCCATTTTATCTGATGTTGCCATCTGACTTGGCTCTAGGTCTACAAGTACTGATGCCATTAATCCTTTTCCACGAATGGACTGGGTGATTGAACACCGCAGACGCATGGCGGAAGCCAAGAAAATAGTTGATTCTTGCATGGAGGAAGCACGAAGGAGACAACAAGAAGACTATAATCAACGTGCCCATGCCAAGCCCTTACAAATTGGTGACCGAATCTGGCTTCGAAACAACCATCGGACTGGAAAATTGGATATACTTTGGGAAGTTGAACCATACACAATAACTGCTATACCCTTTCCATCGTCTGATGTGTACGAGATATCCAAAATTGGTTGGAAACTCCAGACGGTACACAGAAATAAGATAAAATTGTGTCTCAAGGAAGAACGCCTGAGGGAGTCACCACTACCCAAGTCACCTTTGATTGGAACACAAAATCCTCCAGATTCATCCTAAAGAGCCTTGCTGAACTTATGTTTTTCTTGGCTATCAGTTCATTCCTACCTCAACAGAGAATACTTTTCTTCCACCTCCAGACCACAGAACCTGAACTGATCTCCAGTGGTGATGAGCGAGCATACTCGGTAATGCTCGGTACTCGCCTGAGCATCGCTGTACTCGCGGTGATCATCGAATGCCGAGCATTTCCAGGATTGTTTGGCGGGAGTTCTAGTTCACACCCTGCATTTTTGGCGCTTTTTAGAATGCCAATCAACATGCAGGGATTGTCTGCCATGCACTGATTACAGCCGCAGCCATGTTGGCTGTGGCATTACAGTGATTGGCCGCACAGCGTCATCAGGTCTATATCAGTCCTGGCACCGCCCTGCTCATCACATTCAGTTCCGGAATCAGCTAATGTAGGGAGAGTTGCTGCCGAGATAGAGTCAGATTTGGGGGTTCAAAAAGATAGTGTGGGTATACCATAATTGAATACACAAATCCAGCGAAATAAACAGTCCTTCTAAGGACTAATTATGGGGTATATAGATTGCAGTGCTAGGTAGGCGGTGAGTGTCTGTGGGTATATAGATATCAGTAGCAGGCAGGCATTGTATGTGGCATACTTCATTGCATACATCAAGAGAGTCCATTCCATTACTGTCTGCTGCTGCCTATTAAATATATTGACTGTATATACATAGCCCCAGGCATTGGCCAGGAATATTTTTTTTTGCATCTTAATTCTGATTATTTAATTCAAAAGCAATCCATAGCACACATTTTGTTTCTCCATTTGCTTGTTGGGACTGCAGATTACAGCCAGATCCTTTTCATAGTATAGCGTGAAAATCCAGCTATTTTAAATGGGGTTACTGGCCCACCGATCACATCTGAGTGCGCATAAACTTCTGCCATTTTTGGGGTACTGTAAAATAGTTTTTGAGTGTCTTATACAATTTCTTGACACCATTTTGCTGCCAAAAAAATATTTAGCTACAGGGCAGATACAGTATGTTACACTGGATCGCATATCATTGCACTGAAAACTATGCCATTTCAGGCCTCCATAGAATTGTTTTTGTTGTCTTAGCCTACATATTGATACAATTTTGCTGGCCAAAAAAACAAACAAACTGCAGGCCAGATTTTTGAAAGTGGCTATCTCCGTCAGACGCCTCATCTATCTGTGGGCTACAAATTGTGGCATTTGGGTCTCCATTCAACTGTTTTTGCTGTGTGTTACTCCAATTATTAACACTATTTTGCTGTAAAAAAAAAATACAGGCCACATATTTTACAGTGTAGTATCTCCGTCACACGCCTCATCTATCTGTGGGCTACAAATTGTGGCAATTGAGACCTCCATTCAACTGTTTTTCCTGTGTCTTAGCCTAGTTATTGACACCAGGCCAGATATTTTAAACTGGGTTTCCTGCACACGGATCACATTTAAGTTCGCTCCAAATTCAGCCATTTGTAGTGAATTTGGAAAATATTGTAGTGCATTTAAAATGGGCAAGACGCATGGCAAGGGATGGGGAAGTGGATGTGATGGTGATGGTGCATGCCGAGGCCGTGGGCAAGTTGAAATTGGGACACAACAAACACCCACATCTTCTTGCTCATCCTTCCTGTCCCAGTTACTAGGCTCACACCACTATTGAACCCAGAGCAATGTTAAAAGGTTGTTGGTTGGATAGCGGATAATGCTTCCAGTCATATTGCCACCACCACCACCCTGTCTTCCACACGGTCAAGTCTGAGTAGCAGTGAGTCTGAACTGCATATTTCTCACCCTGATCCTCCTTCCTCCCACCATGCTGAGTGCCCGGAGACAACTGATCCCACACTTGGACACTCCGAGGAGCTGTTCACTTTTCCATCTACAGATTCGAGCCTTTCGCCCGGTCCACTTGAAGCGGGGCAAGATGAGATCGCATGTAGCGATGCCCAAATATTTGAGCAGCCACGGTCACACAAAGGCGACGGTGGGAACGTGTCACAAGAGGTGGGTGATGATGAGACACAATTGTCAGGAAGAGGACCAGGGTGCGGAAGTGGAAGACGAGGTGGTAGATGATATAGTAACTGACCCAACTTGGCAGGAGGACATGCAGAGTGAGGACAGCAGTACACAGGGGGAGGGAGGCATAGCACCCCAACAGGCAGGAAGAAGCAGTGGTGGCCGCAGACAGAAGGCGGGCAACCGTTCCTCGTAACACCAACATGACGGAAGTTGGCAGTATAACTGTTGTCTTCCCGAGTCTGGTTGTTTTTTAAAGACTGCCGATAACACCAAACAGGCTATTTGCACCACCTACTGTTAGAACCCTCTTGTTAGATTTTGTTTCAGTTTGCTTGTCACATGACCTTTTTTCCCTATTTGGTCTGGCTCCGCCCTTCTGGCTTTGCTGGACTTCATTGTATTATCTACTCTTAAGCTAGCCGGGTGCTTAGGTGCTTTACTCAGTCAGTTTTGCTTGATCTTAGGATCTCGTAGTAATTTGTTTTCTGTTTAATTATCCCTGCTACAATTTCTGTTAGGAGGTGTCCACCTTTTCTCCCAGTCCCTAGATCTTGTAGGGATTCCTCCCTCGCAACTATAGGTCTTCGTTCAGACTAGCTGAGGACTTTAGCGGGTCTGGTCGCAGGGTCAGGTTCCCCGTTACATCGTAGGGATCCAGCTCAGTTCTATTGTAGGGACAGAATTCCCATCTTTCCTTAGTGCTTGTAGCAGTTCATAACAGTAAGTCCAGCCTGAAAAAAAAAAAAAAATCTCTAAGGAAAGATTTTCTGTTTCCATCATGGTGTCGGTTCAGGATTTGGCTCAACGCCTGCAGGGTCTCTCTCTGGAGGTGGCTGAAATCCAGCAACACGTGAGTAGTTGTTCTGGAGCACATTTCGTGGAGCCAAAGGTACGTTTGCCTGATTTATTTTTTGGTGAACAACAAGATTTTTTTCTTTTAAAAATGCTTGTTGTATTTTCGTTGAGACCCAGATCCTCTGGTGATGAATCACAGCATATAGGGTTCATAATGTCACTTTTGCGCAAAGAACCTCAGGACTGGGCCTTTTCTCTGCAGCCTAGTGATCCATGCTTTAGATCAGTGGATAGTTTTTTTTTTTGCTTTGGGGTTATTGTATGACGATCCTGATCGTGTTTCATCAGCTGAGACAGAATTGAGACGTTTGAGACAGGGATCAGGTAATGTGGAAAAATATTGTACTCACTTCCGAAGGTGGTCCACTCAGGTGGGGTGGAACGATTCAGCTTTGAAAAGTTTATTTCTTGCAGGGTTAAGTGAAAGGGTTAAAGATTTGCTGATTGCTTATCCTATACCTGGTAACTTGCAAGAGGCTATGCAATTAGCCATACGGGTGGATAGGAGACTGCGTGCAAGGGTTAATGAGAGTAAATCTGCCTTGTCATCTCCAACTCTGGAGAGGGAACTGTACTGACATTGCAGAGCCGATGGAAATTGGAGCAATGGCACCTCACTCTCGGGAAAAAGAACGCAGATTTGCTGAAGGTTTGTGTTTCTATTGTGGCAAATCTAAGCATTTTATTAAGAACTGTGCGCTTCGAATGAATAAAGAAAAAAAAATGAGGTCAGTTTCGCCCGTATAGCTTGTTTAAACAATAAAGGTGTCTTTCTTTCTGCTACCACTGCTGTTGAGGAGGAATTAATGGAGTTTCGGGTATTTGTGGATTGTGGTTCAACTCTCAATGTGATTGATGGGAAATTTTTGGAAAAACTAAAATTAAAACCCAAACTTCTGTCTTCCCTATTAATGTGGTGTCTGTGGATGGTTCTCCCTTGAAAAATGTTACTCACCATATCTGTGAATTTCCTCTTACTATTAATGGTGTTCATCAAGAGAATTTGGATTTGGTAGTTTTGAATAATTTGCCCTCACCAGTGATTTTGGGGTTACCCTGGTTAAAATTGCACAATCCGGTACTGGATTGGTCTACCAATGAAATTAAGTCCTGGAGTCCTAATTGTTATGACAAGTGTTGTAACGGGCGTATTGCTGCTGTAGTTAAGGGGGAGTTACCTGTACCTATTCAGGATTTTTGGAAAGTTTTTTCTGATAAGGAATCGCAGGTATTGCCTCCACATAGAGAATATGATTGTGCAATTGAATTTGTCCCTGGAGCGACTCTTCCTAAAAGTCGTTTATTTAATTTGACTATTCCTGAGAGAAAGGCTTTGGAGGAATATATACAGACAAGCTTGGCCGCCGGTCACATTAGGCCTTCCAAATCTCCTGTGGCGGTTGGATTTTTCTTTGTTAAAAAAAAGACGGCGGTTTACGGCCTTGTCTAGACTTTCGGGAGATTAATAAGATTACTACACAATCCTTACCCACTGCCATTGATTCCTGATTTGTTTAATCAGTTAGTGGGGGCCAAGTGGTTCTCGAAAATTGATCTTCGAGGGGCATACAATTTGTTGCGCATGAAGGAGGGGGATGAATGGAAGACTGCGTTTAACATTCCACTGGGTCATTTTGAGAATCTGGTCATGACTTTTGGGCTTTCCAGTGCTCCGGCATTTTTTCAGAATCTTATTAATGACATCCTTAGACCTTTGATCGGCAAAAGTGTGGTTGTGTATTTGGATGACATTTTGATTTATTTACCGGATTTGGAGTCTCATTGGAGGAGTGTGCGTGAAGTATTACAGTTACTGAGTGATAATTCACTTTTTGCCAAACTAGAAAAATGTGAGTTCGCTGTACAGAGACTTAGTTTTTTGGGCTACATTGTTTCCAGTGAAGGTTTTGAGATGGACCCGGTGAAGGTGCAAGCTGTGCAGGATTGGCCCAGACCTATTGGTGTGAAATTAATACAGAGGTTTTTGGGGTTCGCCAATTATTCTAGAAAATTCATTAAAAAAATTTCTGTGATTGCCAAACCTCTGACCGATCTCACCAGGAAAGGTGCTGATGCGGTTCAGTGGACTACTGAGGCCATTGAGGCTTTTGTGTTGCTAAAGGAGAGGTTCAGCTCTGCTCCCATCCTTACGCAGCCTGATGTGACTAAACCATTTTTGGTTGAGGTTTATGCTTCTTCTGTGGGGGTCGGCGCGGTGTTGTCTCAGGAAAAGACTGATGGAGTACATCCTTGTGCTTTTTTTCAAAGAAATTTTCTGAGTCTGAACTAAATTATGATATCGGTAATCGGGAATTGTTGGCAATTAAACTCGCATTTGAACACTGGCGTCATTTTTTGGAGGGAGCGGAATTTCCCGTTCAAGTCTTCACCGATCATAAAAATCTGATCTACCTTGATGCTGCCAAACGCTTGAATGTCAGGCTAGGTGGGCACTGTTTTACTCACGGTTTAATTTTATCGTTACTTACATCCCAGGTACTAAAAATGTTAAAGCTGATGCTTTGTCTCGCAGCTTTTCTCCCATGGTGGGTACTGAGGAAGAGGAAAACATTTTGCAAGAGGGGGTTGTTATTGCTGTTTTGGACTCCGTGTTGGAAGATGAGATTCTTAAAGCACAGGAGAATGCCCCATCTAACACGCCGCATGGGAGGTTGTTTGTGCCTGGTACCCTGAGGAGAGATTTGTTTGTTGAATGTCATGACTCTCGGTTGGCAGGTCATCCTGGAATCTCTGAGACCAAGAGTCTTGTGGGTCGCAGCTTTTGGTGGCCTGGATGGCAGAAGGAAGTCATTATGTGGGTGCGTCAATGCACTGTGTGTGCTAGATCTAAGTCTTCTCATACTTCTGCTGCAGGGTTGCTTTGCCTCTGGAGGTCCCTAGTGCACCTTGGACACATTTGGCTATGGACTTTATTACTGACCTTCCCCCCTCTGAGGGTTTCACTGTCATCTGGGTGGTCGTGGACCGTTTTAGCAAGATGTGTCACTTGGTTCCTTTCATCAAATTGCCCTGCGCTAAGACTCTCGCTAAGGGCTTTGTCAAGGAAATTGTCAGACTACATGGCGTTCCTACTGACATTGTTTCTGATAGAGGACCTCAGTTTGTGGCTCGTTTTTGGCGCGCTTTTTGTGACAGGTTGGGAGTTCATTTGTCGTTTTCATCCGGATATCATCCTGAGTCTAATGGCCAGACAGAAAGGAAAAACCAGGATGTTGAGCAGTTCTTGCGTTGTTTTGTGGCAGACAATCAAGAGGGGTGGTCGGAGTTTCTGCCACTTGCTGAGTTTGCTCTTAACAACCATACATCCGCTTCTGCTGGTTGTTCGCCTTTTTTTTGTTGTACTGGGAGACATCCGTCTTTTGGGTCATTTTCCAAGTTGGGATCGGCTGTACCTGAAGAGGAGAATTTTTCTGGTGTTTTGGAGAGAGTTTGGACTGATGTGCGTGGTAATCTTCAGGAGGCTAACAAAAGATCCAAAGTGTATTTTGATAGAAAACGACAAAAGGTTTTGTTTGCTATTGGTGACATGGTTTGGTTGTCCTCTAGGAATCTGCACTTGAGGATTCTGTCTAAGAAATTGGGTCCCAAGTTTGTAGGGCCCTTTAAGGTGCTTCAGGTTATTAACCAATCTGCTGTTAAATTGGAGCTCCCTACCTCCTGGAAGATTAATCCGGTGTTTCATGTTTCTCTCTTGAAAAAAGCTGAGGTCTCAGATGGAGACGTCTCGGCCACTGTTCCCTGGTGGTGGAGGACGGGCAATATGAGATTTCCCGCATCCTAAATTCTAGACGGTATAGAGGGAGTTTGCAGTACCTCGTCGCTTGGAAGGGTTATGGACCCGAGGATAACTCATGGGTGAGGGTGGATGATGTTTCTGCGTCTAGACTTGTCAGAGCGTTTTACAAGAGGTTTCCGGATAAGCCTAAGTCCTAGGGGATCCGGAGGATCCTCTTAGAAGGGAGGGTACTGTTAGAACCCTCTTGTTAGATTTTGTTTCAGTTTGCTTGTCACATGACCTTTTTTCCCTATTTGGTCTGGCTCCGCCCTTCTGGCTTTGCTGGACTTCATTGTATTATCTACTCTTAAGCTAGCCGGGTGCTTAGGTGCTTTACTCAGTCAGTTTTGCTTGATCTTAGGATCTCGTAGTAATTTGTTTTCTGTTTAATTATCCCTGCTACAATTTCTGTTAGGAGGTGTCCACCTTTTCTCCCAGTCCCTAGATCTTGTAGGGATTCCTCCCTCGCAACTATAGGTCTTCGTTCAGACTAGCTGAGGACTTTAGCGGGTCTGGTCGCAGGATCAGGTTCCCCGTTACATCGTAGAGATCCAGCTCAGTTCTATTGTAGGGACAGAATTCCCATCTTTCCTTAGTGCTTGTAGCAGTTCATAACACCTGCCATGCCCGCATCAGCAGGGGTAGCAAAACTACCTGCCTGACCACCACCAGCATAATCAGGCACATGGCAGCAAAGCACCTGACTTTGTGGGCTGAACCCTAGGCTCCAGGAACAGTGTCTGCGGGTGACACCACTGCTTCTTCCACTGTGTGCAAGCCAATCACCTGTCCACGGTGCATGCGAAGATGCCTCCTGCCCTGCACCTGCAGTTGCCCACACTCAACCAGCACCATCATCAAGCACGTCCTTGTCCCAGCACAGCCTTCAGTTGTCCATACCCCAGTCATTGGAAGGCAAGCGGAAATACTCAGCCAACGCCCCGCAGGCTACAGTACTAAATTCTCATCTGCTTGTGCTCAAAATGTTGCCTTTCAGGCTCGTGGAGACGGAAGCTTTCTGCAACCTGATGGCGGCGGCCATCCAAAGGTACTCGGTCCTTTGCCGCCACTATTTCTCCCAGTGTGCCATCCCAGCATTACACAAGCACGTGTCCCACAACATTACCTGTGCCCTCAACAATGCTGTGACTGGAAAAGTACACCTAACCACGGACACGTGGATAACTGCATGTGGGCAGAGACATCGCTACATCTTCCTATGTCCCTATCACCGCTCATATACCCCTCAATCCCCTACCACTATAACCCTTTACATGCACCGCATAGTTCCACAACACCAAACCTACACCGTAGACTGTCGCTGTAGAACCCCACTCCCTAACCTCCTGACAACTCAATATACTAGACATCCTCAACACACCCTCTCTCGTCTGCCAACCATAAACTGAGTTAGAATACCTCCATTCCCCCACCCTCCAAACATCCTCCTCCTACACACTACCTCACCCCCTACCCTCATATCCACGCCTTCCCTCACACCCCTGAACATCCCCTCCTCCTTTGACACCAAACAATGACCCTTCTCTTTATAGATAACCACGTTTCAATCCAACCTCCTGAATCTCCTCTCGCACTCGCCCTCCCACTGTAATACACTAGATACAAGTTAACCTGTACTTGTTCACCTCATCCGTATCCACCTGATTCCATCCAACTCAGAGATACTACAGACTCCACTAATTCCTTGTCACATCTCTCTCACCACACGATCGAACCTCGCTCGTTATCCCCTCATGCGCCCCTTTAGACACCGCCAACTAATGTATCCGCACCTCGTTCTCACACTCACTTTTACCACAACTCTTCAGCCCAACGCAAGTCTCATTCCCCTATTACTAAGTATATGATATATTCATTTCGCCGACACACATTCAATCACGCCAGTTCCCAAGACTCTCCACTAACCCTTATATATATAACCACCACTTACCTTCCACAACATCTGTCACCGTGTATCTCTCGTTGTCTATAACCTCAATTCGACCCTTATCATGTTATTGTACCTTCTAGATTATACTCCTCACGATAACATTAAACACATATTACCTCCCATTAATGTAAAACGTATATATACCTAAATCCAAATCATCTACCACACTGTGTTTACAACTGTCAAAGTGTCTCTTCTCTGTAATCGTTGCTACATTATCTGTTTACAACATCCACTCCTGTATCCCACCTCATGTTTCGTACAATAACCTCACATTTAATACCCTGCTTCACACACACCCTCCCATAATTACCTGTATTATTGATCTTAATCTAATAAGTTATCTACCTATGCTGTAGTAGTAAGTGACCTACTAGGTTATAACGCCCCTCGAGAGATTTGGGTGTCAACAAGACACTCTGTCAATCAGAGCGGCGTCCTAGCATTTATAAAGTATCCGAAGATCTCTACCTATATCTCAATAGCTAGAAATCATCTGTCTTCTACAGAGATTTCCAGTCTCCTTCGCAATACTCCACTGTCAGAGCGAATAAGAGATCTCGGACCATGTATCGACAACGAACTGTCTCTCCTCCGTTACCTCCTAATGTCTATGTCACACTCATTGATAGCTGATCTTACTATATTAGCACGGTCTCCCCATAGATAACTCAGTTTATCTTAGCGCTAATCCTCTTTTGCACTAGTCTCCTTCACTGACATGACACACGTGACGATATAGCCCGATAAATATCCTGCTCTTCTCGCCTCCGCTAGAACTCATCTGAATGTGGCCCCCCATCTGACTGATCACTTGTGACACAAGAGCGCGCGCCACTAGTGTGCTCCCATCCTACCTTACTCACTCAGATGCCCCAATGAGCCCTGTGGAACCAAAATACGGGTAACACCATCTATTACCTAGCTGGGATCTCGCGAGTCATGACCTGTTGTTTTAGAAACAATCGTGAACTCTTCTGCCCAGCAGAGCAAAGATCAACGCAAGACCAGTCACCGTCCGATATGCAGTTCTCTAGACTGACTGATAAGAATCTGACACGATACCAGATATACAGTATACATTTAGTTAGAGCGTTCGTGAATAGTCCTCAAGACTATCGCGTTGTCTCCTGATGACATTTGACTGCTGCGTTAGACTAACTACAAGACCGGAGATAACATGACAACAGCTGCGGCTCCATACGCAAGAAGCGTAAGTCATACACGCAACCAAGGCCTCCATCTAAACTTTGGCCAATCTCGCGCTTAGTTAAAGTTTGTAGACCGCCTACTTATGTCTGGACACGCTCAGCATCTGTGACTCAGTGCAGCACCCTGATGGTGTGCGGTAGTGCTGCTTCTTGATCTCAGCGTTATGTCATACGTGTGTATATAAGAGCTGTGCACGTGTGCGTTATTAGACCCAATCCTCCGTTCGTGGTGAGATTCCCATATTAACCTAAATCCACCTAAACTTAAACACAACCCCAAGCACCGACCCACCGCACCACCCACCCGGCCCCCCGACCCAACACAACAATAATAAAACCACGATCATCACACACACCTAACCCCACCCCCCCCGCAGCTCCCACCCACCCCCCCCACCCTCCGCACTCCCGCACCTCTCCCCCCCCCACCCCCCCCCAAAATAAAGCTCCGCCTCCCCACACACGTGGAATAACCCCACCCACCCCCACCCCCCCCCTCCCCCCATAGCTCCAGCCCACGCCGACCCCCCCCCTCCCCACAACATTCCCGCCGCGGAGTATTTAAGGAGGTGGGCGGGAGGAGAAGGGGGGGGGTTCATTTGTTTACCCAATCTGATCTTCGTACCACTTCCTTCTTTTGTCATGCTACCTGTCCCTTGTGTGAAATACCACCTCCCTTGTCATTCCCATGAACATCCCTCCCACCACTAAATAAATTTACATCACATCTCTACTATAATCCTCCCAAACCTACACATCATGTAGTCCATTACTCTTGCCGGCCGCTGTCTCCCGCATCCCCCTCCCTCCCCAACATTACTTCTCTATATCTTGTCGTGTAAAACTCAGTCACTATATGTCGTATCTAAATCCTCACATGTACCTCACCATATCTATATCCGCTTATCTTAATTAATATACTCCTTCTACAAATCCACTACTATTCTGCTGCTCCCACACCCCACCCCACTGTCGTAGCACCCCACCTCCATTTCACCACTATATAAACATCTACCTCACTGTCCCAACGCACACATAGAATCTTACTCTCACCGTTACATCATCTCACTTATAAGATAGCATAGAGTCCCCTACCCCCAACCCACTATATAGAACCATGTATCCTAACAATTAGTCAAAAATACTCGCACAAGCGACCATATCACTTATTTGCCTGTCGCCCTACTCCTAGAGACACAGTGGTCGCTTTCTTTCTTCTCCAACCTATCCAAGTTATCCCCTTTACCATCTACATCAACACGCTCCAATGTGCAAGCTCAGGAACAAACTATACTTGTAGACTACCGACTCCTCACTTCACGCACTACCGATGTAGCGTCAAAACAGAATGTACCACCCTAACTTAGTAGAGGTACTCACACATTTTCACCGGCTCCTCCTAGGTCCGGACAACGTGACAGCTTCGGTAGAGACAATATCCGACACTTCAATCTGCATATTCACCTTCATCACCGCTTGTAAAACTATTATAAACTCCACCCATACTATACTTTAACCTCCCCTAGAAATCTACCCCAACTCACTGTATCACAGCAGCTCTTAGATTAGTCGCATCGTTAGGTTACGCAGAATCTCGTGTTGACTAAGCTAGCAGGTGTGTGGCTTGCCGATGATTGTCCAGTTTTGTGTCCGTGTTCATTCAGTCCGTAGTGTTCCGTCGTCCGGCTACTTGGACTGGAACTGCCCCCTCCCCCCCCCCAGATGATCCCGACCTTCTGTCGAAAGGCCAACGAACTGGCCAAAAGTTCCTATTGCCGAGTCATAATTCCGACCATTTAGAAAAATCCGTCCTTTTCTTGTCATGCAGTGACGAGGTTTGACAACAGATGAGAAATTACAAATAAATTTCCGGTAGTAGTTAGCAAACCCCAGAAAACGTGCAGAGCCTTAAGATCCTCTGGCTGATCCCATTCAAGCACTGCTCTCACCTTTTCAGGGTCCATACGGAAACCGGAGGCTGACACCAAGAAACCCAAAAACTGAAGTTCCTGTACGGCGAATACACACTTTTCCAGTTTGGCGTATAGTTTATTGTCTCGCAAGATCTGCAACACCTGTCTCACATGCTCCTGGTGAGACACAAGATCTGGTGAGTAAATTAAAATGTCATCCAAATATACGACCACAAACAGCCCCACCAGATGACGAAAAATGTCATTAACAAAATGTTGGAATACTGCTGGTGCAGTAGTCAGACCAAAAGGCATGACAAGGTTCTCATAATGTCCCTCCGGCGTGTTAAACGCCGTTTTCCACTCATCCCCCTCTTTTATCCTAATCAGATTATACGCCCCCCTGAGATCCAATTTAGAGAACCATTTGGCGCCAACAATTTGATTGAAGAGATCAGGAATCAGAGGGGGTGGATACGGATCTCGAACAGTAATCCGATTAAGTTCGCGGAAATCCAAGCAAGGGCGTAGGCCTCCATCTTTTTTCTTCACAAAGAAGAACCCCGCGGCCACTGGGGAAGATGAAGGTCTAATATGCCCTTTGGCCAGACTTTCCGAAATATAATCTTTCATAGCCTGCCTCTCAGGACCAGAAAGGTTATATAACCTAGCTTTAGGTAACTTAGCATCAGGAAGTAAATTAATAGAGCAGTCATACACGCGATGAGGAGGCAACTCCTGACACCCCTCCTCAGAGAACACATCCCCAAAGTCCTCCAAAAAAGGAGGCAAAGTACTAGGCACGACCGCACTGATGACTGTGTTCATGCAGTTACTTTTGCAAAACTCCCCCCATTGGCTTATATCTCTGGACTGCCAATTAATCACAGGGTTATGTTTAACCAACCAAGGAAGTCCCAACACAATAGGAGTAGGTAGACCCTCCAACACATAACAAGATAATAGTTCCCTATGTATTGCTCCTACCCGAAGGTCAATGTTATGAACCTCATGAACAAAGCTACCTTGGCCGAGAGGCCTGGCGTCAATGGAGAATATAGGGATCGGTTTGACCAATACACTCAGATGCATACCTTGAGCCTGAGCAAACTGAGCGTCAACCAGATTAGCCCCGGACCCACTATCAAGAAGAACAGAAAATCTCTCCACTCTCGTACCAACCACCACCTCCACTGGTACAAGGAACTGAGAAGAACTAGCGGACGAAATACATACTCCCAGGTTGTCGTCCACCACACAACCTGGGATTAACAGTTTTCCGGCGACTTTTTGCTCAACAAGGCACGGGATGGACATCCCCCAACAAAATGTCCCTCTTTCCCGCAGAAGAAACACCTTCTAGTCCTGCGGCGTACCGCCAATCCCCTCCTACGAAATGATGTCCCTCCCAACTGCATAGGCTCCTCCGAACAGACAAGGGGAACCTCAACATAAGGGACTTTAGTAGTAGGTGGAGATAACAACAGGGGGCGGAGTTACCTCGCACCTCTCCCGGAGCCGTCTATCAGTACGGATAGCTAGGGCCATAGCAGCCTCCAGTGATGGAGGAGAATCATACTGAGCCAAAACGTCCTTTAATTTGTCAGAAAGCCCATGACAAAACTGGCTCCTAAGAGCTGGGTCATTCCACTGAGTATCTGTGGCCCATCTACGGAACTCAGAAGCAAATTCCTCCGCCGGACGATCTCCCTGCTGTATCTTACGTAATTTTGTCTCAGCAAGAGAGACCCGATCTGGGTCATCATATACCAAACCCAGGGCAGTAAAAAATCGATCTACTGACTGTAGAGCCGGGGATCCCGGAGGAAGGGAGAAGGCCCAGGATTGAGGGTCCCCTTGTAGGAGCGAGATAACAATTCCCACTCTCTGCTCTTCACTCCCTGATGATCGAGGCCGAAGCCGAAAATACAATTTACATGCTTCCCTGAAGGTAAAAAATTGTCTCACCCACCAGTGAACCTGTCCGGGAGAGCTACTTTAGGTTCAAATCTGGTTTGCTCCGAGGGAGACAAAACTTTGGACTTAATGTCGTCAGCTCCATGGATAATCCCTGCAACTGCAGAGCCAGCTGGGCTACTGGATCCATGGCAACTGGGAATAATTTTATGGGCCAGTGAAAATGTCACGCGGTCTTATGATATGTGTACGATGTCAGTAAACTATTCTTAAAAGAACAACACTCTATACAACATATAGATTAGCAACATCAGCATGTAAATATAGAATAGATTTACCTGACACGATATCCGTTGAACTCAGGGTTAATCTTGAGGACTTGATACACTGTCACAGGAAAGAGGAGACCGGGGGTCTAACCTGACCCTAAACTGGGGTCCTAACTAATCCCTCACCTTGGAGGTACTGATAATGGTTCAGAGGTCCAAGTCTCCAGCCTAACCCTGTCTCCTATCAGTCCCTGAACCCTGTAATCAGTCCTAAGAAGGATTCTGATTACCACCAAAGGGATATGGGCTGATCTCTGCTAAATACACAGATTAGACATATAAGACAGACTGGAGAAAACACAGACTTGCATACACACTCAAACACAGAAGGAACATAAATGATCTGGGATATTAAACTCTAAGCAAGGTGAGCTTAAAACAACTAAGGAGCTCTTTAACTTAAGTCTATACAGATACAATCCTATCTGTGGTCTGCATGAAGAATTTCACTGGCAACTCCCAACACAGACAACCAGAGATTTAAAGGAAACCAATCAACAAATAATTAATTGCAGCCGGGGAAAAACTGCACCCAGTCCCAGAACTGAGCACAGACAGAATTAACTCCCTAACTGCCAAACACAAAGAAACAGCAACTCAGCTGTGAGAAGTCAGAATGTGCAACCGCGACGATCTTCGTGGCGATGCACACATGACAAAACCGCACAATGCTGAAGCCTTGTGGACAGCTCTGAAAGAGCAGGCAGATCTGGGGCTGACACCGCGAGCTCACACGTACCATGCCTGGCCCATGTGCTTAACCTCGTTCAACGGTTTCTCAAAAGCTACCCGGAGCTGTCGGATCTGCTTGTGAAAGTATGCCGCCTGTGTGCTCATTTTAGAAAGTCAGCTACAGCTTCCTCCGCCCTTGCCATGCTTCAGCAGCATTTGCAGCTTCCAGCTCACCGACTGGTGTATGATGTCCCCACCGTTGGAACTCTACACTGCATATGTTTGAAAGGATTTGTGAGCAGAAGAGGGCAGTTGTTGACTACCAGCATCAACAAGGCCGTCGATATTAAGTTCTGACTCCACACATAAGACCTCAGGAGTGAACATAGATGTCAGACATATGTACCATCCTACAAAATTTTGAGGAGTCCACCAAGATGGTGAGCAGTGATGACACCATAATTAGCGTCAACATCCTGCTTCTCTGTATTCTGAAAAGCTCTCTGCTCACAATGAAAGAGGATGCATTGCAGATGGAGCAAGGAACCATACAGGGTGATTACATACAGCCCAGCCTCATGTCATCCCAACGTGGATTGGTTGACAATGAGGAAGAGGAGGATTAGGAAGAACAATAGCTAGTTTCATACGCTGTAGACGGTACTACAAGCACAACTGTCATATCATCTGTTCAGCGTGGATAGCTGAGGACAGGGAACGGGAGGACCACATGGTCAGTCCTCTTGGTGAGGACACAAAGTCTTGCCTGTTAGCAGTCTGCCAACCATGTGTCAAGGACACCGCACTGCACATGCTCACTGAGCCAGTGCACGTGTCCTAAGTAAACCAACTGTGCCCCCAGATACCTGTAAGCAGAGCCGCAGCAGAGAAGACGTGTGTTTCTGTATAACAGGACCTTCCGCAGCATGTGACAGCCAAGGGGCGGAGCTGGCCACACGTCTCTCAGAGGCAGCAGTAATGAATAGTGTGTACTGCAGACTAACAGGACCTGCAGCACATGACTGCTGGGGGCGTGGCCTAAGCTCCAGAGATCTAGGAACTGCAGGAAAACTCCTAGCAGGGTAACGATGAGATAAAGTTACCAAGGGCAAAGACAGACGAAAACCAGGACAGGCCGAGATCAGAGCACAAGATAGCACGACAGTACCAAAGGGTTAGACAGAACGGATAGTCAGGACGTAGCAATAGATCAGTAAACCAGAGCGGGCAATAGACAGTACAATAGGGACAAAACGGTAACAGAGTATCGATAGCCAAGCCAGGAGGTCAGAACCAGAGAAGACAATATAAGCAAAACGTGAGACAGAGAGCAGAGTGAGCAAACAGACCGGGTCATACACAGGAGTCAAACAAGCAGAGCAGTATACACGCAAACCAGGGGGGTCAAATACACAGTCACAACGAAAGTATAGCTGACAGAGAATCTCCCTCTGGACTGGGTATAAATACCCTCCCAGATCCAAAGGGAGGCCAGCAAAAGTTAACCCTGAGTGGACAGGACATTAACCATTTCCTATACCATGACAGTACCCCCCCCTTAACGGGGGCCACTGGACCCCCAGGCCTCTCAGGATATCTGGCATGAAAAGCCTGTAAAGTCGATTGGCATGTACCGAGCTGGCCGGAACCCATGACCGATCTTCAATGGAGTATCCCTTCCAATGAATAAGGTACTGAAGTCTCCGGCGCACCCACCGTGAATCAATGATGCGCCCTACCTCGTACTCCAGTTGACCCTCTACCAATACTGGTGGAACCACGGATGAGGGATCTTCTCTAACCATCCCCACAGGTTTTAATAGGGACCTGTGGAAGACGTTAGATATTTTGAAGGAGGTGGGCAACTGAAGCCTGTACGCCACTGGATTGATCACCTCTATAATCTTGTATGGGCCAATAAATTTGGGGCCCAGCTTCATAGAGGGTATCTTAAGTTTGATATTACGGGTGGACAACCAGACCTTTTCCCCCACTGTCAACGCAGGACCCAACCCCCTCCTCCTGTCCGCAAAATGTTTGTACTTCTTCTGGGCTTTGGAGATGTTCCCCTGCACCTCCCTCCAAAGGTTTTTTAACTGTTGAACCATCCCCTCGGCACCAGGACAACCAGAATCCATACGGGAAAATTCCCCAAACTGCGGAACAAACCCATAATTGACCTGAAAAGGAGACTTTCCGGTAGACTGATTGATACGACAGTTGAACGCAAATTCTGCCATGGGTAAAACCTCACACCAATCTTCCTGTCTGGAGGAGACCAGGCATCTCAGAATCTGCTCCAACGACTGATTGGTGCGTTCAGTCTGTCCGTTGGATTCCGGGTGATAGGCAGAGGAGAATGATAATGTGACCCCCAACTTCTTACAGAACGCTCTCCAAAACCTGGCCACAAACTGCACACCCCTGTCCGACACCACATTCACAGGCACTCCATGCAACCGAACTATGTGCTGTATAAACAAGCGGGCCAAGGTTTCAGCAGATGGCAACGCGGTAACGGCACAAAGTGGGCTTGCTTAGAAAATCTATCAACCACTACCCAAACCACTGAATTGCCCTTGGATGAGGGAAGATTAGTGATAAAGTCCATGGACAGGTGTGTCCATGGTTTATCCGGAATTGGCAAAGGCACCAATTCCCCGGCCGGCCGGACCTGAGAGCTTTTAGAGCGAGCGCACACCCCACAAGTATTAACAAAATTTTTTATATCAGTACCCATAGAGGGCCACCAAAAACCTCTAGCCACTGCCCCCCGGGTAGCTGCAATACCAGGGTGTGCACTTAACACAGAATCATGAAATTCTTGCAGGAGTGTGAGACGGAGCTGTTCGGGTACGAACAATTTACCTGGGGGTTTATTCCTGGGAGCTTGTGCTTGTGCTTCTAGAATCTCTCTCTGTACCTCAGAGGAGACTTCGGCTACAACCACTCCCGGTTGAAGAATGAAGGAAGGAGGTTCTGGAGGGGACACAGAATCAAAACTTCGGGATAAGGCATCTGCCTTTACATTTTTAGACCCTGGTCGGAATGTGATGGTAAAATGAAAGCGAGAAAAAAAAAGTGCCCACCGAGCCTGTCTGGGGGTCAGTCTCTTAGCAGACTCAATATAGGCCAGGTTCTTATGATCAGTGATGACCGTAATGGGATGAGCGGCCCCCTCCAAAAAATGCCTCCATTCTTCAAAGGCCAGTTTGACCGCTAACAATTCCCTGTTGCCGACATCATAGTTTCTCTCTGCCGAAGAGAACTTTTTAGAGAAAAAGGCACAGGGTTTAAGATTAGTGAGGGTAGAGGGGCCCTGGGACAACACTGCCCCCACCCCCACTTCTGAAGCGTCGACCTCCACGATAAAAGGTCTTGACGAATCGGGTTGTACCAACACAGGGGCTGAAGTAAAGCATTTCTTCAATGTAAGGAAGGAATTTTTTGCGGCCACGGACCAATTTTTTACCTCTGCCCCCTTAAGAGTGATGTCCGTCAAAGGTTTCACTACCTGTGAAAACCCTTTAATGAACTTCCTATAATAGCGAAGCCCAAAAATCGTTGCAACCCCTTCAGATCATGAGGCTGCACCCAATCTGTAATGGCCTGAACCTTCCCTGGATCCATGCGGAATCCCTCCCCGGATACAATTACACCCAGAAAAGACAGTTCTTGCATAAAAAATAAACACTTCTCCAGCTTAGCATACAAATGGTTCTCCCGGAGTCTCATAAGAACCGCACGTAAATGATGCAAGTGTGACTGACTGTCTTCTGAGTATATCAGAATGTCATCCAGGTAAATGACTACATAACGTCCAATTAAATCAGAAAAAACAACATTGATGAAGTTCTGAAAAACAGCAGGGACATTAGTGAGACCGAAGGGCATAACCAGGTTTTCAAATAGCCCTCAGTTGTCAGAAATGCTGTTTTCCATTCGTCCCCCTCCCGGATCCTTATAAGGTTATAAGCTCCTCGTAGATCGAGCTTAGAAAACCATTTGGCCCCCGTGAGTTGATTGCATAGATCGGAATCAACGGGAGAGGGTACGTGTTCTTAACGGTAATTTTGTTCAGTTCCCGAAAGTCGAGACATGGTCGCAACCCACCATCTTTTTTCTTTACAAAGAAAAACCCCACTGCCACGGGTGACACCGAGGGCCGAATATGCCCTTTGCGAAGGCTTTCTTTGATGTACTCTTTCATAGCTTGGCGCTCAGGCCCGGACAAATTAAACAAACGAGCCTTGGGTAATTTGGCTCCAGGTAACAAATCAATGGCGCAATCATAGGGTCTATGTGGTGGGAGCGCCTCAGCCTCACTTTCGGAAAATACGTCTTCAAAGTCTTTCAGGTACTCCGGAATACCCTCCAGACTGACAGACGACACAGATACAGATTTTATCAGTTTGACAAGAGAAACGGAGTTACAACAAAGACCATTATTATTACATCCCCATCGGGTGATCTCCCCTTTTGCCCAATCAATGAGAGGATTGTGGCGTTGCAGCCAGGGCATCCCCAATACCAGTCCTACAGGCAGATTATTCAGAATAAAGCAACTTAATTTTTCCACGTGAGTGGAACCCACTTTCATAGAAAAAACTTCAGACATAAAACAAATTCCATCCCGGGCAAGAGGGGATGAATCCACAGCCACAATTTTAACAGGATCTTTCAACCTGACTGTCCCTATCTTATTAAGAGTCACAAATTGGGCATCAATCAGATTAATGGAGGAACCACAGTCAACAAAGGCGGTGGTCATAACAGAACCGCCAGCAATGGGATGAAACTGAATGGGAGGAGACACAGATTAGATATTAGAAAAAACTTCTTGACAGTTAGGGTGATCAAGGAGTGGAACAGGCTGCCACGAGAGGGGGTAAGTTCTCCTTCAATGGAAGTCTTCAAACAGAGGCTGGACAGACATCTGTCTGGAATGATTTAGAGAATCCTGCTTTGAGCAGGGGGTTGGACCAGATGACCCAGGAGGTCCCTTCCAACTCTACTATTCTATGATTCTATGAAGTTCCAATTCAACCTGGAGCACCATTTTAGCAAACGAAAAAAAATGTACCTGGGAGTCTGGGCAACCTCCACGATTGTTGCCCAGACTCAGTAGTTTTCCTGATGATTTCACAGAAGAAGGGCAGGAAGGACAGTCCTTTTTCCAATGTCCAGAGGCTCCACAGTAAAAGCATAGACGGTTGTCTTTACGGTGTCTTCTCTCTCTTTCCTTTCCTGAGACAGCCTCCATCTCCATGGGCTCAGATGCGGGTGCGGTGTAACACAATTTGGAGTACAAGGGAGTCTCTTGTTGCATCATTCCCCTAGCACGGAGTCTCCGGTCCATACGGACCGCCTGCATCATGGCGTCCTCCAGAGTATCGGGAGGAGGATGTAATGCCAGAGCGTCCTGCAGACGGTCAGATAGGCCCCTGCGGAACAACCCCCTCAGGGCGGCATCATTCCAGGATACTTCCGCGGTCCAACGTCTGAACTCTGAGCAGAACCATTCAGCAGAGTTCCTCCCCTGTGTCACACTCATCACCATATCCTCAGCCAGACGCACTCTATCAGGCTCGTCATAAATGTGCCCCAGAGCCTCAAAGAACAGGTTCACAGACATACGTTCAGGAGCAGAGGAAGAGAGAGAGAAAGCCCATGCTTGCGGAGCCCCCCTTAATAAGGACATTACGATCCCCACCCTCTGCCTTTCATTTCCAGAGGTCCGGGGACGCAATTCAAAGAACAACTTGCATCCCTCCTTAAAAACCCTAAACAATTTTTTATCTCCAGAAAAATTGTCGGGTAATTTTACAGGGGGGTCGGGGTCCGCAAGAGATACATCAGTGGGGCCCCCCTCCTGGAACCCCGACGGAACAGACCCCATTAGAGCGTCTGCCACATCTCTCTGTACCTGCTGATGCGACTGAACCAGATTTTGCTGCTCCATAGACAGCTTCTGCATAAGCTGGGAGAGCTCATTAACCTGTTCAGTGTGAGCCCGTACCGGATCCATAATGTGCTAACACCCCACCACCAGGGAAAGACTGTAATGGTCAGCTATAATGTCAAGGACACCGCACTGCACATGCTCACTGAGCCAGTGCACGTGTCCTAAGTAAACCAACTGTGCCCCCAGATACCTGTAAGCAGAGCCGCAGCAGAGAAGACGTGTGTTTCTGTGTAACAGGACCTTCCGCAGCATGTGACAGCCAAGGGGCGGAGCTGGCCACACGTCTCTCAGAGGCAGCAGTAATGAATGGTGTGTACTGCAGACTAACAGGACCTGCAGCACATGACTTCTGGGGGCGTGGCCTAAGCTCCAGAGATCTAGGAACTGCAGGAAAACTCCTAGCAGGGTAACGACGAGATAAAGTTACCAAGGGGCAAAGACAGAGACGAAAACCAGGACAGGCTGAGATCAGAGCACAAGATAGCACGACAGTACCAAAGGGTTAGACAGAACGGATAGTCAGGACGTAGCAATAGATCAGTAAACCAGAGCGGGCAATAGACAGTACAATAGGGACAAAACGGTAACAGAGTATCGATAGCCAAGCCAGGAGGTCAGAACCGGAGAAGACAATATAAGCAAAACGTGAGACAGAGAGCAGAGTGAGCAAACAGACCGGGTCATACACAGGAGTCAAACAAGCAGAGCAGTATACACGCAAACCAGGGGGGTCAAATACACAGTCACAACGAAAGTATAGCTGACAGAGAATCTCCCTCTGGACTGGGTATAAATACCCTCCCAGATCCAAAGGGAGGCCAGCAAAAGTTAACCCTGAGTGGACAGGACATTAACCATTTCCTATACCATGACACCATGGCTGACTTTATGTTGTGCTGCCTTTCCCATGACCCTCGCTTTCTCAAAATTTTGGGTAACACTCATTACTGGTTGGTGACACTTCTAGACCCACGCTACAAGCAAAACTTTCAATCTCTTCCAGAGGCAGACAGGTGTACTAAAATGGTGCAGTATCAGAGGGCCCTTGTGTATTTATTAAAAAAATTCCCATCTGAAAACGCTGGCAGCAGAGGTCACAGTTCGTTGGACAACCAAGGAGTACAGGCGAGAGACACAACTCCAATCCAGCAGAAGCAGGGGAACACTGGCAAAGTTCTGGGAGAGTTTTCTCAGACCTTCCTATTCTGGCCCTGAGGCGTGGAGTACTCCCCCAAGGAATGCAAAGTTTGGAAGATGCTGAGGGAGTTTCTTGCTGACCGTACCAACGTCTTCCGTGATTCCTCTGTGCCTTTTAATTATTGGGTATCCAAGCTGGACACATGGCATGAACTGGCTCTCTATGCCTTGGAGGTCCTGGCCTGCCCTGCCGCTAACGTTTTGTCAGAGCGGGTTTTTAGTGCCACTGGTGGAATTATAACTGAAAAGCACATCTGCCTGTCAACTGAAAATGATGACAGGCTGACTCTTATAAAAATGGTGCAGACTTCTGTACACCACCGAATGATAACAGCGAAACATAACCTCAAATACAGTGTCTCTTTTTGAGAGGTGTATTCCCATGCACCTCTTCACAACCACACATGGGTATATGCATCCTGATTTTGGCTATTTGGTGTTATCCTCATCCATCACCACTAGATCACCATGGTGACCGTGGTACGTGATGCAACAGCCACGTTATTGTGTTAAAGGGTGTTTATGATGCCCGTAAAAAAAATGTTTACACAGTATGTTGATATGTACCCCCCAGGGGAAATGTTATTACAAGTATAGGAGACCCACTCCTTTAAATTGGGAAAATATTTATAAGACATCCTCCACATCTCATCAGACACCACCACTAGATCACCAGGGTGAACGTGTTCCGTGATGCTGTAACAATGTGGCACGGGATGGTAGTCATGGGCAAGTCTATTAAGCAACTGTCAGTGAACACCCCGGCACCTTGCACATGGAGAGATGGGTACTCACTGTGTCTGCTGGAATTCTACTCCAATGAAGCACCACAGAGTCACATGTTTTTTCCAACAGTTGAACTTTACTAAACAGCAAGGCATCCATCACATCAGCAGCATATTTCACACAGGGCAACGTTGCCTGTACTTTCCTTGCCTTACGGACAGAATCTTCTCTCTGCGCTTTCCTCTGCACTCCGGGCAGTCCCTCTGGACAGTTCATGTCCCATCTGTACCTTCAGCATCACCAGCTCCAGGTCAGCCCCTTGTCCATCCTGGGGATGATCCTGTTGAGCTGGTGCCCGACTGCACTATTCTCCAGCCTGGAGTCCCTTACTGCCATCCGCAGTTTTACCCCCACGGTCTGTAACTGTCTCCTGAACTGCATGTAGGCTGCCCCGGAGTCTGTCCCTAAACAGGAAGTGCCTTTCCTATATCTCCTTGCTCTGTGCTGCTCTGCTCTGTGCCCCTCCCATCTACTTAACTCCTTGCTGCCTGTTCCTAAACTAATACCATTATCTATCCAAGTCTATATCACTAATGTGCCCCTTCTATTCTAATCCCCCTACAGTCCTATACTACTTCCTAATCTAACCCTAACACATATTAAAGACATCCACATTACAGTACATGTACATTGCAGTATACAACAATACATCAATAAACATTGAGGTGCCGCAGGTAACCGTGTGAACAGTGTCCAAGAGAGAAAAGGCACACGAGGGTCCCTGCCACCTCCTTACAATGCAACAGCCACGTTAGTGTTTTCAATTGCGTTTATGATGCCCGTAAAAAAAAATGTTTACACAGTATGTTGATGTGTACCCCCCAGGGGTAAATGTCAAATGTCAGCCCATATACTTAATGTATGGGCATTACAAGTATAGGAGACCCGCTCCTTTAAATTGAGAAAAGATTTATAGGAGGACATCCTCCACGTCTCTTTAGACATCACCACTAGAACACCAGGGTGAACGTGTTTTGTGATGGAACAGCCACGTTAGTGTTTTCGAGGGTGTTTACGATGCCCGTAAAAAATTGTTTACACAGTATATTGATGTGTATCCCCAGGGGGAAATGTTTGTCGGCCCATACACTTAGTGTATGGGCATTACAAGTATAGGAGACCCGCTCCTTTCCAATGGGAAAAGTTTTTTTGAAACCCTACTCCACGGTTTTTCCAAGGGAGATTGGTGTGCGTGCAAATTAGGGGCAGGCCTTGCATTAAATGCTTAACCTGAAAACAGTATGGGAGTACCAAATTTCTAATAATGGGAACTTTGGCTTCATGTAGCCATCCAGGACGTCTGTTCCAAGTGTTATTGGGGTGCGTGTAAGTTTGTGGCAGGGCAGGCCTTGCATTAAATGCATAGACAAACAGTATGGCAGTAACAAATGAATAGTAATGGGAACTTTGGTTTCATGTGGCCGTCCAGTATGTCGGTTCAAAGTGTTAGTGGGGTGCGGGTAACTGTGGGGCAGGGCAGGCCTTGCATTCAATGCATAGTCAAACAGTATGGGAGTACCAAATTACTAATAATGGGAACAATGCTTTCAGGTGGCCATCTAGGATGTCGTTCAAAGGGTTATTGGGGTGCATCCAAATTTGGAGCAGGCCACGTCATGGGCAAATTGTATGGGAGTAAAATAAAAATAATGGGAACTTTGCTTTGATGTGGCCATCCAGGACCTCTGTTTTTTGGGTCATTGGGATGCATCCAAATTTGGAGCAGGCCTTGCATTACTTCATGGGCAAACTTTACGGGAGTACAAAATTCATCATAATGTGAACTTTGGTTTCATGTGATCATCCAGGACGTCTGTTGCAAGTGTTATTGCGGTGCGTGTAACTTTGTGGCAGGGCAGGCCTTGCATTAAATGCATAGACAAACAGTATGGCAGTACCAAATGAATACTAATTGGAACTTTGGTTTCATGTGGCCATCCAGTATGTCGATTCAAAGTGTTATTGGGGTGCGTGTAACTGTGGGGCAGGGCAGGCCTTGCATTCAGTGCATAGTCAAACAGTATAGAAGTACCAAATTACTAATGGGAAGAATGATTTCAGGTGGCCATCCAGGACGTCTGTTCAAAGGGTTATTGGGGTGCGTCCAAATTTGGAGGAGGTGTTGGATATAGTATAGGAGATCCACTGTTTAATAATGAAAACAACAAAGCATAGCCGGCTGATGGCTCTATAAAAATAGTGAGGACCAACTGCCATCCTTTTCTCATAGAATTATAGAATGGTAGAGTTGAAAGGGACCTCCTGGGTCATCTGGTCCAACCCCCTGCTCAAAGCAGGATTCACTAAATCATCCCAGACAGATGTGTTATGTACGGTAGCTGAGGAGGACAGGAACAACAGCAGGGCAGCCGAACACCTGAGATGTTGCTAACTAATGGGTTGCAGAAACCTGAACTAACCACACAACTAGAGGTAGCCGTGGAGCGTTCCTACGTTGATCCTAGACGCCTCGTCACAGCCTGAGAGCTAGCTATACCTAAAGATAGAAACAGGATTGCTATCTGCCCCGGAGTAGAGCCCCAAAGGAATAGGCAGCCCCCAAACATATAATGGCGGTTAGACAAGATGAAAACACAAACGCAGGCAGAAAACAGATTGAGCAAACGCTGGGGCCACAAGCTGACTAAATAGAAAAGGACAGGAGAGATTACTTTCTGCAACCCAGAAAACCCTACAAAAATCCAACAATTCTGATTACAAAAATACTGAGATCACACGATCTCCCACCCACTAAATCAGATCTCAGTGTGAACAAACCAATCTGCAGCCGCTGAAAAAGCAGGAAAAAGCAAATGAAAAAACAACAGAGGCTACAGACAAACTGTGAGGAGCTCAGGCCCCAGGAGGGGACCGGCTGTCCTCCACAAATGTGCAGAAAACAATGCAAATAGCAAGCACAAAAATAAAAGCAGAAAATATCTTATCTGATAGCAGAAGATGCAGGCAAGACTCAGCAAACTTCCAAATGAACCAGGAACCACAATTAAGACAAGAACAATTGATCACCGGCAACCATCATGGGAGGGAACCTCCCTTATATCAGACCAGTCCGTGATCCCAGATTGCCATTCCTCGCTGAAAGGTTCAGTACTGTCTGTAACCACCAGAGGGAGCCTCTGCTCAGAAACCATCTCTAGCACATTCATAACACAGATGTCTGTCCAGCCTCTGTTTGAAGACTTCCATGGAAGAAGAATTCAGCACCTCTCGTGGCATCCTGTTCCACTCATTGATTACCCTAACTGTCAAAAAGTTTTTCTAATATCTAATCTGTCTCCTCCCATTCAGTTTCATCCCATTGCTTCTAGTCTTTCCTTGTGCAAATGAAAATAAAGATGATTCTTCTACAATGTGACAGCCCTTGAGATATTTGTAGACAGCTATTAAGTCTCTCAGTCTTCTTTTTGCAAGCTAAACTTTCCCAAATCCTGTAACCATTCCTCATAGGACATGGTTTGCAGACCGGTCACCATTCTGGTCGCTCTTCCATGAACTTGCTCCAGTTTGTTGATGTCTTTTTTAAAATGTGGTGCCCAAAACTGAACACAGTATTTCACATGAGGTCTAACTAAAGAGGAGTAGAGAGCAATAATGAATTCACTTGATCTAGACTCTATGCTTCTGTTAATACATCCCAGAATTGCATTTGCCTTTTTTGTTTCTGCATCACACTGTTTACTCATGTTTAGTTTATGATCTATTAGTATACCCAAGTCTTTTTCACATCTGCTGTTGCTTAGCCCTATTCCTCCCATTCTGTATAGGCTCTTTTCATTTTATTGCCCAGATGTAGTACTTTTCGTTTTTCCCTGTTAAAAACCATTCTGTTAAGAATATTAAAGTCCGCCTGATGGCCCTCCTCCTTTAACAGTCCCTCATTCATAAAGGAAACAGGATGTGTCTAATGATGTGTCACACACCACATGGCCAGCTAAGGTTGTAAAATGTTAAAATGACCTTTCCTAGTGAATGCATTTGTCTTGGTTGAAAGCAATGCTAAAGTTGAAAAACGCATCAAACACGCTACGTGTGAACATAGCCAAAGTGGTGGAGGGACATTTTTTTTGATTATTTATTTTGCCTTACATACAAATCATTACCCTGGAAAGGATGTTCCTAAACATATTTCCCAGGAAAATACTTTTGGGTTTCATTTTTGTATGTTTTATTGTGCGCCAGGAAAAGTGGTGTAAGACTGACAACATTGTACACAGCAGTGACTTGGTAGTCAGAAATGCTTCCTGGGGTCTTCCCCATGATGTTCCCATGTCATTTGAGCACTGTTCCCATAGATTTGCGATGTTTTGATACCCTAAAAAGACCTCTGGGGGGGTCGCGGCAAAAAAGCTCGGGTTTCCCATAGACCCGACCCAAAACAACGAGCACCCGAGCATTTTACACCATGTTCCAAATAATTATGCAAATTGGTTTTAAGTGTCATAGCAGTTTTTTTTTGTAAATGAAACCCATTGATGGTATTGTGTCTCAGGGTTCTTTGGATCACTGAAATCAATCTCAGATACCTGTGATAATTAATTTGCCATGTGAGCCCAATAAAGGAAAACTGGATGTTCCACACTATTAAGCAGGCCAGAGTTTTCAAGTAACATGGGAAAGAAAAAGGATCTCTGCTACTGAAAAGCATCAAATAGTGCAATGCCTTGGTCAAGGGATGAAAATATTAGATATTTCCCGAAAACTTAAGCGTGATCATTGTACTGTTAAGAGATTTGTGGCTGATTCTGAGCACAGACGTGTTTGTGCTGATTAAGGCAGAATGAGGAAGGTTTCTGCCAGACAAGTTCATCGGATTAAGAGAGCAGCTGCTAAAAAGCCATTACAAATCAGCAAACCGATATTTGAAGCTGCTGGTGCCTCTGGAGTCTCTCGAACCTCAAGGTGTAGGATCCTTCAAAGGCTTGCTGTGGTGCATAAACCTACTATTCGGCCACCGCTAAACAGTGCTCACAAGCAGAAACGGTTGCAGTGGGCCCAGACATACATGAAGGCTAATTTTCAAACAGTTTTGTTTACTGATGAGTGTCGAGCAACCCTGGATGGTCCAGATGGATGGAGTAGTGGATGGTTGGTGGATGGCCACCATGTCCCAACAAGGCTGCGACGTCAGCAAGGAGGTGGAGGAGTCATGTTTTGGGCCGGAAACATGGGGAAACAGCTGGTAGGGCCCTTTAAGTTTCCTGAAGGTGTGAAAATGACCTCTGCAAAATATATACAGTTTCTGACTGACAACTTTCTTCCATGGTTTAAAAAGCAGAAATGTACCTTCAGGAGCAAAATCATCTTCATGCATGACAATGCACCATCTCATGCTGCAAAGAATACCTCTGAGTCATTGGCTGCTATGGGCATAAAAGGAGATAAACTCATGGTGTGGCCACCACCTTCCCTGACCTCAACCCTATAGAGAACCTTTGGAGTATCATCAAGCAAAATATCTATGAGGGTGGGAGGCAGTTCACATCAAAACAGCAGCTCTGGGAGACTATTCTGACTTCATGCAAAGAAATACAAGCAGAAACTCTCCAAAAACTCACAAGTTCAATGGATGCAAGAATTGTGAAGGTGATATCAAAGAAGGGTTCCTATGTTAACATGTAACTTGGCCTGTTAGGATGTTTTGGAGTTAAATAGCTTTTTTGTTCAGTGAATGTGACCTCCTAATGCTGCAAATTCCACAAATGAGCATTTTCAGTTCTTTAAAACCATATCAAATGTTTAGAAATTCTACTGTGCCTAATAATTTGGAACAGTTCATTTTGAGTTTTTATTCATTTTGGAGATTATACTGTTGTCATTGGGAGTTTTCTTCAATAAAATTTGATGTATACTCTAACGGGTGATGACTTTTATTAGACTGACTGTCATTTGCACCGACCAATTAGGAAAATCAGAGAAAAATATCATTTGCATAATAATTTGGAACATGGTGTAGTCCTACTCATCACTAATCTCCAGTCAATGGACAGTACCTTTGAGATGCTCTAAGCGGAGTACAAAAAGTATCTTACCTGCTCGGTACAGGGACTAGGTAGCTCACGATATATCCTTCTTGAATTTGCCCTCTTGTCATTTACATACTTAGATTTACCAGTTGTTGCCTGACTCACAAAGCCAAGAAATCTTAAACTTCATTAAGTCCATGCACATGTTACAGTATTATAGTTATTGCTAAGAATGTTGTTTATGCTCATGTTTATCTACTATTGCATTATTTAAGTATGGAGATTTACATCAAATGCCTAGAGACTCTATCCCAACAATGTTCTGAATATTTTCCTAGCACCCATGACAGCACCCAAACAAGAGAGGGGATCTGCCTCACAAGGACAGGGAACCTTTAAGATAAAAAAGGCTTCTCCTCTCTCCGCATCAGTGGTTTCCTGTCCTTGTAGGGCGGAACCTGTTAACTGGACGTCGGCAGCAGCAGGCGCTGCAGAAGACAGAAGATTTACAGCCGGAAACTGGAAGTCGCGCATTGCTGACGCGGCCGAGACATCCTTTTGCACCCTGAAGTTGGGTGCACGGTATCGGACGTGCGGGGGACGCCGGCCGGTGGATCCCCCATGCATGAGATATTTTAACGGGGATCACCAGGCCGGGAAGGGGCAATAGTGCAGCATGGAAGCACAGGAGCCCTCTCCACAGCAGCGCAACGGAGCCCGCAGCAGCAGCAGAGCCCGCAGCAATGTCCGCAGCAGCACCATGGAGGTCCTTCAAGGGAGCAGTCAGAGCGTCATATGGAAAAGTCCAGCGGCACGCAGAAGTCCAAGGATTCCAAACGGCACAGCTCCTCCAGGATGAAAAGTTCCAGGGCCCCTAAAGGAGATCTTTTGGACAGCATCCAGCCTCCTGTTTTGGTACCCTTTGTTGGTGGGGAGTGGTGAGTGAGCTTCGAGAATGCCATTTATTAATGCAGGCCTCTCTCTTCTCTCTCCCCCTCTCCTTCACTCCCCCTGTTTCTGTGTGGCCTTATGATAGGGGTCCCCTAGGAAACATACAGGGAAGACAAAGAATAGGGAGTGTGCTTTATGTGGGCTGGGTATGGACAGTATGTGGCCCAAGAAGTTGTGTCAGTTATGTATCAATGACACGGTAGCTAACGAGACCCCAGAAATCTCTGACTCCCTAAGGACCCTTATCAGAGCCAAGGTGGATAGTTCCCTTAGTTCCTGGTCCCGTACGGTGGGGCCATTGAGGAGGGATAGGGCCAAAACGTCCCCTTCACCACCTGAATCCTCAGAGAAGGGAATGTTACAGGACACTGCAAGTTCTTCCTTAGCGAGCGACTTGGGGTCGGGGTATTGCTTTCCACTGGAAGAGGTGGATAGATTAGATAAAGCTGTAAGGTCCACGATGGGGCCAGAAGCCTAAAAAATCTGTTCAGGGCATTATGTTCGGTACTTTGGAAAGGAAAAAGCACAGAATCTTTCCCTTAAATGAACAGCTCCAGAGTCTAATTACCAAGGAATGGGAAAAACCAGACAAGAGAGGCCTCTGCCATCCTCCTTTAAAAGTAAATATCCTTTTGAGGAGGAGGCATCCTCCTCCTGAAGCAAGGCACCCAGGTTAGACGTTGCCATATCAAAAGCCTCAAAAGGTTCTTCTCTTCCTTTCGAGGACTCGGGATTGTTAAAAGACCCCCTTGATAGAAAGGTGGACACCTTCTTTAAAGCTACGTGGGAGTCATCAGGGCTGGCCGCAAGATCAGCGGCACTGTCTAATGCGGGCTGCAGAGCAGTTTGGTTAAAAGCTGCCCTGGGGATGCTCAGGCGAGAGGGAGATTATGTTCCCTTCCCTTTGAGGGACAGTATTTGGGCCAGCTCTAGACGACCTTTTGGAGAAGGCGGAGAAAAATAGGGGAAAGGCTTTTATTCTCCTCTGTTCTTTATAAAAAAAGCCGGATGGCTCTTACAGGACGATCTTCAACTTGAGAGGCCTGAATAGATACTTAAAGGTTCCAAAATTCAAGATGGAATCGATAAGGTCGGCCACTCAGTTACTATTCTCCGGCTGCTATATGGCCGTCCTGGACTTGAAGGACGTGTATTATCACGTGCCAATGCATTCAGAGTTCAGGAAATTTCTCAGGGTGGTGGTGCTGGTGGGCGGCGGGGTGAAACATCTTCAGTACAAGGTGCTTTCCTTCGGGTTGGCAGTGGCCCCTCGGATGTTTACAAAGTTAGTAGCGGAGGCCACTGCTCACCTGAGAGAAAGGGACAGGCTAGTGATCCCGTACCTGGACGATTTTTTAATAGTGGGGTTTTCCTTTACTCACTGCCAAAGTCAAGTGACGGACATAGTCGCCATCTTAAGAGAGTTAGGATGGTGTTTAAACCTGGAAAAATCAAGGTTGCAACCTCAGACGACACAAATCTTTCTGGGGCTCATGCTCGACTCCCGCAGGCAGGAATGTCGTCTCCCAAAGGAGAAAAAAGAGACACTGTTCAGTCTCATCTCCAGGACAATAGAAAATCCAGTGTGTTAGGGGTCGAGTTCCAGCTTCTGCACAAGGGGAATCTCGAACCATCCCTGCTGCGGTCTCCCATCCGTCTCCGGCCGCAGTGGACTCTGCTCAGCAGAGACGTCAGTCCCAGCATCTCGCCCAGTCTAACATTGTGCAGAGGATTACTGCTGCCTCTCCAGGTTCTGCTATTATAGCCAGTACTGGTCAGCGGCGAGCAGACGTCTTTAGGACTAAGTCCTGCGTTTCCTGTTATGAATATGCTAGAGATGGTTTCTGAGCAGAGGCTCCCTTGTGGTTACAGACAGTACTGAACCTTTCAGCGAGGAGTGGCAATCTGGGTTCACTGACTGGTCTGATATAAGGGAGGTTCCCTCCCATGATGGTTGCCGGTGATCAATTGTTCTTGTCTCAATTGTGGTTCCTGGTTCGTTTGGAAGTTTGCTGGAGTCTTGCCTGCATCTCCTGCTTTCAGATAAGATATTTTTTGCTTTTATTTTTGTGCTTGCTTTTTGCATTGTTTTCTGCGCTTTTGTGGAGGTCAGCCAGGTCCCCTCCTGGGGCTGAGCTCCTCACAGTTTATCTGCTCCACTGTTATTTGCTTTTTCCTGTTTTTTCAGCGGCTGCGGCTTGGTTTTTATTCACACTGAGATCTGATTTAGCGGGTGGCGAGATTGTGTGATCTCAGTATTTTTGTAATCAGAATTGTTGGATTTTTGTAGGGTTTTCTGGGTTACAGAAAGTAATCTCTCCTGTCCTATCCTATTTATAGTCAACTTGTGGCCCCAGCGTTTGCTCAGTCTATTTTCTGCCTATGTTTGTATTTTTATCTTGTCTAACCGCCATTATATGTTTGGGGGCTTCCTATTTTCTTTGGGGATCTGCTCCGGGGCAGATAGCTTTCATCTTTCTGCCTTTAGGTGTAGTTATCTCTCAGGCTGTGACGAGGCGTCTAGGATCAACGTAGGAACGCTCCACGGCTACCTCTAGTTGTGTCGTTAGTTTAGGAATCTGCAACCCATCAGTTACCAACATCTCAGGTGTTCGGCTGCCCTGCTGTTGTTCCTGTCCTCCTCAGCTACCGAAACATAACAGTTTCCCCTTCTGAGCATGCCCAGGGTAAGATCACTCATTGGAGATCAGGGGTCACATGCTCAGGTACTGCAGCAGCTCCTATTGGTCCGCCAGGAAGGTCCTGAAACTACACGTGTTCTGAACAGTTTCTCATTGGTCCTTTTCTGGCAGGCCCTGTATTTGCTACTATAAAAGGGTTGTATGGCCATGCGGCCATGCGCTAGTATAAATTGCATTATGTGCTTTGCGCCAGTGTGATCATGCACACATGTGGTTAGGGCTCGGCTGAAATAAGCCCCTAGAATATCGGCACCTCCGGTGAGGAGATATGTATGCACGTGTTCAGGGCCTGGCTGAATTAAGCCCCTAGAATACCGGCTTCTCCGGTGAGGAGATTGCTTGATTGCGTTGCTGACTGCATGACCACGGACTGCTATCCGCACAGCAGTTATCTTTGTATTCCTTATGGTGTTAACAGGACACAGTCTCTATTTCTGCGTCTCTACCTCAGCGACTCTGTGGTGTAACAGAGTTTGTTATACTGCCATATAGTGCTACAGCATCTTTGTTTGCGACTCTGTGAAGTAACAGAGTTCACTTATACCGCCATCTTACTAGCAGCAGGCTCTGCCTGCACGGTGGACCCCGGGCTGCGAACGCACCTATTATTTATATTTATTTTGTGTGTTCCGCCAGCCCTAACCCAGTGTTGACTCTGAGAAACACTATGTCGCTCCTGGGCTCCCTAAACTCATGTATTCCAGCAGTAAAATGGGCCCAGATCCATTCGAGGGACTTACAGCAGTTCGTCCTGGAGAGTCAGCGTTGTTGTGAATGGGCTTGAGATGAGTTCTGAGCAGAGGCTCCCTCTGGTGGTTACAAGCGGTACTGGTCTGTCCAGTGAAGATTGTGAAGATTGTGAGGATTGGGAATCAGGTGTTACTGACTGGTCTTATATAAGGGAGTCACCTTCCCATCAGGGTTGCCGGTGATCAATTGTTCTGGTCTCTATCCTTGATTCATGTTTCCCTTGTAGCCTGCTGTGTCGTGTCTGCATCTCCTGCTAACAGATAAGTCATTTTCTTCTTTTTGTTTTTGTGTTTGATTTTTGCATTTTGTCCTGCACTTCTGTGGGGGCCTTCAGGGTCCCCTCTGGGGGCTTTTGCCCTCTCAGTTTAGTTCAGCCACTGATGTTTGTACTTTTGCTTTTTCCAGTTTTTTCAGTGGCTGCTGTTTTGATTTTGTTACACCAGAGAACTAATTTAGGTGGTAGAGGTCGTGTGATCTCAGGTGTTTTTGAAATTAGTAGAGTTGGTGCTTTTCAGGGTTTTCTGGGATTGCAGTAAGTACCCTTCCTATCCTTTTCTATTTAGTTAGTTTGGGCCCCAACGTTTGCTCATACTATTTTCTGTCTGTGTCAGTATTTCTTCTTGTCTAACCGCCATTACATGTTTGGGGGCTTTCTATTATCTTTGGGGTTCTGCTCCGGGGCAGATAGCTTTCCTATATCTATCTTTAGGTGTGGTTAGTTTCTCAGGCTGTGACGAGGCGTCTAGGACCAACGTAGGAACGCTCCACGGCTGCCTCTAGTTGTTGTGGTTAGTCAGGGTACTGCAATCTCATAGATTCCAACTGCTCTGGTGTATTGCCTTTTTTGCCTGCACTCCTCAGCTACCGAAACATAACAGTATCACCGGCCAAAAATTTAAAATTGTATGGTACTCACAGAAGGGAAAAAATTTGTGAAAGAAAAAACGGTTGTCAGAGTTGTCAGAGATATTTTTCTGTTTGTTGCATTTTTTTTTTTTTTCCCTCTGTATCTCTGGGTGCTGGGGAGGATTTTTTCTCTCAATGGAGTTTGCACAGTTGTCTGGCCGTGTGGATCAGCTTGCCACTGAGGTTCAGAGTATTGCTGCATATCTTGCTAGGTTGCCTGTTGTGGAACCTAGGATTCCCATGCCAGATTTGTTTTTAGGGATCGAGCTAAGTTTCAGAATTTCAAAAATAATTATAAATTGTTTTTTGCCTTAAAATCTAAGTCCTCAGGGAACGCAGCGCAGCAGGTTCAAATTGTCATCTCTCTCCTGCGCGGCGATCCTCAGGATTGGGCTTTTTCCCTGACACCTGGGGATCCTGTTTTGAGTGATGTTGATGCATTTTTTCAGGCTTTGGGGTTATTGTAAGATGAGCCTAATGTCACTGATCAAGCTGAAAAAGCCTTGTTGGCATTAAATCAGGGGCTTGATGACGCTGAGATATACTGTCAGAGATTCCGTAGGTGGGCAGTCCTGACCAAGTGGAATGACGACGCTTTGGCGGCCCTTTTTCGGAAGGGTCTGTCAGATAATGTAAAAGATGTTATGGTGGGATTCCCTGTCCCCTCTGGTCTCAATGATTCTATGTCATTAGCGATTCAAATTGACAGACGTTTGCGTGAGCGGAGAAGTATGCGTGGAATAGTGTTGCCTTGTGAACCTGCTTCTGAATCCATGCAGTGTGATAGAGTGGTGTCTGGGGCACAGCGTCATGAGTTTCGAAAGCGCAATGGGTTATGTTTCTACTGTGGTGATGCCTCTCATGCTATTTCAGTCTGCCCTAAGCGGGGAAGACGTTTTGCACGCTCAGTTGTCTTGGGTAGTGTTCAGACTAAGTTTTTATTAACTGTCACTCTGATATGCTCTCTGTCCTCATTTTCTGCTCAGGCTTTCGTTGATTCTGGAGCAGCTATTAACCTGATGGATTATGATTTTGCTAAACGTTGTGGGTTTCCCTTGATACCCCTACAGAAGTCTATTCCCCTACTGGGGATCGATTCTACCCCTTTGGCTGAGAATAAACCTCAGTTCTCTACTCAGGTGATAATGAGGGTTGAACCTGATCATCAAGAGTGCTGCAAATTTTTGGTTCTGTATAATCTGCATGATATTATCGTACTGGGTTTCCCTTGGTTACAGTCTCATAATCCTGTTTTGGATTGGAAATCTGTGTCTGTAACCAGTTGGGGCTGCCAATGTGTTAATACCAACACTCCTGTTTTTTCTGCCTCCCCCCAGGCTCAGGATGTTCCTGACTTTTTGATTGATTTTTCTGATGTATTTAGCGAAAGTAAATCTGCATCCTTGCCTCCACATAGGAGCTATGACTGCGCTATTGAATTAGTGCCTGGTAGTAAATTCCCTAAAGGTCGCCTTTTTAACTTGTCTGTACCTGAACATGTTGCTATGCGGTCTTATATCAAGGAGTCATTGGAGAAGGGTCATATCAGACCATCCTCTTCACCCTTAGGTGCCGGTTTTTTCTTTGTGGCCAAAAAGGATGGTTCATTAAGGCCGTGTATTGATTATCGTCTTTTGAACAATATTACTGTGAAATATCAATACCCGTTACCCTTGATTTCTGACCTGTTTTCCAGGGTGAAAAACGCTACTTGGTTTACAAAGCTTGACCTCAGGGGGCATATAACCTTATTCGCATTAAGCACGGGGATGAATGGAAGACGGCATTCAATACCCCGGAGGGGCATTTTGAGTACCTTGTGATGCCCTTTGGGCTCACTAATGCTCCTTCTGTCTTCCAGTCCTTCATGAATGACATTTTCAGGGATTTTGTGGATAAATTTCTGATTGTTTATTTGGATGATATCTTGATTTTTTCTAATGACTGGGACTCTCATGTGAAACATGTGCGAACTGTATTCCAGATTTTGAGAGATAATGCTCTGTATGTGAAGGGATCAAAGTGTCTTTTTGGCGTACAGAGGATCTCATTTCTGGGATTCATT
The DNA here is from genome assembly GCA_033576555.1 of Oophaga sylvatica. NCBI lineage: Eukaryota > Metazoa > Chordata > Amphibia > Anura > Dendrobatidae > Oophaga > Oophaga sylvatica. Next base: position 832,515,234 of record JARQOD010000001.1, on the reverse strand, counting down.
TTGTCCCCATCTGTTATTGAAATGGACCCCGTCAAGGTTCAGGCCATCTGTGATTGGGTCGAACCTACTTCATTAAAGGCTCTTCAAAGATTTTTGGGTTTTGCCAATTTTTATCGTAAATTTATTGGTAATTTCTCGGTTATTGTTAAACCATTAACTGATTTGACCAAAAAGGGTTCTGATGTGGTGAATCGGCCTCCTGAGGCAGTCTCTGCATTTCAGGAACTTAAGCAGAGATTCACTTCTGCTCCTGTTCTACGGCAGCCTGATGTTTCTCTGCCATTTCAGGTGGAGGTTGATGCCTCTGAAATTGGGGCAGGTGCCGTTTTGTCCCAAAAAGATCCAGAGACCTCTAAAAGTAACCCTTGTGCCTTTTTCTCTCAAAAATTTTCTCCTACTGAACGTAATTATGACGTGGGTAATCGGGAGTTATTGGCCATGAAGTGGGCTTTTGAAGAGTGGAGACATTGGCTGGAGGGAGCCAAACATCAGGTGGTGGTCCTTACTGACCATAAGAATCTGGTTTATCTGGAATCTGCCAAGCGACTCAATCCTAGACAGGCCAGGTGGGCCTTGTTTTTCACACGTTTTAATTTTGTGGTTTCCTTTCTTCCTGGCACTAAGAATGTTAAGGCGGATGCCCTCTTGAGGAGCTTCCTTGCGGACTCTCCTGAGTTATCTGATCCTTCTGTTATTTTGAAAGAGGGTGTAGTTCTTTCCGCCATCTCACCTAATTTGAGACTTGCTCTGGAGGGGTGTCAGGAGGATAGGCCCGAGCGCTGCCCTGTTGGAAAATTGTTTGTCCCGGACCAGTGGAAAAAGAGTGTGATGTCTGAGATTCATTGTTCCGCGTTGGCTGGGCATCCCGGAATTTTTGTTACCAGAGACTTGGTTAGTCGGTCCTTTTGGTGGCCTACCTTGTCTCGTGATGTCAGGGAATTTGTGCAGTCCTGCGGGACTTGCTCTCGCTCCAAGCCTTGCTCTCGCTCTAGTGGTTTGTTGATGCCATTGCCTGTGCCCAAGAGACCATGGACCCATATCTCTATGGATTTCATTTCCGACCTTCCTGTTTCTCAGAGAATGACCGCCATCTGGGTGATTTGTGATAGGTTTTCCAAGATGATACATCTTGTGCATTTACCTAAGTTGCCTTCCTCCTCTGAATTGGTGCTGTTGTTCCTTCAGCACGTGGTTCGTTTACACGGCATTCCTGAGAACATTGTGTCTGACAGAGGAGTCCAGTTTGTTTCCAGATTTTGGAGGACTTTTTGTTCTAAACTGGGTGTTCAATTGTCTTTCTCCTCGGCATTTCATCCTCAGACCAATGGTCAAACTGAGAGAACAAACCAGACATTGGAGACTTATCTAAGATGCTTTGTGTCTGCTGATCAGGATGACTGGGTCTCTTTTTTGCCTTTGGCTGAGTTTGCTCTTAATAATAGGGCTAGCTCTGCCACTTTGATGTCTCCGTTTTTCTGTAATTCTGGGTTTCACCCTCGATTTTCTTCAGGACAGACGGAGGCTTCTGTCTGTCCAGGTGTTGACTCTGTTGTGGAGCGTATGCAACAGATTTGGGACCAGGTAGTGGAGAGGTTGTCCCTCTCTCAGGAGAGGGCCCAGCGGTTTGCTAACCGGCATAGGACCGATGGTCCTCGGTTTAAAGTAGGGGACTTGGTCTGGTTGTCCTCAAAAAATATTCCTATGAGAGTAGCATCTCCTAAATTTAAGCCTAGGTTCATTGGACCTTATAAGATCATGGAGATTCTTAATCCTGTTTCTTTTCGTTTGCTTCTTCCAGGGACATTTAAGATCCATAACGTGTTCCACAAGTCCTTGTTGAAGAGGTTTGTTGAGCCAGTGGTTCCTGCTGCTGTGCCTCCTGACCCTGTTTTGGTTGAGGGCAATCTGGAGTATGTGGTTGAGAAAATATTAGATTCTCGTTTTTCTAGACGGAAACTCCAGTATTTGGTTAAGTGGAGAGGTTATGGTCAGGAAGACAATTCTTGGGGGTTTGCTTCGGACATCCATGCTAGGAGACTCATCCGTGCGTATCATAGAACTCATCCTGACCGACCTGGTTGCTCAAATGAGGGTTCGGTGAACCCTCCTCAAGGGGGGGTACTGTTGTGAATGGGCTTGAGATGAGTTCTGAGCAGAGGCTCCCTCTGGTGGTTACAAGCGGTACTGGTCTGTCCAGTGAAGATTGTGAAGATTGTGAGGATTGGGAATCAGGTGTTACTGACTGGTCTTATATAAGGGAGTCACCTTCCCATCAGGGTTGCCGGTGATCAATTGTTCTGGTCTCTATCCTTGATTCCTGTTTCCCTTGTAGCCTGCTGTGTCGTGTCTGCATCTCCTGCTAACAGATAAGTCATTTTCTTCTTTTTGTTTTTGTGCTTGATTTTTGCATTTTGTCCTGCACTTCTGTGGGGGCCTTCAGGGTCCCCTCTGGGGGCTTTTGCCCTCTCAGTTTAGTTCAGCCACTGATGTTTGTACTTTTGCTTTTTCCAGTTTTTTCAGTGGCTGCTGTTTTGATTTTGTTACACCAGAGAACTAATTTAGGTGGTAGAGGTCGTGTGATCTCAGGTGTTTTTGAAATTAGTAGAGTTGGTGCTTTTCAGGGTTTTCTGGGATTGCAGTAAGTACCCTTCCTATCCTTTTCTATTTAGTTAGTTTGGGCCCCAACGTTTGCTCATACTATTTTCTGTCTGTGTCAGTATTTCTTCTTGTCTAACCGCCATTACATGTTTGGGGGCTTTCTATTATCTTTGGGGTTCTGCTCCGGGGCAGATAGCTTTCCTATATCTATCTTTAGGTGTAGTTAGTTTCTCAGGCTGTGACGAGGCGTCTAGGACCAACGTAGGAACGCTCCACTGCTGCCTCTAGTTGTTGTGGTTAGTCAGGGTACTGCAATCTCATAGATTCCAACTGCTCTGGTGTATTGCCTTTTTTGCCTGCATTCCTCAGCTACCGAAACATAACACAGCGTCATTTGCAGGGGCAGCTAGACTATACACTAATCTGCCACAACAACTCCTATATTCTCTCCGTTGTTGGTTGAAGAGGAAAACCATTCAGGAGGGAGTCACTTTGTTTCCTCACATCTCCAGAGTAGTCACCACGGATGCCAGCCCCAGGGTAGTGAGAGGCTCATCTGGGAAGCCACCTGGTTCAGGGGACATGGTCGCGGTTAGAAGAGGGAACCACTTCGAATATGTTGGAGCTGCTCGCAGTAGAAAATACGCTAGAGACTCTTACCATTCCTGCAAGGCCATCATGTAATTTACTGTCGGACAATCAGGTCACAGTAGCATATCTGAACCATCAAGGGGATACATGATCCCAGACCCTACGGCAGATAGCCAGATGAATTTTCCAATTGGCAGAGGCAAACATTCTATCACTATCAGCTCTCCATATCAAAGGGAAGGACAATGTGACAGCAGATTTTTAAGTCGCACGCCACTTCAGAATGGTCCCTCAAGCCGACAGTCTTCAAGCAGTTGGTACAGATGTGGGGGGAACCAGAGGTCGACCTGTTTGCCACCCGACAAAACACCAAGGTGAAAAAATGTTGCTCCCTGAACCCGAGAGAGAGCCCCCATGTAGTAGATGCCTTCTGGATCAGGTGGAACTTTCCCCTAGCATATGCCTCTCTCCCAATCTACCTGATACCAGCGGTCCTCAGGAAGATCAGGCAGGACCGGGCAAGAGTAATTCTCATAGCCACCTTTTGGCCCAAGAGGGCCTAGTTTTTCTGGCTCAGGAGTATGTCAGTTACGGATCCCTGGGTCCTTCCGGAGATCCCAGACCTTCTAGCTCAAGGTGTCTGGGCTGCACTTGACAGCCTGGAACTTGAGAGGTCGGTGCTAGGGGGTAAGGGATTCTCAGATAATCTGATTTCCACCTTGCTTGCTTGTAGGAAACCAGTCACGATGAGAATTTACGGTAGAACGTGGAAGAGACTTTTATCTTCTACAGGATATTTTCCAGAAGGGAAGGGGCCCCTAAAGGAGATTCTGGTGTCCCTTCAGAGAGGACAAGATCAGGGCCTAGCATTAAGTACATTGAAGGTTCAAGTGTTGGCATTGGGAGCACTCTATAACTACAACTTAGCGGGTAACTGGTGAGTAGTTAGATTCATCAAGGCCTGCACTAGATCCAGACCAGCCCCGATAGCCAGAGTCCCTCTATGGGACTTGAATCTAGTACTAAATGCTCTGATCAAACCTCCGTTCGAGCCACTAGAGGAGGCGTCCATAAAGCTAGTAACATATAAACCATACTCCTGGTGGCCCTTTCGTCAACACGTAGGATTGGAGACATGAGATCCTCCCTTTACAGTCATAATGGATGATAGGATAGTCTTAAAGCCTGGCCCAGCCTATTTGCCCAAAGTAGTGTTGAGGTTTCATAGATCGCAGGACATATCCCTACCCTCCTTCTTCCCTGAACCTAAAAATGATAGGGAATAGAAATTTCATACCCTAGATGTCAGGAGGTGCCTTCTTCACTATTTTCAGGCAACAGAATCTTGTAGGAAGAATAGGGCTCAGTTTATCTCCTTCCAGGGTTCTAAAAAGGGGATAAGGGAAGCGATCAAGTTGGCCTATGTGTGTGTGGGAAGATTGATTCCGGATGATTTGACAGCCCACTCTACTAGAGCAAGGGCAGCCTCCTGGGCAGAGAGGGCAGAGGTGTCAATTGAACAAATCTCTAAGGGGGCTACATGGTCATCACCTTCCACCTTCTATAGTCACTATAAACTAGATCTGTCTGCCTCTTCTGATTTGACATTTGGGAGAAGGGTTCTACAAGCTGTGGTCCCTCCCTGATAGAGTAATTCTCTGTAATTCTCTCGTTTGGGTGCTGTCATTGGTGCTAGGAAAACACAGGTATTAATTACCAGTAATGAGTTTTTACGAAGCCCATGACAGCACCCATACATTCCCTCCCGTTGCTAACCTTTTCACCCTTTGGTTGGTGGGTTATTGTATATAGCTTCACTTAAAGTGAGTTTAATAATAATTAATGATTAAGTTTAAATTGAGATATTTAGCAAAATGTATATATGTGTGTGTGCACTAACCGGAGGTCCTCTTAAGCTCTGTAAACCACTGATGCAGGGAGTGGAGCCGCACTTTTTATCTTAAAGGTTCCCTGTCCTTGCGGGGCTGATCCCCTCTCTCGTTTGGGTGCTGTCATGGGCTTCGTAAAAACATATTACAGGTAAGTAATACCTGTGTTTCTCATGTTCACATCCTACGTTGGTTTACTAGTAATTATTCCATTTTACCATGCACTTGTGTATAGCACTTTTTCCTCTGTATCCCTAACTTTGTCATTTATAAAAGGCTTCACTCTCCAACTGTACGCCGAGGATGGCTTTTCTTAAGAGGAGGGAGTTTGTGGTATCCCGATACGTGTTCTACTGCTTCTGAATGAGGCAGTTGACATGTGGCAGTAGATTTGTTCCAGTGTGTCAGGATTAGTTTGGGCACTGTGAGGCCTCTCTCACACATCCGTTTTGTGCCGTCAGGCACAATTCGTCCAAATCCGGAAAGGACGGATCCGGCGCTGATTGTGAAAAAAACTGATGCAACGGATCAGGTTTTTTGCTGGATCCGTCCTGAACTTTTCAACTTGGAAAATGCAGGTACACATGTCCGGACCGAGGAGAGAGAAAGAGAGAGACCTTGGTTTCCAGAATCCGGATCAGTCTTTTGGGCGGATTGCACAAAAGTCTGATCCGGCACCATAGAGTTGCATTGATTCCGGCCGCCTGATGCGCCGCTTCAGGCGGGTCCGGCAGAAAAAAAAAACGTTGCAGTGACCGGTTCGTCCTGCCACCGGAATGTACGGCAAAAAAAGGGAGGCAACGCAATGACATCCGGCGTGATCCGGCGCTAATGATGGTCAATGACAAAAAAACGGATCCGGCGGATTAAAAAAACGGATCCGTTTTTTTACAAAAGCGCCGGATCGGCCTGACGGCAAAAAAACGGATGTGTGAAAGAAGCCTGAGTTAAAAAATGTAAGTACATTGCATTGTATACCAACGACTCATAAATGTGCTTTGCTGCCATCTACCGGCCAATGTTTATATGGAAGTTAAGTGATTATTCTCCTCATAGCAAGCTGCCATAGAAACGGTTGGAAAGAGCCTCCTAGCTCAGGGCTCACACAGACTTCCTGAGGTAACTGGCTCAGGACTTTCACACTTCTTGAGGTAACTTCCAGTTCTGGGTGGTTCAAGCTGCCTGAGGGGCAAACACTACTGTACTGCTCCCATCATAGTTTCACATGCGAGTCCACACTGAGTGGACATCTTTCTCCACATAATCGCCACAAAGGAGTGAAGTCTCATCCTGTCAGAAGAGATAAAGTTGCACATGTGCTCTAATGCATGCTGGTTATCCTGTTTGCTTCTAGCCAGGACCAGATCCACGTGTCTGCCACGTCACTGACTTGGCTTAACCTACTGTTAGGATCTGCGGAACGTACCAAAATAAATATAAATAAAGGGTGCGTTCGCAGCCCGGGGTCCACCGTGCAGGCAGAGCCTGCTGCTAGTAAGATGGTGGTATAAGCGAACTCTGTTACTTCACAGAGTCGCTGAGGTAATAACACAGAGGTAGAGACTGTGCAGATAGCAGTCCATGATCATGCAGTCAGCACGCAAACATACAAATCTCCTCACCGGAGGTGCCGGTATTCTAGGGGCTTATTTCAGCCAGGCCCTGAACACGTGCATACTAATCTCACCGGAGGTGCCGGTATTCTAGGGGCTTATTTCAGCAGAGCACTAACCACATGCGTGCATGATCATACTGGCGCAAAGCACATAACACAATTGACACTAGCGCATGGCGGCACGGCCATGCCACCCTTTTATAGTAGCAACTACAGGACCTACCAGAAAAGGACCAATGAGAAACTGTTCTAGAACACATGTAGTTTCAGGACCTTCCTGGCCGACCATTAGGAGCTGCTGCAGTAGCTGAGCATGTGACCCCTGATCTCCTATGAGAGATCTTACCCTGGGCATGTTCAGAAAGGAAAACACAGGACTTAGTCCCAACTGAGTCTGCTTGCCGCTGACCTGCACTGGTTACATTGGCAGGACCTGGAGGGGCAGCAGTCATCCTCTGCACAGCACTAGACTGAGCGAGACGCTGGGCCCGACGTCTCTGCTGAGCTGGTTCCACTGCGGCTGGAGACTGATGGGAGACCGCAGCGGGGATAGCTCAGATTCCCCTTGTGCAGGAGCGGGAACTCAACCCCTAACACCTACCCCCTGCGAAAGGGAATGGTAGGCTCAAAACCGTGAGTACTTCCACACTTTAATGTGTTTCCACAGAGAGCCAATTTGTGAAGGTCCCTCCATCAGTGTAATATTTCTTGGACTGCGCATAGCACTTCATCTAATAGCAAGTGCAGAGAACTCTGCTCCAGCCGCCCTGAGAGTCCATAACCTCGCTTGTCTCATTAGGAGAGAACCATTACTTTCATATGCACAATATACTGTGAACTTTGCCTTTAAGGCCAGTGTCACACTTGCGAGAAACTCGCACGATTCTCGTGCGAGTCTCTCGCATCAACACCCGGCACTGCCGCCGGCACTCGGACCGGAGAGTGCGGCTACATAGTAATACATGCAGCTGAAAGTTCTGGTCCGAGTGCAGGCGGCAGTGCCAGGTGTTGATGCAAGAAACTTGCACTAAAATCGTGCGAGTTTCTCGCAAGTGTGACACCGGCCTAAGAGAGAGACTGTACCCCGTTACCTCTTTAAGTAAAATGTTTACAAGTTCACCTGCTTGAGATTGCACAAACACCACAGGCGCTCCAAAACCTGCACCCAGACACCACCACTACAGGAGTGCCCCGGGGGTCCTATACCATCCACAAGTGCCACCTCCAGCTATTGACAATTGTGGGCACGAAGGAAGTGTTGAAGGGTCCAGCACCATTCAGTACCTAACCATACCAGGAGAGTCCAGAGTAATTTGCATATCCCAGTGCTCGATAAGTGAGAGTCTCGAGCCAGGAACCTGGATTTTGGCTGGCAGCTGAAGAGACATCATAAACAGGAGGAGTCCGATAATTTGCATATTCCCAGTGCCTTCTGGGATAAGTGAAGAGTCTCCGCGAGCTCAAGGAACACTGGATTTTGGCTGTTGCAGCTGAAAGGAGGACATCAGTAAACCAGGGGAGGAGTCCCGAGGAGATAATTTGCATATTCCCAGTGCCTTCTGGGATAAGTGAAGAGTCTCCGCGAGCTCAAGGAACACTGAATTTTGGCTGTTGCAGCTGAAAGGAGGACATCAGTAAACCAGGGGAGGAGTCCCGAGGAGATAATTTGCATATTCCCAGTGTCTTCTGGGATAAGTGAAGAGTCTCCGCGAGCTCAAGGAACACTGGATTTTGGCTGTTGCAGCTGAAAGGAGGACATCAGTAAACCAGGGGAGGAGTCCCGAGGAGATAATTTGCATATTCCCAGTGCCTTCTGGGATAAGTGAAGAGTCTCCGCGAGCTCAAGGAACACTGGATTTTGGCTGTTGCAGCTGAAAGGAGGACATCAGTTTTTCAGAGTTTTGGCTTATATTTCACCGCTTGATTATCTCTTGAACAATAAGAACATGGAAGAGGCTAGGAGCCATGTGGTGAGCTGCATTTCTTGCTACATGTTCATAGACTTACCAGTGGAAAAGCCAAACTTCACATGCCAGAAATGCAAGCTTGTGTCCCTGTTGGAGGAAAAGTTGCAAAATCTGGAAGAGAGGTTATCTACATTGAAGACCATTAAGGAAGGTGAAGAGTTCTTAGACAGAGCAGAATTATCTATTCATGGTACAGAAAGAGAAGAAATTCGAAGTGCAACTGAAGAAACAGAGGAATGGAAGCATGTGACCCAGAGAAGCAGGAGGATCAGGAGGCAGTCAGCACCAATTCTGCTCAGGAACCAATACCAGGCTATTACACAGGAGAACGATGAAGAAATACATCAGGATAAGGCTTTGCCCACAAACAACCTTGTACGCCCTCAGAGTCCTCCTGAATGGAGAAAGAAAACTGTTGTGAAGAAGAAACGGAGAGTTGTTGTCATGGGCGATTCCCTGTTGAGAGGAACAGAGGCCGCTATCTGCAGACCGGATATAACCTCAAGAGAAATGTGCTGTCTTCCAGGTGCAAAAATTAAAGATGTGTCTGACAGGATATCAGGACTCTTCAGACCTAAAGATGACTACCCATTCCTGCTAATACATGTGGGGACAAATGACACCGCTAGAAACGACCTGGAAACCATCTGCAGTGACTTTGAAAACTTAGGTAAGAAAGTGAAAGAACTGGGAGCGCAGGTGGTCTTCTCTTCCATCCTCCCAGTGGATGGCCATGGAACAAGGAGGTGGAATAAGATTCTGCAGGTGAAAAACTGGCTACGTCGATGGTGCCGTCAGCAAGGATTTGGATTTCTGGATCACGGAGTGAATTACCTATACGATGGACTACTTGCTAGAGATGGGTGCACCTTACGAAGACTGGAAAACATGTATTTGGAAGTCGCCTTGCTACACTCATCAGGAGAGCTTTAAACTAGAACAATGTGGGAAGGGAAGCAAAACGCCAGCAAAAGCCATACACTTGACAAATACTATTGAGATTTCTGCTATTAGAAGTGAAGGGGAAGAACAAAGACAAAAAAATTTACATAATAAAAATATTGAAGGAAGAGAAACCAATCACAAACTAAAGTGTTTCTATACGAATGCACAAAGCATGGGCAACAAACAAGGAGAACTGGAGCTACTAACGCAGGAGAAGAAATATGATGTCATTGGAATCACTGAGACTTGGTGGGACGATACACATGATTGGAATACAAGGCTAGAAGGATACAACTTATTTGCAAGAAACAGACTTGATAAACGAGGAGGAGGTGTTGCATTGTATGTTAGAAAAGCGTATATCTGCACAGAGATTGACGCTTCAGAGACTGGGAGTTCTGTGGAAACTGTTTGGGTAAGAATACAAGGACAGAACAATGGAAAGGACACCATTGTAGGCATTTACTACAGGCCGCCTGTGCAAGCTGAAGATATGGATGAACTCTTTATGCATCAAATGGCCAAGTTCTCCAAAAAATATGACATAGTGGTCATGGGAGATTTCAACTATCCAGACATTTGTTGGGAATCTCTCTCAGGCAAAACTAACAGGTCCAGGAAATTCTTATCCTCTCTTGCTGACAACTTTATCTTCCAAAAGGTAATGGAGAAAACAAGGGGATCTGCTACCTTGGATCTAATCCTCATAAACAGGGAGGAAATGGTGGAGGAGGTAAGAGTGGCTGGGACTCTAGGAGGTAGTGACCATGCTATTTTAGAATTTTGGATAACAAGAGGAGGAAGACCTGTGAAGACTCAGACGTCAAGGTTAGATTTCAGAAAGGCAGATTTTAAGGAACTCAGAAAGAGAATTGGAGGGATCCAATGGCTGGATATCCTTAAGGACAAAAATGTCCAGGAAGGATGGAAAATCTTGAAAAATGAGATTCTCAAAGCACAATCGTTAACAATTCAGAAAAGAGGGAAGAATGGGAAGCATTTAAGGAAACCAGGATGGATGAACATAGAACTTAAACATATGCTAAAAAGGAAGAAAGAAATGTTTATCAAATGGAAAGAGGGAGGCATATCTAAAGAAGAATATAATGCCGTCTGCAGAACCTGCAGGGCACAAATCAGATTATCTAAAGCTGACAATGAATTAAGGCTTGCAAGTGACGTCAAAAGCAACAAAAAAGGATTTTGGGGATACGTCAAAAGTAAAAGAAAAGTCAAAGATGCTATAGGATTTTTACAGGATGAAAATGATGAAATGGTAAGTCAGGATGTTGAGAAGGCTGAACTTTTAAATTCCTATTTTGCATCTGTTTTCTCTCAGAAAGGAAATGTAACATCAACTGATCTCCACTGTCCTATTAAAGGAATAGAAGAATCCAGGATATCTATAAACAGAAAGACAGTGAGGAAACACTTAGCTAACATAAATGAATTCAAGTCTCCAGGTCCAGATGAATTACATCCCAGGGTACTGAAGGAGATAGCAGAAGAAATTCTTGAACCACTGTCCATAATCTTTGAAAATTCTTGGAGTACAGGAGAAGTCCCAGAAGACTGGAGAAGAGCAAATGTTGTTCCTATCTTCAAAAAGGGGAAGAAGGTGGACCCAGGGAACTACAGGCCGGTGAGTCTGACTTCTATACCAGGAAAGATCTTTGAACAAATTATTAAAGAACATGTATGCAAGTACCTGGATAAGAATGAAGTGATTACACAGAGTCAGCATGGGTTTGTAACTAATAAGTCATGTCAGACTAACTTAATTTCCTTCTATGACAGAATCACTGACTGGGTGGATCAGGGAAATGCTGTAGATATAGTATATCTTGACTTCAGCAAAGCATTTGACAAAGTATCTCACACAATCCTTATTGAAAAAATGACTAAGTATGGAATGGACAAGGCAACTGTTAGGTGGATTCATAACTGGCTTAGTGATCGGACCCAAAGAGTGGTTGTAAATGGCTGCACATCCAGTTGGAAGAATGTCTCAAGTGGGGTACCACAAGGCTCTGTTTTGGGCCCTGTATTGTTCAACATCTTTATCAATGATTTAGATGAAGGAATTGAGGGTAAACTGATCAAATTTGCTGATGACACAAAGCTAGGAGGGGTAGCTAATACTAGAGAAGAGAGAGAGAGGATTCAAAAAGATATACATAAACTGGAGCAGTGGGCAGCAACTAACAGAATGGATTTTAACAGGGAAAAATGCAAAGTACTACATCTGGGCAATAAAAATGAAAAAAGCATATACAAAATGGGAGGAATAGGGCTAAGTAACAGCACATGTGAAAAAGACTTGGGTATACTAATTGATCACAGACTTAACATGAGTCAACAGTGTGATGCAGCAGCAAAAAAGGCAAATGCAATTCTAGGATGTATCAACAGAAGCATACAGTCTAGATCACGTGAGGTCATTATTGCCCTCTACTCCTCTTTGGTCAGACCTCATCTGGAATACTGTGTCCAGTTTTGGGCACCACATTTTAAAAAAGACATCAACAAACTGGAGCAAGTTCAGAGAAGAGCCACCAGAATGGTGACCGGTCTGCAAACCATGTCCTATGAGGAACGGTTGCAGGATTTGGGAATGTTTAGCTTGCAAAAAAGAAGACTGAGAGGAGACTTAATAGCTGTCTACAAATATCTCAAGGGCTGTCACATTGTAGAAGGATCATCTTTATTCTCATTTGCACAAGGAAAGACTAGAAGCAATGGGATGAAACTGAATGGGAGGAGACACAGATTAGATATTAGAAAAAACTTTTTGACAGTTAGGGTGATCAATGAGTGGAACAGGCTGCCACAAGAGGTGGTGAGTTGTCCTTCAATGGAAGTCTTCAAACAGAGGCTGGATAGACATCTGTCTGGGATGATTTAGAGAATCCTGCTTTGAGCAGGGGGTTGGACCAGAAGGCCCAGGAGGTTCCTTCCAACTCTAACATTCTATGATTCTATGATCTGCTGCCAGTGGGACTACATGCTCCAGCTGGTCCTTCTGCGCCTCCCCAGTGGCCCGCCACATTTGGGCTGTCCCAATTATGGTCACCGTGGAGTGGTGGGATGGCTTTCACATTTTTTTGATCAAAAAACATGTTAACTAAACACCGTATATTATTTTCATGCACTCAGCTATTTATTTACTGCAGGGTATTTAATTATGTTTCTGTTTTTTTCGTTTTCTGTTCAGTGGCCTGGGTGAACATGCACTTACATGCTGCATGCACCCCAGTTAATATCCCAGTTCATACCTTTGGGCTTTTTCAGTCTGTTTGCATCATGTGCAATATAATCCATATAAAACATGGATTTACTAACAAACAGGCAATCCATGCATGTGTTTTGAGGTTGTCAAACAGCTGCGAGACATGCAGTCACAGCGACTCGAACATAGTATTTGACCTTGCCGAAGATACTCTATTAGCACTCGAGCATGCTCGCTCATCAATAATAGCTACCATTCTATAAGTCATTTACTTTTTGATCAATTTGTGCTTCAGTATTTCTTCTGTTGGATTGGACCATTGAGCTAGCTAGTTGCTCCCCATGCACATTAATTAGCTTTCGGTTCTCATGATCTTGTTGCTAGTTAATAGCTAGTTCTTATTTGGACCAATATTGGTAGGCATTAACCAGAGGATTCAAGAAACTTCAAGTTCCTGCAGTTTTGGACATGTTCTGCATATAGCCATCCCAATTTAGTTCTTCAAAATGTAACTCACATCCTTACTCTTTCTCTTTTTTCCTAATCTTAAAACATTAGCTTCAAGAACTGATGGGACAATTCATTAAGGTGCTTACACCACAAATCTGTCATAAAACCATTAATAAGTTGCAATATTGTTAACCCCTTTCTGACATCTGACATACTATCCCGTCCATGTGCCATGGGCCTGTATGCCCATGGATGGAATAGTACGTCATAGTATTTGAGCACGGCCGGGTGTCAGCTGATTCTGACAGCTGACACCTGGCAATAAGTGCCAGGAGCGGTCACGGACTGCTCCCGGTACTTTAACCCCCGGAACACTGCGATCAAATATGATCACAGCGTTCCTCTGCCTGTGGATCGGAGACCCCGCGGCTTGCCGCGGGGTCCCGATTGCTGCCATGGTGACACGATGTCGTCTGGGTCTCCAGACCTGAGGGGCTTCTTGTCATGCGCAGTGGTGACCAGGAAGTCTCTCAGGTCAGTGTTATAGAAGCGATCAGCCTGCACAAAATGAGTATTCCGTAGTGGGACAATGTGTAAAAGTAAGAATTAAATAAAAAATTTTTTTTTAAATAATTGTAAAAATATTTTAAAAAATAATAATAAAAAAATCATTATTTATTCTATCAATAAATAAATATTTTAATTTAAAAAAATCTAAACAACAAAAGTACACATATTTGGTATCCCCGCATCCGTAACGACCCGCCCTATAAAACTGCCCCATAAGTTAACCCCTTTCGTAAACACCATAAAAAAACAAGGCAAAGAAACAATGCTTTATCATCATACCACCGAGCAAAAAGTTCAATAACACGCAATCAAAAGGACGGATATAAATAATCATTGTACCACTGAAAACGTCACCTTGTCCCACAAAAAACAAGCCCTTGTACAACATAATCAGCAAAAAAATAAAAAAGTTAAAAAGTTATAACTCTCAGAATAAAGCGATGCAAAAATAATTATTTTTCTATAAAATAGTTTCTATTGCATAAAAGCGCCAAAACATAAAAAAAGATATAAATGAGGTATCACCATAATCGCACTGACCCGACGAATAATACTGCCTTATCAATTTTACCACATGTGGAACGTATAAACATCCCCCCCAAAAGAAATTCATGAATTGTTGGTTTTTGTTCATTCTGCCTCCCAAAAATCGGAAAAAATGCGTTAAAAAAATGTCATGTGCCCGAAAATGGTACAATAAAAACGTCAACTCGTCCCGCAAAAAACAAAACCTCACATAACTCTGTGGGCCAAAATATGGAATAATTATAGCTTTCAAAATATGGTGATACAAAAGCTATGTTTTGCAATTTTGCAATAAAAAGCATGTTTTAGTGTAACAGCTGCCAAACATAAAAACACGCTATAAATAGTAAATCAAACCCACCTTTATCACCTCCTTAGTTAGGGAAAAATAATAAAATTAAAAAATGTATTTATTTCCATTTTCCCATTAAAGGTTAGGGTTAGAATTGGGGCTATAGTTAGGGTTAGGGTTGGGGCTAAAGTTAGGGTTAGGGTTGGGTCTAAAGTTAGGGTTAGGGCTAAAGTTAGAGCTAGGGTTGGGGCTAAAGTTAAGGTTAGGCCAGGGTCATACACAACGATAAAAAATCGGCCGTAATACGCAGAAAACTCCCCAGAAAAGTGATCCGTATGTAGTGTTGAGCGATACGATACTGCAAATATCGGATATCGGCCGATATTAGCTGTATCGGCCTTTCGATTCCGAATACCGATATTTTCGTCATATCGGATACCGGAATCGGATTTGTCACTGTCACTGTCAGTGTCCGTCGGTCGGGTCTGTCAGGAGTCAGCGGCACTTACCCGGCAGAAGATCTCCGCCGGTCACGTCATGGACTGCTTGATGGCCGCCATTATCTTCTCCCTGGCGGTCACATGCAGTTTTTCGCGATAACTGCAGTGACTGCTGGGTAATCCTGGCCGTAAAGCAGTCAGTCCGATGACGTCACCGCCGGGGAAGCAGGTAATCAGCTGTGCTGCGCCGGGATGACAGGCTCTGCCTGTCATTCTGATGTAGCAGAGCTGGATCGTCGTGGGACACTCGTTACTATGGACTGCGTCGGACAGGTGGTATACTGCTGTTTTTTTTTTCATTTTTTTTACAGGAGATCGATGGCGTCACAGGATGAGACTGTAATAAAAGTAATGAAAACTGTTGTTTTTTTTATTAAATTAAAAAACTTTTATATGAACATTCACCCGTCCGGGTACATCAACAATTTAACTATTTACATACAGGGACCCTGTCCGGGTTATTTATAATTCTTTGGCAGGGGTGTTCCAGGTACCACCTGGTACTCTTCTGATGCTTGCCAAACATCCGAGACACCAAGGACCACCAGGACCTGATGACGTCGTGTGGCCTGTACAGTCAAGTCGTGACCCGCTATCTGTGTCTGTGTGGCCACCTCTTTCATCTCCCTCCGGGTCTGGAGCCCTATGTCCCGGACTGAACGAACCCCAGGGGCCTAACAGGCGCCGGGTACGGGCCAGCTATAGTTATCATGTCCATAGCTGGGGCTGCTGAGGAGACCACTGAGGGAGGCTGGGGAGATTTACGGCGTGGGGTGGGCACTTGTGCAGAGGCCTGGGTGTGGGAGGCTGAAGGCTCAGAGGGTCTCACAGGTTCCTGACACTCTGGGGACCAGGGGTCGCACCTGGTGACATTTAGGGCGTACCATCCATTGTAACCCCAGTGTCGGGTGTAAGTCACCAAGTCTCCTGGCAACAGGTCCCTCCCCGGGTGTCCTTCTGGGAGGTGAGTCTCCACGTCCCGCCGGGTCACAAAGACTTCTAAATAAAGTCCAGGCTCCTGGATAAAGCCCCAACCACCTTTCAATTTAAAGCTCCGTACTGCACCCTTACGCCGCGGCTCCCTCAGGGTTCCTTTATCTTTTCTCATCCGGTCCTTATCTGCCCGGTCCTTCTCCAGGTTACGTTGCCGAAGTTTTTGGGATTCTCGCTGCTCCCTTTGTCGCTCTGCTTCCCGCTCCCAACGTCTCCACTCTTCCTCCTGACGCCGGTTGAAATTCTCCTCCAGCATCTCCATGTCTCCACCATCAAACTGCAGCTTACGATGTCCGGTTTGCGGCAGCTCTCCTGGCGCCCCCCAGTCCTGGCGGCGCTCACCTGCGGAGGAAGCAGCCGGCTCTGGAACAGATGACAGTCGGGCTCCGGTACAGACAGGTAGACCTCTGGTGCCTGCGCGGCCTCCTCCATGAGGACGGGTGTCGCTTCTTCTGTCTCAGCGACGGGGGCAGACAGCGGGATCTGGGGTGCTGCCGGTGCAGAGTTTTTTGCAGGAACGGGTGCCTCCACTGCGATCACACTTGCAAGGGCTGGGATGCCCGCACGGATTCCTCTACTAGAACGGGTGCCTCACCTTCCGGTACAGACACTTCAGGTAAGAGGGATTGGCGCCGCTCCAAGTTTAGTTTTAGGGCACGCCAGCTGGCTTCCATCCTGGCGACCTCCTCCCGGTGCCGGGCCAGGCCTCTTAGGGTATCCTCCGCTTCTTGCAGCGTAGGAGGGTTTCCAGGCCGGGTGCCCAACGGTGGTTCCGTGGCGATCGGGTCGCTTCCGTGGGGGGAGAGCTCTGACTGCTCCATCCCTTCACACTTCTGCTCGTGTCCATTAGCCATCTCTGCCAAGTCACATGTGTCATTAGCATCTGGAGAGGGCCCCTCTTTTGTAGTGAGGCGGGACCTCCGTGTTAGTTTCCGCACACTGAGGAGGATGAGGAGGCGGAACTGAAGAGCTGTGGGGCACGATCTTACATTGCAGTACCATTTAGAGTGGTCGGCCATCGTTTTCACGCCACTGAGTGAGTGTACACCCACGAAGAGCACGCCCTTCTTCTTCACCAGTGCCTCGTCGTGACGCAGATATGGCGGAAAAATGGCAAATACATTCTCTGATGATTTTAGCAATTCTCAAGCACAAAACCAGTTGAATTCAGGCACACAGGACTCGCTTATAGCGAGCTACAGAATCCTGTTCTTGACGCCCAAGTTGAGTCGCACAGAGCCAGAGGTTTTGGGGTACTCGGCACCGAGCCCGTCGACTTCTATGGGGTATGTCACGGCTTTACCCGGCAATTGAATCAGAGTCTATTTTACTATGTAGAAGTGTATAAACTATAAATATATGTATATATATATGTCACAATGACATGTATATATATATATATATATGTATTCTATGTGTGTATATTTTGTGTTTACAACGAAAGAAAGGGTTTTTTTTGTTGCGATTTTTTGTTCCCATAGACTTACATTGGACTTCCGGTATCGGAATCGGATATCGACGATATTTAGTGATATCGGCGATACCATTTCGATACGATATTTTTAGATATCGAGCAGTATCGCTCAACACTATCCGTATGTCATCCGTGTGCAATGCGAGGATGTGATTTCCTCGCATCAAAACATCCGTGTGTCATCCGTATGGCATCCTTTCGGCGAGATTTCCTCGCTGGCTTGCAAAATGGACAAATAACGGTTTTTAGGCCTGAAAACCATTAAAATCATCATCAACACCCCTATTTATTGCCTCTCCAACAGGTGGCACCCTCCAATCTTTGCATTTCACTCCGTGGTTGTGTTGTGTTACTTCTGCTTTGTCCAAAATATGGCAGACACACTTACTTTTAACACAACTGAGCGTGTGTTGTACAACTGGGTTTTGTCCCGACGTTTTGGTGAGCCATATCCAGGGATTGTGGATCCGAGGAGGCGGAGAAGAATGTGGGTCCATCCGCTTTTGAGGCGACGGCTCAGTAAAGGGAATTTCCACCGTCTCTACGCATCTCTGCGTACACGTCTGGACAAGTTTTTTGCTTATTGTCGGATGTCCCTTGCCACATTTGATATTTTGTTGGAGATTGTGCACCCTGGGATCACGTTTCAGGACACCAGGATGCGAAATGCTATTTCTGCTGAGGAGCGCCTAATCCTTACGTTACGGTATGTATGAAACCTCTATATTGATGATGTATTTTATACACTAATCTATTACCTGGCCTTATACCTTAGTTATTGAAACATTTCTTTATCTATGTGTCAACACCCACATTTTTACTATCATAATATATGCTTGTATATTACCCAACAAACCCATTGCATGTATTTTAATGTTGTTGCTGCATGGTTTGTTATGTATAGGCTAAAACTGTCATCAATGTATCAACTGCTATTTAATTGCATGACTTATAATGGCTTTTTTGTTCGTTTTCTTTAGCTTCCTTTCCACTGGGATCTCATATGCAGCACTGCATTTAGAATTTTTAATTGGAAAGTCAACCATTTCTGGGATTGTGAGGTCTACTTGCGTAGAAATCTGGTCCCGACTCCATCAATTGGTCATGCCTGAGCCGCAAATGGAAGACTGGTTGCGTATAGCACGTGGATTTCAGGAGACCTGCCAGTTTCCACACTGTCTTGGAGCCCTGGATGGGAAGCAGATCCGTGTGCGTAAGCCGCCGAACTCAGGGTCCTTATATTACAATTATAAACAATATTTTTCTGTAGTTCTGTTGGCCCTGGTTGACAGAAGCTACAGGTTTATAATTGTAGATATTGGGGCCTATGGAAGAACTGGAGACTCAAGAGTCTTCAATTCTTGCATTATGGGTCGGCGGCTGCGCAATAATGAGTTGAATATCCACCCCCACGTAACCTACCAGGGAGTAATATTGAAGCATTGCCTTATGTGATGGTTGCAGATGAGGCTTTTCAGTTATCTCGCAACGTCATCAGTAGAGATGAGCGGTGTTCGAAGCAAACTGTTCGCCAATCTCAAATTCTAGCTGTTTTGGGCGGTGTTCGAGTCGTACGATTTTGAAAAAATCCGGCTGTTCGAGGTTATGTTCAATAACTGTTCATGCACCTAAATCGTCACTGGATTTGTTCACAGTAATGCTGAGAATTACTGTTAATACACAGTTTGAGTGTACAGCGGGGCGGGGGGAGGGGCATGTGATGGATCTCTGCAGAGATAAAGGAAGATCTCCATTTTTTTCTCTTTCCCGCATTTCCAGTGGGCGGTGCAGTCTGTCAGCCTATCAGCAGCGCACACACGGAGCAAAGTGCTTTTTTTCACACAAGCAAGGGCATGTGTCATTGACTGTGAATGTCACATGTCCTTGCCCTATAAAACCCAGCCATTTCCCCAATGCCACCATTTTCTCACTGCTGCAGCTCAGTGTTAGACGGCACTGCTGCTGTGAGCGCTATATTGTGTGTGCAACTGCGAATTGCAAGCGAAATAGCTGTGAAATGCACAGGAAGGTTTAGGGAGTAGGGACTAGTTCGTAATTGCAGCCCTTTTGAGGGCTAGGTTACATCAGTTCCTAGCAGTTTTAGCAGGCAGGTCTGTGCTCTTAAATAGACAGATAGGTCAACTTGGAGTAGTGACTATTTGTAATTGCAGCCCTTTTTAGGGCTAGGTTAGTAAGGTTACATCAGTTCCTAGCACTTTTAGCAGGCAGGTCTGTGCTCTTAAATAGACATATAGGTCAACTTGGGAGCAGTGACTATTTGTAATTGCAGCCCTTTTGAGGGCTAGGTTACATCAGTTCCTATCACTTTTTGCCAGCTCCACCATCGTTCAAATAACTCCTAATTTTTAGCTGCATCTTGCCTCTAAAATAATTGTGGGCATAATAGCAGTGTGTGCTACTCATTGTATTAGGCCATCTCTACAAAGCTCCACCAGCGTTCAAATAACTCCTAATTTTTTGCTGCATCATGCCTGTAATATAATTGTGGGCATAGTAGCAGTCTGTGGTACTCATTGTATTAGGCCATCTATACAAAGCTCCACCAGCATTCAAATAACTCCTAATTTTTTGCTGCATCGTGCCTGTAATATAATTGTGGGCATAGTAGCAGTGTGTGCTACTCATTGTATTAGGCCATCTCTACAAAGCTCCACCAGCGTTGAAATAACTACCAATTTTTAGCTGTATCTTGCCGCTAAAATAATTGTGGGCATAATAGCAGTGTGTGCTACTCATTGTATTAGGCCATCTCTACTAAGCTCCACCAGCGTTCAAATAACTCCTAATTTTTTGCTGCATCGTGCCTGTAATATAATTGTGGGCATAGTAGCAGTCTGTGGTACTCATTGTATTAGGCCATCTATACAAAGCTCCACCAGCATTCAAATAACTCCTAATTTTTTTCTGCATCGTGCCTGTAATATAATTGTGGGCATAGTAGCAGTGTGTGCTACTCATTGTATTAGGCCATCTCAACAAAGCTCCACCAGCGTTGAAATAACTACCAATTTTTAGCTGCATCTTGCCTCTAAAATAATTGTGGGCATAGTAGCAGTGTGTGCTACTCATTGTATTAGGCCATCTCTACAAAGCTCCACCAGCATTGAAATAACTCCTAATTTTTTGCTGCATCGTGCCTGTAATATAATTGTGGGCATAGTAGCAGTTTGTGGTAATCATTGTATTAGGCCATCTATACAAAGCTCCACCAGCGTTCAAATAACTCCTAATTTTTTGCTGCATCATGCCTGTAATATAATTGTGGGCATAGTAGCAGTCTGTGGTACTCATTGTATTAGGCCATCTATACAAAGCTCCACCAGCTGTAATGTATGTAGTACAGTTCATATAGCGTCTTGTGCTTGGGTGCGATGAAAACACAGGAGTCACAGGTTTGATATAGAAGGTCTTGTATTACTTCATACAAGTTGGCAAAAATAGTCACACAGTTTGCAGATACAGAAGCAGGAGACACAGCAGGCCAGAGTAACTTAAGCTCAGCAATCACTCTCCACAACAGGTTCAGGATCTTCTTCTCTGTTACCGTAAGTCCATGCAAACGTGGATCTTTCAAAGAGCAGGGTTCCAGAGTCCACAAGTGTTCAGAGTTCCTCAGTAGGAATAGCTGGAGTACATAGTCCAAGGCTTCCAGGAGTCAGGTCACAGGTTCACTGCAGGCTAGCTTCAGAAGCACTGATTGCTCAGCTGTGGCTGCTTAAGAAGCAAGAGGGAGAGAATCAGGGCGGGAACATGAAAGCTGAAAACTCCATATTGACTGAGGGCAAGATAGCTGCAGCAAGACAGAAAGCAAAATGGCTGACGGAAAAACTGAGTTTCAAGAACATATACAAAGAACCTTACATTACTCCCCCCTTAGGGACAACCTCCGGATGGCCTCAGACCAGGCTTGTCTGGGTACCTCTGATGAAACTGGCGGAGCAAACGAGGAGCATTAACGTTATTAACTGGTTCCCATGAGTTGTCCTCCACTGGGTAGCCTTGCCATTTAATCAAATATTGTAACTGATTTCTATATAACCTGGAATCCAGAATCCTTTCCACCACAAATTCTTCCTGACCATCGACTAGCACTGGGTCAGGGCAAGGAGAAGAACGTCCAGGAAACGTATTGGGTGTTGCAGCCTTTAGTAGGGATACATGAAAGACAGGGTGGATTCTCATAGTTCTGGGCAGTTGAAGACGACAAGCAACGGCACTTATAATCTTACTGATTTTATAGGGTCCAATGTACTTATGTCCCAACTTAGATGATGGAATCCTTAACTTAAGATTTCTGGTTGACAGCCAGACCAGGTCTCCTACCTTGAAAGCTGGTGCAGGTTTACGAAATTTATCTGCTGCTTTCTTGTACCTTTCCTGAGCCGATTCCAGATTCTCTTTTAGAAGATCCATATTCTTCTGTAAAGACGTGATTCTTTCCGCCACTGCTGGTAAAGGCGTTTCTATGGGAAATCGTCGTAGAATGTTAGGATGATAACCTAGATTGGAGTAAAAAGGAGACTGCTTAGTGGAGGCACTCTGAGAGTTGTTATAAGAGAACTCAGCTAATGGAAGTAGATCCACCCAATCATCCTGTAGGTGGCAGATAAAGCAGCGAAGATACTGCTCCAGGGTTTGATTGGTTCGTTCGGTCTGTCCATTAGTCTGGGGATGAAAAGCAGAAGAAAGGTTTACTTTAATGTCCAATGCTGCACAGAAATTTTGCCAAAATCTAGAAGTGAATTGCACCCCTCGATCCGAAATAACCTCATCCGGTACTCCATGTAAGCGAAACACATCTTTAATCATCAAATCTGATGTCTGTTTTGCAGTGGGTAAGCCGACACAAGGGATAAAATGAGCTGCTTTTGTTAGACGGTCAACCACCACTAGAATGGTGTTCTTCCCTTGAGAGGTTGGTAACTCCACAATGAAGTCCATAGAAATGGATCCCCACGGGCGGGACGGGGTGGGAAGAGGTTGCAACAGACCAGTTGGTGAGGAGCGAGGTGTTTTGCATCTTGCACAGACTTCACATGAAGTGACATAGTTTAAAACATCCTTCCTGCAAGTGGGCCACCAAAAGAAACGAGAAAGAAATTCCTGTGTTTTTAGAATTCCTCTATGCCCAGCTATCTTGGAATTGTGAATAAGTTGCAATACTCTCAATCTGACTGTTTCAGGAATATACAGACGTTGTCCCAGAATCCACACACCATTCTTAAAGACGAGACTTACGTCCCTTGGGGGTTGTGCCAACAAGGAATCCGCATGGTATGCTTCCTTGATGTCCTTAAGTAGGTCTTGATTATGAATCACTCCCAGGAATCTAGAGTCAGGAAGAATAGTCTTAGGAGGAGCAAGTGGACGGGTCTCTGCTGAATGAATCCTAGAGAGTGCATCAGCCTTTCCATTGCGTGATCCTGGTCTATAAGAAATAACAAAATTAAATTGGTTTAAGAAAAGATTCCAGCGAGCCTGGCGAGGAGTCAGGCATTTAGCCGACCTGATAAATTCAAGGTTGCGATGGTCTGTCAGGACGACTATTTGTTGTGCAGCTCCCTGAAGAAGGTGTCTCCATTCTTAGAAGGCGGCAATAATGGCCAACAACTCTCTATTGCCCACATCGTAGTTCCTCTCAGCCGAAGACAACTGCTGGGAAAAGAAGGCACAGGGATGCAAGACATTCTTCTCACCTGTTCTTTGAGATAGTATAGCTCCAACGGCACAATCTGAAGCATCCACCTCTATTATGAAGGCAAGTTCGGGGTTGGGATGTACCAAGATAGGTGCAGTGGTAAATTTATCTTTCAGACGGGAAAATGCTTCCTGGGCTTGGGGAGTCCAGGAGAACCTAGACTCTTTCCGGGTAAGTTGGGTGATAGGTGACACTACCTCAGAGAAATTCCTAATGAAACGTCTATAGAAGTTGGCAAACCCGATAAAGCGCTGCACCTCCTTCACATTTCTAGGACTTGGCCAATCCTTGATGGCTTGGGTCTTGCTTCCATCCATACTAATTCCTTGTGTAGACAGTACATACCCCAGAAATTGAATTTCGGTCCTATGGAATTCACACTTTTCAAGTTTGATGTAAAGATGGTTTTGTCTTAGACGTTCCAAGACCATTCTCACATGTCCATGATGTTCCTCTGTGGAATTAGAAAAAATTAGAATATCATCCAAATAAATCACCACGAATGTATCTAGGAGATCCCTGAAGATGTCATTCACCAAGTGTTGGAAAGTGGCTGGGGCGGTACTCAGACCAAAAGGCATAACTAGATATTCAAAGTGTCCATAGCGTGACCTGAATGCAGTCTTCCACTCATCCCCAGGTCTAATACGGACCAAGTTATAGGCCCCACGGAGATCCAATTTAGAGAAAATTTTGGCATGCCGCACTCTCTCCAATAACTCAGGGATTAAAGGCAATGGATAACGGTTTCTAATAGTAACCTTATTGAGTTCCCTATAGTCTACGCAGGGTCTCAGAGATCCATCTTTCTTCTTCACAAAGAAGATGGGTGCACCTGCAGGAGATGAAGAGGGGCGTATGAAGCCCTTGGCTAGATTTTCGTCTATGTAATCCTTTAAAGCCTTTAGCTCAGGCCCCGCCAGGGGGTAGATCTTACCAAAAGGTATCTCTGCTCCAGGCAATAATTCAATTGGACAATCATATGGACGGTGAGGGGGAAGCTGGTCAGCGTTCTTCTTGTCACATAAATCCACATAGTCCTGGTATACAGCTGGTAGTTCAGGGACTGACATGGTTCCTTTAGGAACAGAGCAAGCTGAAACTTCTGGACTCATCTGTTTCTTTGGAAAGTGTAATTCCTTGGTCTCCCAGTTAATGGTAGGGTTCTGAGCCTGCAGCCATGGTAGCCCTAGAATAATGGGAAAGTGGGGAGAAGAGATAAGCATAAAGGACAGTTTCTATTGATGATCTTTACCCATAAGGACCCTTAAAGGCTCCGTTTCCTGATCCACTGGTCCAGAGGTCAGCAGGGAGCCATCCACAGTTTCCATCTGTAATGGAGTAGCCTTCTTCACTGAACGTATCCCCTGTTTCAGAGCAAAGGAGACATCCATAAAATTCCCACTTGCCCCTGAGTCGATCATAGCAGAGCTAGACACCCAGACTGAGTTAACCCAGAGTTTGATGGAAAGGAAGCAATGAGAATTGTTTTTCCTACAACTCAGCTGGGACACCGCTGAGGAAACTTGAAAAATTGCAGCGTTTACACAGTCATCGTCCTCAGAAGTAACGGAGTTTAAGTCCGAGAAATCAAGATCTGTTGCTGCAGATCTCTCTGGAGCCTGAGGCTCGGACCTGACAGATCTCCTCTCGCAACACTCACAGTGAATGAGTGCTGCAGTAGTCTTACGAGAACGGCTGGGGCAGTTTATAATGAAGTGCCCTGACTTACCACAATAGAAACATAGATTTTCCTTAAAACGATGTTCCTTGCGTGCATCACTAACCCGTCTTTGTAAAGAGTCTACCTGCATGGGTTCAGGTTCAGGTTCCCGTGTGATCCTACTCAAAGGTTCCTTAGCTGGGGAGGAAGGTAGGAAAAGGTTAGTGCGATTGCTTTCGAACCATCTCTCTTGCCTGCTTCAGTCAGGCGAGCATCAATACGGATGCAGTAGTTAATAAAGTCACCTAACGCAGTGGGAGGGTCGCCACGAGCAAGTTCATCCTTAATTAGTGGAGACAACCCCTTTCGAAAATAGATTTTTTGGCGGAACTGTCCCAGGTGGTATCAAGGGCCCATCTCCTGAAATCCAAGGCATATTCGGCTACCGAGTGCTTACCTTGGCGCAAAGTTAACATGGCTGCTTCAGCTGTTGCACATCGATTGGGGTCATCAAACACCTGCCCCATGGCTGAAATGAAAGCATCAAGATGATCCAAACATTCATCCTCAGTCTCAATCAGAGGGTTTGCCCACATCAAAGCCTTGTTGGTAAGTAACATAATTATAGTAAGCACTTTAGATCGTTCAGTGGGAAATTGTGAAGCATGTGCAGAAAAAAACAGATTGCATTGGTTAATAAATCCCCTGAATTTTTCACGTTCACCGCCAAAACGAAAAGGGGGCAACTTGGGAATCCCAGAACTTGGGGCTACGGCAGGAGCCTGGACTCGCTCCTCTAGAACCTCAATCCTGGCTCGCAAATCCTGGGCAGTCTGTCCAAACACTTGCAAATTGTGATTAGTGAGGTCCTGTAGGTTTGTAAAACGGGTTTTTATAGTCTGTAAATCTGCAAGGATATTATCAGTCACTCCGCAAAGTTCCTTTATGCGGGCCTCCATTTTCCAGATCTTTTAAGACAGGAGTACTGGAAGGAGAGGAGAAAAGAAAAAAAAAAAAAAAAACAATAGTGTTTACCTGTGGTAACACTGCAAAGAGAAAAAAAAATTAAGGGAACTGCTCACCTGGAATGGTTGTGAGAAGTCACAACCACTATCATCACAGAAAGTTCAACCGGACATCTGATATCCACAGTTACAGCAGACACAAAAGAGGGAAGAGAAAAAAAAAACAATAGTGTTTACCTGTGGTAACACTGCAGAAAAAAAACTTAGGAATTGCTCACCTGGAATGGTTGTGAGAAGTCACAACCACTGTCATCACAGAAAGTACAACCGGACGTCTGATATCCACAGTTACAGCAGACACAGCCTTTCCAGACCCAGCAGACACTAACGTTTCGCTTCAGAATCTTGTAATGTATGTAGTACAGTTCATATAGCGTTTTGTGCTTGGGTGCGATGAAAACACAGGAGTCACAGGTTTGATATAGAAGGTCTTGTATTACTTCATACAAGTTGGCAAAAATAGTCACACAGTTTGCAGATACAGAAGCAGGAGACACAGCAGGCCAGAGTAACTTAAGCTCAGCAATCACTCTCCACAACAGGTTCAGGATCTTCTTCTCTGTTACCGTAAGTCCATGCAAACGTGGATCTTTCAAAGAGCAGGGTTCCAGAGTCCACAAGTGTTCAGAGTTCCTCAGTAGGAATAGCTGGAGTACATAGTCCAAGGCTTCCAGGAGTCAGGTCACAGGTTCACTGCAGGCTAGCTTCAGAAGCACTGATTGCTCAGCTGTGGCTGCTTAAGAAGCAAGAGGGAGAGAATCAGGGCGGGAACATGAAAGCTGAAAACTCCATATTGACTGAGGGCAAGATAGCTGCAGCAAGACAGAAAGCAAAATGGCTGACGGAAAAACTGAGTTTCAAGAACATATACAAAGAACCTTACACCAGCATTCAAATAACTCCTAATTTTTTTCTGCATCGTGCCTGTAATATAATTGTGGGCATAATAAAAGTGTGTGCTACTCATTGTATTAGGCCATCTCTACAAAGCTCCACCACCTGTGCAAACAACTCCAGAGTTGTCAATTTGGTAACCACCAAAATGAGTGGCAAAAGGCCTGCTGCTGGAGGAAAGGGAACTAGGCGTGTTGGGAAGGGAAAAAAAGGTTGTGTCCGTGGGGTAAAGCAACAGTAACATCTGCAGAAGAAAGACAATCTTCCAGCTAAACTAAGATGTCTACTTCTTTTAGTGGACAATGTGGTACGATCCCTTTCTTACGGGCACGCCCATCGCTACAAATTCCAGATGAGGCACAAAAACAGCAGGTGCTTCAACAGATATCAAGTGCTCCTTTAAGTCGGCTCTCCTCCACCTCAACATCACAAAAAATTCAGTCCTCAGAGGTGTCACCCCAATCGCACTTGCTTCCTCACAGCTCCCAAGAAGTCTCCAGCTGCCCGTCTGAGTATGGGGTAGAGCAGCTGGTTGAGTCTGCAGAGCTGTTTACTCATACTATAGCTTGGGAATCAGAGGTCGGCTCCAGAGCTTCTGTGAATCCAGACGAGGAAATGATGTGCACTGATGCCCAGAATGTTTGAGTCGGATCCAGGACCAGATGAAGAAGGTTCTGAGCGTAATGTAAACCCTCGTTCCCAAACTAACTCCTGTTGGTGGAGACAATGAGGAAGACGATGATGAGACTCAAATACCTGATTTGAGCGACAACTTGAGTTTTATGGCAGGGCAGGAAGAGGTTGGCTCTGAGGACGACGGGTGTGAGAACACACAGGGTGATGATGACGAGGTTGCAGATCCCACTTACTGTCAACCCACAGTCAGACAGTCGATGAGGTCAGCAGAGGAGGTGGAGGAGGATTCGAGTGACGACGAGGTCAGGGTGCGCCTTCCTGGACAGAGACGTAGTACTGGAAGCACGTCACCAAGTGCATCCTCAACCACAACTCTGCCTCTGACCACAAGTCAAGGTGACTCTTCAGGTCGCATGGGTTCTAAGCCTTGCATAGCCTGGGCATTTTTTAACATAAGGATGACCCAACTCGTGTTATCTGTAACATTTGTGACCAAAAGCTAAGTAGAGGCCAAAAAATCCATAGTTTGAGTACTTCATGCATGAACCGTCACATGGATATGAAGCATAAGTTGCAGTGGCAAGCTCACTGTGCTACAATGCGGCCTAGTGGGCCGGCCCAACCACCGTCTGCCCCATCTTGTGCATCCGTCTTCATCCTCTGTGACTGGGGGACAGAAGTCAGACCTGTTTTGAGAGTCAGACCTGGCACCTCTTTACCCGCAACAGCCAGTCTGATAGGCAGGTCATCATCAGTTCATTTGGAAGTGGAAACACCAACTGGTGTTGAGCGCTCTCCGACATCCAGAGCACCACCTTTGAATCAATGCAACCTAAGTTTTGCAGAGAAATTGAAGAGAACAGTCCAGCTTCTGTAGAAAGTGCAATTCTTTATTCAATCCAAAATAAAATTGTCACATAACGGTGTACTCCAAATGCAAAAAGCGGAGAGTATGCACTACTAGCTGTACCAGCAACGCGCTTCGACCTTAGATGGTCTTTGTCAAAGCTGAAAATAAATTACCCGCCTGATTTTTAAAGCTACTGAAGACTCATGGGTAAGCTGTTGAAACATCATATGATTGGAAACAGACGTTTCTTGATTTAACTCTCAGGTGTTCGAGCAATAATTGTGCTTGAATTATATATATCCATTGCAACAGGATCACCCATGACATCTTCTAAATAATGGATATAAATCCAAATGCTCAAAAGTTTAACAGTGCACATAAAATTGTAACATATATTAAAAACATAAAACATTATTATTTCAAGTGATTTTCTTTTCGAATCAGTTCTTTTTCTTTACTTTATAGGTGATTTTCTGGAAGCATTCGATGTCCTACTAGTTTCATCATTTCCCATCTGTTCAATGATAGTATATCCAGAATAAACTTCTTAATTAGATCATATTTTGTGGATATGACAATAAATCTCATTTATTAGATACCGGAGTGGTGGAAACAAGATGTCATAATTTTTCATTCTATTCAGGAAAAAGATAGATGTTAGGAATATAGCAGTGAGATTCAATTAGTGATATATAATATATAATATGATCTAATTAAGAAGTTTATTCTGGATATACTATCTTTGAACAGATGGGGAATGATGAAACTAGTAGGACATCGAAAGCTTCCAGAAAATCACCTATAAAGTAAAGAAAAGGAACTGATTCGAAAAGAAAATCACTTGAAATAATAATGTTTTATGTTTTTAATTTACCGTATATACTCATGTATAAGCCGACCCATGTATAAGCCGACCCCCCTAATTTTGCCACAAAAAACTGGGAAAACTTATTGACTCGCGTATAAGCCTAGGGTGAAAAATGATTATGCCCCCATATGATGCTCCACAGATTATGCCCCCATATGCTGCACAGATTATGCCCCTATATGCTCCAGATTATGCCCCCATATGCTCCAGATTATGCCCAATATGCTTCAGAGATTATGCCCCCATATGCTCCAGATTATGCCCCCATATATTCCACAGATTATGCCCCCGTATGATCCAGATTATGCCCCCATATATTCCACAGATTATGCCCCCATATGCTCCAGATTATGCCCCATATGCTCCAGATTATGCCCCATATGTTCCACAGCTTATGCCCCATATGCTCCATATTATGCCCCCATATGTTCCACAGTTTATGCCCCATATGCTCCATATTATGCCCCCATATGCTCCAGATTATGCCCCCATATGTTCCACAGCTTATGCCCCCATATGCTCTATATTATGCCCCCATATGTTCCACAGCTTATGCCCCATATGCTCCATATTTTGCCCCCATATGCTCTAGATTATGCCCCCATATGTTCCACAGCTTATGCCCCCATATGCTCCATTTATGCCCCCATATGCTCCATATTATGCCCCCATATGTTCCACAGCTTATGCCCCCATATGCTCCATATTATGCCCCCATATGTTCCAGATTATGCCCCATATGCTGCTGCAAAAAAAATGACATACTCACCGCTCGTCGCTGGGGGCCAGGTGCCAGGGTCCTAAGCTGGCGGGGACACCGGCGCGCTATGGGGGACAGGTGCCGGCGTCACCGCTCGCTCAGGACCCCGGCACCTGAGATATTTACCTGTCCTCTCTGCACCGCAGCGCTGCGTCCTCTTCCTGGTCCTCGGCAGTGAATGATCTGGCAGGGGGCGCGGCGCTCACTAATGACGTCATCGCGCCCTCTGCTGATCATTCACAGCCAGAGGAGTCAGACGAGGACGCAGCACAGCGGTGCAGAGAAGACAGGTAAATATCGCTATACTCACCCCTCCGCCGCGCGTCCCTGCAGCCTCTCCTCTTCTCCCGGTGATCTCTGCAGCGCTTCCTTCCTACAGCGGTCACATGGTACCGCTCATTAAAGTCATGAATATGTGCATATTCATGACTTTAATGAGCGGTACCATGTGACCGCTGCAGGAAGGATTCGGAGATCGTGGGAGAAGCAGGGGGCTGCAGAGACCGCGGCGGTGGAGAGGTGAGTATAATCCGACACCCCTGCTCCCCCTCCCCGCCGACCCCGTATATGACCCGCGTATAAGCTGAGAGGGGGACTTTCAGCCCTAAAAAATGGGCTGAAAATCTCGGCTTATACACGAGTATATACGGTATGTTACAATTTTATGTGCACTGTTACACTTTTGAGCATTTGGATTTATATCCATTATTTAGAAGATGTCATGGGTGATCCTGTTGCAATGGATATATATAATTCAAGCACAATTATTGCTCGAACACCCGAGAGTTAAATCAAGAAACGTCTGTTTCCAATCATATGACGTTTCAACAGCTTACCCATGAGTCTTCAGTAGCTTTAAAAATGCAGGCGGGTAATATATTTTCAGCTTTGACAAAGATCATCTAAGGTCGAAGCGCGTTGCTGGTACAGCTAGTAGTGCATACTCTCCGCTTTTTGCATTTGGAGGACACCGTTATGTGACGATTTTATTTTGGATTGAATAAAGAATTGCACTTTCTACAGAAGCTGGACTGTTCTCTTCAATTTCTCTGCTGCTGCATGTCTTGGTCCGGACTTTCGGTCTCGTGCTCTGGTGGTGGTTGGTGAGCTGGCATAGGGTTAATACCCTTAACTTTCTTTAACCTAAGTTTTGCGCCTGCATCTTCCTCACAGACCGTCAGTTGTCCGGGTACACCCTACTCAACCCCGTCTACGCACAACAGCCAGCCTCAGATGTGGACAAGTAAAAGACCATTTCCTCCTAGCCATGAGAAAGCTAAGAGGTTGAATTTCACCATCTGCAAGCTCTTGGCTACAGAAATGCTGCCTTTCTGCCTTGTGGACACAGAGGATTTTCGAGACCTTATGTCCGTCGCAGTGCCCCAGTACCAGATGCCTAGTCGTCACTACTTCTCAAAGAAAGGTGTGCCTGCGCTCCACCAGCATGTCGCACACAACATCACCGCTTCTTTGAGAAACTTCGTGTGTGACAGGGTGCATTTCACCACAGACACTTGGATAAGTAGGCATGGACAGGGGCGTTACATGTCGCTGACTGGGCACTGGGTAACTATGGTGACAGCAGGACAAGGGGCTGCTGTCCAAGTCTTGCCGACCCCACGAGTTGTGCATCAATCCTCTTTATCTCGAAGTTCCTCCACTGCTTCTGCCTCCTCAACCTCCTCTCGGTCCTCCACCTGCACCCAAATCCTGTCTGGTCATGCCACAGGCTTTCTAACTGCGCAGAAGGGATCCTGCAGCACACCTCCTTGCTATGCTGGCAGAAGGGCTCATCGTAATCAGGCGATTTTTATGCTGAAATGTCTGGGAAATGTGAGTCACACAGCTGAGGAGTTGTGGTCAGCTCTGGAGAACCAGTTTTATGAATGGTTGTCTCCACTGGACCTGCAACCAGGGAAGGCCGTGTGCGACAATGCCGTTAACCTGGGTGCGGCCCTTCGCCGGGGCAATGTCACACACGTGCCTTGTATGGCTCACGTGTTGAACCTGGTTGTCCAGCAATTTTTGGCCCACTATCCCGGACTACATGGCCTTCTGCAGAGGGCACAGTCGCTGTGTGCTCTCTTTCGCCATTCACATCCCGCAGCTCAGCGACTTACATCTCTACAGAAGTCGTTGGGCCTGCCACTTCACCAGCTAAAATGCGATGTGCCAACACGGTGGAATTCAACTCTGCACATGTTGCAGCGACTGTGGCATCACCGACAAGCCCTGGTGCAATACGTTCTGAATTATAGCCTGGGCCAATGAGATCCAGAGGTGGGGCAAATCACGCTGGAGGAGTGGTCTCAGATCAGGGACCTATGCACCCTTCTGCACAGTTTTGAAATGGCCACGAAGATGTTTACTGCTGACGATGCCATTATCAGCATGACTATTCCGGTGATTTACATGCTGGAGCAGATGTTAAACAGAATTCGGAGTCAGGTAGTGGAACAAGAGGAGGTGGAGGAAGTAAAGGAGGAGGAGTTGTATGCGGAAGGGCTAACATCTGCAAGGTCCAGACGGTCGGCAGCACCAAGGCCGCTGGCATGGGAGGGTGGGGGAGAGGATTAACCAGGGCGCATGGTAGCAGCCAAACTAGTGAGGAAGGTGCAGAAGCCCAGGAAGAAGTGGAGGACGAACTGGCGATGGGCATTGAAGACTCATCAGATGAGGGAGACCTTGATCACATTTCTGTTGTGCGAGGTTGGGGGAGAGGGCAGAGGAAGGAAGCATGATTCGTACCTCGCCACCAACAGGGACTTGGTGCTCCTGGATGCGCAAGACACATGAGTGCCTTCTTGCTGCACTACCTGCAACATGATCCTCGAATTGTCAGAATTTGAAATAATCCTGACTACTGGGTAGCCATAATGTTAGATCCCCGGTACAAAAGTAAATTTGCCGAAATAATCTTGCCAACCGTGGGACTGTCGAGTCTTCAGCACTCAAACCGTAACAGAAACACAGTATCTGCTGGTGTTCACAGCAATTTTGTGAAATCCTTTCACCACTTTTTTGGCCCATCCTTTGCAAGGCCACAGGAGACAAGAATTCAGGCACATAGTCAACGCCTAGAGCCGATGGTACAGGAGTATCTCCAACTGAACATGGAAGCCATGACTGTGTCACTGGACCCTTCCTCTTTTTGGGCTTCCAATCTGGATAAATGGCAGGAGCTCGCCACTCACGCCTTGGAGATCTTGTCATGCCCCGCAGCCAGCGTTCTCTCTGAACATGTGTTCAGTGCTGCTGGTGGTGTGTTGACAGATAAGCACACGCGGCTGTTCACTGAGAATGTAGACAGACTCACGTTCATAAAGATGAACAAATCATGGATCCGCAAGGACTTTTCTACCCCTGTGTTATCCTTGGGAGAGTAAAAGCTTGAGGATTTGGTAAAATCACATCACCAACCGTTTTAAGCTTTCAAATTACTAATTATTTTTAGCTGCATCTAGGCCGGAAAATAATTTTGGCCCTGTAGCAGTGTGTGGTACTCATTATATTAGGCCATCTATACAAAGCTCCACCAGCTTTCAAATTAATAATAATTTTTAGCTGCATCTTGCCTGGAAAATAACTTTAGGCCTGTAGCAGTGTGTAGTACTCATTCTATTAGGCCATCTATACTAAGCTCCACCAGCTTTCAAATTAATACAATTTTTAGCTGCATCTTGCCTGGACAATAATTTTGGGCCTGTAGCAGTGTGTGGTACTCATTCTATTAGGCCATCTATAACTAAGCTCCACCAGCTTTCAAATTAATACGAATTTTTAGCTGCATCTTGCCTGGAAAATAACTTTGGGCCAGTAGCATGTGTGGTACTCATTCTATTAGGCCATCTATACTAAGCTCAACCAGCTTTCAAATTAATACGAATTTTTAGCTGCATCTTGCCTGGAAATAATTTGGGCCTGTAGCAGTGTGTGGTACTCATTCTATTAGGCCATCTATACTAAGCTCCACCAGCTTTCAAATTAATAATTTGTTCTCTTACGTGGTTCAGGCTCTTGGTCTGTGAAAATAACTTGCGGCCTGTCGCAGTGTGTGGTACTAATTAAAGACTCCTTCATAAGCTCAACCATCATGATCCATAATACATTTTTACGGGCATCCTGGAGAGTAAAAACTTGGGAATGTGTAAATACTCAATTTTTAGACCTGCATCTTACTAAGTCACAGCTTTCAAATTAATAATTTTTGTTCTCTTTGAACGTGTGTTCAGCGCTACTGGTGGTGTGCTGAGTCTGACAGATAAGCGCACGCGGCTGTCCACTGAGAATGTAGACAGACTCACATTCATAAAGATGAACAAATCATGGATCCGCAAGGACTTTTCTACCCCTGTGTCATCCTGGGGAGAGTAAAAACTTGAGGATTTGTTAAAATCACCTCACCAACCGTTTTAAGCAACTCTGGGGCAATTGATGCTACTTAAGTGGGTCTGAGCCCCAAATTTTTGGAAAAAATTGAGACTCTTTTTGGAGTCCCCTTGCTGTGTTTTACGTGACGTTGGCATCGTCAATTACAGGTTGGTTGGGTCTTTCCCCACCCCCCTTTTAACCGTAAGAAACTACATACACTATGGCTTGGGGTAACACACATGGTTGAGTGTGAAGAGCTGTTTACTCATACTATAGCCTGGGAATCAGAGGTCTGCTCCAAAGCTTGAGTGTCTGCTAGTCAGCGGAGTAGCCACCGGCTGTAGATCTAATTACAAATTTTTAACTGCATCTAACCCAGACAATAATTTTGGGCCTAGTAGCAGTGTCTGCTAGTCAGCGGATTAACCCAGCTGTTAAGCAAGCTACACCACCTGTCGTTTGGACACTTAATTTTTTCAAAGGAAATGCTTCAGGCCCCCGGGACACTCAGTGAAGAGCATCGGGGAGGCACCCCAAGGCACAGGGGCTGTGACTGGCGGTAGGACGCCTTGCGGTGGACCGCCAAGCTTGATCCTTGTAAAAGCTTTTTAACTGCAGCAGCTTTACTGGACACTACTGGAGCTGGAATTACCGCGGCTGCTGGTATGAGACTTGCCCTCCAATAGATCCTTGTAAAAGGATTTAAAGTACTCATTTAAATTAGAGATACAATTTAAATAAAAAAGATTAGATCTGCCTCCACCGCAGGGGGGCTCGCTCGACCCACCAGCGGACAGGCACCAGTATTGGGAGAGGGGGGCTGGCCGTCAGGGTCCACCGCAGCTCTGGCACAAACCCGGCGACACGCAGGTCGCACGGGCAGGAACGGACTGGCCGTGTCGGCTTGGCACTTTTTTGGTTTTAGAAGGGCATGACATGCCTATATCTGTGTCTCCCCCTCCTTTTACTCCTCCAGCTATTTTCTTTTCGCATGACTATATGTACTTGTCACTTTTCCATGTGTTAGTTGCTTCTTCTGAGCAATTTGTCAGCTTTTGGACACCTTTAAAGTGTATTCTATGTGTTTTCTATGTGTTTCTATGTGTTTTTGTTTGCCTGCCATTGGTTTTAACGGTGTTCAACGAACAGTTCGACGAACTGTTCGTCGAACACACGGCTGTTCGGCGAACCGAACCAAACTCGAACACTACGGGGGTGGCTCATCACTAGTCATGAGGCCCTATCCACGGAGAGGCCTGAACCACAGGCGCACTATATTTAATTATCGTCTTTCCCGTGCACGATGTCTTGTTGAGTGTGCGTTTGGTATTCTGTGTGCCAAATGGCGGGTACTCCAGTCCGCAATTCAACTTGGTGAAGGCAATGTTAATGCTGTTATAAAAGCGTGTGTTGTCCTGCATAATTTCACTAGATACCATGAGTGTCCATCCAATGGTGATGATGAAGTTGCGTATGTAAGTACTGATCGTACTACTGCAACACATGTCCTTCATCAACGTCGTCAGCCCTCTGGGCTAAAAGTGCGTGATGTATTAACCGATTATACTAAAGCATGACAACATCGAATACATGAAATTTTGAATAGCAATATGGCTATGGAATATAAGGAAAAATTTGAGACGCTTAGTATAAACATTTGGCCAAACATTTTAAAGGCCAACAACCATCGTCAAGGTGGTCTCAATTCTGTTGAGTCCCTAACCTAATGTGAACATACCTCTATTAGGCTGATATCTGAATTTCTGGGTGAATATGCACCTCTGTCAGTAATGCCTGCATTTATGGGTAAAGTAGGGACCTGGTGTAATTAAAATCACCACCTGGTGGGGGCGTAGTGCTCGGTCAGCAAGCTAACATTCAAAAGACAAAAAACCTGACTGGCACTTCCAGACTAATGTGAACTAGGTGCAAACCAAAGGGAGCTACCCTCATGTAAAACATCCAAAAAAAAAGGCTGCACTCAAGCATACTAAAGCATGACAACATCGAATACATGAAATTTTGAATAGCAATATGGCTATGGAATATAAGGAAAAATTTGAGACGCTTAGTATAAACATTTGGCCAAACATTTTAAAGCCCAACAACCATCGTCAAGGTGGTCTCAATTCTGTGAGTCCCTAACCTAATGTGAACATACCTCTATTAGGCTGATATCTGAATTTCTGGGTGAATATGCACCTCTGTCAGTAATGCCTGCATTTATGGGTAAAGTAGGGACCTGGTGTAATTAAAATCACCACCTGGTGGGGTGGAGTGCTCGGTCAGCAAGCTAACATTCAAAAGACAAAAAACCTGACTGGCACTTCCAGACTAATGTGAACTAGGTGCAAACCAAAGGGAGCTACCCTCATGTAAAACATCCAAAAAAAAGGCTGCACTCAAGCATACTAAAGCATGACAACATCGAATACATGAAATTTTGAATAGCAATATGGCTATGGAATATAAGGAAAAATTTGAGACGCTTAGTATAAACATTTGGCCAAACATTTTAAAGCCCAACAATCATCGTCAAGGTGGTCTCAATTCTGTTGAGTCCCTAACCTAATGTGAACATACCTCTATTAGGCTGATATCTGAATTTCTGGGTGAATATGCACCTCTGTCAGTAATGCCTGCATTTATGGGTAAAGTAGGGACCTGGTGTAATTAAAATCACCACCTGGTGGGGGCGGAGTGCTCGGTCAGCAAGCTAACATTCAAAAGACAAAAAACCTGACTGGCACTTCCAGACTAATGTGAACTAGGTGCAAACCAAAGGGAGCTACCCTCATGTAAAACATCCAAAAAAAAGGCTGCACTCAAGCATACTAAAGCATGACAACATCGAATACATGAAATTTTGAATAGCAATATGGCTATGGAATATAAGGAAAAATTTGAGACGCTTAGTATAAACATTTGGCCAAACATTTTAAAGCCCAACAACCATCGTCAAGGTGGTCTCAATTCTGTTGAGTCCCTAACCTAATGTGAACATACCTCTATTAGGCTGATATCTGAATTTCTGGTGAATATGCACCTCTGTCAGTAATGCCTGCATTTATGGTAAAGTAGGGACCTGGTGTAATTAAAATCACCACTGGTGGGGGCGGAGTGCTCGGTCAGCAAGCTAACATTCAAAAGACAAAAAACCTGACTGGCACTTCCAGACTAATGTGAACTAGGTGCAAACCAAAGGGAGCTACCCTCATGTAAAACATCCAAAAAAAAAAGGCTGCACTCAAGCATACTAAAGCATGACAACATCGAATACATGAAATTTTGAATAGCAATATGGCTATGGAATATAAGGAAAATTTGAGACGCTTAGTATAAACATGCATATTCACCCAGAAATTCAGATATCAGCCTAATAGAGGTATGTTCACATTAGGTTAGGGACTCAACAGAATTGAGACCACCTTGACGATGGTTGTTGGGCTTTAAAATGTTTGGCCAAATGTTTATACTAAGCGTCTCAAATTTTTCCTTATATTCCATAGCCATATTGCTATTCAAAATTTCATGTATTCGATGTTGTCATGCTTTAGTATGCTTGAGTGCAGCCTTTTTTTTTGGATGTTTTACATGAGGGTAGCTCCCTTTGGTTTGCACCTAGTTCACATTAGTCTGGAAGTACCAGTCAGGTTTTTTGTCTTTTGAATGTTAGCTTGCTGACCGAGCACTCCGCCCCCACCAGGTGGTGATTTTAATTACACCAGGTCCCTACTTTACCCATAAATGCAGGCATTACTGACAGAGGTGCATATTCACCCAGAAATTCAGATATCAGCCTAATAGAGGTATGTTCACATTAGGTTAGGGACTCAACAGAATTGAGACCACCTTGACGATGGTTGTTGGGCTTTAAAATGTTTGGCCAAATGTTTATACTAAGCGTCTCAAATTTTTCCTTATATTCCATAGCCATATTGCTATTCAAAATTTCATGTATTCGATGTTGTCATGCTTTAGTATGCTTGAGTGCATCCTTTTTTTTTGGATGTTTTACATGAGGGTAGCTCCCTTTGGTTTGCACCTAGTTCACATTAGTCTGGAAGTGCCAGTCAGGTTTTTTGTCTTTTGAATGTTAGCTTGCTGACCGAGCACTCCGCCCCCACCAGGTGGTGATTTTAATTACACCAGGTCCCTACTTTACCCATAAATGCAGGCATTACTGACAGAGGTGCATATTCACCCAGAAATTCAGATATCAGCCTAATAGAGGTATGTTCACATTAGGTTAGGGACTCAACAGAATTGAGACCACCTTGACGATGGTTGTTGGGCTTTAAAATGTTTGGCCAAATGTTTATACTAAGCGTCTCAAATTTTTCCTTATATTCCATAGCCATATTGCTATTCAAAATTTCATGTATTCGATGTTGTCATGCTTTAGTATGCTTGAGTGCAGCCTTTTTTTTGGATGTTTTACATGAGGGTAGCTCCCTTTGGTTTGCACCTAGTTCACATTAGTCTGGAAGTGCCAGTCAGGTTTTTTGTCTTTTGAATGTTAGCTTGCTGACCGAGCACTCCGCCCCCACCAGGTGGTGATTTTAATTACACCAGGTCCCTACTTTACCCATAAATGCAGGCATTACTGACAGAGGTGCATATTCACCCAGAAATTCAGATATCAGCCTAATAGAGGTATGTTCACATTAGGTTAGGGACTCAACAGAATTGAGACCACCTTGACGATGGTTGTTGGGCTTTAAAATGTTTGGCCAAATGTTTATACTAAGCGTCTCAAATTTTTCCTTATATTCCATAGCCATATTGATATTCAAAATTTCATGTATTCGATGTTGTCATGCTTTAGTATGCTTGAGTGCAGCCTTTTTTTTTGGATGTTTTACATGAGGGTAGCTCCCTTTGGTTTGCACCTAGTTCACATTAGTCTGGAAGTGCCAGTCAGGTTTTTTGTCTTTTGAATGTTAGCTTGCTGACCGAGCACTCCGCCCCCACCAGGTGGTGATTTTAATTACACCAGGTCCCTACTTTACCAATAAATGCAGGCATTACTGACAGAGGTGCATATTCACCCAGAAATTCAGATATCAGCCTAATAGAGGTATGTTCACATTAGGTTAGGGACTCAACAGAATTGAGACCACCTTGACGATGGTTGTTGGGCTTTAAAATGTTTGGCCAAATGTTTATACTAAGCGTCTCAAATTTTTCCTTATATTCCATAGCCATATTGCTATTCAAAATTTCATGTATTCGATGTTGTCATGCTTTAGTATGCTTGAGTGCAGCCTTTTTTTTGGATGTTTTACATGAGGGTAGCTCCCTTTGGTTTGCACCTACAGTCATGGCCAAAAGTTTTGAGAATGACACAAATATTAATTTTTACAAAGTCTACTGCTTCACTTTTTCTAATGGCAATTTGCATATACTCCAGAATGTTATAAAGAGTGATCAGCTTAACAGCAATTACTTGCAAAGTCAATATTTGGCTTGAAAATTAACTTTATCCCCCAAAACACATTTCAACATAATTGCAGCCCTGCCTTAAAAGGACCAGCTAACCTCTTTTCAGTGATTGCTCCATTAACACAGGTGTGGGTGTTGATGAGGACATGGCTGGAGATCAATCTGTCATGATTAAGTAAGAATGACACCACTGGACACTTTAAAAGGAGGCTGGTGCTTGGCATCATTGTTTCTCTTCTGTTAACCATGGTTATCTCTAAAGAAACACGTGCAGTCATCATTGCAATGCACAAAAATGGCTCAACAGGGAAGAGTATCGCAGCTAGAAAGATTGCACCTCAGTCAACAATCTATCGCATCATCAACAACTTCAAGGAGAGAGGTTCCATTGTTGCCAAAAAGGCTTCAGGGCACCCAAGAAAGACCAGCAAGCGCCAGGACCATCTCTTAAAAGTGTTTCAGCTGCGGGATCGGGCTACCAGCACTGCAGAGCTTGCACAGGAATGGAAGCAGGCAGGTGTGAGTGCATCTGCACGCACTGTGAGGCGGAGACTCTTGGAGCAAGGCCTGGTCTCAAGGAGGGCAGCAATGAAGCAACTTCTCTCCAGAAAAAAACATCATGGACAGACTGATATTCTGCAAAAGGTACAGACAGTGGACTGCTAAGGACTGGGGTAAAGTTATTTTCTCTGATGAATCCCCTTTTCAATTGTTTGGGACATCAGGAAAACGCCTCATTCGGAGAAGACAAGGTGAGCGCTACCACCAGTCTTGTCTCATGCCAACTGTTAAGCATCCTGAAAACCATTCATGTGTGGGGTTGCTTCTCAGCCAAGGGAATCGGCTCTCTCACAGTCTTGCCTAAAAACACAGCCATGAATAAAGAATGGTACCAAAATGTCCTCCAAGAGCAACTTCTCCCAACCCTCCAAGAGCAGTTTGGCGATCAACAATGCCTTTTCCAGCATGATGGAGCACCTTGCCATAAAGCCAAGGTGATAACTAAATGGCTCAGGGAACAAAACATAGAGATTTTGGGTCCATGGCCAGGAAACTCCCCAGATCTTAATCCCATTGAGAACTTGTGGTCAATCATCAAGAGACGGGTGGACAAACAAAACCTAAAAATTCTGACAAAATGAAAGCATTGATTGTGCAAGAATGGACTGCTATCAGTCAGGATTTGGTCCAGAAATTGATTGAGAGCATGCCAGGGAGAATTGCAGAGGTCCTGAAGAAGAAGGGTCAACACTGCAAATATTGACTTGCTGCATTAACTCATTCTAACTGTCAATATAAGCTTTTGTTACTCATATGTTTGCAATTATTATATTTCTGTCTGTGATAAAAACATCTGTCAAACACACATAAAAACCAGAGGGCAGCAGATCATGTGAAAATATAATATTTGTGTCATTCTCAAAACTTTTGGCCATGACTGTAGTTCACATTAGTCTGGAAGTGCCAGTCAGGTTTTTTGTCTTTTGAATGTTAGCTTGCTGACCGAGCACTCCGCCCCCACCAGGTGGTGATTTTAATTACACCAGGTTCCTACTTTACCCATAAATGCAGGCATTACTGACAGAGGTGCATATTCACCCAGAAATTCAGATATCAGCCTAATAGAGGTATGTTCACATTAGGTTAGGGACTCAACAGAATTCAGACCACCTTGACGATGGTTGTTGGGCTTTAAAATGTTTGGCCAAATGTTTATACTAAGCGTCTCAAATTTTTCCTTATATTCCATAGCCATATTGCTATTCAAAATTTCATGTATTCGATGTTGTCATGCTTTAGTATGCTTGAGTGCAGCCTTTTTTTTGGATGTTTTACATGAGGGTAGCTCCCTTTGGTTTGCACCTAGTTCACATTAGTCTGGAAGTGCCAGTCAGGTTTTTTGTCTTTTGAATGTTAGCTTGCTGACCGAGCACTCCGCCCCCACCAGGTGGTGATTTTAATTACACCAGGTCCCTACTTTACCCATAAATGCAGGCATTACTGACAGAGGTGCATATTCACCCAGAAATTCAGATATCAGCCTAATAGAGGTATGTTCACATTAGGTTAGGGACTCAACAGAATTGAGACCACCTTGACGATGGTTGTTGGGCTTTAAAATGTTTGGCCAAATGTTTATACTAAGCGTCTCAAATTTTTCCTTATTTTCCATAGCCATATTGCTATTCAAAATTTCATGTATTCGATGTTGTCATGCTTTAGTATGCTTGAGTGCAGCCTTTTTTTTTGGATGTTTTACATGAGGGTAGCTCCCTTTGGTTTGCACCTAGTTCACATTAGTCTGGAAGTGCCAGTCAGGTTTTTTGTCTTTTGAATGTTAGCTTGCTGACCGAGCACTCCGCCCCCACCAGGTGGTGATTTTAATTACACCAGGTCCCTACTTTACCCATAAATGCAGGCATTACTGACAGAGGTGCATATTCACCCAGAAATTCAGATATCAGCCTAATAGAGGTATGTTCACATTAGGTTAGGGACTCAACAGAATTGAGACCACCTTGACGATGGTTGTTGGGCTTTAAAATGTTTGGCCAAATGTTTATACTAAGCGTCTCAAATTTTTCCTTATATTCCATAGCCATATTGCTATTCAAAATTTCATGTATTCGATGTTGTCATGCTTTAGTATGCTTGAGTGCAGCCTTTTTTTTTGGATGTTTTACATGAGGGTAGCTCCCTTTGGTTTGCACCTAGTTCACATTAGTCTGGAAGTGCCAGTCAGGTTTTTTGTCTTTTGTATTAACCGATTAGTTTCAGCTGAGGGATATACTCCCTGGCAACAGAATGTATCTATGTAGTTGTTATTGTTATGGTATTTTGTAATAGTTCCAAATATTTTTGTCACCCTTTGAAGTGTATAAGTATTTTGAAGAAAGCCTTGAATATAGTATGATTATAAATACATAATTTAACAAGACATCACGCTCATGTTGTTTGAATTTTTTTTAACTTCAAATTTTGTTAATACCAAAATTATTTAGACCATATTAACAACATATGGCATTGAAGGCCTACTATTCAGGGCCAATAATAAACATCATTTTCACAGTGGACAAATGTAATATAAAAAAGAAAATAACAAATGCAGAAATTAAATACAAGATTATAAAAAAAATAACAAATAAATGACACCACAAAGCTGATTTAGAGGTTGTGGTAAGTTGGGGGTGGTGGTGATGGGGGACGGTCACCATGTGCTGAACAAGGTCTAGATTGTTGCCCAACCTGACTATCACCCTGGGGTATGGTAGATGGCCAGGCATTATTCTGGCCCAAGGTTTGATCTGTGTTTGATGAACATAATAGTGGTGTGGAGGGTGTGGCTGCATTAACTCCTGGGTAAGGGAATAACCCATTGATTCATACCCCCCAATATAGCCATGTCGAGCAGACACATGCTGGGACCAGCCTCCAACATTGGGTCTGCTCAAGTGTCCATATTGGGCAGGTGCACTATAGTCAGACATGTGTCCATAGTGAGGTTGGACTGTGGTTTGGGTGGACTGACTGGAAGGAGGGGGGTGCCGAAGCTACTGCTCCTGACTGCTGCTCTGGAAGGTCTTGCAGTGGCAGAAGGTTGCTGCCAGACATTTGCCACCTTTCCAAAAAAAGAAAAACAGGAGTTGGATTGTTTGGTGGTGTTCATGCTTCAAGGAGAATTTGTATTGCACCTCTGGCCCGCAACCACACAGAATGCGCCAGCGGACGCAAGTATTGTGCCAGACTGCGGAAGAAGGCTTCCTCCCCATCGTCATGCGCAGCCCTGGACAAATAGTCCAACATCCCTGTATCAACTTGCCTCCTTGTGCCAGAGGTGGAAAGCACCCTTCTACGGCGGCCACGACGTGGAATGGCAGAAGGCAGGGGTGACA
Source organism: Oophaga sylvatica (assembly GCA_033576555.1). Classification (NCBI taxonomy): domain Eukaryota; kingdom Metazoa; phylum Chordata; class Amphibia; order Anura; family Dendrobatidae; genus Oophaga; species Oophaga sylvatica. Next base: position 832,471,472 of record JARQOD010000001.1, on the reverse strand, counting down.
TTTCTAGAGGCACAGTTGGACTGCTGCTGTGGGCCCCTTCATCATCCTGGGGATTAGCCTCCAGTGTGGATGCTGATGCTGATGTTGCTGCTGGTGGTGGTTGATTGCTGTCGGGGGTGCCGAAGATGGGCCAGCCACTTCGTCACCTTCACCAACAGGGTCAATGTTGACCTCGGAGTCTGAAGCAGTCTCTCTTTCAGTAAGGTTTGACTCCGTTCTGTTTGATAGAAAACATTTAACATTACAATAAATTATTACTGTTGCCCATACACCATGTGTAAAAGGTGTACCTTCATGCATGCACTTACGGTCTAAGATCCATGCTTGGTGCCAGAAAATTCAACCAGTCATAGTAGATATATTTGCGCTTTTTGGGGGCTGCATCACCACTCCGGCCTAATTGCTGCCATTCCCACCGGTACTGGTCCCGGCAACTCTGCCACCGTCTAGTGACATCATTCACTGAAAATTTAACGAGAATAAAAACCTTATCAATCACATTGTTTGTGTTTGACCATGTAGGCCTCAGTGTAATGTGGCCTGCTATTTTGAGCATGTGTATACTATAAAATAAGGCTCATATAGTAAACAATCACATATGCTGCATTTAAGGTTTTAGGTTAACTCATTATAAACTTGTTATATCAATCAACTTACTAATTTCTTGCTGCACCTCACGACGTTGCTCTTCAAAATCGGGGAACATGTGGCCACATATTGACCTCCATGCCGCCTCCTTCCGTGTGCGGTCGGCATAATGTGCGTCGCGTTGGTCCCAAAGCATAGGCCTTTCTTGAACCAAGACAATAAGCATCTCGACATTTATATGTCTGGCCATGATGCTTGACTCCGTGGAGGCGTGCGTCCTGGTTTGGTGTGGAGTGTGCCAGGGTAATGCCAGGGTAATTTGAATGTCAAAAATTCCTGATAAAGCATGATTGAATTTCCTGTCACCAGGAGAAGTCTTCCGTATTTCTCGCTAGTCACACGTGTGGTCTGTGTGCAATCCGATATTTTCACGCACCCATAGACTTGCATTGGCGAGTCTTGGCCGTAATACGGTGCAAATCGCAGCATGCTGTGATTTCACTCGCACGTATAAAACGGACGAGAAAAAATCGGATGATGAGAGCTGCCCCATAGATTAACATTGGTCCGAGTGCAATGCGATTTTTTTCTCGCATTGCACTCGTCCGTATTTCTCGCTAGTGTGCCTCCGGCCTCAGGGTTAGGGTTGGGGCTAGAGTTGGGGTTAGGGTTTGGATTAGGGTTGGTATTAGGGTTAGGATTGGGGTTAGGGGTGTGTTAGGGTTAGGTTTGTGGTTAGGGTTATGGCTAGGTTTGGGATTAGGGTTAGGGGTGTGTTGGGGTTAGAGTTGGAGTTAGAATTGGGAGGTTTCCACTGTTTAGGCACCTCAGGGGCTCTCTAAACGCGACATGGCGTCCAATCTCAATTCCAGCCAATTTTGGTTTGAAAATGTTAAATGGCGTTCCTTCCCTTCCGAGCTCTGCCGTGCGCCCAAACAGTGGTTCCCCCCCCATATATGGGATATCAGCGTACTCAGGACAATTTGGACAACAATTTTTGGGGTCCAATTTCTCTTACCATTGGGAAAATAAAAAATTGGGGACTAAAAGATCATGTTTGCGGAAAAAATATAATTTTTTTTTTCACGACTCTACGTTATAAACTTGTGTGAAGCACTTGGGGGTTCAAAGTGCTCACCACACATCTAGATAAGTTCCTTAGGGGGTCTAGTTTCCAAAATGGTGTCAGTTGGGGGGATTTCCACTGTTCAGGCACATCAGGGGCTCTCCAAACGCAACATGGCATCCGATCTCAATTCCAACCAATTTTGGTTTGAAAAAGTCAAATGGCGCTCCTTCCCTTCCGAGTCCAAACAGTGGATTTCCCCCACATATGGGGTATCGGCGTACTCAGGAGGAATTGCACAACAACTTTATCTGTAAATTTTTGCATTTTACCCTTGAGAAAATAAAACAATTGTTTGTAAAAGATCATTTTTGTGAATAAAAAGTTAAATGCTCATTTTTTCTTTCCACATTCCAAAAATTCTTGTGAAGCACCTGAAGGGTTAATAAACGTCTTGAATGTGGTTTTGAGTACCTTGTGGGGTGCAGTTTTTAGAATGGAGTCACTTTTGAGTATTTTCTGCCACTCAAAGTGACTTCAAATGTGAGGTGGTCCCTAAAAAAATGGTTTTGTAAATTTTGTTGTAAAAATGAGAAATCGCTGGCCAACTTTTAACCCTTCTAACTTCCTAACAAAAAAATTTTGTTACCAAAATTGTGCTGATGTAAAGTAGACATATGGAAATGTTATTTAGCAACTATTTTGTGTGACATATTTCTCTGATTTAAGGGCATAAAAATTAAAGTTTTAAAATTGCAAAATTTTCAAAATTTTTGCCATATTTCCTTTTTTTTCCATAAATAAACGCAAGTTATATCGAAGAAATTTTACCACTAATATGAAGTTCAATATGGCACGAGAAAACATTCTCAGAATTGCCAAGATCTGTTGAAGCATTCAGAGTTATAACCTCATAAAGAGACAGTGGTCAGAATTGTAAAAATGGGCTCAGTCATTAACGTGCAAACCACACTCGGGGGTTAAGGGGTTAATCATTTACACGCCAGTGCCATCCAGCAACACCAATATGAGCATAACATGGATGGGGAGCGGTCACGACCACCTGTTAAATCTATCATAAATTCTGCCACCAAAGTGGCTTAACTTACTTTAGCCCTCAACTATTTCTGACGCCAGCGCCTGCTGGGTATCAGACGCATCTGACTCGTTCAGTGGCAAATGCTGCTGAATGAAACAGGTCAGTGTACCCCAGTGAGAACTCCATTAAGAAAGGTGTGCGCTATGCCAGTCTTATATATCTAATCAATTTACTACCAACAAATAAAGTAGCACTCTGTAGCATTATAGCATGAAAATATGAAATTTGAATTGCATTACTGCTGTAGAAAATTGAAAAAATTGAGAATACTTGGCGGATAAATTGGCCAATTCATGTGTACCCGATAGTCACAATACGGCGATTCTCATTGCTGGAAGTATTCTCAAATTTTGCAATTATCTAGAGCAGTAATGCAATTCAAATTTCATATATTTCATGTCTGCATGCAATTTTATTACAATTTTCATCTATTTGCCATCTCTGTATTTGTTTTTTACGCCTTTGCAACATCCGTGTGATGTCTGTGTCACATCCATGTGCCATAGATTTTCATACAGCTACATAAAAAAGTACATGATCAAACACACTTTCCTAGCTTAATAGAAATATATCCTTAAAAATCAGATGCCACACGGATGTTTTATGTGGGATCTGAGGTTTTTTTTCCAGACCCATAGAATTGAATGAGTGAATCTCATCTGAAAACCGGAAAAAAGTAGTGCATGCTGTGACTTTTTTCTTGCAGAGAGTTGAACCGAGAAAATGTTCATCTCAACAGCACTATTGAATAAAATGGGTCAGTGTGCTGTCCGTGAACTATTTGATTGGACAGCACACTTCCGGTTTATACGCTCATTTCATTCAGTTCAATCGATTGTAGGGTCTCAGGAGGCTAATGTCAAAAGTTATTTCAAACAGTTACCATTTAAAGTGTCATCCTCTAAAGTTCTTACTCCCCCATCTGAATTAGGCAGGGAAAGATGTGCCTCATAACTGCTCAGTACAGTTGTCTGATGAATCAACAGCACTATTAGGAAACTATGCAATCATTTATAAATAAAAAGGAGGTGCTTCAATATAGCAGTCAAGGAGAGATGCTGATATCACAAGACAACAGCTGCTCAAAGAGAACCTGACAGCTGAAACATGCATGCTGCCTGATCCATTAGCAGCATGTTTTAGACTGTGGCTGCATCATTTCTGCTATGTAGTTCATGGCCGAAAGTGTTAACACCAAGGAAATTGTTCCAGAAAGCAAAGTATTTCTTCCAGAAAATTATTGCAATTACAAATGTTTGTTTATTTCCTTTGTGTATATTGGAACAATACAAAAAAAACAGAAATAAGGCAAAATGGGCCCCAAAAAATTCTTAGCACCCTCTCCAGCTGTGGCCATACCCCATGTGCCTCGTGAAGTGTGGAAACTTTTCATAGGCTGCAGAGCAGGCAAAAGGTCCAGGAGAAGAAGGTTTAAACGAGCAGTACCATCAATTATCATGGGTAATGTACGCTTGCTGGGAAATACGATGGATGAACTTGAACTGCTAGCTCTGTGTAAAACCCAGACGGAGTTTAACCCCTTTCTGACATTTGACGTACTCTCCCATGATACCCGGGCCTGTATGACTGTGGACGGGATAGTACGTCATCGCGATCAGCTGCGCTCACGGGGGGAGCGCAGCTGATCACGGCCGGGTGTCAGCTGATTATCACAGCTGACACACGGCACTATGTGCCAGGAGCGGTCAGGGACCACTCCCGGCACATTAACCCCCGGCACACTGCGATCAAACATGATCACAGTGTTTTGGTGGTATAAGGAAGCATCGCGCACGGAGGGGGCTCCCTGCGTGCTTCCCTGAAACCCTCAGAGCAGCGCGATCTGATCGTGCTGTTCCGAGGGCCTCCTCCCTGCAGGACCCCGGATCCAAGATGGCTGTGGGGTCCTTCAGTGTCCTGCAGGGAGGAGGCTTCTCAGTGCTTGCTGAGAGCAGGCGCTGAGAAGCCTACTGCACAGCCTGTCAGATCGTTGGTCTGACACAGTGCTGTGAAAACTCTCAGAGCAGCGATCTGACACTTTATAGTGATGTCCCAATCTGGGACAATGTATAAATGTAAAAAAAATAAAAATTAACATGTGTAAAAATAATTTTAAAAAAATTCCTAAACAAAGAAAAAAAAATATTCCCCAATAAATTAATTTCTTTATGTAAATAAAAAAAACAATAAAAGTATACATATTTAGTATCGCCGCGTCCGTAACGACCCGTCCTATAAAACTGTCCCACTAGTTAACCCCTTTAGTGAACTATAAGGAAAGGGACGTCGCCATTTTGTATAGGGCCTATACCAGCCTCCATTTTGTCGGTTCACAGAGCCACAGACTTCTAACTACGCAGGGCCTATTAGCATATTCAGTACGATCAGTTTTGATGTCCACTATGAATCAATAGGGCTTTAACATGCTAATTGGTTTAGGCCAGTGTCTGAATGGGATGGTCATTGGTATGTTGAATGGCTCGGACTCAGGCCAGTGTTTCCTGCTCCATATGAATTGCAGGTTAGTTAATATGCATGCTTCAAAGCAAAGGGGAAGGACCTAGCAGTTTTAAGAACTGTAGCCATGAAGAAGCTGGGGCATTCCTTTTTCTCACAGCAACAAGAAGCACAAGACACAGATTTGATTTGCCTTGCCAAATGGAGCAGCAGCACATGCTGTGGGGACTGTCCAGCAACTGAAGACTTACCTGGGGATGGCAGAGCTCCTGCCTTCCCATGACCATACTACCCGGTAATATTGATCTATAGCTTATACCTTTAAGCCTTGTACATTATCGTTGTATTTTTTCTCTGACTGCAAATCCATTGTAATTACGTTGTATAGCTTTACTGTATATTTCTGTAATTATCTAGTGCGCCCTTAAGGCGATTAAACCATAAAATTAATCTTGGGCTGATGCTTTTACTCTGATCACGAATCTTAGAATACCCAGTGGGTAACAGGACAACCTCCCCTGCGGCCATTTGCTCTAGGTGCAGTTCCCTTACTGACCTGAGAGACAAAGGGGGCGCCGGAGAGCTGTACCTGTGGAGTTACGTCCCATTGGTGACGTGGGAGGAAAGGGGATCGTCCATCACATTTGGTAGCGGCGGTGGTATCAGAAGCTGTGATACCCAGGCTACCATGTGGCGGTCTGCTTAGTTCCTCACATGAACCCCTTAAAAAAAGGCAAAAATACTGCTTTATCATACCGCTGAACAAAAAGTGGAATAACATGATCAAAAAGACGGATATAAATAAACATGATACCGCTGAAAACGTCATCTTGACCCGCAAAAAACGAGCTGCCATACAGCATCATCAGCGAAAAAAAAAAAGTTATAGCTCACAGAATAAAGTGATGCAAAAATAATTTTTATTGTATAAAAGTGCCAAAACATAAAAAAAGATACAAATGAGGTATCGCTGTAATCGTACTGACCTGAAGAATAAAACTGCTTTATCAATTTTACCACATGCGGAACCGTATATAAGGCCCCCCCAAATGAAATTCCTGAATTGCTGGTTTTTGTTCATTCTGCCTTCCAAAAATCGTAATAAAAAGCAATCAAAAAATGTCATGTGCCCGAAAATGGTACCATTAAAACCGTCAACTCGTCCCGCAAAAAATAAGCCTCACATGACTCTGTGGGCCAAAGTATGGAATAATTACAGCTCTCAAAATGTGGTGATGCAAAAACTATTTTTTGCAATAAAAAGAGTCTTTTAGCGTGTGACAGCTGCCAATCATAAAAACTCGCTATAAAAACCCGCTATAAATAGTAAATCAAACCCCCCTTTATCACCACCTTAGGGAAAAAAATAAAATTAAATAAAATGTATTTATTTCCATTTTGCCGTTAGGGTTAGGGTTGGGATTAGGGTTAGGGGTTTGTTGGGGTTAGGGTTGGAGTTAGAATTGGGGGGTTTCCACTGTTTAGGCACATCAGGGACTCTCCAAATGCGACATGGCGTCCGATCTCAAATCCAGCCAATTTTGCGTTTAAAAAGTCAAGCGGTGCTCCTTCCCTTCCGTGCTCTGCTGTGCGCCGAAACAGTGGTTCCCCCCACATATGGGGTATCAGCGTACTCAAGCACAAATTGCACAATAACTTTTGGGGTCCAATTTCTCCTGTTACCCTTGGGAAAATAAAAAAATTAGAACTGAAATAATTTTTTTTGTGAAAAAAAGTTATATGTTCATTTTTTTGCATATACAAATTGCCTTTTCAAAAAAAGAGGACTTGTACTCTATAGCGCCACCTATTGGAAGTAGCGATCCTACAAGTCACAATCAACCCTTTAACGAGTCTTGTAATATGACTTAGGATAAAAGCCAAATCAGTATCTCCATTTGCAGACATGGTGTTTCGGACTATTGGTCCTCGTCAGTGCAAAGTAGGAGAGATCTGATTTGGCTGGATGAGAGGCTCTGGACTAGGGTCTAAGGGGTAAGGTTTCTCATTGTGGAGAGTGACATACCAGCTCTGGCGTGTTCGAGGATTTGGCTTTTATCCTAAGTCATATTACAAGACTCGTTAAAGGGTTGTGTTGTGAATGGGTTTGAGATGAGTTCTGAGCAGAGGCTCCCTCTGGTGGTTACAAGCGGTACTAGTGAGGATTGGGAATCAGGTGTTACTGATTGGTCTTATTTAAGGGAATCATTTTCCCATCAGGGTTGCCGGTGATCAATTGTTCTGGTCTGAATCCTTCTTTCCAGTTTCCCTTGTAGCCTGCTGTGTCGTGTCTGCATCTCCTGCTATCAGATAAGACTATTTCTTATTTTGTGTTTTTGCTATATTTTGCATTTTGTCCTGCACTTCTGTGGGGGCCTTCTGGGTCCCCTCCGGGGGCTTTTGCCCTCTCAGTTTAGTCCAGCCACTGTGTTTTGTACTTTTGCTTTTTGCAGTTTTTTCAGTGGCTGCTGTTTTTGTTACACCAGAGAACTAATTTAGGTGGTAGAGGTCGTGTGATCTCAGGTATTTTTTGAAATTAGTAAAGTTGGTGCTTTTCAGGGTTTTCTGGGATTGCAGTAAGTACCCTTCCTGTCCTTTTCTATTTAGATAGTTTGGGCCCCAGCGTTTGCTCATACTATTTTCTTTCTGTGTCAGTATTTCCTCTTGTCTAACCGCCATTACATGTTTGGGGGCTTTCTATTATCTTTGGGGTTCTGCTCCGGGGCAGATAGCTTTCCTATTTCTATCTTTAGGTGTAGTTAGTTTCTCAGGCTGTGACGAGGCGTCTAGGACCAACGTAGGAACGCTCCACGGCTGCCTCTAGTTGTGGTGGTTAGTCAGGGTACTGCAATCTCATAGATTCCAACTGCTCTGGTGTATTTCCTTTTTTACCTGCACTCCTCAGCTACCGTAACATAACAGTATCACCGGCCATAAAAATTGTATGGTACTCACAGAAGGGAAAAAATATTTTGAAGGAAGAAACGTCAGAGATATTTTTCTGTTTGTTGCATTTTTTTTTTTCCTCTGTATCTCTGGGTGCTGGGGAGGATCTTTTCTCCCAATGGAGTTTGCACAGTTGTCTGGCCGTGTGGATCAGCTTGCCACTGAGGTTCAGAGTATTGCTGCATATCTTGCTAGGTTACCTGTTGTGGAACCTAGGATCCCATGCCAGATTTGTTTTCAGGGGATCGAGCTAAGTTTCAGAATTTCAAAAATAATTGTAAATTGTTTCTTGCCTTAAAATCTAAGTCCTCAGGAAACGCAGCGCAGCAGGTTCAAATTGTCATCTCTCTCCTGCGCGGCGATCCTCAGGATTGGGCTTTTTCCCTCACACCTGGGGATCCTGTTTTGAGTGATGTTGATGCATTTTTTCAGGCTTTGGGGTTATTGTACGATGAGCCTAATGTCACTGATCAAGCTGAAAAAGCCTTGTTGGCATTAAATCAGGGGCTTGATGACGCTGAGTTATACTGTCAGAGATTCCGTAGGTGGGCAGTCCTGACCAGGTGGAATGACGACGCTTTGGCGGCCCTTTTCCGGAAGGGTCTGTCGGATAATGTAAAGGATGTTATGGTGGGATTCCCTGTCCCCTCTGGTCTCAATGATTCTATGTCATTAGCGATTCAAATTGACAGACGTTTGCGTGAGCGGAGAAGTATGCGTGGAGTGGTGTTGCCTTGTGAGCCAGCTGCTGAGCCCATGCAGTGTGATGGAGTGGTGTCTGGGGCACAGCGTCATGAGTTTCGAAAGCGCAATGGGTTATGTTTCTACTGTGGTGATGCCTCTCATGCTATTTCAGTCTGCCCTAAGCGGGGAAGACGTTTTGCACGCTCAGTTGTCTTGGGTAGTGTTCAGACTAAGTTTTTATTAACTGTCACTCTGATATGCTCTCTGTCCTCATTTTCTGCTCAGGCTTTCGTTGATTCTGGAGCAGCTATTAACCTGATGGATTATGATTTTGCTAAACGTTGTGGATTTCCCTTGATACCCCTACAGAAGTCTATTCCCCTACTGGGATCGATTCTACCCCTTTGGCTGAGAATAAACCCCAGTTTTCTACTCAGGTGATAATGAGGGTTGAACCTGATCACCAGGAGTGCTGCAAATTTTTGGTTCTATATAATCTGCATGACATTATCGTGCTGGGTTTCCCTTGGTTACAGTCTCATAATCCTGTTTTGGATTGGAAATCTGTGTCTGTAACCAGTTGGGGCTGCCAATGTGTTAATACCAACACTCCTGTTTTTTCTGCCTCCCCCCAGGCTGAGGATGTTCCTGACTTTTTGTTTGATTTTTCTGATGTGTTTAGCGAAAGTAAATCTGCATCCTTACCTCCCCATAGGAGCTATGACTGCGCTATTGAATTAGTGCCAGGTAGTAAATTCCCTAAGGGTCGCCTTTTTAACTTGTCTGTACCTGAACATGACGCTATGCGGTCTTATATCAAGGAATCATTAGACAAGGGTCATATCAGACCATCCTCTTCACCCTTAGGTGCCGGTTTTTTCTTTGTGGCCAAAAAAGATGGTTCATTAAGGCCGTGTATTGATTATCGTCTCTTGAACAATATTACTGTGAAATATCAATACCCGTTACCCTTGATTTCTGACCTGTTTTCCAGGGTGAAAAACGCTACTTGGTTTACCAAGCTTGACCTCAGGGGGGCGTATAACCTTATTCGCATTAAGCACGGGGATGAATGGAAGACGGCATTTAACACCCCTGAAGGGCATTTTGAGTACCTTGTGATGCCCTTTGGGCTCACTAATGCTCCTTCCGTCTTCCAGTCCTTCATGAATGACATTTTTAGGGATTTTGTGGACAAGTTTCTGATTGTTTATTTGGATGATATCTTGATTTTTTCTAATGACTGGGACTCTCATGTGAAACATGTTCGAACTGTATTCCAGATTTTGAGAGAGAATGCTCTGTATGTGAAGGGATCAAAGTGTCTTTTTGGCGTACAGAAGATCTCATTTCTGGGATTCATTTTGTCCCCATCTGTTATTGAAATGGACCCGGTCAAGGTTCAGGCCATCTGTGATTGGGTCCAACCTACTTCATTAAAGGCTCTTCAGAGATTTTTGGGTTTTGCCAATTTTTATCGTAAATTTATTGGTAATTTCTCTGTTATTGTTAAACCATTAACTGATTTGACCAGAAAGGGTTCTGATGTGGTGAATTGGCCTCCTGAGGCAGTCTCTGCGTTTCAGGAACTTAAGCAGAGATTCACTTCTGCTCCTGTTCTACGGCAGCCTGATGTTTCTCTGCCATTTCAGGTGGAGGTTGATGCCTCTGAAATTGGGGCAGGTGCCGTTTTGTCCCAAAAAGATCCAGAGACCTCTAAAAGTAACCCTTGTGCCTTTTTCTCTCGAAAATTTTCTCCTACTGAACGTAATTATGACGTGGGTAATCGGGAGTTATTGGCCATGAAGTGGGCTTTTGAAGAGTGGAGACATTGGCTGGAGGGAGCCAAACATCAGGTGGTGGTCCTTACGGACCATAAGAATCTGGTCTATCTGGAATCTGCCAAGCGACTCAATCCTAGACAGGCCAGGTGGGCCTTGTTTTTCACACGTTTTAATTTTGTGGTTTCCTTTCTTCCTGGCACTAAGAATGTTAAGGCGGATGCCCTCTCGAGGAGTTTCCTTGCGGACTCTCCTGAGCTATCTGATCCCTCTGTTATTTTGAAGGAGGGTGTAGTTCTTTCCGCCATCTCGCCTAATTTGAGACTTGCTCTGGAGGGGTGTCAGGAGGATAGGCCCGAGCGCTGCCCTGTTGGAAAATTGTTTGTCCGGACCAATGGAAAAAGAGTGTGATGTCTGAGATTCATTGTTCCGCATTGGCTGGGCATCCCGGAATTTTTGGTACCAGAGACTTGGTTAGTCGGTCCTTTTGGTGGCCTACCTTGTCTCGCGATGTCAGGGAATTTGTGCAGTCCTGCGGGACTTGCTCTCGCTCCAAGCCTTGCTCTCGCTCTAGTGGTTTGTTGATGCCATTGCCTGTGCCCAAGAGACCATGGACCCATATCTCTATGGATTTCATTTCCGATCTTCCTGTTTCTCAGAGAATGACCACCATCTGGGTAATTTGTGATAGGTTTTCCAAAATGATACATCTTGTGCCATTACCTAAGTTGCCTTCCTCCTCTGAATTGGTGCCGTTGTTCCTTCAGCACGTGGTTCGTTTACACGGCATTCCTGAGAACATTGTGTCTGACAGAGGAGTCCAGTTTGTTTCCAGATTTTGGAGGACTTTTTGTTCTAAACTGGGTGTTCAATTGTCTTTCTCCTCGGCATTTCATCCTCAGACCAATGGTCAAACTGAGAGAACAAACCAGACATTGGAGACTTATCTAAGATGCTTTGTGTCTGCTGATCAGGATGACTGGGTCTCTTTTTTGCCTTTGGCTGAGTTTGCTCTTAATAATAGGGCTAGCTCTGCCACTTTGATGTCTCCGTTTTTCTGTAATTCTGGGTTTCACCCTCGATTTTCTTCAGGACAGACGGAGGCTTCTGTCTGTCCAGGTGTTGACTCTGTTGTTGAGCGTATGCAGCAGATTTGGGACCAGGTAGTGGAGAGGTTGTCCCTCTCTCAGGAGAAGGCCCAGCGGTTTGCTAACCGGCATAGGACTGATGGTCCTCGGTTTAAAGTGGGGGACTTGGTCTGGTTGTCCTCAAAGAATATTCCTATGAAAGTAGCATCTCCTAAATTTAAGCCTAGGTTCATTGGACCTTATAAGATCATGGAGATTATTAATCCTGTTTCTTTTCGTTTGCTTCTTCCAGGGACATTTAAGATCCATAACGTGTTCCACAAGTCCTTGTTGAAGAGGTTTGTTGAGCCAGTGGTTCCTGCTGCTGTGCCTCCTGACCCTGTTTTGGTTGAGGGCAATCTGGAGTATGTGGTTGAGAAAATATTGGATTCTCGTTTTTCTAGACGAAGACTCCAGTATTTGGTTAAATGGAGAGGTTATGGTCAGGAAGATAATTCTTGGGTGTTTGCTTCGGACATCCATGCTAGGAGACTTATCCGTGCGTATCATAGAACTCATCCTGACCGACCTGGTTGCTCAAATGAGGGTTCGGTGACCCCTCCTCAAGGGGGGGGTACTGTTGTGAATGTGTTTGAGATGAGTTCTGAGCAGAGGCTCCCTCTGGTGGTTACAAGCGGTACTAGTGAGGATTGGGAATCAGGTGTTACTGATTGGTCTTATTTAAGGGAATCATTTTCCCATCAGGGTTGCCGGTGATCAATTGTTCTGGTCTGAATCCTTCTTTCCAGTTTCCCTTGTAGCCTGCTGTGTCGTGTCTGCATCTCCTGCTATCAGATAAGACTATTTCTTATTTTGTGTTTTTGCTATATTTTTGCATTTTGTCCTGCACTTCTGTGGGGGCCTTCTGGGTCCCCTCCGGGGGCTTTTGCCCTCTCAGTTTAGTCCAGCCACTGTGTTTTGTACTTTTGCTTTTTGCAGTTTTTTCAGTGGCTGCTGTTTTTGTTACACCAGAGAACTAATTTAGGTGGTAGAGGTCGTGTGATCTCAGGTATTTTTTGAAATTAGTAAAGTTGGTGCTTTTCAGGGTTTTCTGGGATTGCAGTAAGTACCCTTCCTGTCCTTTTCTATTTAGATAGTTTGGGCCCCAGCGTTTGCTCATACTATTTTCTTTCTGTGTCAGTATTTCCTCTTGTCTAACCGCCATTACATGTTTGGGGGCTTTCTATTATCTTTGGGGTTCTGCTCCGGGGCAGATAGCTTTCCTATTTCTATCTTTAGGTGTAGTTAGTTTCTCAGGCTGTGACGAGGCGTCTAGGACCAACGTAGGAATGCTCCACGGCTGCCTCTAGTTGTGGTGGTTAGTCAGGGTACTGCAATCTCATAGATTCCAACTGCTCTGGTGTATTTCCTTTTTTACCTGCACTCCTCAGCTACCGTAACATAACAGGGTTGATTGTGACTTGTAGGATCGCTACTTCCAATAGGTGGCGCTATAGAGTACAAGTCCTCTTTTTTTGAAGAGGCAATTTGCATATTAAATTTCCCAGAGGAGCATTGCACGGCGAATAAGCCTCCTTACCTCGACACGCCAGAGCTGGTATGTCACTCTCCACAAGGAGAAACCTTACCCCTTAGACCCCATTTTTTTTAAACATTCAAAAAATTTCTGTGAAGCACCTGAAGGGTTAATAAAGTTCTTGAATGTGGTTTTGAGCACCTTGAGGGGTACAGTTTTTAGAATTGTGTCACTTTTGGGTATTTTCTATCATATAGACCCCTCAAAGTGACTTCAAAAAAATGGTGTTGTAAAAATGAGAAATCGCTGGTTAACTTTTCTGGTCACTGGTATTGTCACAGGAGGTGTGTGGAGAGGGCGCCTCTGCTTCCTTTTCTTCAGTGATGTCAGCACACCATGACTTAATAGCCATCAGATCAGGTGGAGAAGGTGACAAGACAGTAGACTGACCTAGATGTATTGGAACTAGACACCTCTGGTGACTTGGTAATTCCAAACGCAACACCACACTGGGTCTCCGGACCGGAAGGGGCAGTAGAGTACTCGGCTCAGAACGACTGATGGGCATACTGGACAGTACATGAAAAGCAAACTTCTCCATATATAATGCTCCAATTTGGAGCCGTAGTTGTCCCTTCAAGATTGGACTGTTCATCAGTAGGGCTCGGCCATCACCAAACACCATCGCTGGATTCTGGAGCAGTTGGACAGAAATCACACACTGACCCCGTCTGGTTTGCAGCTTTAATACATCTGCAGGGCCGAAGCTCCCACAAGGCACCGGAACAGTCACAGACGTTGGTGGAGAGGAGGTACTCTCACCAAGGGCAGCCTCTCCTACTGGCCCAAGGTTTTGGGACTTTAGCTCCTTTGGACAGAGACCGTCCGGGTGATCCCCACAATCGCAGCGATACCGTTTGCCCTTCTTAAGACTGGATTTAGGCTGCTGCTTTGCCAGGCCACTCTTATCATTCTTCTTGGGTTCTACTCTGGTAGCTGCCTTAACAGGTAGAGGAACAGGCCTGGAGCAGTGAGTAAGTTGGTGTGTGGGGGATGGGAGGCCATACAGTGATGCCGGCAGAGTTGTTACAATTATATAAATTATTGTACTGATACTGTACTACCAGTTAAAAAGATTCGATGTTATGCAAATAACAAGCCTTGGATTACAAAAGAATTGAAATACTTACTAAACAAGAAAAAAATGGCATTTAAAATGAAGGATACAAAGAAACTGAAATTGATACAAAGGCACTTAAAGGGGAAAATTAAGAATGCGCGTGAGGCGTTCCGAATTAAATTAGAAAATAAGTTGTCACACAAGAATTCCATGGAAGTGTGGTCGGGCATGAAGCTGTTAACTAGGTTTAAGGCAAGGCCGGGGTGTGGGGAAGTGGATCTGCCCATGGCTAATGAAATGAACGAGTTTTTCAGCAGATTCACCGACACTTGCGCAGCGTCATGAGAAATGGGGGATTGAGCAGGGGAACGATCGGCAGCATTGACATTGGGGAAAAACTGTCTGCTTTCTCTGTCTCCCCAAGCGATGTAAGGAAACAGTTTAGTAAACTAGTCATTGGCAAAGCAGCTGGGCCTGATGGCCTCAGTCCACGTGTCCTCAGAGCGCATGCCAACCGACTGTGTACTGTCTTCCAACTCCTGTTTAACAGGAGCCTACAATTACAGAGAGTACCAATGCTGTGGAAGACCACCTGCCTAGTGCCGGTTCCCAAGATCACTTTTCCGACTTCCCTACATGACTATCGTCCAGTGGCCTTAACATTGCATGCTATGAAGTCGTTGGAGATAATAGTACTTGCCTGCTTGTGCCCGAGGGTGAGGGCCTACACTGACCCCTACAGTTTGCGTACCAGCAGAGATTGGGGGTGGATGATGCGGTAGTGTCTCTGCTACATACAGTTCATTCACTCTTGGACAAAGATGGAACTGTAGTGCGTGCCATGTTCTTTGACTTCTCAAGTGCTTTCAATACCTTACAGCCGCCCTTACTACGAAATAAGTTGACTGATATGGCGGTAGATGAGGGTATGGTGAACTGGATAAGCGACTACCTGACGGACAGGCCGCAGTTTGTAAGGATGGGGGAGGTGGTATCTGGCTGTGTACGGAGCAGTGTTGGAGATCCTCAGGGTAGAGTGCTGTTGCCCTTCCTCTTCACATTGCATACAGCTGACTTTAGGTATAAATCAGATCTCTGTCACCTCCAAAAATTCTCAGATTGTCATGGTCTGCTGAGTTTCTGGGATTAGGTGGTTTTAGGGTCAACCGGAGAAGGTTTACAAGAAGGGAATGAGCAGACTGTACTTTCTACAGAAGCTCAGGTCATTCAATGTGTGCAGTAAAATGCTCAAAATGTTTTACTAGTCCATTGTGGCAAGCGCCATTTTTTTGCTATCATTTGCTGGGGCAGTAGTGTGTGTGAAGTAAACCGGTTCCTCCCACGTCACCAATGTGACATAACTACACAGTCACAGCTCTCCGGCGCCCCCCTTTGTCTCTCAGGTCAGTAAAGGAACCGCACCTAGAGCAAATGGCCGCCGAGGAGGATGTCCTGTTACCCACTGGGTATTCTAAGATTCGTAATCAGAGTAAAAGCATCAGCCCAAAATTAATTTTATGGTTTAATTGCCTTAAGGGCGCACTAGATAATTACAGAAATATACAGTAAGATATACAACGGAATTACAGTGGATTTGCAGTCAGAGTAAAATATAACAATAATGGTACAAGGCTTAGAGATATTAAGCTGGAGGTCAATTTTACCAGGTTGTAGGTTGCATGTGGATTCCGGGAGCTCTGCAGTCCACAGGTATAAGAATCTTAGTTGCCGGACAGTCCCCAAAGTGCGTGCCACTGCTCCCTTGGCAGATTTCCTTCTTAGATCATCATCGTCTTCTTCTTCTGTGAGAGAGAGTGTCTCTGCCATGGGCTCTCAGTTTTTAAACATGCTGGGTTCCTCCCCCTGGTGTCAGAGGGTGGGCTGATAATCTCCACCCTGCAGCTCCCTGCAGAATTTATTCCCAATATCTAAGAAAGGGGGTAACTTTCTCCAGGATGATCGGATCAGGACACGAGAGGTACCAGTGAATGCTGTTTGTTTTGCCTGTCATGTGTAGAGCAATCATGGCCCCATTGGGTCGCTGTGGAAGGCCAATCTCTATATCTCAGGTGCCAGAGCCCTCACCGACTCGGGAGTCACACTGTCTGATGCGCAATTTCCGCAGGGTCACGCGGATATTTTTTTATGAGTTCGAAAGGTGTGCTCATAATCCATAATCCTAGGATGGAGTCGGAGTGGCTGGGAGAGACAATGGATGTGTATTTCTGTGTCCAGCTGACAGGTATAATCTAATTGAAGCCCCCAGGCACCTCCAGGCCCCATTCTGGCGTGACTCCTTAATCAAGCTTTGAAGTCCTGTTTTGGCCTTATCTCCTTATCATACTAAAAGACCTTGCTATTCTACATTGGAGCACTAAATCCTGTTTTCTTCAATATGCTTACAGGCCATGGGGGATAGGAGCAGTTAGCTGCCTGTGACTCTGTGAACTCAGACAAAATGGCACCTGGGACAGGCCAAGCTCAGACATGAGGCTAGCATTATGCCCCATATCCAAGATGGCGGCTGTTCCTTTATCACAGTGTGCGAGTAGCTGACGCTGATAAGCTCAATAAACTTATCAAGAAGGCAAGAGCGGCTGTAAGCCTCTATCTTGACTCTTTTGAGGAGGTAGTGGAAGATAGGATTCCGAAGAAGTGTAGGGCTAAAATGAACAATTATACACACCCACTATATGAACTGTTCTTGAAGCAGAAGAGAACATTCAGCAGCCATCTAATCCTACTTAGATGCAAGAAGGAGAAATTCAGGAAATCGTTTGTGCCTACTGCTATGGGGATATATAACAATTTCCTAAGGGTGAAAGACAACTATGACCTATGGCTGGTGCACTAATGGCAATTATCAGAGATTTAAGATTTATAGTACCTGCATTTACACAAATTTGTTTGCTATGTAATGTGGTTAGTCATGTGCAAGATCTGTGTCTAGGAATTACTTTATGTAATAATGTCTGTAGTGTTGTAATGTTTGTAATGCTGTTTGTAATGCTGTTGTAATACCATAATTTCCCTCGGGATCAATAAAGTGTATCATATCGTAACTTAACTTAATATTTGGTTGCAAACCCTTTGGTATAAATAACTGGAACCAGTGGCAAACTGCCAATGGCGGCAGCCCATATGGCTGCTATGTAGCCCGTGAGCCGGGTGGGCACGGTGCCATCCTGGATGCCAATACAGTTGAAAGCAATGATGTAGGAGGCCATTACCATCATTCTTCCTTAGCGTCTTATGTCTCAGCGCAGTGGGCATGATGACGTCACTAGATGCTGCAGGCTGTGCTGAGATGTGTGAGCACTTTAGAGCACTCACTGCCATGACTGGACCAGCGGGGGAATGAGGAGAAGAGGTGAGTATTGTTTTTTTTTTGTTTAAATAAGTAAATTGTGGCCATAATACTGTACAGAGGACTGTGTGGAGATCATTATACTGTATGGACTATGGAATCGTATTCAACAGGGAGAAATAGAGGATTCTACATATGGGCAAGGAAAATGAAAATGACATCTACAAAATATGAGGAATAGAATTAAGCAACAACACATGTGAAAACGACATGGCCATACTAATAGATCACAGACTGCACATGAGTCAACAGTGTGATGAAGCAGCAAAAAAGCCAAACACAGTTCTAGGATGTGTTAAAAGAAGCATAGTCTACTGTAGATCACGTGAAGTAATTATTCCCCTCTACTCCTCCTTGGTCAGGCCTCATCTAGAATACTGTGTCCAGTTCTGGGCACCACATTTTAAAAAAGACATCGAAAAACCATCATCCTTATTCTCTTCTACATGGAAGCACGAGGAGCAATGAAATGAAACTGAAAGAGAGAAGATACAGATTAGATATTAGAATCTACACAAGTTGGTTTAGTAAATACTGCAATGAGCAGGAGGATGGACACAATGACGCAGGAGGTACCTTCCAACTCTAACATTCTATGATTCTATGAGTGCAGTATACTTTATGGAGGACTATGGGGAGTGTATTGTACTGTATGCACTATATGGAGTGCATTATTCTGTATAGATGATTATGGGGCATTCAGCATACTGTATGGATTATGGGGAGTACAATATACTGCATGAAGGACTTTGAGGAGCGCATTATACTGTGTAGACTATGGGTAGTGCAGTATATTGTATGGAGGACTATGGGCAGTGTGGTATATTGTATGGAGGACTATGGGCAGTGCAGTATAATACTGTATGGAGGACTACGGGAGTGCATTATACTGTATGGACTATGGGGAGTGCAGTATACTGTATGGAGGGCTATGAGGAGTGCATTATGCTATATGAAGACTATGGGGAGTGCAGTATGGTCTATGGGGAGTGCAGTGTACTGTATGGATTATGGGAAGTGTGGTTTACTGTATGGACTATGGGGAGAGCAGTGTACTGTATGGATTATGGGAAGTGGTTTACTGTATGGGCTATGGGGAGTGCAGTATACTGTATGAAGGACTATGGGAAGTGCATTATATTGTATGGAGCATGGGGAGTGCACTATACTGTATGGAGGACTATGGTGAGTACAGTATACTGTATGAAGAAATGTATAGGGAGTGTATTGTAATGTATGGACTATGGGAAGTTCAGAATACTGTATGGAGGACTGTGGGAGTGCATTATACTGTATGGAGGACTATGGGCAGTGCAGCATACTCTATGGAGGACTATGGGAAATGCATTATACTGTATGAACTATGGGTTGTGGTTATTATACTGCATAGACTATGTGGCGTGCAGTATACGGTATGAAGGACTATGGGGAGTGCATTATACTGAATGGACTATGGGGAGTGCATTATATTGTATGGACCATGGGGAGTGCAGTATACTGTATGGAGGACTATGGGTGTGCAGTATACTGTATGGAGGACTATGGGGAATGCAGTATACTTTATGGAGGACTATGAGGAGTATATTATGCTATATGGACTATGGGGAGTGCACTATACTGTATGGACTATGGATAGTGCCCTATACTGTATAGATAACTATAGGGAGTTCAGTATAATGTATGTATTATGGGGAGTGCAGTATACTATATTGAGTACTATGGTGAGTGCATTATACTGTATACATTATACTGTATGGAGGACTGTGGTTAGTGCAGTATACCATATGGAGGACTATGGGGAGTGCATTATACTGTATGGGCTGGGAAGTGCATTATACTGTATGGAGAACTATGGGGAGTGCATTATACTGTATGGAGAACTATGGGGAGTGCATTATACTGTATGGAAAACTATGGGGAGTGTATTATACTGTATAGACTATAGTGAGAGCATTATACTGTAGGGGGTATGGGGAATGTAGTATACTGTATGGAGGACTATAGGAAGTGTATTATACTATATGGACCTATGAGGTGCAATATACTATATGGAAAACTGCATTTTGGGTTATGTAGGACTATGGGCATGCAGAATACTTTATGCGGAGTGCATTATACTCTATGTAGGACTATGTGGAGTGCATTTTACTGTATGGACAACTGTGGAGAGTGCATTTTACTGTATGGATTATGGAGAGTGCAGTATACTGTATGAAGAACTATGAGGAGTGCATTATACTGTGTTTGGTACTATGGGGATTGCATTATACTGTATGGAGGACTATAAGGAGTGCATTATCCTGTATGGAGGACTATGGGGAGCGCATTATACTGTAAAAGGATTTCAGAGCACATTATACTGTATGGAGGGCTATGGGGACTGCATTATACTGTATGGAACTGTGGGGTGCATTTTACTATATGGAAAACTATGGAGATTGTGTAAAGGTTTATGTAGGACTATGGGAGTGCAGTATACTATATGGAGGACTATGGGAAGTGCATTATACTGTATGGACAATGGAGGTGCATTATACTCTATGGAGGACTATGGGGAATGCAGAATGCTGTATGGAGGACCATGGGGCCCAATATACTATATGATGGGCTATCTGGGAGCTGTTATAATATTTGGAGCGCTATGTGGGGGTCATTATAATATACGGAGGGCTATGTGGGGATCATTATAATATTTGGAGGGCTATGAGCCTTTTTACCATATGGAGGGCTTTTTAGGGGCCATTATTCTGTATGCAATTGTGCAGTGTGAAGGTTTGAGAGGGGTCCATCATACTCTGTGGGGGCCATTTTACTGTTTGGAGGGCTAGTAATGGCCATTTTACAGTGTGATGAGTTGTGGGGGCCATTATACTGTAAGTACTGTATGCCCAGTATACAGTACTGCATGGAGGGCTGTTGTCACTGGGGTCAGAAGACTGCAATGTCTGGTTTCACGAACTTCTGCACTGGTTAAAAGTAGTTCACCATCATATTAAACAGTGCAATTTTCTCCTTGCTAGCAGTGCAAGGGTTATTATGTTCAGTTGAAGCTCTTGGAGCTTTCCTACTTGGATTGTCTTAGCTGTTCAGTGTTCACCACTCCCCCCTGCTGTATATTCTCGCCACTGACATTGACAGTGTTAGTTCTTACTGCCTGAATTCTGGAGTGGAGATGTAGTTCATTGTTGGAGTTAGCTTTTGGAAATTGTTCAAGAGATTGTTGCTTGGAGTTTGGTCTGTGTGCACATCCTCATCCTCTCCTATTTTGTTTCTTTGTCCTTAAACTCCCCTGTATCACTCTGTTGTTTGGTGTGTGAATTTTGTATTGTTAGTATTTTTCATTTATCCCTGTCAGTCTTCCTTGTTTGTCTGGTTAGTGTTGTCCTATACACTTTAGCTTCCCACTACCCTAGGTAAGTGAGAGGATATATAAGGGTTGATAAAGGAGCATAGCAAAGCATGTGAAACCAGCATCTCCACCTTCAGGAATAATCCGGGGGCAGGGATAGACTAGGGGGCCCCTAGTACTTGAAACGTGGTTAGCGCCCATAGTCTCAACACCATCCTGACAGCTGTGTGGCGGTCACAGTTGGGGGATTATACTGTATGACCCCACACCATACCTTGCCGGGGGAGTTGAGGAGGGGTACAGTAGGGTCAGAATACTGTGCGTGTGGAGGGTACTGTGGAGGAATTCACTGTGTGGGTATCATACACTGGGGGGGCACTTTTGTTGGCACCATACTTTATGGGTGCAATGAAAGGGGAATCTAGGGCTTCAGTAAGAAGAAAATCACTTTGCAAAGGCTGCAAAGTTATGAGCTCTGCTCTTCTGACCCCACCGAATATTTTTTTTTTGCGGGGGGGGGTGACAATTAGAAATTTTGCTTTGGGGACCCTTGATTTCTATGTACGGCCCTGACTACAATCAAAGGTCTGTCATATTTGAAGGGTGCCTTCTCTCCACAAGTGTTCAATTGGATTTAGATCCTGATCATTGCTAACCACTTCTGAACTCTCCAGTGCTTTGTTTCCATCCATTTCTGGGTGCTACTTGAAGTATGTTTTGGGTCATTATCCTGCTGGAAAACCCATGACCTAGGAAAAAACCCAGCTTTCTGATACTTGGCACTACATTGTGACTCAAAATCACTTGTTAATCTTCCTATTTCATGATGCCTTGCACACAGTCAAGGCACCAAGTGTCAGAGGCAGCAAAATAATCCCCAAAACTCTTTGAACCTCCACCATATTTGACTGTAGGTACTGTTCTTTTCTTTGTAGGCCTCATCCCATTTTTGGTAAACAGTAAAATGATGTACTTTACCAAAAAGTTTTATCTTGGTCTCATCTATCCATAGGGCGCTTTCCCAGAAGGATTTTGGCTTACTCACATACATTTTGACAAACTGCAGTCTAGCTTTTTATGTCTGTGTCAGCAGTGGGGTCCTCCTGGGTCTCCTGCCATAGCATTTAATTTAATTCAAATGTGAACAGATAGTTCTCGCTAATACTGATGCTCCCTGAGCCTGCAGGACTGCTTGAATTTATTTGGAATTTGATTGGGGCTGCTTAACCACCATTCGGACTATCTTGCGCTGCAACCTTTCATCAATTTTTCTCTGCCATGCACGTCCAGGGAGATTAGCTACAGTGCCATGGGCTGTAAACTTTTTGATTTTGTTGTGCACAGTGGACAAAGGAACATCAAGATCTGTGGAGATGGACTTGTAACCTTTAGTTTATTGATATTGTTAAACAATTTTGATTCTCAAGTCCTCAGACAGTTTTCCTTTTTCGTTCTACATGCTTAGTGTGTTACACAAAGACACACAATGCAAAGACTGAATCAACTTCTCCCTTTTTTTATCTGATGGTATGATTTTCATATTGCCCACACCTATTACTTGCCACAGGTGAGTTTGAACGAGCGTTACATGCTAGAAACAAAGATGTTTACCCACATTTTTTGAAAGTTGCCAACAATTTTGTCAAGCACATTTTTGGGGGTTTTGTGTGAAATTAGCTTTTTTTTCACTTTGTTTTTGTTCCAGCACAAGCAAAGGAAATAAACATGTGTATAACAAAACGTGTAATTGCAATAATTTTCTGGGAGAAATACTTCATTTTCTGGAACAATTTAAAGGATGCCAACACTTTTGCTCATGACTGCATAAGTGCCATATCCTCATCTATATGTCCTTCATCCTGGTTTAATGTGCCTCATCCAGGCATATATGTGCCCCACTCTTGTATGTATGTCCCTCATCCTGGTATAATGTGCCTCATCATGGTATAATGAGCCCCATATTAGTATATATGTCTCATATCTATTTATATAATCGTCTTATCCTGTCTGTCCAGGAAATCCTGCGTCGCTGATTGGTCCGGCCGCAACCAATCAGCGATGCAGGGCTAACTCTGCCCATGTGTTCATGTGACTCACCAACTGCCCATGATGTACTGAACATGTTTTGTCAGTTACAGTGTCTGATGTACTTCAGTCACGTTTACTGAACACGGGTAATACACAGTGACATGAGGTAATACACAGGTGACATGAGGTAATACATAAGTAACATAAGGTAATACACAGTAAAATGAGGTAATATACAGTAACATGAGGTAATACACAGTAATATGAGGTAATACACAGGTAACATGAGGTAATATACGGTAACATGAGGTAATACACAGTGATATGAGGTAATACACAGTAATATGAGGTAATACACAGTAACATAAGGTAATACACAGTTATATGAGGTAATACACAGTAATATGAGGTAATAAACAGTGACATGAAGTAATACACAGTAACATCAGCGACGCAGGGCTAACTCCACCCATGTGGTCATGTGACTCACCAACTGCCCATGATGTACTGAACATGTTTTGTCAGTCACAGTGTCTGATGTACTTCTGTCACGTTTACTGAACACGGGTAATACACAGTGACATGAGGTAATACACAGGTGACATGATGTATTACATAAGTAACATAAGGTAATACACAGTAAAATGAGGCAATATACAGTAACATGAGGTAATACTGTTATGTAACAGTATCACCGGCCCAAAATTTAAAATTGTATGGTACTCACAGAAGGGAAAAAATTTGTGAAAGAAAAAACGGTTGTCAGAGTTGTCAGAGATTATTTTTCTGTTTGTTGCATTTTTTTTTTTTTTCCCTCTGTATCTCTGGGTGCTGGGGAGGATTTTTTCTCTCAATGGAGTTTGCACAGTTGTCTGGCCGTGTGGATCAGCTTGCCACTGAGGTTCAGAGTATTGCTGCATATCTTGCTAGGTTGCCTGTTGTGGAACCTAGGATTCCCATGCCAGATTTGTTTTTAGGGGATCGAGCTAAGTTTCAGAATTTCAAAAATAATTGTAAATTGTTTTTTGCCTTAAAATCTAAGTCCTCAGGGAACGCAGCGCAGCAGGTTCAAATTGTCATCTCTCTCCTGCGCGGCGATGCTCAGGATTGGGCTTTTTCCCTGACACCTGGGGATCCTGTTTTGAGTGATGTTGATGCATTTTTTCAGGCTTTGGGGTTATTGTACGATGAGCCTAATGTCACTGATCAAGCTGAAAAAGCCTTGTTGGCATTAAATCAGGGGCTTGATGACGCTGAGTTATACTGTCAGAGATTCCGTAGGTGGGCAGTCCTGACCAAGTGGAATGACGACGCTTTGGCGGCCCTTTTTCGGAAGGGTCTGTCAGATAATGTAAAGGATGTTATGGTGGGATTCCCTGTCCCCTCTGGTCTCAATGATTCTATGTCATTAGCGATTCAAATTGACAGACGTTTGCGTGAGCGGAGAAGTATGCGTGGTATAGTGTTGCCTTGTGAACCTGCTTCTGAATCCATGCAGTGTGATAGAGTGGTGTCTGGGGCACAGCGTCATGAGTTTCGAAAGCGCAATGGGTTATGTTTCTACTGTGGTGATGCCTCTCATGCTATTTCAGTCTGCCCTAAGCGGGGAAGACGTTTTGCACGCTCAGTTGTCTTGGGTAGTGTTCAGACTAAGTTTTTATTAACTGTCACTCTGATATGCTCTCTGTCCTCATTTTCTGCTCAGACTTTCGTTGATTCTGGAGCAGCTATTAACCTGATGGATTATGATTTTGCTAAACGTTGTGGGTTTCCCTTGATACCCCTACAGAAGTCTATTCCCCTATTGGGGATCGATTCTACCCCTTTGGCTGAGAATAAACCTCAGTTCTCTACTCAGGTGATAATGAGGGTTGAACCTGATCATCAAGAGTGCTGCAAATTTTTGGTTCTGTATAATCTGCATGATATTATCGTACTGGGTTTCCCTTGGTTACAGTCTCATAATCCTGTTTTGGATTGGAAATCTGTGTCTATAACCAGTTGGGGCTGCCAATGTGTTAATACCAACACTCCTGTTTTTTCTGCCTCCCCCCAGGCTCAGGATGTTCCTGACTTTTTGATTGATTTTTCTGATGTATTTAGCGAAAGTAAATCTGCATCCTTGCCTCCCCATAGGAGCTATGACTGCGCTATTGAATTAGTGCCTGGTAGTAAATTCCCTAAAGGTCGCCTTTTTAACTTGTCTGTACCTGAACATGACGCTATGCGGTCTTATATCAAGGAGTCATTGGGAAGGGTCATATCAGACCATCCTCTTCACCCTTAGGTGCCATTTTTTTCTTTGTGGCCAAAAAGGATGGTTCATTAAGGCCGTGTATTGATTATCGTCTTTTGAACAATATTACTGTGAAATATCAATACCCGTTACCCTTGATTTCTGACCTGTTTTCCAGGGTGAAAAACGCTACTTGGTTTACCAAGCTTGACCTCAGGGGGGCATATAACCTTATTCGCATTAAGCACGGGGATGAATGGAAGACGGCATTCAATACCCCGGAGGGGCATTTTGAGTACCTTGTGATGCCCTTTGGGCTCACTAATGCTCCTTCTGTTTTCTTTTACTATATGGAAAACTATGGAGATTGTGTAAAGGTTTATGTAGGACTATGGGAGTGCAGTATACTATATGGAGGACTATGGGAAGTGCATTATACTGTATGGACAATGGAGGTGCATTATACTCTATGGAGGACTATGGGGAATGCAGAATGCTGTATGGAGGACCATGGGGCCCAATATACTATATGATGGGCTATCTGGGAGCTGTTATAATATTTGGAGCGCTATGTGGGGGTCATTATAATATACGGAGGGCTATGTGGGGATCATTATAATATTTGGAGGGCTATGAGCCTTTTTACCATATGGAGGGCTTTTTAGGGGGCCATTATTCTGTATGCAATTGTGCAGTGTGAAGGTTTGAGAGGGGTCCATCATACTCTGTGGGGGCCATTTTACTGTTTGGAGGGCTAGTAATGGCCATTTTACAGTGTGATGAGTTGTGGGGGCCATTATACTGTAAGTACTGTATGCCCAGTATACAGTACTGCATGGAGGGCTGTTGTCACTGGGGTCAGAAGACTGCAATGTCTGGTTTCACGAACTTCTGCACTGGTTAAAAGTAGTTCACCATCATATTAAACAGTGCAATTTTCTCCTTGCTAGCAGTGCAAGGGTTATTATGTTCAGTTGAAGCTCTTGGAGCTTTCCTACTTGGATTGTCTTAGCTGTTCAGTGTCACCACTCCCCCTGCTGTATATTCTCGCCACTGACATTGACAGTGTTAGTTCTTACTGCCTGAATTCTGGAGTGGAGGTGTAGTTCATTGTTGGAGTTAGCTTTTGGAAATTGTTCAAGAGATTGTTGCTTGGAGTTTGGTCTGTGTGCACATCCCCATCCTCTCCTATTTTGTTTCTTTGTCCTTAAACTCCCCTGTATCACTCTGTTGTTTGGTGTGTGAATTTTGTATTGTTAGTATTTTTCATTTCTCCCTGTCAGTCTTCCCTTGTTTGTCTGGTTAGTGTTGTCCTATACACTTTAGCTTCCCACTACCCTAGGTAAGTGAGAGGATATATAAGGGTTGATAAAGGAGCATAGCAAAGCATGTGAAACCAGCATCTCCACCTTCAGGAATATTTTTTTTCAAGAAAAACACGTCACTCCCCAGTATGGAAATGTGTAGGTGCCTTGATCAAATGGTTACCAAACCTATGTCATAAATCAAAAAAATGAACAAATCTGGCACTCAAGAAATGATGTTCAACCATATATACACATTTATTTTCGTCCAAAGTAACGTTTCGGTCGAAAAACCTCGACCTTCATCAGACTGCAAAACATACATCAAAACAATATGTCACAGAATGTACAGAATCATAGTATTTGTTATTACTGAAAAACAGAAAATATAAACAACGATTCAAAGAAAATATTTACATCATCACAATTGAAGTAGACTAGAAAATTAAATTCAAGGAGCTGTTATGAGAAAATGTCATAAGAATAATCAAAAATACATCTGGAGAGGTCCCTGTGAGGTACCTTAGAGAACCATGCAAAATGAAATAAACAGTAAATATAAACAGTAAATATAATTACCAAGGAGGGGTTTTTAGCAAGTTGAATGTGATCCAGCTAACTTGATCATTAGTTCAGAGTTCTAAGAATATTTACTGAAAAAAAGAGAGGTAAGTCACTGTTTGTGAGAAAAATGAACCGTATACAAATTCCATGGGCCCAAAAAGGTAGTGTTTTGAAAGAAAGCTCTTACCAGAAAGGAGTATATATCTATATATATATAAAGCAGGAATCTTTAGATAAAGCGCTCCTGTCTAATGCTTGTCAGCATGAGTTAAAAGGCGCTGTTCCTATATATGATGATAGAGAAACCTCCCAGAATTGAACTATGGTTGTCAAGTTCCATAAGTTTAAATAAGAACTACAAGACGGCTCTTACCCGCATGTGACTCCTCATGAGTCAATAGTGAAGAATGTAATGATCAACAAGCCATATATAGGGGTAATAGGAAAAAGCGCTTCTGTCATAGGATATTTCCAATCTGTATAACGCTGTTCCTGTATATGGCAAAAAGATCCCAGAGGGAATTAACTTCCTTAATACTGCACAATGCACCAAGTAGCAGGCAATAGTCTTACCGGACCGATCATCCCATATGGCAGAAGACAGGATTAGTAGCGCTATATAGAAACGGCAAGTGCGCCAGTGCAGTGCGCTCAGAATTCTGTGTCCCATGTGTGCCTTAAAATGGCGGTGGACGCCGGAAGTCGGAGAAGGTCCGTTCTGAATGACGTGTGTAAAGTACCATGCCGGCGCATTGTGGTGACGTAAGTGGCCGAAAAGTGAGTGGGAGCTGAAACGAGAATTGGCTCGTGACCCGCTTGGTGGAACGCTAGGTCACGTGATTGAACAGCGGTTCTCATACTGGTGAAAATAGTCCGCGCTGGAACGGGTGGTAAAGGTGAGTACTCGATTCATTAGGAAATTATGTGGCAACCTATGAGAAGAATAAAAAAGTGAATATAAGAACATGTACGCAAATAAACTAAGGTAGTAATACCACATTTAATATAAATTTGACACATTGTACTCTCTATTTAACCCCTTGGGTTCCATACTTTTGAGATAGTGTATCCAAAAGGCCTCTCGAAATAAAAGTCTCTTATGTAGACTACCCCCTCTCCTATTAAGATTGACCTGCTCCAGGACAAAAAACCTAAGTTGGGCTATGGAATGACTCATCTCATTGAAGTGAAAGGGTAACGGGCAAATGAAGTTTCTTGCACCTAATGTCCGATTTGTGGTGTGAGATGCGATCTTTTATAGTTTGGGAAGTTTCTCCTACGTAAACCTTGCCACAAGGGCATTTAATTGCATATATTACAGATTTAGAATTGCACGTATGAAACCCTTTGATGGGAATATCCTCTCCGGTTAAGGGATGAGAAATTTTAGGGCCCTTCAATACGTTGGTACATTGACTACAATGGAGACATGGGTAAGTACCCGTTTTCTGGGTACTGAGAAATTGTTGCATTGGAATTCTGATCTTAGAGCCTATGTCTGCTCGCACAATTTTATTTGAATATTACTTGCCCTCCTAAAGCAGGGTAAGAAGGGGACCTGAAATTCAGTAACACTTGGGAAACTGTCCCTAAGTATGTGCCAATGTTTACGTATCTTCTTATGCAGAATGTACATGAAAGGGTGAAACGTGTGGACGAATGGGATTCTAGATGTAGTGGTATATCTAGTGCGATTGGCCGTGTAATTTCGGGATTGGCTTAATAGTCTCCGTGGGTACCCTCTTTCTAGAAATTTGTATCCCATTTCGTCCAATCTACGTGATAGAGTCTCAGGATCACTCACTATTCTCTTAACCCGTTCAATTGTGACGTAGGCACTGATCGTTTGACTGCATTAGAGTGGCAACTTTGATAATGTAAAAGGTTGTTGCGATCAGTCTCCTTAGTAAATAAGTCCAATGAAAGGTTGCCCATCCATCCAATAGTACCGTTGTATCCAGGAAGTTAATCTTCCTTAGGTCATAGTTCAAAGTAAACTTTAACTCTGGCCAAACCTGATTCATTGGTCAAGAAAGAGGTGCAAGCTACTAGGAGTACCACCCCACAAACAAAAATGTCGTCAATATATCGACGCCACAGTAGACAGTGTGTCCTAACAAGTGGTTGGGGTATACGAAATCTCTTTCAAAGTAGGACATGTAGCAATTGGCATACGGGGGTGCCACATTCGACCCCATCGCAGTTCCCTGTTTCTGGAGATAAAAAGTGTCCTCAAACATAAAAAAATTCAAACTCTTAGAGGAAATGTTGATAACTAGGTTGTTACCTGGATCGTGTGTGCATCCCTTGCCGCTGCATTTCTGTAACGACGAGGCGGGGGGGCCAATGTTACAGAAATGTTACAGAAATGCAGCGGCAAGGGATGCACACACGATCCCAGGTAACAACCTAGTTATCAACATTTCCTCTAAGAGTTTTGATGCACCACCATGAACTTGTTAAAAAAGGGACTTTCCTTCTGTCCCACGTACAAATTAATCTATTTCAACTTGATGTAGACCTACAAAGGTTCTTTAGGAACTTACGCCTAAAGGCTTATTTTGACACTGTAGAACCAGCCAATATACCAGTTTCACAACCTGCTCCAATCAGCTTATCTAAATTGGGTCTTCGGCTCCAGAGCAGCTTCATGCCACCTAAAATAATCATCCTGTAGAAACCTATATTGCCCGCATCAGCAGAGAGGTATCAGTCTTCTCTAAAAAGATTTTCAAAGGTGAATTTCACCTACAATCCAACCTTAGCAAGGATGATCGTATGGCATTGAGATTGATAATGAATGACCAGGATATCATCATAAAGCCAGCAGATAAGGGGGAGCTACTGTGATCATGGATAAATCTATGTATATCGAAGAAATATATTCACAGCTGGGTGTACGCGATATCTATGAGATCTTATCCCATAATCCATCTGCCCAGATCAGAGAAAAAATAGTCGATATTACTGATAGAGCCCTTAGGCTACGTATCATAGATATTAAAATGAAAGAATACCTAATTAAGGAGGACCCCATGATCCCGGTATTTTATGTACTCCCCAAGATCCACAAGAGGTTGGATAGACCACCGGGCCGTCCCATTGTGGCTTCCACCAATTCTATATTATCTCCTCTGGCTATTGTTCTGGAAAGGATATTCACACCCCTTATCAAAAATACTCCCTCTTTCCTACTAGACACAGGAGCTTTTATACATCTTATCCGGGAGAAGGGACCATTACCCCAATGCACCATATTAGTAACTCTGGACGTGAATAGCCTTTACACGTCCATAGAACACTCAAAAGGCATAAGGGCAATTAGAAGACTGTTGGAGGAATCCTCATTTGACTCAGAAGTGATGTCTATTATCCTGGAAATGCTGGAATTAGTTCTGACTATGAATTTTTTTATGTTTGAGGACACTTTTTATCTCCAGAAACAGGGAACTGCGATGGGGTCGAATGTGGCACCCCCGTATGCCAATTGCTACATGTCCTACTTTGAAAGAGATTTCGTATACCCCAACCACTTGTTTAGGACACACTGTCTACTGTGGCGTCGATATATTGACGACATTTTTTGTTTGTGGGGTGGTACTCCTAGTAGCTTGCACCTCTTTCTTGACCAATTGAATCAGGTTTGGCCAGAGTTAAAGTTTACTTTGAACTATGACCTAAGGAAGATTAACTTCCTGGATACAACGGTACTATTGGATGGGATGGGCAACCTTTCATTGGACTTATTTACTAAGGAGACTGATCGCAACAACCTTTTACATTATCAAAGTTGCACTCTAATGCAGTCAAACGATCAGTGCCTACGTCACAATTTGAACGGGTTAAGAGAATAGTGAGTGATCCTGAGACTCTATCACGTAGATTGGACGAAATGGGAAACAAATTTCTAGAAAGAGGGTACCCACGGAGACTATTAAGCCAATCCCGAAATTACACGGCCAATCGCACTAGATATACCACTACATCTAGAATCCCATTTGTCCACACGTTTCACCCTTTCATGTACATTCTGCATAAGAAGATACGTAAACATTGGCACATACTTAGGGACAGTTTCCCAAGTGTTACTGAATTTCAGGTCCCCTTCTTACCCTGCTTTAGGAGGGCAAGTAATATTCAAAATAAAATTGTGCGAGCAGACATAGGCTCTAAGATCAGAATTCCAATGCAACAATTTCTCAGTACCCAGAAAACGGGTACTTACCCATGTCTCCATTGTAGTCAATGTACCAACGTATTGAAGGGCCCTAAAATTTCTCATCCCTTAACCGGAGAGGATATTCCCATCAAAGGGTTTCATACGTGCAATTCTAAATCTGTAATATATGCAATTAAATGCCCTTGTGGCAAGGTTTACGTAGGAGAAACTTCCCAAGCTATAAAAGATCGCATCTCACACCACAAATCGGACATTAGGTGCAAGAAACTTAATTTGCCCGTTCCCTTTCACTTCAATGAGATGAGTCATTCCATAGCCCAACTTAGGTTTTTTGTCCTGGAGCAGGTCAATCTTAATAGGAGAGGGGGTAGTCTACATAAGAGACTTCTATTTCGAGAGGCCTTTTGGATACACTATCTCAAAAGTATGGAACCCAAGGGGTTAAATAGAGAGTACAATGTGTCAAATTTATATTAAATGTGGTATTACTACCTTAGTTTATTTGCGTACATGTTCTTATATTCACTTTTTTATTCTTCTCATAGGTTGCCACATAATTTCCTAATGAATCGAGTACTCACCTTTACCACCCGTTCCAGCGCGGACTATTTTCACCAGTATGAGAACCGCTGTTCAATCACGTGACCTAGCGTTCCACCAAGCGGGTCACGAGCCAATTCTCGTTTCAGCTCCCACTCACTTTTCGGCCACTTACGTCACCACAATGCGCCGGCATGGTACTTTACACACGTCATTCAGAACGGACCTTCTCCGACTTCCGGCGTCCACCGCCATTTTAAGGCACACATGGGACACAGAATTCTGAGCGCACTGCACTGGCGCACTTGCCGTTTCTATATAGCGCTACTAATACTGTCTTCTGCCATATGGAATGATCGGTCCGGTAAGACTATTGCCTGCTACTTGGTGCATTGTGCAGTATTAAGGAAGTTAATTCCCTCTGGGATCTTTTTGCCATATACAGGAACAGCGTTATACAGATTGGAAATATCCTATGACAGAAGCGCTTTTTCCTATTACCCCTATATATGGCTTGTTGATCATTACATTCTTCACTATTGACTCATGAGGAGTCACATGCGGGTAAGAGCCGTCTTGTAGTTCTTATTTAAACTTATGGAACTTGACAACCATAGTTCAATTCTGAGGAGGTTTCTCTATCATCATATATAGGAACAGCGCCTTTTAACTCATGCTGACAAGCATTAGACAGGAGCGCTTTATCTAAAGATTCCTGCTTTATATATATATAGATATATACTCCTTTCTGGTAAGAGCTTTCTTTCAAAACACTACCTTTTTGGGCCCATGGAATTTGTATACGGTTCATTTTTCTCACAAACAGTGACTTACCTCTCTTTTTTTCAGTAAATATTCTTAGAACTCTGAACTAATGATCAAGTTAGCTGGATCACATTCAACTTGCTAAAAAACCCCCTCCTTGGTAATTATATTTACTGTTTATATTTACTGTTATTTCATTTTGCATGGTTCTCTAAGGTACCTCACAGGGACCTCTCCAGACGTATTTTTGATTATTCTTATGACATTTTCTCATAACAGCTCCTTGAATTTAATTTTCTAGTCTACTTCAATTGTGATGATGTAAATATTTTCTTTGAATCGTTGTTTATATTTCTGTTTTTCACTAATAACGAAATACTATGATTCTGTACATTCTGTGACATATTGTTTTGATGTATGTTTTGCAGTCTGATGAAGGTCGAGGTTTTTCGACCGAAACGTTACTTTGGACGAAAATAAATGTGTATATATGGTTGAACATCATTTCTTGAGTGCCAGATTTGTTCACCTTCAGGAATAATCCGGGGGCAGGGATAGACTAGGGGGCCCCTAGTACTTGAAACGTGGTTAGCGCCCATAGTCTCAACACCATCCTGACAGCTGTGTGGCGGTCACAGTTGGGGGATTATACGGTATGACCCCACACCATACCTTGCCGGGGGAGTTGAGGAGGGGTACAGTAGGGTCAGAATACTGTGCGTGTGGAGGGTACTGTGGAGGAATTCACTGTGTGGGTATCATACACTGGGGGGGCACTTTTGTTGGCACCATACTTTATGGGTGCAATGAAAGGGGAATCTAGGGCTTCAGTAAGAAGAAAATCACTTTGCAAAGGCTGCAAAGTTATGAGCTCTGCTCTTTTGACCCCACCGAATATTTTTTTTTTGCGGGGGGGTGACAATTAGAAATTTTGCTTTGGGGACCCTTGATTTCTATGTACGGCCCTGACTACAATCAAAGGTCTGTCATATTTGAAGGGTGCCTTCTCTCCACAAGTGTTCAATTGGATTTAGATCCTGATCATTGCTAACCACTTCTGAACTCTCCAGTGCTTTGTTTCCATCCATT
>JARQOD010000001.1:832352045-832437605 GCA_033576555.1 Oophaga sylvatica | reverse complement strand
CACGGTGACACAGAGGAAGGTGCAGATGAAATTGAAGAGGAGGTGATGGATGACCGAGTTTTTGACCCAGATTGGCATCGATTGGGGTAAAAGGGTGCCACTGGCAATAGCTCAGAAGAGGAGGAGGATCCGCAGCAGGCATCGACATTGCAGCTGCGGTTATCTGGCAGGCCCATAGCAGTTCAAAAACGTGTTAAAAAAACAAAAAGGGTTGCAGGACAGCTTGGCCAGACGGTCAAATTAGCACAGCGTGCAAGCCCTGAAAAGTTTTCCCATAGTAGGAAGAGTGCAGTGTGGCACTTTTTTGACCAAAATCCTATTGATGAGGCAAAGATTATCTGTAAGAAGTGCGGAAGGACCTTTAGCCGAGGGAAAAATCTCAGAAATTTGAATACCAGTTGCATGCTTAGACATTTAAACCCCATGCACTTGCAAGCGTGGATGGACTACAAAACCTCAGGTAGCACACATGCACCTGCTCCGTCTGAAGGTAGCCAGCAACGCTCCATAGCTTCCCCCACTGTAAGTCGACCGGTTAGCACACCACCAGCAAGAAATGTTGAGGTGTCGTCGCACGGCCAAAGCAGTTAGGAAATCACAATGTTTTTCCAACGAAAGACTGCATCTAAGCCATCACCATCACCACCCCCCTCACTATCGAACAGCTAGTGGTAAGCATCAGCAGGCTGTTTTAAAGATGATGTCTTTGGGCGACAACAGACACACCGCGGAGTTACTGGCCGACTACTTGCAGCGAGAAACTGAGTCATGGCTGGGCAGTCTACATCTTGAGCCAGGCAAGGTAGTCAGTGATAACGGATGTAATTTTGTGGCGGCCATAGCCCTGGCAAAACTCAGACACATACCTTGCCTGACTCACACCTTGAACCTGGTGGTGCAGTGCTTCATAAATAATTATCCGGAGTTACCAGCCCTGCTCCATAAGGTGCGAAGACTGTGCTCGCACATCCGTCGCTCGCCCGTAGACTCCAGTCGTATGCAGAGGCTGCAGCGATCGCTCCACCTCCCCAAGCACCGCCTAATCATAGACGTTGCAACAAGGTGGAACTCCACCATGCACGTGGTTGAGAGGCTCTGCGAACAGAGGCAGGCTGTAATGCATTTGTGGGAGGATACACGGGCAGGCAGTTTGAGGGCAGACATGGAGTTGTCGGGTGTGCAGTGGTCAAAGCTGAAAGACCTCTGTAAAGTCCTTCAGTGTTTTGAGGAATGCACACGGCTGGTAAGCGCAGACGACGCCATCATAAGCATGAGCAACCCAGTTGTGCGTCTTCTCATGCAAACTTTGATGCACACTTAGGATCAGGCATCTGCAGCGGAGGAGGTAGAGGAGGAGGGAAGCCTTGACAGTCAGCCATTGTCTGCTCAGGGAACTGTCCTGGATGAGGTGGAGGAAGAAGAGGAGGAGGAGGATGAGGGGGATGATTATTTCGGGAGGAGGATGCTTCTCAGGGGGCAAGAGAAAATGTTGGCTTGCCAAGTTCAGGTACAGGGTTTGTGCGTGACTGGAGGGATGTGGATTTGGCAGAAAGTGCTCCTCCACCCATCACTGTTAGTGCATCATTGACACCTGGAACATTGGCCCACATGTGTGATTATGTCTTGCGGATCCTAAAAAGGGACCCCCGCATTGCCAAAATTATGAAGGATGACGACTACTGGTTGGCCAGCATCCGCGATCCACGATATAAAGGCAAATTACAGAACATCATGCCACAAGAGAACCTAGAGCTAATATTGGCGAGCAAACAAGCAACTCTGGTAAACCATTTGTTAGAGGCATTCCCAGCACACAGCAGCGGTGCAGGTTCTACCACTAGCCGTACTGGGCCAAATGGAAGAGGTGTTCATGGTGCACACAGCCGAAGTGGCGTTGGAGACAGGGGTTTCATGACCATGTTGTGGACTGATTTCTCGAGTAACACTCACACGACTGGTAATAATGAATCAATTGCAACAGACAGGAGACAGCAGTTGTCAACTATGGTTCAAAATTACCTCTCCTCCCCTATCGATGTTCTCCCTCACAGTTCATTCCCCTTTGAGTACTGGGCCTGTAAGCTGGACACCTGGCCTGAATTGGCACAATATGCCTTGCAGGAGCTCGCTTGCCCTTCTGGTAGTATGCTATCAGAAAGAGTCTTCAGTGCGCTGGATCAATCCTGTCAGAAAGAAGGACCCGGCTGTCGACCCAAAATGTTGGTAATCTCACCTTCATTAAAAATGAACCATGCCTGGGTTTCAAAGGATATTGTACCACCTTCCCCTGATGACACATAGGTTGCCAGCAAAATGGCTCACTTTGTCCTCCTCTTCCTCCGACTTCTCCAATTCCTCAATTTGCAGCAGCTGAACGTCCAGCCTACACCTCAACATATGCCAGTTTTTCCACCTCCCTAACTGGGCTGTAACCCCCCCAGGGCCGGCGTCAGCACCTGGTGCACCCGGGCGAGTGCCAGTTCCTGAGCAGGTGGGGGGGCCGACTCGTGGGCGACGGCACTGGCACAGGGCCCCTCATAGTATGCAAAAGTGTCTCTGACGGTGGGGGGCCCACTCGCCTTCAGACACACCGGCGTACTATGAGGGGCCCTGTGTCAGTGCCGTCGCCCACGAGTGGGCCCCCCTGCTTGCTCAGGGCCACAGCACTTGCAATACTTACCTCTCCCTGCTACACCGCTGTGACATCTTCCGCGTTTCCTGACAGTGACATTCAGGTCAGATAGCGCGAAGACGTCACGTCTGTACCCCCTCTGCATAAACAGTCCAAGGCAGAGAGCTGGAAGATGCCAACGCTAAGGAGTCCAGAGTAGAGCAGTGCCCAGCGAGGAGAGGTATTTAATTTTTTTTGATATTGGGAGCAATATATGGGGCATTATACACTGGAGAATGATATATGGGGCCCATCATATACTGGAGCATTCTAAATGGGGGACATCAGACACTGGAACAGCATCTACGGGGCCCATTATACACTGGAGCATTATAAATGGGGCCCATTATATATGGAGCATTATATTGGCCCATCATACACTGGAGCATCATCCATGGGGCCCATCATATACTGGAGCATTCAAAATGGGGGACATCAGACACTGCAGCAGCATCTTCGGGGCCCATTATACACTGGAGCACTCTAAATGGGGCCCATTATATATGGAGCATTATATTGGCCCATCATATACTGGAGCTTCATCCATGGGGCGCATCATATAATGGAGCATTCTAAATGGGGGACATCAGACACTGGAGCAGCATCTACGGGGCCCATTGTACACTGGAGCATTCTAAATGGGGCCCATTATATATGAAGCATTATATTGGCCCATCATACACTGGAGCATCATCCATGGGGCCCATCATATACTGGAGCATTCAAAATAGGGGATATCAGACACTTGAGCGTCATCCATGGGGCCCATCAAATACTGGAGCATCATATGGGGTTCATTACTTATGGGACATCATATAGGGTATGGATCATCATATGGAACACATATGGGGCCTATTCTGTATGGAGCATTATATGGAGCCCATTCTGTATGGAGCAATTTATAAGGCCCATCATATACTGTATGGAGCTTTATGTGCGACTCATTATACTGTATGGAGCAATATGTGGGGCTCATTATACTCTATGGGGACCATCCTATACTGTATTGCACATTATATGGGGACCATCACATATTGTAGCATTATGAGGAGCTCATCATATACTGTATGGAACATTATATGGGACCAATTATTCTGTATGGAGCAATATATGGGGCTCATTATTCTGTATGGCGCACTATGTGGTGGCCATAATACTATATGGAGTAATATACTGTCCTGTTTTTGAGCTATTGTAGAATTTAAAATAGATATCAGTCATGTAATGTAAGAAGTTAAGTATTTGTCAGTGTACTATACCTATATTTCTGTGCTGTATCGGAGCATCATGAATTTTGGTATGTGTTAAAGGGGCCCACTGACACTCTTTCGCCCGGGGCACACGAAAACCTGGAGCCAGCCCTACTCCCCGCACAACTTTAGCCAAATAACCCCAGTTTTCATTGTGTAACTATTATTATAAAGTAAATGAAGGTTGCCAAATGTCACGCGGTCTTATGATATGTGTACGATGTCAGTAAACTATTCTTAAAAGAACAACACTCTATACAACATATAGATTAGCAACATCAGCATGTAAATATAGAATAGATTTACCTGACACGATATCCGTTGAACTCAGGGTTAATCTTGAGGACTTGATACACTGTCACAGGAAAGAGGAGGACCGGGGTTCTAACCTGACCCTAAACTGGGGTCCTAACTAATCCCTCACCTTGGAGGTACTGATAATGGTTCAGAGGTCCAAGTCTCCAGCCTAACCCTGTCTCCTATCAGTCCCTGAACCCTGTAATCAGTCCTAAGAAGGATTCTGACTACCACCAAAGGGATATGGGCTGATCTCTGCTAAATACACAGATTAGACATATAAGACAGACTGGAGAAAACACAGACTTGCATACACACTCAAACACAGAAGGAACATAAATGATCTGGGATATTAAACTCTAAGCAAGGTGAGCTTAAAACAACTAAGGAGCTCTTTAACTTAAGTCTATACAGATACAATCCTATCTGTGGTCTGCATGAAGAATTTCACTGGCAACTCCCAACACAGACAACCAGAGATTTAAAGGAAACCAATCAACAAATAATTAATTGCAGCCGGGAGAAACTGCACCCAGTCCCAGAACTGAGCACAGACAGAATTAACTCCCTAACTGCCAAACACAAAGAAACAGCAACTCAGCTGTGAGAAGTCAGAATGTGCAACCGCGACGATCTTCGTGGCGATGCACACATGACAGTACCCCCCTTCTACGAGGGGCCTCCGGACCCTCAGGGCCAGGTTTGCCCGGGTGAGTTCTGTGGAAGGTCCGCACCAAACGATCTGCGTTAATGTCAGACGCAGGAACCCACGTCCTCTCCTCTGGACCATACCCCTTCCAATGCACCAAGTACTGAAGGGACCGGCGATTCAGACGTGAGTCAATGATCTTTGACACTTGAAACTCCAAGTTACCATTGACCACCACTGGAGGAGGAGGTAGAGGTGATGGTATGACTGGTGCCACGTACCTCTTAAGTAATGACTTGTGGAACACATTGTGGATTTTAAACGTAGGAGGGAGGTCCAGACGAAATGCCACAGGATTAATTATGGAACTGATCCTGTACGGCCCGATGAATCTGGGACCCAGTTTCCAGGAGGGAACTTTAAGTTTTATATTCCTGGTAGACAACCATACCAGATCGTTCACATTAAGATCTGGACCAGAAACTCTCCTCCTATCAGCCATACGTTTATAACGGTTCCCCATAGCACTCAGATTATTCAATACACCTCTCCACACTGAAGCAAGTGACGACGAGAAACGCTCCTCCTCAGGAACCCCAGAAGGGCCCCCCCCATTGAATGTACAAAACTGGGGATGAAAACCATATGCCCCAAAAAACGGGGACTTACCAGTGGACTCGCTCCGCCTGTTGTTAAGAGCGAACTCTGCCAGAGGCAAGAAAGAAGACCAGTCCTCCTGGTTCTCTGAGACAAAACACCGAAGATAAGTCTCTAGGCTTTGATTCAGACGCTCTGTCTGACCATTGGTCTGCGGATGAAAAGCCGAGGAAAATGACAATTGCATCCCCCGACGTAAACAAAATGCCCTCCAAAACTTGGACACAAACTGAGACCCCCTATCTGACACCACATCAGAAGGCAACCCATGAAGTCTCACAATCTCCCCAATGAACACCTGCGCCAGAGTTTTAGCATTAGGGAGGGCAGGAAGAGCAATGAAATGTGCCATCTTACTGAACCTGTCAACAACCACCAGTATGACAGTCTTCCCTGACGACTGAGGAAGGTCCGTGATGAAGTCCATAGACAAATGAGTCCATGGACGCTCCGGAAGTTTCAAGGGTAAGAGGGTCCCAGACGGACGGGTATGAGGGGTCTTAGAGCGAGCACAAACCCCACAGGACGCGACAAAAGTTAAAACATCTTTATTAACGTTAGGCCACCAAAACCGGCGAGAAAGGAGATCTAAAGTAGCCTTACTCCCTGGATGTCCTGCTAAAGCAGAATTATGATGTGCCTCAATAACCTTTTGTCTCAACTGATTTGGGACAAACAGTCTCCCTGGAGGTCCTGCAGGGGCATCCCCCTGAGCCTCTAACACCTCCTCCTCAAGCTCAGAACATACAGCCGACACTACCACCCCCTCCTGAAGGATAGGAATCGGGTCATCCATTTTCCCGGCCCCTGGGAAACTGCGAGACAAGGCATCCGCCTTAACATTCTTAGATCCAGGGCGATAAGTGACAACAAAATTAAACCTGGTAAAAAACAACGACCATCGAGCTTGTCTGGAATTCAGACGCTTAGCAGATTCCAAATACAGCAGGTTCTTGTGATCAGTAATGACGGTGACCGGGTGGACTGCCCCCTCCAAAAAGTGACGCCATTCTTCAAAAGCCAACTTAATGGCCAAAAGTTCCCTATTGCCGATATCATAATTCCTTTCGGCGGACGACAATTTTTTAGAAAAGAAAGCGCACGGATGCCATTTACCAGGGACGGACCCTGGGACAATATTGCACCCACCCCTACGTCAGACGCGTCCACCTCCACAACGAACGGCTGTGATGCATCTGGTTGGATGAGAACGGGTGCCGAAGCAAAACATTTTTTCAAAGAGGAAAAAGCTTGGCAAGCTTTGTCCGACCATTTAGAAAAATCCGTCCCTTTTCTTGTCATGTCAGTGAGAGGTTTGACAACAGATGAGAAATTACAAATAAATTTCCGGTAGTAGTTAGCAAACCCCAGAAAACGCTGCAGAGCCTTAAGATCCTCTGGCTGATCCCATTCAAGCACTGCTCTCACCTTTTCAGGGTCCATACGGAAACCGGAGGCTGACACCAAGAAACCCAAAAACTGAAGTTCCTGTACGGCGAATACACACTTTTCCAGTTTGGCGTATAGTTTATTGTCTCGCAAGATCTGCAACACCTGTCTCACATGCTCCTGGTGAGACACAAGATCTGGTGAGTAAATTAAAATGTCATCCAAATATACGACCACAAACAGCCCCACCAGATGACGAAAAATGTCATTAACAAAATGTTGGAATACTGCTGGTGCAGTAGTCAGACCAAAAGGCATGACAAGGTTCTCATAATGTCCCTCCGGCGTGTTAAACGCCGTTTTCCACTCATCCCCCTCTTTTATCCTAATCAGATTATACGCCCCCCTGAGATCCAATTTAGAGAACCATTTGGCGCCAACAATTTGATTGAAGAGATCAGGAATCAGAGGGAGTGGATACGGATCTCGAACAGTAATCCGATTAAGTTCGCGGAAATCCAAGCAAGGGCGTAGGCCTCCATCTTTTTTCTTCACAAAGAAGAACCCCGCGGCCACTGGGGAAGATGAAGGTCTAATATGCCCTTTGGCCAGACTTTCCGAAATATAATCTTTCATAGCCTGCCTCTCAGGACCAGAAAGGTTATATAACCTAGCTTTAGGTAACTTAGCATCAGGAAGTAAATTAATAGAGCAGTCATACACACGATGAGGAGGCAACTCCTGACACCCCTCCTCAGAGAACACATCCCCAAAGTCCTCCAAAAAAGGAGGCAAAGTACTAGGCACGACCGCACTGATGACTGTGTTCATGCAGTTACTTTTGCAAAACTCCCCCCATTGGCTTATATCTCTGGACTGCCAATTAATCACAGGGTTATGTTTAACCAACCAAGGAAGTCCCAACACAATAGGAGTAGGTAGACCCTCCAACACATAACAAGATAATAGTTCCCTATGTATTGCCCCTACCCGAAGGTCAATGTTATGAACCTCATGAACAAAGCTACCTTGGCCGAGAGGCCTGGCGTCAATGGAGAATATAGGGATTGGTTTGACCAATACACTCAGATGCATACCTTGAGCCTGAGCAAACTGAGCGTCAACCAGATTAGCCCCGGACCCACTATCAAGAAGAACAGAAAATCTCTCCACTCTCGTACCAACCACCACCTCCACTGGTACAAGGAACTGAGAAGAACTAGCGGACGAAATACATACTCCCAGGTTGTCGTCCACCACACAACCTGGGATTAACAGTTTTCCGGCGACTTTTTGCTCCACAAGGCACGGGATGGACATCCCCCAACAAAATGTCCCTCTTTCCCGCAGAAGAAACACCTTCTAGTCCTGCGGCGTACCGCCAATCCCCTCCTACGAAATGATGTCCCTCCCAACTGCATAGGCTCCTCCGAACAGACAAGGGGAACCTCAACATAAGGGACTTTAGTAGTAGGTGGAGTAACAACAGGGGGCGGAGTTACCTCGCACCTCTCCCGGAGCCGTCTATCAGTACGGATAGCTAGGGCCATAGCAGCCTCCAGTGATGGAGGAGAATCATACTGAGCCAAAACGTCCTTTAATTTGTCAGAAAGCCCATGACAAAACTGGCTTCTAAGAGCTGGGTCATTCCACTGAGTATCTGTGGCCCATCTACGGAACTCAGAAGCAAATTCCTCCGCCGGACGATCTCCCTGCTGTATCTTACGTAATTTTGTCTCAGCAAGAGAGACCCGATCTGGGTCATCATATACCAAACCCAGGGCAGTAAAAAATCGATCTACTGACTGTAGAGCCGGGGATCCGGAGGAAGGGAGAAGGCCCAGGATTGAGGGTCCCCTTGTAGGAGCGAGATAACAATTCCCACTCTCTGCTCTTCACTCCCTGATGATCGAGGCCGAAGCCGAAAATACAATTTACATGCTTCCCTGA
The DNA here is from genome assembly GCA_033576555.1 of Oophaga sylvatica. Taxonomy (NCBI): domain Eukaryota; kingdom Metazoa; phylum Chordata; class Amphibia; order Anura; family Dendrobatidae; genus Oophaga; species Oophaga sylvatica. The sequence continues at coordinate 832,428,742 of JARQOD010000001.1, read as the reverse complement.
AGGTAAAAAATTTGTCTCGCCCACCAGTGAACCTGTCCGGGAGAGCTACTTTAGGTTCAAATCTGGTTTGCTCCGAGGGAGACAAAACTTTGGACTTAATGTCCGTCAGCTCCATGGATAATCCCTGCAACTGCAGAGCCAGCTGGGCTACTGGATCCATGGCAACTGGGAATAATTTTATGGGCCAGTGAAAATGTCACGCGGTCTTATGATATGTGTACGATGTCAGTAAACTATTCTTAAAAGAACAACACTCTATACAACATATAGATTAGCAACATCAGCATGTAAATATAGAATAGATTTACCTGACACGATATCCGTTGAACTCAGGGTTAATCTTGAGGACTTGATACACTGTCACAGGAAAGGAGGACCGGGGTTCTAACCTGACCCTAAACTGGGGTCCTAACTAATCCCTCACCTTGGAGGTACTGATAATGGTTCAGAGGTCCAAGTCTCCAGCCTAACCCTGTCTCCTATCAGTCCCTGAACCCTGTAATCAGTCCTAAGAAGGATTCTGACTACCACCAAAGGGATATGGGCTGATCTCTGCTAAATACACAGATTAGACATATAAGACAGACTGGAGAAAACACAGACTTGCATACACACTCAAACACAGAAGGAACATAAATGATCTGGGATATTAAACTCTAAGCAAGGTGAGCTTAAAACAACTAAGGAGCTCTTTAACTTAAGTCTATACAGATACAATCCTATCTGTGGTCTGCATGAAGAATTTCACTGGCAACTCCCAACACAGACAACCAGAGATTTAAAGGAAACCAATCAACAAATAATTAATTGCAGCCGGGAGAAACTGCACCCAGTCCCAGAACTGAGCACAGACAGAATTAACTCCCTAACTGCCAAACACAAAGAAACAGCAACTCAGCTGTGAGAAGTCAGAATGTGCAACCGCGACGATCTTCGTGGCGATGCACACATGACACCAAGCTAAAGTAATAAGAATTGATGTCGTTGGCATTGAAATGGGCACTGTAGGTGTGTTTACTGTCCTCCACTCCCTGCCGACTTTGCTTCCCCATTTACTTGCATTGGGTTTCGTGTTTCAGTCGGACCACCGACTTTTCCCGATAGTCGGCCGATTTCGTTCGACTCGACTTTTGAGAAAGTCGGGTTTCATGAAACCCGACTCGACCCTAAAAAAGGCAAAGTCGCTCATCTCTAGTCAGAACACTTATTGAACCAGAGCCACAGTCAGGGCAAGAGATGCAAAAACTGCCTGTCCATGAGAAACAAGTGGATAAATGCTGCTAATGAAGAGATGGAGTCCCTTCACCAACTCCAGACATGGGAGCTTACTGAGCTACTACAAGGAAAAAGCGCTATCGGATCTAAATGGGTCTTCAAAAACAAATATGACTCAGAAGGTAAAGTTCACTGGTTTAAGGCAAGATTGGTCGCAAAAGGGTACTCGCAAAAGCATGAAGAAGATTAGTGCAAGGACTAAGCACATTTTTGTAAAACATCACCACTTACGTGACTTAGTGGAACGTGGTGTACTCAAGTTTGTTTATTGCGAGTCTGACAAGATGACAGCTGATGGTATGACAAAGCCATTATCAAGAGCCAAGTTTGTGTACTTCAGAACTGCAATGGGACTAACAGGATAAGTAGTTATTGAGTGGGGGTTGTTGGAATATGTTTGGTGCAACAACTCCATTCCTGTCTATGAGTGTTTAGTTGCTAGATTTGTATGCTGTTTATAAAGTTAGAACAAAAAAAAAGCTCCCAGAGGCTCACACAGGAAGAGCATGTGACTGTATTTCCTGTTTTTCCTGTGTCTGTGTAAGGAAGAAGCAGCCTGCTGTAGACGCTGCACAGATAGAGACACACAAATGATTTATTCATGATCAATTAAACTTATCATATATTGTTCCTGATTAATGAAGCTCTGTCACACGCTTGGAGAGCATCCTGAATAATCCGCTGCCAACACTTACACCTCCCCTTTTTGGTAGTGCATGGGAGATTGGCTTACTTGCCATCTCTTAAGCATATCTCTGGCTCCTGACCCCCTTTGATAGATAAATCATTCCCATGATCAATTCCCTTATTATATTGAATTGAAAAATCGTATTGCTGTAAAATTAGACTCCATCTGAGCTATTTCCAATTATCTCCAACTCTGTTGAGCCAACTAAGTGGGTTATAATCAGTGATTACTGCAAAGTTGTACCCATAGAGATATGGATGTACAATTGCTAAACACTTTTTTCAATTTTGGCATAGGCAAAGTCTCTAGGCAAAAGTTTTCTGCTTAGGTAAAGAATTGGGTGCTCTTCTTCTTGCTGGTTCAACTGGCTGAGAACTGACATGATCGAAGTGACATGAGAAAAATCTGCATAAATACTGTAATCATATGCTAAATAGTTGCAAGTCAATTTTATCAGAAATGGAGAGCAGGATCACCGCCATCTTCTGTTGCCACATTTGAATCATGGATGGTGTGTTTTTGATTGAACAGGCAAAATCTGTTGCTGAACATCCATTCTGCCAAGAACAAACCTTCCACCACACATCCAACGTCTTCACTTTTAGGATCTTCCATATAAATAGTGAAGTCAAATTTATGTAAGAGATGAAGATTCTCAAGCCAAGATGATTGTCTATAAAATTATGGTAGTCTCACTTTTGAAGGAGTAGTGGATGGTGTGATACGGAGTCTGAAAGTCAAAAGTCCAAATCATTTTGCTTGTCAGTGTATATCCTTAGGGTCAATCAAATTAAACCATAACATGTACACTATCCTGTATGATCATAGCAACCAATCACTTCCAAGGCCAGAATTCTTTGATTTGTTAAATTTACATGGAAATGCTTTTCCTCTCGGCTTAGGCACCTGCAGTGGTGTTACAGAGGTCTCTGGGAGAAGATTCAGTAGCCTTATAGTAGCCTCTCTTGAGAGCAATGTGGTGATACCTGTACCCACTCTAAATACCATCCAATTGAGAGGAGAGCCCAATGCCAGAGGCTGCTCTTCATCACCCTTATCTAAAAGCTATAGCTAATAAGATAGCAGCCCTTGATAACAGTGCAGATATTCTTTTTCTGCTTGACTGAGACATTCTCCGACTATACAAGGCACGTCAATCAACGGACCACAAGATGCTGTATTTACCCAACGCTTTAATCTAGGCTGGATAATCGTAGGCAATGTCTGCATAGACAAGATGAAGAGGTCTAACAAGATTTCCTCATGTAAAGGTACTGCCACACTAAGCGATCTCGCTAGCGATCACGATAACGACGCAAGCTAACGAGATCGTTGGTGTGATCGCTATTAGGTCGCTAGTAGCTGCCAAACAGGAGATCTCATAAACGACACATCAGCGGTCAGCGATCTCTTTAACGACTTTGGCGGTCGTTAGGATCTGTCATTAGCATGTACTGAGCGCAACCTTTTCCATGCCCCTCAGCACAGATATATGCTATATATGTGCAATAATTTATGTTTTGACCGCGTCATGAAAGATGGTGTATAGCGCTCCCTTTCATTGTTCTCGAGCGCTTCTGATTCATAGGAATTTCCAGCATCGCTCCTGCTCTCTGCGTCCTGCTAGCCTGCTTTGCAACTTCTGCGATCCTCTCTGTGACGCAAAAGAGAACCTAGTCCCACCTGCCTGCTTCTAGAGATATTGCGATCCACTCCGTGACGCTAAAAAACTCTAGTCCCGCCTGCGCCGCTGTCATATGCGTCACAAACAAGGTCGCTCGTCGTTCGCAAAAGGTGCCAAACACAACGATATAGGCTCACCAGCGGGACGCCAACGATCAAAAAACGGTCCAGAACGCTAGTGAACGATCAGCGACATCACAGCAGGGGCCACATCGTTGCTACATGCCACACACAACGACGTCGCTAACGAGATCGCTAAATAGTGACGTTTTAGCGATGTCGTTAGCGATCTCGTTAGCGATCTCGCTTAGTGTGGCATACCCTTAAGACTCATATCTTTCCAAATGGTCACAGCACTTACTTTCAACCATACCCACATCATTATTGAGTGAAAGAGAAGCTGAATGACAATAAGTGGCAGCAAGAACCTCATGACATCTTGAACACATTCTTGATATGTGATGATAGCCTCGGGTCAATAGTGTTCAATTTTGCAAGTGAAGGCAGCAAGTTGACACCTGTAAGAAAGGAGAAAGAATTCATAAAGGTTATGGAAAAGGAATTCTCCCAGGATGATTTCAATTGTTAGATAGCACCTTCATAATTTCTTTCACCAAGAATAAGGTTGCCAAGCAAACTGCAGCAAACAACGGCAAGGTTTTCATTTTTAAAATGCACCCTAAAGAGGAAACCAGAGATGGCAAAACATTTTATCAGCTTCATGCAAAATATCTTTGACAAAGATCAGCAAAGCCTGCCCCACCACTAAAGGAGAAGATTGCTGGTACCTTCCATTCTTTTGGTTTCTGACAAGAACTTGTTGCGGTAATAGAGGACATCCAGAAAATGTTTCAATGTCTTATCGTTAGGGAAGACAGTTGACACTACCTCAGGTTCCTACGACACAAGAACAATGACGTCTACAATGTCTTTGGCGAAAGGCCATCATCTGCTGTGGCAATCTATGGACTGAGACAGATGGACCATAGATTGCATGCTCGGGTGTTATTCAAGCATCTTCGGTGTACTCGGATAATATATTTGAGTCCCTGCAGCTGCATCTTTTGTGGCGGTAGACAGCCACAACACATGCAGGGATTGCCAAACAAACAGGCAATCAATACATGTGTTGCGGCTGTCTACCGCCGCAAAATATGCAGCCGCAGTGACTCAAATATTTTATCGAGCACGCCCAAGATACTTGGATAAAACCCAAACATGCTCGGATAAAACTTTATCAGAGCACGTTAGCTTATTATTAGTTCACATTCCAAGTGTAACTTAGCCTGCGACAAACCCTTCACCTAATGAACAGTCTTATCTGTCATTAGCAGCATCTATAATCCTCTTGAGTTTTTAGCACTCATCACATTTGAAGGCAAAATACTGCTGAGACAGTTTACTGCTGAGAATACAGATTGGGAGATTCCTCTACCATCCAAGAAACAATATAGGTGGGAGACATGAAAGAAGTCTCTAAATGTCTCAAAGTCACAAGTTGTTATTCCTTAATGTCCCTTTCAGCTGCCATCAGAAAAGAAGTTCACATTCTCTCTGAGGCATCTACAGAGGCCATAGGCTAATGCAGTTATGTGGCGTCCCTGAGTGTCCAGTCGCCACAGAGGTACTGCACCTCAACCAGGGGTGTGGTGACCCATCTTTCAGGTAAGATGGAGACACCTGGCCGGCTCTGATACAACACTACATCCATCCCACACACTAGCAGCAGTTCCACTTCTATCCCAGCTGGCTAGAAAGAGTGTTAGACGGTGGGTGGAGCTTGAGGGTTAGAGCGGGAGAATAGAGGGAAGTAAGAGTGAGTCTTCCCATAGGGGAAGAAGGGAAAGATGTGCATAGGCAACCTTCCCATAGGGGAAGGTGGGAAGAGATAGAACCGTGCAACAGTCTCCTGGTCTGGAGGAGCTGCTGAACAGACAGAAAGACAGAAGGAAGCTACCTGAGGAGGAAAGGGATTTCTCACAGGCACGGGCTGAGCTAGAGCTACCCATGGGGATTGTTCCAGGCTGATGGACGTCAGCTGGGAGAATCCAGGTCGCAGAAGGGTCTCGGCCCCTAGACTAGTGAAGCATACAACAGGACTCAGCTAGCAAGCAGACAGCTGTGACAACTTTATGGTTCACAGGCAACCACCACAATTATCTTCTCCAGAAAGGCAGCTAAATAGAATCAAGGAAACGCTTTGGGCACGTTATTCCACAGGGTTCGCAGCTGCTGGCCTGGGACACTGATTGTGTGGTGCTGAGAAGAAAGAGGAGTGGAAATCAGTACAGTGAGACGGCCAGAGAAGACACATACTGACAGGGAGTTCTGGAAAGGTGTTCTCCATCACCCCGGAAGTTGGCTGAATCCCTCACCTGGTGGACGTGGCACCAAGCGGGCATGTGTGTACACCAAAACAGTGAGTAAAGCTTTGGAAACTGCATCTGAATGAGTCTTCTCAAGTTCTTCCTACCACACTCACTCAGCATTGCTACATCCCTTGCCAAATACATCATCTTCTACAACATACACCTGCCCTGGGACAAAAGCTCTGCCTGTGGAGAGCTATTCCAACTCTGCTGCATCACACCATCAGTCCCAGAGGATCTGCACTGCAGCGCTGGTCACCTCTGACCAGAAACCACAGGTGGCGTCACGAACACTTTACTACAAGCTCTATCATCTCTTGTAAATATTACCCTTCTATTGGACGCCCAGGGCCACAGACCGGGTCACTGCCGCTGTGACACTTCCCCTTTAAGAAGATGCCCGATACCGAGTACCCCACTGCCCTGGCGGGTGATTCAGTTAACTGAATCAATGAGAAGCCAGCAACAGCTTGAACTTTGTGCTGCTGTGATGACAGTGGAAATTGCCACAGTGACTCCTGAGTAGTGGCATCTTATCTACACTGGCCTTGTCCCAACTGATCTTGGAACAGGACTCTTGGCTACATCTAGCCTTTGTGATAACATATGGCTGTTGCCTCCAAGCTTCCTACATGGGGATCCTTATTTTGTTGCCAGCAGTGCATTTGAACCTGAGGAACCAGACGCTGACAGTGTGATTAGACCTGATGTCTCAACATGCTTCCCATCTATGGTACCAAGGTTGAAACTGAGGCCTCATCACTTCGGACGCTTCTTGATCTGGTCATCTGTCGTGCAGGCTGTTACCTGTCTAACGCACATCTCCAAGTGCTGCATGAGACAAGGCATTACATGAATAAGGACATTACTACTGGACACAGCTTACGGAGTGGAGCATACCTTCACATACTTTTTGCTGTGCTAAAACTTCAATTATTTTCCATTTGGATTATTGGCTTGGTGAAAGTGATTACATGTTACGGCTTCCCCAATCCAAAGATGGGATTCCCATTTGAACTTGTAGTATTCTATTTTTGTGGACTACAGACTACCAACTATATATTTGGACTTTAAGGTTGTTTACAGTTTTTGTTACATGTTTCTGTGTTTCTTTTTTGTCTTTCGGGTACCAAACGGCTGTGGACGTCATTGAAGGACATTACATCAAGGTTGAATAATTGTGAAATGTAAAGATTTCAAGGAAGGAGTGTCATATCCAATGACTTGGAAATCATACAGTAGTGTATTGTATTGTTACGTTGATATGCAATAATTTTGCCTTTTAGAAGTTTGTCCTCTCTCACACTGTCTGCCTCCCTAGCTCTGATGTCAGAAACCAATCCTTTCTTCTTCCTCATACTCTGAATGTCTGCCATCTTAAAACCTTATATTTTCAGTTAAGGTTCAGAATAGTCTATTTTACCTACTGCAGCAGTTAGCGTTACTGCTTCTGCAACTGTGCACAACTGCAAGAATTCAGCTTGAAAATAAACCTTCTTCTGGAATCTTCATACGTGCCTCCTGCAGTCGAGTCAGGCATTCTGATTAAATATCTTCATGTGAGTAATGGTACATAGAAAAACCCATAGAAACAGTGTCTCAAGCGTTGTATAATCACAGCCATGTTATAGAGTAAGAATGCTTAAAAACTTCTAAAGTTTGTAAAAAGAAAACTTTATTACCATTTTCCGAGTCCCAAAGCTTGTTGTTTTTTTTTTGTTGGCTAAGCTGTAGTTTTTGGCTTTTTATTGTGTTTTGGGAGGAGGGAAAGGCAAGATGACTAAATGGTTTAAATAATGGGTTAAATAGATTTTTATCAAACATTTACAGATATAGTGATACTAAATATGCATTCTTTTATTTTTTATTTTTAAATGGAGAAAAGGAGTGATTTGACTTTATTTTTACTTTTATTTTTTAGTTCCCAATAGGGTCTTAAACCAGCTATCATTTTCTTGCGCATTCATACTACAGATTTTCACTGTATACTGCACTTGGGTATTGCAGTATTTAGTGAAAACCACAGTCTCTTAGAAAAGCACAGGCTGTGGTTGTGCTTCAACCTATCAGCACCCCATGATCATATCATGGGGGGGGGCAAATGGATGACCCACTAGGAGTTATCATTTTAATTACTGTTGTCAGAGAATGACCAGCAGCATTGTAAGTGGTTAAACTTAGCTCTGATTTCTGCTGTTATGTCACCATCACACTATCAGTGTTTGATCAGTATTTTACATCAGTATGTGTGTGCCAAAATTAGCGGTAGAAAAATCAGAGGAAGAGTATGATAGAAACACGTCACCACTTCTGTATTTACCACCCACTAATGGTTTTGACTAACAAATATTGATTTAAAATACTGACCAAATACTGAACGTGTGAACATGGCCTTAGAACAGCGGACACCTTCTCAGTTTCTGCGCTCGCTCCATACACTCTCACTTGCTCCATAATGTAATAGTACATAACTGAAATTGAAGGGTTAGAGGGCATTCAGCGTATTTGTGGTTTGTAAACTATTACTGCTGATCCACCCATTGTTTTCCTCTCTAGTGGTTTTTACCTCTGCCCTGAATTGTAAATAGATAAAGAAAGGCTGAGTGACCGTACTATGGGGTTTTGCATTCTTAAATGGTCATTGTTGTTTCAATAAACTTGTGCTTTTTGTCAAGGTAGCCACTATGAAAAGTGTAATATACTTTCATTGCCAAAAATAACTTTGAGTAAAATATTGCGGTGAAATTATGGCCACTAGGTGATTCCTTTTCTTGCCATTTTCTATCCACTGTCTGATGCCCTAACTAGTGTTGAGCCACCCCCGTAGTGTTCGAGTTCGGTTCGGTTTGCCAAACACCTGTGTGTTCGACGAACTGTTCGTCGAACACCTTCGAACACCGTTAAAACCAATGGCAGGCAAACAAAAACACATAGAAAACACTTCAAAGGTGTCCAAAAGCTGACAAACTGTTCAGAAGACACCACTGACACATGGAAAAGTGACAAGTACGTATAGTCATGCAAAAAGAAAAGAGCTGGAGGAGTAAAAGGAGGGGGAGACACAGATATAGGCATGTCATGCCCTTCTGAAACCAAAAAAGTGCGAAGTCGACACGGCCTGTTCGTTCCTGCCCGTGCGACTTGCGTGTCGCCGGGTTTGTGCCAGAGCTGCGGTGGACCCTGATGGCCAGCCCCCCTCTCCCAATACTGGAGCCTGTCCGCTGGTGGGTCGAGCGAGCCCCCTGCGGTGGAGGCAGGTCTAATCTTTATTATTAAATTGTCTCTCTAATTTGAATGAGTACACTTTAAATCCTTTTACAAGCATCTATTGGAGGGCAAGTCTCATGCCAGCAGCCACGGTGGTTACAGCTCCACCCAGGAAGTGGAGAGGTGTGTGGCTGGAGGAGGAGGAAGCAGAGAGCAAGCTGCTAGGAGCTGAGAGCCTGGGGAGGAGGATTTTTTTTTCTCTGGACTGTAACCTGCTCCTTCCCAGGCAGAGAGACCTTCCCTGGGACTGTGTGGGGGCTGTGCCCCTGGCTCCCACCCCGGCAAGCCAGCTGGGGGTGGGGGGCCTCACACTCCATCTTGAGGCCCACGCTGCAGCAAGCCAGTCCCAGGGATGGGTAAGAAAAAGACCTCGGGGGGCCGCAAGGCTCCAGGATCCGGGACCCCTGAAGCCGGGGCCGTGGCAGCTCCTTCTCCCGGAGAGGAGGCTGCGGGCAGAGGTGCGGCAGGAGCCCCCCTAACATCTGGGGCTCCAAGGCTGCGGGAGAGCCGGCTACCATCTACGCCTCCCGCATCCATGCCCACCTCTGTGAATATGAGGAGGCAGCTAAGCAGCTGAGGAGACTCCGGGAGGAGTTGAGGGGAGCCCGAATAATGGCTAAGAACCGGCTCCCTGCCTCAAAGAGAGCGGAGGTATCTGCCATGGTCGAAAGGCTGAAGGGGGCGATAAACGTGCTGGAGGAGAGGAGGAACACCATCCTGGAGGGGAGCGGCCCCTTTGGTGAGAAGCTCCAGAATGACGACCGGTTTAGAGCCCTGACCGGTGGGTCTCCTGGGGGGTCAGGAGGCCCCAGCCAGGTGGAGGACAAGGAGGAGGAAGATGGCGGACCATCTAAGCCAGCTCCACCTGAGGACCTGGTGGGTAAGAGCGCCCAGGACCTGGTGGGTAAGAGCGCCCAGGTATCGCGCAGCGGGATAGCCCCCGAACAAGTGGCTCTCCCACCGGACTCCAGTGACATGGAGGAAAGTGGGAGTGAGGGGGAGGATGGAGGGAGCGGGGGTAATATCGAGGGGGGCTGCCTCATCCTACAGCAAGTGAGGCAGATTGAGTCTCCAGAATGGTTTGGCACACTGTTGTTTGGGGACGAGGTCTGCCTCGAGATAAGGCAACCGGGAAGAGTAGGAGGAGGCGTAAGGCAAAGCAAGCGGTGGAGGAGAAGCTTGTGTTTGTCCCTCTTTCCGGGGCCCCCCAATCCCGTTGTGCGGAACCCGCTGCCCACCCCAGCTCGGGCCCTGTGGTGAGTCCGCAGCAAGGGAGCGGGGAGAGTAAGGTCTGCCTGGGTCTTGCTGTCACATCTGGTGGTGGCAGTTCAGATTCAGGCAGTGGTGGTGTTGGTGGTGGTGCTTGGGCTCAGTCCCCTGTGGCAGGGGGGGCTGGCCCAGCACCAGGTACAAGTAAAGCCGGGGCCGCATCTCCGGCGGTGAGAGCAGCTTCTGGGCCCCCCACGCATGGGTCCGTTAAATCTGGATCACTTATGGGGGTCCAGAAGCATAGGAAGGGCGCGGATGCTGCCGTGAGGCAGCAGTTAAAAACCTGCAGAGTGTTGGTCGCTCCCCTGGAGGCGGCCGCGGCGAAGCCGGGGCACTCGGCACGTAGACCCCAAAAGGGGTCCGTACGGGGTGCCCCGCCGCCGCTGGACGCCGAAGGGGAGTGGCCGGCCTTGCCTACAGCAGGTGGTGGGTGCAGAGAGGCGGTGAAGGCCCGTGAGGGGGGTGTGGCCTCCCTGAATGTTGCCCTGCCTGCAAAGGCAGAGGCATGCAGGGGGGCGTGCCCTCCTCGGCCGCAGTCCCACCCGCCGTGCTCGCGTCATCTGGGGTGGGCGTGGCCTCAAAAGGGGCTGCTGCCCAGCCTGGAGTGGCTGCGGCCGGTGGGGGTGTGTGGCCTCGGCGGTCATGGCTCCGCCCGCTGTGCCCATGTCATCTGGGGTGGGCGTGGCCTTGAATGGGGCTGCTGCCCAGCCTGGAGTGACTGCGACTGGTGGGGGGGCGTGGCCCGCCCACCCATACCATCGGTTCTGCGCCCCGAAAGCCGGTAGGGAGTTGTCAGGGTCCCCAGCCCACTTATTATCATTTGGTGGTGCGGGAGCTCTGGCGCTCCAGGTGAAGCCGGCGGGGGAAGTGTGTGGAGGGCAGGGTACGGTGGCAAGAAAGTCCGTCCCTGCCCTAGGAAGCACAAAGGAAAAAAAAAAACTGGTGCCGGAGAGCTCAGGAGCTGCTGCTGCTCCCAAGCCCAGGCGGAGTGTGCTGAGTGCACTCTGCTCTGGGGCATTTAAAGGGGCAGCAGCACTCCTGGGCAGAGGCGATAAAGGAAAAGGCAGTAACATCACAGTCCAGCCAGGGCCCGCAGCAGGAGGTGTTAAAAATAGCAGTGTAAATAATAGCAATGTAAATAAAAGCAATATAAAAAATAATGTGAATAGTAATGTATATATGGATAGTGAGGATGATAGCGATGGTATGACTGATATTTTTGAGGAGCTTTTTGCGGAGGTGGTGCATGGAGGTGTGAGTGATGGCGAGAGTGGTATGAAAGAGGGAGTGAGTGTAGGAGAAATGCGGGGGTGGATGCAGGAGTGAATTTGGGAGCAAGTGTGAGTACGAGTGTGGGGGGGCTGGCCCATCTGTCCCCCCAGCCGCGGCACCCAGGCGTTCTTTTGCGGGGGTCACGGCTGGGGGTCGGGGAGGTTCTCAGGGGGTCTCCTCACCTCTGGACTCTGGGGACGGCGTTTTGCACCGACGTTTTCTGGAGGCCCTCAAAAGGGGAGAAAGATCGATAATAGTAGAGGGGAGGACGGTGGACTTGTCTTTCTGGATAGAGAGGCATGGTTTGGCCGCCTTCCAAGAGAGAAGAGAGGGAGGGACTGTCTGGTCTCTCCCGACAGCCGGGCAAGGGCCGGTGAGGAGGAATGTGGTCCGTCTTCGGTGGGGGGGCAGTGAAGCTTGCCCACCCAGAAGCAGGGTGGTGGAGCTCCTCCTGAAGATGGGCTTCAGGGCGGATGACATCTTTGCCCTGATCCATCCCTCAGCGGCACGGTTCTTTGACATCAGCTTCGTTCGGCCAGAGGGGCTTGAGCTCTTCTGGTCGAATTATGAGCTGGTGAAGGGGGAGCCCGGATGGCGAGGCTTCGTCGTGCAGGCGGTGTCTCGCCAAAATTCCGTCAAGAGAGTGACCGTGGTGACATGTAACGAGTCACTCTCAGGCGTGGACATAATGACGTGGCTTTCCCGTTATGGGGAAGTCACCGAGGTCCCAAAAAAGAACAGGGACGAATTTGGTATTTGGTCGGGGGGCTGGACCTTCATGGTTAACCCCTTCATGACCCAGCCTATTTTGACCTTAAAGACCTTGCCATTTTTTGCAATTCTCACCAGTGTCCCTTTATGAGGTAATAACTCAGGAACGCTTCAACGGATCCTAGCGATTCTGAGATTGTTTTTTCGTGACATATTGGGCTTCATGTTAGTGGTAAATTTAAGTCGATAATTTTTGCATTTATTTGTGAAAAAAATGGAAATTTGGCGAAAATTTTGAAAATTTTGTAATTTTCAAATTTTTAATTTTTATTCTGTTAAACTAGAGAGTTATGTGACACAAAATAGTTAATAAATAACATTTCCCACATGTCTACTTTACATCAGCACAATTTTGGGAACAACATTTTTTTTTGTTAGGAAGTTATAAGGGTTAAAAGTTGACCAGCGATTTCTCATTTTTACAGCAAAATTTACAAAACCATTTTTTTAGGGACCACCTCACATTTGAAGTCACTTTGAGGGGTCTATATGGCAGAAAATACCCAAAAGTGACACCTTTATAAAAACTGCACCCCTCAAGCTACTCAAAACTACATTCAAGAAGATTATTAACCCTTCAGGTGCTTCACAGGAACTAAAGCAACGTGTAAGGAAAAAATGGACATTTTAATTTTTCCAACAAAAATTTTCTTTTAGCATCAATTTTTTCATTTTTACATGGGCATCAGGATAAAATGGATCCTAAAATTTGTTGGGCAATTTCTCCTGAGTACACAGATACCTCATATGTGGTCATAAACCACTGTATGGGCGCACGGCAGGGCTCAGAAGGGAAGGAGCGCCATTTGACTTTTTGAATGGAAAATATGCTGGAATATTTAGCGGTTGCCATGTCACATTTGGAGAGTCCCTGTGTGCCTAAACATTGGAGCTCCCCCACAAGTGAACCCATTTTGGAAACTAGACCCCCTAAGGAACTTATCTAGATGCATAGTGATCATTTTGAACCCCCAGGTGCTTCACAAATTGATCTGTAAAAAAAAGAAAGTACTTTTTTTTCACAAAAATTTTCTTTTAGCCTCAGTTTTTTCATTTTCACATGGGCAACAGTATAAATTGGATCCTAAAATTTGTTGGGCAATTTCTCCTGAGTACACAGATACCTCATATGTGGTCATAAACCACTGTTTGGGCGCATGGCAGGGCTCAGAAGGGAAGCAGCACCATTTGACTTTTTGAATGGAAAATATGCTGGAATATTTAGCGGTTGCCATGTCGCATTTGGAGAGTCCCTGTGTGCCTAAACATTGGAGCTCCCCCACAAGTGACCCCATTTTGGAAACTAGACCCCCTAAGGAACTTATCTAGATGCATAGTGATCATTTTGAACCCCCAGGTGCTTCACAAATTGATCTGTAAAAAAAAGAAAGTACTTTTTTTTCACAAAAATTTTCTTTTAGCCTCAGTTTTTTCATTTTCACATGGGCAACAGTATAAATTGGATCCTAAAATTTGTTGGGCAATTTCTCCTGAGTACACAGATACCTCATATGTGGTCATAAACCACTGTTTGGGCGCATGGCAGGGCTCAGAAGGGAAGCAGCGCCATTTGACTTTTTGAATGGAAAATATGCTGGAATATTTAGCGGTTGCCATGTCGCATTTGGAGAGTCCCTGTGTGCCTAAACATTGGAGCTCCCCCACAAGTGACCCCATTTTGGAAACTAGACCCCCTAAGGAACTTATCTAGATGCATAGTGAGCACTTTGAACCCCAGGTGCTTCACAAATTGATCCGTAAAAAAAAGAAAGTACTTTTTTTTCACAAAAATTTTTTTTAGCCTCAGTTTTTTTCATTTTCACATGGGCAACAGTATAAATTGGATCCTAAAATTTGTTGGGCAATTTCTCCTGAGTACACAGATACCTCATATGTGGTCATAAACCACTGTTTGGGCGCACGGCAGGGCTCAGAAGGGAAGGAGCGCCATTTGACTTTTTGAATGGAAAATATGCTGGAATATTTAGCGGTTGCCATGTCACATTTGGAGAGTCCCTGTGTGCCTAAACATTGGAGCTCCCCCACAAGTGACCCCATTTTGGAAACTAGACCCCCTAAGGAACTTATCTAGATGCATAGTGAGCACTTTGAACCCCCAGGTGCTTCACAAATTGATCCGTAAAAAAAAGAAAGTACTTTTTTTTCACAAAAATTTTCTTTTAGCCTCAGTTTTTTTCATTTTCACATGGGCAACAGTATAAATTGGATTCTAAAATTTGTTGGGCAATTTCTCCTGAGTACACAGATACCTCATTTGTGATCATAAACCACTGTTTGGGCGCACGGCAGGGCTCAGAAGGGAAGGAGCGCCATTTGACTTTTTGAATAGAAAATATGCTGGAATATTTAGCGGTTGCCATGTCGCATTTGGAGAGTTCCTGTGTGCCTAAACATTGGAGCTCCCCCACAAGTGACCCCATTTTGGAAACTAGACGCCCTAAGGAACTTATCTAGATGCATAGTGAGCACTTTGAACCCCCCAGGTGCTTTACAGAAGTTTATAACGCAGAGCCGTGAAAATAAAATATCATTTTTTTTTCTCAAAAAATGATTTTTTAGCCCACTATTTTTTATTTTCACAATGGTTACAGGAGAAATTGGACCCCGAAAGTTGTTGTCCAGTTTGTCCTGAGTACGCTAGTACCCCATATGTGGGGGGGAACCACTGTTTGGGCACACGTCAGGGCTCGGAAGGGATGTAGTGACGCTTTGAAATGCCAACTTGATGGAATGGTCTGCGGGCATCTTGTTACGTTTGCAGAGCCCCTGATGCGCCTAAACAGTAGAAACTCCCCACAAGTGACCCCATTTTGGAAACTAGATCCCCCAAGGAACTCCTCTAGATGTGTGGTGAGCACTTTGAATCTCCAAGTCCTTCACAGAAGTTTATAACGCAGAGCCGTGAAAATATAAAATCATTTTTTTTCCACAAAAATAATTTTTAGTCCCCAATTTTTTTTCCCAATGTTAACAGGAGAAATTAGAACCCCAAAAGTTGTTGTGCAATTTTTCCCGAGTACGCTGATACCTCATATGTGGGGATAAACCACTGTTTGGGCATACGTCGGGGCTTGGAATAAAGGGAGCACTGTTTGACTTTTTGAATGCAAAATTTGCAGGAATCAATGGTGGCGCCATGTCGCGTATGGAGACCCCTGATGTGCCTAAATAGTGGAAACCCCTCAATTCTAACTCCAACCCTAACCCCAACACACCCCTAACGCCTACACACACCTAACCCTAATACAAACCCTAATCATAACCCTAACCCCAACACACCCCTAACCCTAATCCCAACTCTAACCATAAACCTAACTACAAGCCTAACCCTAATTCCAAACCTAACCCTAATTCCAACCCTAACCCAAATTCCAACCCTAACCGTAATTCTAACCTTAGCCCTAATGCTAACCCTAACCCTAGTTCTAACCCTAAGGCTGGGTTCATATTGCGTTTTACCAGCCCGTTCAACACGTAGCGTTGACCGGCTGGTAACGGTATAGCATAACGCGATCGCGTTATGCTATACCCGCTAGCGCAGATGAATCAGCAGATAATCAGCCGCGGATCAGCAGCAAAATCAGTCACGGATCAGCAGCGAAATCCGCCGCGGATCAGCAGCGAAATCCGCCGCGGATCAGCAGCGAAATCCGCCGCGGATCAGCAGCGAAATCCGCCGCGGATCAGCAGCGAAATCCACCGTGGATCCGCAGCGAAATCAGCCGCGGATCCGCAGCGAAATCCGCCGCGGATCCGCAGCGAAATCCGCCGCGGATCAGCAGCGAAATCCGCCGCGGATCCGCAGCGAAATCCGCCGCGGATCAGCAGCGATGTCCGCCGCGGATCAGCAGCGAAGTCCGCCGCGGATCAGCAGCGAAATCCCCCGCGGATCAGCAGCGAAATCCGCCGCGGATCAGCAGCGAAATCCGCCGCGGATCAGCAGCGAAATCCGCCGCCGATCAGCAGCGAAATCCGCAGCGGATCCGCAGCGAAGTCCGCCGCGGATCAGCAGCGATGTCCGCCGCGGATCAGCAGCGAAGTCCGCCGCGGATCAGCAGCGAAATCCGCCGCGGATCAGCAGCGAAATCCGCCGCGGATCAGCAGCGACATCCGCCGCGGATCCGCAGCGAAATCAGTCGCGGATCCGCAGCGAAAACATGTCGCGGATCCGCAGCGAAAACATGTCGCGGATCCGCAGCGAAATCCGCCGCGGATCAGCAGCGAAATCCGCCGCCGATCAGCAGCGAAATCCGCCGCGGATCAGCAGCGAAATCCGCCGCCGATCAGCAGCGAAATCCGCAGCGGATCAGCAGCGAAATCCGCCGCCGATCAGCAGCGAAATCCGCAGCGGATCCGCAGCGAAGTCCGCCGCGGATCAGCAGCGATGTCTGCCGCGGATCAGCAGCGAAGTCCGCCGCGGATCAGCAGCGAAATCCGCCGCGGATCAGCAGCGAAATCCGCCGCGGATCAGCAGCGAAATCCGCCGCGGATAAGCAGCGATTTCCGCCGCGGATCCGCAGCAAAATCAGCTGCGGATCAGCAGCAAAATCCGCTAGGAAAAAAAAAAAAATTCTTTATTTTTTTTATTTGTCCCTACCTATGATAAAGGGGGGGTTTATTTACTTTTTTTTATTTTGATCACTGTGACAGTTTATCACAGTGATCAAAATAAATTTTTGAACACTGGGGGGCGCACTGCGCATGCGCCGGCCGGCAGGCGCACTGCGCATGCGCCCGCCATTTTCCAATATGGCGGCGCCCATGAAGAGGCCCGGGCGGACGCCGGGCCCGATCGTGGGACATCGGTGGATCGGGAGAGGTGAGTAGGGGGGTCGGAAGTCTGGGGGAGGGGATAGGAAGTGGGGGCAGTGGACCAAAAGAGGAGGGGAGCTGTAAGTGACGGCGGTGACCGATCGCTGCCATCTTTCGGTGGCGGCGGCCGATCACCGCCGTGACTCGGTGTGGGGGGGGTCAGGGCTCGGTCTCCAGCCATGGCAGATGCTATTGCAGCATCGGCCATGGCTGGATTGTAATATTTCACCAATTAAATTGGTGAAATATTACACATTGCTCTGATTGGCTGTTTCACTTTTAACAGCCAATCAGAGCGATCGTGGCCACGGGGGGTTAAGCCAACCCCCCTGTTGTGAAGCACAAAGGGTCCTGTAACTGCGGGTCGGGTGACCTTTGAGTGACCCCGGTCTCCCGGCCCGCAGGGACGAGATCCTTTCATGACGCCACATAGGCATCATGGGTCGGATTGGCACAGGTTTTCATGACGCCTACGTGGCGTCATGGGTCGGGAAGGGGTTAAGTTGAAGGTCTCAGGCGATACGGTCACCCACATCCCTTCCTCGGCATTCCTGGGAAGGGACAGGATCCTGGTCTTCTACCAGGGGCAGCCGAAGGTCTGTCACAAGTGCGGCGATCCCCGTCACTTCAGCGCAAGCTGCAAGGTGCAGAAATGTGCCTTGTGTGGCGGGGTGGGTCATCTCGCCGCTGCATGTAAGGACATTCGGTGCCACCTGTGTGGTGACCTTGGTCACCCGTATAGCCGCTGCCCTCGCTCCTTCTCCAATACCGCTGCGGGCCAGGTGGGGGGAGACCGTGGGGGGGAAACCTCCGGCGGGGCTTCCTCCGTCGCGGCGGGCGGTGGTGGCGAGGAGGGGGCTGAGGGGCCGGTGAGGAAAGGCAAGGTCACTAGAGGCCCCTCATATCAACGGAGACAGGCGGCTCACCATGGGGGTAAGCAGCAGGTGGAACCTCGGGTAGCCGGGCACCAGCCTGCTCCTCCCTCTAGGTTGGTGGCTAAAGCCTCTGAGGCCCTGGGGGAGGAAGCGGTGAACGAGGAGATCAGGAGGATGAAGAGGGAGGATAAAGCGGCTGACTCAGACAGTTCCTCTCAATATGAAAGTGTTGATGAGGAAGTCGTAGAGCAGCCCACAACATCAATGGGTGGGAAAAAACGTACCAACAGGAGGGGGTGGAGGAGGCTGAACAAGTCTTCCAAATCCCCCCCACCCCTGACCGTGAATGTACCAATGGAAGGGCCCACCGTTCCCCCTCTGATCACACTCTCCAACCGGTTCCAAGCCCTCGGAGACTCTGCTAAAGAGTCGCCGGACGAGGGCAAGGGGCCGGGGGCGGCATCGGGGGGTCCTTCAGGGGATGGCGGAGTCCAACCCTTAGGGGACGTTGTTTCTCCTGGGGGGGACAGACCCGGAGTCCGGAGGTGAGGACACCAGGGGAGGAGGAATGGACACCTCGACTACCTTAAAGAGGAAGGGTTCTGACTCCTCCCCAGATGGTGGTGGGAGCGGGGTGGGTAAGAAGAAGGCCGTCGAATTTGATCACTCATGATGGCTGAACTCGCCCCGTTGATGCTGGCGTCCATTAATGTCGCCAGCATTAAGTCAGATGCGGCTAGATTTACGGCCTTTGATTTTCTCACCCGAATTGAAGCTGAAATTTTATTTTTGCAGGAGACCAGACTAACTGACATGGGGGCCATACATAAAGCACAGACAGAGTGGAGGTGCGGGCCATCATACTGGTCTCTTGCGGCCGAGCCGTATAGCGGGGTGGCAGTCCTTTTTAAGACTGCAGATGTGGAATGCAGACGAGTGATCGAGTTAGAAATGGGGAGGTGCCTGGTCCTTGACATCTTCATGAGGGGACAAGAGCTGCGGCTCATAAACATCTACGGCCCACAGTAAAAGTGGGACCGGAAATGTCTCTTCCTGAAGATTAAGCCCTTTCTTTTTACAAGCCGACAGGTGGTCTTCGGTGGGGACTTCAATACCATTACGAGGTCCCGTGATCGGGGGGGTCCTGGAGATCGCCTGGCTTATGACAGCGTCGCGCTTAATAGCATAGCCAGTGAAGCTCACCTGGTGGATGTCCACATCCGGCACACCCCAGGCCACGGGGTTTCACCTATCATAGGGGTAGCTGTAGATCTAGAATAGACAGGTTTTTTTAAAGGAGAATGCCATCTTTTCTGCTGTGTCCGCCGTTGAGGTGGAGTTCTCCGATCACTGTCTAATTTTCTTTTCTCTGAATGTTGCAGAGACTCCCCGGATGGGAAGAGGGCTGTGGAAGCTGAACTCGTCCCTGCTGGAAGAAGCGGACGTGAGACAATCCTTCGAGGATTTTCTTCAGAGCCAGGTACCACTTTTGGATCTCTGTAGTAGTAAGTCAGAGTGGTGGGAGATCTTCAAAAAGCGGGTGGCGGGGTTCTTCCGCCAGCTCGCGAGCCTCAGGAGTCTGAACAGGCATCGCTTGCATCAGGCTCTGGGGAGGAAACTCGAGCAGCTCGTCTCGACTGGAGGTGACCGTGAGGAAATCTCCAGAGTGAAGTCTTTGCTTAAGAGGTGTCAGTATGATAGGCACACATCTTTGGTTTTTGAGAGGGATTTCGGGAAGTACCGCTCACCTGACCCCTACAGGAACTGTAAGATGTCAGTGAATTGTAAGATGGTGACAGGACTGATCGACAGTACGGGGTCCCTGAACAGATCCAAATCAGGGATCCTGGAGGTGGTCAGGTCCTTTTACTCACGCCTCTTGGGAAAGAGGGATCTGGATCGGGATGAGATGTCGGCTTTCCTGGCTGAAACCATCCCTGAGCCAGGGGATGATCCCTCTCTTGGTGTTTTGGCAGAAGCAATCAGGGAAGAGGAAGTGAGACTGGCCATTGATGGGCTTCGGCCCAAGAAATCGCCAGGTCCGGATGGCTTAACATCCGAGTTCTATAAGACCTTTAGGGACTCCTTGGTCCCCCTCTTGACTGGGGTGTTTAATGAGTGTCTTTCCTCGGGCGCTTTTCCCGGTTCAATGAGGAGGTCAGCTCTGATTATTCTGTCAAAGGGTAAAGACTCGTCCCGTATTGAGAATTGGCGTCCCATAGCGCTTCTCAATACGGACCGGAAGGTTCTGGCGAAGGTGTTGTTTAATCGGCTGGTCAAGTTTGCACCACGGCTCCTTTCGGAGGCCCAGCACTGCTCTGTTCCAGGCCACAGCACTTTTAGTGCTGTGCTCGGTGTCCGAGAGGCAGTGGAACAGGGTAGGGCAGGTCACTGGAAGGGGTACCTACTGTCACTAGATCAAGCAAAAGCCTTTGACCGGGTTAACCATGAGTACCTCTGGTCTGTCCTTTTGAGGTACGGTCTGCCTGGGAGGTTTGTAAAATGGTTAGAGATCTTGTACCAAGGGGCTGAGACTTTCCCGCTGGTGAACGGTTGGTCAGGTTGACCTTTTGAGGTGGGTTCTGGGGTCCGTCAGGGCTGTCCTCTGAGCCCACTTTTATACGCGTTCCAATCGATCCCTTCCTGAGGAGGGTGGATCGTGGACCGTTGGTGGGAGTCGGGATGGACCAGGCGGGCTCTGGGCCCCCTCTGAGGGTGGTGGCGTAAGCTGATGATGTTTCCCTTTTTGTATCCTCGAGAGGGGAGGCGGACTGGTCATGTCCGAGGTCGTGTGTTACTCGGAGGCATCCGGGTCCATGATCAACTGGGAAAAGTGTGAAAGTCTCTGGCTGGGAGGGGGAGATTCTAGTTTTCATCTCCCGGGCACCCTTCCAGAACCCCAGGCCTCCGCCAAAATTTTAGGCATCGAATTTGGCCCCGGGGACTACCCCCAGAAAAATTGGGAGGGCAGACTCAAGATTGCCGCCCAAAAGGTGGACCAGTGGAAGGGTTGGTTTTAACTCTGAGGGAAAGGGTTAGCTTGGCTAAAGGCTTTCTGCTTCCCTTGTTAATTTACCTGGGCAGTGTGTGCATCTTGCCAGAACCTCTCTGGACACGGGTTTACAGCCTGTTCTTCCAGCTGTTATGGGGGAATAGGCTCAACCTAATCAAGAGGGAGGTCACGTACCGTACAGGAGACTAGGTGGGTTGGGTATGGTCAACCCAGTAGTGTTCTTAGTGAACACCTTTCTTAAAGCCAATATTTCCAACCTCTGGCTGGAGAGGGCTCCTCGTGGGTATTCTCCTGCAGGGGTTGGTTTCGGCCCTTCTTCCAGGAATGGGAGACAGGAGGGCAAGTGAAGGATCTCCGTACACCTCACGGACATCTCCCGGCTTACGCTACCCCAGTTCTAAGGTAATCCGCCGGTGGGGTCTGGAAATGAGGGAAATCAGGAACATGTCGAGGCAATGCTTTGACAGAAGGGTTCTGTTGACCCATTTCCAGAAGCCCCTGGTCCTCAGGGACTGCCCAGGCCGGGATCTGAGGTGGGGCTCGGGCTTTTAAATTCAAAGCGGATCCCCACGAAGTTTTGGGACTTGGCCTGGCGCTGTTTTCACGGGAGACTGTATGTAAGGGACAACCTGAAGTACAGGAACTCTGATGATCGGGGTTGTCCCCAGGAGGAGTGTTGCGACGTGCTGGAAAGCATGGAGCACTTCCTCCTTCAGTGTCCCTTTAATGCAGAGGTTTACAACAGGGTGGGTGCTTCCATACGTTGGCCGAGGCTGGCATCCCTTTCCTACGCCGAGTGGGTCTATGGGGCGTTCAGATCCCTGGGTGGCCGAGAGCGGAGCACTTTATTCCTAGTTAGCGTAGTGGTCAGGTTTTACACGTGGAATGCACGGTGTCTAGTTTCGACGCAACAGAAAGCCCTCCCCCGGGACGAGGTGGTTAGCAACATCTTGGGTGACCTGGGGAAGGTGCGTTCTTTGGAGTTCGAGAGGCTGGGTGTGAGGAGGGCCTCTTGGCTTTGGAGGGGCTTCTCCTTTTAAAAACACACTCAAGGGACAGGTTTTTTTTTTGTGTGAATGGTGGTAGGGATAGCATAAGGTGGTGTGGAGTGTTGAGGGAGAGAAGTAGGGGCAGATAGGGTCAGGGAGGGTCAGTGTGAGGGACAGATAGAGAGTTAGTAAAGTTAAGTTAGGTAGATTAGGGATAGATAGGGATAGATAGGGACAGTTTTGTTAGGGACAGAAGTAGGGACAGTTTTAGTTGATAAGGGACAGGGTGAATGTGTTGTTGGTAAGGGACAGGGCCTGTTAGGGCTCCAGTCTCCTGGTGGTGGGCTACTGCATGTCACAGTATAGCTTTTTGTTTTTGTGGAAAAATAAAAGATGATGGATATTGAGGCTTGCAGGCACTGAACTTGGGCCTTGCAAGTTTAAAAAGTTAGGTTATAATAAAGTATGATAGAGTTGTGGTTAAGAATATATGTTATTTATAAATATGTATATATATTGTCTATGTGTTATGTGCTATAGTGTCATTGTGTGTGGTGTTGGTGTTTATATTGTATATTGTATATAGTGTGTATAGTTAAGTGGGGGATGGGTGGGTACAGTTAGGTTGGGTGGGGGTTTTGAAGGGGTTGTGAGGGCATATGGGCAGAACTTGCCATGGACCCATGGACCCATGAAGAATAATAAAGAGTGCTGTGTAAAAAGTGGGCATAAACTTTTATGGACCCGGGCTTGTAGTGATAAGGCCATGAACTTATGGACCTGTGGTGTGGGGTGTGGGAAGAAGAAAAAAAAAATGTAATAGAGTAAGGTTAAGTTTTGTATGGCCAGGGAGGCCAATTGTCTTTTGTTTAAGGCAGAATGGGCCAAGGTTTATGTTATGTTGTTATATTTATATTGTTATATTGTTATATTTTTATGTAAATATGTAAATAAGTATGAATCGGAGTATGAGTAATGTGTGAGTAAGTGTGAATGTGGTATGAATAAATATGTTTTTTTTTTGTTTTGTTTTGAAGGGTAGTTCCGCTGGGGGCCTCTGGTGAGCTAGAAAGCTTGAAGAAGAAAGAAAAAAAAAAAAAAAAAGAAATGAAGAAGCTCCGGTTGTGGACAAAAATGGACAATGGATATTGGACAATAGGAGACATCCTAAAGCTGTTTTGATTTTCTTGTTGGTGCTATGTGTTTCAGGTTAAGGGGTTTTGTCTTTTGCTTATTTTGTATGTAATGTTTTGTATTTTTATAAATAAAAAAGAGTTCCAGCTCCAGTAGCGTCCAGTAAAACTGCTGCAGTTAAAAAGCTCTTATAAGGATCGAGCTTGGCGGTCCACCGCAGGGCGTCCTACCGCCAGTCACAGCCCCTGTTCCTTGGGGTGCCTCCCCGATGTTCTTCACTGAGTGTCCCGGGGGCCCAAAGCATTTCCTTTGAAAAAATTAAGTGTCCAAAGTACAGGTGGTGTAGCTTGCTTAACAGCTGGGTTAATCCGCTGACTAGCAGGCACTGCTACTAGGCCCAAAATTATTGTCTGGGCTAGATGCAGTTAAAAATTTGTAATTAGATACTCTCGTTGGATGCTGAGAAAGCATTCCATAGAGTCTCCTGGCACGCCATATATTATTCTCTTAAAAAGCTTGGGGTAGGGGACCCTTTTATAGCCAAAATCATGGCCCTGTATCGCAATCCGTCAGCTAGGCTGAAGATAAATGGAACATTATCATCACCTTTCATAATCACCAATGGGACAAGGCAGGGATGTCCTCTGTCCCCTCTCTTATACATCCTAGTGATGGAGCATCTGCTCTCATCAATTCACGATAACCCCAATATTGGGGGGATTGAGGTGGGAGGCACCGAGTACAAGTGCTCTGCATTTGCTGATGAATGATGTCCTAGTATATATCACTCAACCACATATATCCATCACTGCTGTTATGGCTGAAATAGATCACTTTGGTACATGGTCAAATTTTAAAATCAATGCAGTGAAGTCTGAGGCCCTCGATGTTTCCCTCCCCAAATCCATACAGGATTCCATCCAGTCAACTTTCCCTTTGCCTGGCCCTCACAGGGTATCAAATACTTAGGAATTCGTATTCATAGAGACCTCTCCCGTCTATTTTTTCTTAATTTTAGGCCCTTTATTGAACAACTCCATAGAGATCTTACTTCTTGGACAGTGAAGGATTTTTCCAGGTTCGGCATAATAAATATACTAAAAATGAACGTCCTACCTAAACTCTTATACCTCTTCCAAACCATTCCTGTGGTAATTCCTTCAAATTTTTGGAAAGAACTACGCATTAGCTTTTGCAGATTTATCTGGGCAAGTGGGCGTCCACACATTCGGGGGAAGTTCTGATCAGACACAAACAAAAGGGGGACCTTAGCCTTCCGGATTGTAGAAGGTATTACATGGCAGCAGTATACGCTAGAATCCTCGACTTCTTCCATCATTCGGAGGGGAAATTGTGGGTCAAAATAGCTCAATCCATTTGTCCTAAAGCTCTTAGCACTCTCCCATGGTGCGCCCATTTAATTCCCCCTCTCTTGGCCTCATGTCATATAGTACTTATGCCACTGCTTTAGCTTTGAGATCCCCAAAAAAAGATTATCCTCAATCGACCCGCAGGGCCCCTTGCTCCCGATTTCAGATAATCCAGATTTCCCACAGGACTATCTGCAAATAGATTTCTCGGTTCAAATAAATCTCATCCAATATTATTTTCTCTTGTCATCTCCAATACTTCGCTGACTCCCCCTCAATGAGCCACTTCCCTGAAGGCAAATTTTGAATTTAGCCAGTTACAACACTTCTATTCAACTGTGAAGAAGCACACACATCTTAATAGAGATCTCACAAACTTTGAAAAATTGAGCCTATCATTGTCACCCCCTACACACTCCATCTCCCTACTGTATAATCTCCTCATTGCCCAGGTAACAGACAATAGGCCAGATTCTGCGGTACATGGGAAAGGGAACTGGGGAAGTCCTTCTGTGACTCACAATGGGATAAATGTTTCTTCCTAACACATAAAACCTCAATAGGGTCCAAAGCTCAGGAAACTTCCTTCAAAATTATCTCTAGATGGTACTGGGTACCAGCAGTCCTTCATAGATGGTATCCAGTGGTCTCAGATAGATGTTGGAGATATGGGGAGGGGGAAGGGACAATGTCACACATATGGTGGGCATGCTCTATAATAAATGCATTTTGGGCAAAGGTGGTTCCCATGATTGAGAAAATAACTGGTTGGACTATCCCTAATATGCCCGAAGCCCTCCTTTTATCAATGTTACCAATAAGTAAACGTAGTTATAAAAGCTCATCTATAGGCTACCTAATACAGGTGGCTAAGAATGTCATTCCACGACACTGGAAAAGCAGAGACCCACCCACTGTGGAGGAATGGTTTGCGCAGATCTCCCTCCTTAATAGGATGGAGCATATGATTGCCATCTCACCGGCTGATGTTGATAGATACTGTGTGATATGGAGGAATTGTATTGATTTAAAAAACTCGGACGCCTACCATCAAGGCCCCAACTAAAGTTATCCGTGATGTCGGCACAACAATGATCATAATCGCACTCTATTGATTGGTGGTCTGCTGTGGTCCGCTGCCTCTCTCTCTATCTTTCATATTGAAAAATACATGCTTGAAAATCTCTCCTCATTCCTTACCAGTTTGCAAAGCTCACTTAATCATTTTATTTGGGGTAGGAAGATAGCCAGAGTGACTCAAAATGTTCTTTATAATCAAAAAATTTATGGTGGAGCTGGGCTACAGAACATTTCGGCTTATTACTCTGCTAATCTGATCAAACAGAGCTGTTTTTGGTGGCTTCATAAAGACCTTCCAGCCTGGTACGATTTAGAACTACAAACCTCCCCATTTGTTAGTATTAGGTTTTCTCTTAAACAAGCAAATTCCTTATAGTTCCCATCCCATTCTCCAGCCCTCCATTGAGGTCTGGAAAAGGCTTGCTAAACCAAAAAAGGGTTGTGATAAAATCCATATCCTCAAGAATATTCCATTATCTCTTATCCATGAATCTAGGGAATTGGTCTTGGACCCTCTCTGGCTCAAATTGGGTATTAAGAAACTGGGAGATATCTACTATGGTTCTAAATTCTATCCTTATTCTTTTAATAAAGAACATTTCCATTCATACTCCCTATCATTTTTTCACTACATTATTCTCAAGGAACAAATTTATGTCTTCCTGCAAGTGCGCCCTCGGATTTCTGAACCGGTTTTAAATTTACTTTGCAACTTAGATCATAAAATTTTTTGGAGTCTTAACTACGTTTACCAATGGTTTAACCACAGCACGCAGTTGGTCAAAACACAAAACATGGTTAAATGGGAGTCGGAACTTCATTTAACGTTTGACCACTTTGAATGGAAATATGCATGTACGCTTTCCTATGCATCTTCTCTCTCTATGGCCCTTCAAGAATCATACCACAAACTCCTCACAAGGTGGTATTTTACTCCTGCTAGATTATCTAAAATTAACAAAATTCATTCACCTAATTGCTGGAGAAACTGTGGTCGTTATGGTAATCTCCTACACATTTTCTGGCAATGCCCGAAAATCCGTCCCCTCTGGAAGAAAGTTTGGGGTCTTATTAATGCCATCTCTTCTAAACAAATTCTACTAACACCTCAATTGGCCCTTTTCACACTAAATACTTAAAAAATTGACCAACATTTGAGATTATGAATAGTCCACATCCTACTGGTAACCAAAACAGCATTGCTCTCTACTGGAAAAAATCAGAGTCACCCTCTTTTCAAGACATTGTTGATAAAATCAGACTTCATAAATCGTTTGAATATAAACTAGCATTGGTTAATAACCACTGAGATAAATTCTTCAAAAAATGGTCCAAAGGATGGAATTGTTTCCCTACTATACGAAATGTACTTTTCTTTCTTATTAGTCCATTTTATGTTATAAACTTTGTCACTAATGTACTATAGTTACAATTTCATATTGTTTCCTCCTTCATTGCCTTTCCTGCTTTTTCCTTTCCCTTTCCTTGTATCTCCCTCTTTCCCTTCCTTATTCCCTATTGTTTCCCTTTCCATCCTTGAAAATTTGAATAAAATTATTGGAAAAGAAAAATACATGCTTGATCTGGATATTGATGGAAAACCCTCCCAATGTAATGTCGTTATGCATACATTTATAGTTATACTACCCCTTTTACTATGTATATTGTATTTTCTTGTAAAAGGAATTTGCAAAAAAAAATTTAAATTAGATCTACAGCCGGTGGCTACTCCACTGACTAGCAGACACTGAAGCTTTGGAGCAGACCTCTGATTCCCAGGCTATAGTATGAGTAAACAGCTCAGTCTTGACACTCAACCATCTGTGTTACCCCAAGCCATAGTGTATGTAGTTTCTTACGGTTAAAAGGGGGGAAGACCCAACCCACCTGTAATTGACGATGCCAACGTCACGTAAAACACAGCAAGGGGACTCCAAAAAGAGTCTCCATTTTTTCCAAAAATTTGGGGCACCTACACCACTTAAGAAGCATCAATTGCCCCAGAGTTGCTTAAAACATTTGGTGAGGTGATTTTAACAAATCCTCAAGCTTTTACTCTCCCCAGGATGACACAGGGGTAGAAAAGTCCTTGCGGATCCATGATTTGTTCATCTTTATGAACGTGAGTCTGTCTACATTGTCAGCATACCACCAGCAGCGCTGAACACACGTTCAGAGAGAACGCTGGCTGCGGGGCATGACAAGATCTCCAAGGCGTGAGAGGCGAGCTCCTGCCATTTATCCAGATTGGAAGCCCAAAAAGAGCAAGAGTCCAGTGACACAGTTATGGCTTCCATGTTAAGTTGGAGATACTCCTGTACCATCGTCTCTAGGCGTTGACTATGTGTCTGACTTCTTGTCTCCTGTGGCCTTGCAAAGGATGGGCTAAAAAACTGGTGAAAGGATTCCGCAAAATTGTTGTTAACACCAGCAGATACTGTGTTTCTGTTACGGTTTGAGTGCTGAAGACTCGACAGTCCCACTGTTGGCAAGTTAGAACTGTGAGATTCACTACGTGCACCACTGGTGTTTTGTGGAAAAGCACATGTAAGATTATGCAACAGTCTCTGCTGATACTCCTGCATGCGTGAATCCCTTTCTATGGCAGGAATTATTTTGGTAAATTTACTTTTGTACCGGGGATCTAAAGTGTGGCTACCCAGTAGTCAGGATTATTTTGAATTCTGACAATTCGAGGGTCATGTTGCAGGTAGTGCAGCAAGAAGGCACCCATGTGTCTTGCGCATCCAGGAGCACCAAGTCCCTGTTGTGTTGGTGGCGAGGTAAGAATCCTGCTTCCTTCCTCTGCCCTCTCCCCCCAACCTCGCACAACAGAAATGTGATCAAGGTCTCCGTCATCTGATGAGTCTTCCATGACCATCACCAGTTCGTCCTCCACTTCTTCCTGGGCTCCTGCACCTTCCTCACTAGTTTGGCTGCTACCATGTTCCCTGGATAATCCCTCTCCCCCACCCTCCCATGCCTGCCGCCTTGGTGCTGCCGACCGTCTGGACCTTGCAGATGTTAGCCCTTCCGCATACAACTCCTCCTCCTCTACTTCCTCCACCTCTTCTTGTTCCACCACCTGACTCCGAATTCTGTTTAACATCTGCTCCAGCATGTAAATCACCGGAATAGTCATGCTGATAATGGCATCGTCGGCACTAAACATCTTCGTGGCCATTTCAAAACTGTGCAGAAGGGTGCATAGGTCCCTGATCTGAGACCACTCCTCCAGCGTGATTTGCCCCACCTCTGGATCTCATTGGCCCAGGCTATAAGTAAGAACGTATTGCACCAGGGCTTGTCGGTGCTGCCACAGTCGCTGCAACATGTGCGGAGTTGAATTCCACCGTGTTGGCACATCGCATTTAGCCGGTGAAGTGGCAGGCCCAACGACTTCTGTAGAGATGTAAGTCGCTGAGCTGCGGGATGCGAACGGCAGAAGTGAGCACACAGCGACCGTGCTCTATGCAGAAGGCCATGTAGTCCGGGATAGTGGGCTAAAAATTGCTGGACAACCAGGTTCAACTCGTGAGCCATACAAGGCACGTTTGCGACATTGCCCCGGCGAAGGGCCGCACCCAGGTTTGCTGCATTGTCTCACACGGCCTTCCCTGGTTGCAGGTCCAGTGGAGACAACCATTCATGAAACTGGTTCTCCAGAGTTGACCACAACTCCTCAGCTGTGTGACTCACATTTCCCAGACATTTCAACGTAAATAACGCCTGATGACATTGAGCCCTGCTGCCAGCATAGCAAGGAGGTGTGCAGGATCCCTTCTGCGCAGTTAGAAAGCCGGTGGCGTGACCTGACAGGCTTTGGGTGCAGATGGAGGACCGAGAGGAGGTTGAGGAGGCAAAAGCAGTGGAGGAACTTCGAGATAAAGAGGATTGACGCACAACTTGTGGGGACGGCAAGACTTGGACAGCAGCCTCTTGTCCTGCTGTCACCATAGTTACCCAGTGCCCAGTCAGCGACATGTAACGCCCCTGTCCATGCCTACTCATCCAAGTGTCTGTGGTGAAATGCACCCTGTCATACACTGAGTTTCTCAAAGAAGCGGTGATGTTGTGTGCAACATGCTGGTGGAGCGCAGGCACTCCTTTCTTTGAGAAGTAGTGCCGACTGGGCATCTGGTACTGGGACACTGCGACGGACATAAGGTCTCAAAAATCCTCTGTGTCCACCAGGCGGAAAGGCAGCATTTCTGTAGCCAAGAGCTTGCAGATGGTGAAATTCAACCTCTTTGCTTTCTCATGGCTAGGAGGAAATGGTCTTTTACTTGTCCACATCTGAGGGACCGAGGGCTGGCTGTTGTGCATAGACAGGGTTGAGTAGGGTGTCCCGGACAACTGACGGTCTGTGAGGAAGATGCAGGTGCAAAACTTAGGTTGCCTTGATCCAAAGGTGGTGCTCTCGATGTTGGAGAGCGCTCAACACCAGCTGGTGTTTCCACTTCCAAATGAAATGATGACCTGCCAATCAGACTGGCTGTTGTGGGTAAAGAGGTGCCAGGTCTGAGTCTCAAAACAGGTCTGACTGCTGTCCACCCAGTCACAGAGGATGAAGAGGCCGCGGTCGCGGATGCACAAGATGGGGCAGACGGTGGTTGGCCCGGCCTGCTAGGCCGCATTGTAGCACAGTGAGCTCTCCACTGAAACTTATGCTTCATATCCATGTGACGGTTCATGCATGAAGTACTCAAACTATGGATTTTTTGGCCACTACTTAACTTTTGGTCACAAATGTTACAGATAACACAAGTTGGGTCATCCTTATCAATCTGAAAAAATGCCCAGGCTATGCAAGGCTTAGAACCCATGCGACCTGAAGAGCCACCACGACTTGTGGTCAGAGGCAGAGTTGTGGTTGAGGATGCACTTGGTGACGTGCTTCCAGTACTACGTCTCTGTCCAGGAAGGTGCAACCTGACCTCGTCGTCACTAGAATCCTCCTCCACCTCCTCTGCTGACCTCATAGACTGGCTGTGGGTTGACAGTAAGTGGGATCTGCAACCTCGTCATCATCACCCTGTGTGTTCTCACACCCGTCGTCCTCAGAGCCAACCTCTTCCTGCCCTGACAAAGAACACAATTTGTCGCTGAAATCAGGTATTTGAGTCTCATCATCGTCTTCCTTATTGTCTCCACCAACAGGAGTTACAGTTTGGGAACGAAGGTCTACATTATGCTCAGAAACTTCTTCATCTGGTCCTGGATCTGACTCAGAAAGATTCTGGGCATCAGTGCAGATCATTTCCTCAAATGGATTCACAGAAGCTCTGGAGACTACCTCTGATTCCCAGGCTATAGTATGAGTAAACTGCTCTGCAGACTCAACCATCTGTTCTACCCCATACTCAGACGGGCAGCTGGAGACTTGGGAGCTGTGAGGAAGCAAGTGCGATTGGGGTGACACCTCTGAGGACTGGAGTATTTGTGATGTTGAAGTTGAGGTGGAGGAGGCCGACTTAAAGGAGCACTTAATATCTGTTGAAGCACCTGCTGTTTTTGTGCCTCATCTGGAATTTGTAGCGATGGGCGTGGCCATAAGAAAGGGATTGTATCACATTGTCCACTAAAAGAAGTAGACATCTTAGTTTGGCTGGAAGATGGTCTTTCTTCTGCAGATGTTACTGTTGCTTTAACACCTACCCCACGGACACAACCTTTTTTTCCCTTCCCAACACGCCGATTCCCCTTTCCACCAGCAGCAGGCCTTTTGCACTCATTTTGGTGGTTAACTAATTGACAACTCTGAAGTTGTTTGCACAAAAAACGATGGATGGAAATCGAGCAGAGCTGAGTGGCCAATTTGTGGTACTAGTCCAAAAGGATTGACTGGGTTAGAAGCAGTAAAACAAATTAATTAGATACACAGGTGGTGGAGCTTAGTATAGATGGCCTAATAGAATGAGTACCACACACTGCACTATGCCCACAATTATTGTCCAGGCAAGATGCAGCTAAAAATTGTATTTATTTGAACGCTGGTGGAGCTTTGTATAGATGGCCTTATAGAATGAGTACCACACACTGCTACTATGCCCAAAATTATTGTCCAGGCAAGATGCAGCTAAAAATTTGTATTTATTTGAACGCTGGTGGAGCTTTGTATAGATGGCCTAATAGAATGAGTACCACACACTACTACTATGCCCACAATTATTGTCCAGGCAAGATGCAGCTAAAAATTCATATTCATTTGAGCGCTGGTGGAGCTTTTTATAGATGGCCTAATAGAATGAGTACCACACACTGCTACTATGCCCACAATTATTGTCCAGGCAAGATGCAACTAAAAATTCGTATTTATTTGAACGCTGGTGGAGCTTTGTATAGATGGCCTAATAGAATGAGTACCACACACTGCTACTATGCCCACAATTATTGTCCAGGCAAGATGCAGCTAAAAATTCGTATTTATTTGAACACTGGTGGAGCTTTGTATAGATGGCCTAATAAATGAGTACCACACACTGCTACTATGCCCTACAATTATTGTCCAGGCAAGATGCAGCTAAAATTTGTAGTTATTTGAACGCTGGTGGAGCTGTATAATGTATGGGAACTTATGTAACCTTATGCCCTCAAAATGTCTGCAATTACAAATAGTCACTACTCCCAACCTATCTGTCTATGTATTAAGAGCACAGACCTGCCTGTCAGAAAGTGCTAAGGAAATTGCATGTAACCTAGCCTAAAAGGGCTGCAATTACAAACTAGTCCCACTCCTACTCCCTACCTTTTGTCGCTTAAGTGAAAATTCGCTTCAATTTGCTGCTGACAAGATAGCGCTCAAGCAGCAGCCATGCACTGCTAACATTTGAGCTGCAGCAGTAGAAATTGTGCGATGGGAAATGGCTGGGGGCAAAAGTTCTTATAGGACAAGAACATGTGACATACACAGCCAATGACACATGCCCTTGCTTGTGTGAAAAAAAAAAAAATCGCTCCGTGTGTGCGCTGCTGATAGGCTGACAGACTGCACCGCCCACTGGAAATGCGGGAAAGAGAAAAAAAATGGAGATCTTCATTATTTCTGCAGAGATCCATCCCATGCCCCTCCCCCCACCCCGCTGTACACTCAAACTGTGTATTAACATTGATTCTCAGTATTACTGAGAAAAAATCCAGTTACGATTTTGGTGCACGAACAGTATCGAACATAACCTCGAACAGACGGATTTTTTTCAAATCGTTCGGGTTCGTCGAAGTCTCGAACACCGCCCAAAACAGCTGAATTTGAGATTGGCGAACAGTTCGATTCGAACACCGCTCATCTCTAGCCCTAACTGATCAGTCTGTAGTTACAAGCAAACAAAATGGATTACAGCAGTGTCTATACAAACCTTCTGCTACCTCCTCTTAGGCTACTTCCTACTATGAGCTTTTGGTGAGCTTTTCATGTTGCAGAATTTCTGCACCTAATATTATTTAACCCCTTAGCGACAGAGCCAATTTGGTACTTAATGACCGAGCCAATTTTTACAATGCTGACCACTGTCACTTTGAAATTATAGCTCTAGAACGCTTCAACGTATCCCACTAATTCTGAGTGTTTTTTCATGACATAATGTACTTCGTGCTAGTGGTAACATTTCTTTGATATAACTTGCGTTTATTTATGAAAAAAACGTAAATTTGGCAAAAATTTTGAAATTTTCAAACTTTTAATTTTTTGTACCCTAAATCAGAGAGTGGTGTCACAAAAAATAGTTAATAAATAACATTTCCCACATGTCAACTTTTACATCAGCAAAATTTTGCAAATTTTTTTTTTTAGGACGTTATAATGGTTAAAAGTTGACCAGCAATTTCTCATATTTCCAACAAAATTTACAAAACCATTTTTTTAGGGACCACCTCACATTTGAAATGAGTTTGAGCGGTCAATATAATAGAAAATACCCAAAAGTGACACCGTTCTAAACACTGCATCCCTCAAGGTGCGCAAAACCACATTCAAGAAGTGTATTAACCCTTCAGGTGCTTCACGAGAACTGAAGCAATGTGGAAGGAAAAAATCAACATTTTACTTTTTTCACAAAAAATGTACTTTGGAACCAATTTTTTTTATTTTCACAAGGGTATCAGGATAAAATGGACCACAAAATTTGTTGTGCAATTTCTCCTGAGTATGCCAGTATCCCATATGTGGGGGACAGCCACTGTTTAGGCGGATGGCAGGGCTCAGAATGGAGGGAGCCCCTAACCCTAATCCAACCCTAACCATAATACCAACCATAACCACAACCCTAACTTTAGCCCCAACCCTAACCCTAGCCCAACCCTAACTTTAGCCCAACCCTAACCCTAACTTTAGCCTAACCCTAACTTTAGCCCAACCCTAACCCTAACTTTAACCCAACTCTTTTATCCCAACTCTAAGCCTAATGGAAAAATGGAAATGAATACTTTTTTTATTTTATTATTTTTACCTAACTAAGAGGGTGATAAAGGAGGGTTTGATTTACTATTTTTTTTATTTTGTTCACTGTGATAGGGTCTATCACAGGGATCAAAATGAACCAATAGCAAAAGTGCCGGCCGGCAAATCTCGGCAGGCACACTGCGCATGTGCCCGCCCTTGTCTCCCGGAAGAAGACACCGGCGGCCTGGAGGACTTCACGGGGGGTTCCAGGGACTCCAGAGGTACAGGGGAATGATCGGGGGACCCCATTTTTCTCTCCTCTGATATGCAATCACATCAGAGGAGAGAGAAATTAAATGAGAAATCAGACTTTTTTTTTCTTTCCAGTCGCCGTTATACCATTAACCCCTTCATGACCCAGCCTATTTTGACCTTAAAGACCGTTGCCATTTTTTGCAATTCTGACCAGTGTCCATTTATGAGGTAATAACTCAGGAACGCTTCAACGGATCCTGGCGATTCTGAGATTGTTTTTTCGTGACATATTGGGCTTCATGTTAGTGGTAAATTTAGGTCGATAATTTTTGCGTTTATTTGTGAAAAAAATGGAAATTTGGGAAAAATTTTGAAAATTTCGTAATATTTGTCATGGTTTACTGGGTTCTTAGATCAGGTAGTCGCGGGGTTAACTTGGTTGGCCTCTTTCTGGGTCCTGGGAGGCTTTTTATAGCCTCACTGTGAAGCCAGCCTTTGTCGTTTATACTCTGACCTTTGGCTGAGTGTGTCTGACCCTGTGCCAGTGCGTTGTGCCTGTGCTACGTTTTGTCTGTCTGGTTCTGATTTGGCTGTGTCCCTGTTACGAGTTTTGCCTGTCCCTTTTGTACTGCGTTGCTCCGTCTGTGTATGACTCCTTGGCTGTGTTCTGGTTATTCTCTGCCTGCTCCTTTTGTACTTCATCGCCCTCTATGTGTATGACCTGGCTATCCTGACCATCCATTCTGTCTATGCCCCTTGGTAACTTTATTTCGTAGTTACCCTTCCAGGAGTTTTCCTTTTCCTCCTAGATCTCTGGAGCTTAGGCCACGCCCCTAGGCAGTCATGTGCCTGCAGGTCCTTCGGCCTGAAACATTCTCTACCTGATACTGCTGCCTCTGAGAGACGTGTGGCTGGCTCCGCCCTTGGCAGTCACATGCTGCGGAAAGTCCTGTACCTCAGAAACACACATCTTCCCTGCTGCGGCTCTACTATACAGGTATCTTTGGGCACAGTTTGTTTACTCAGGACACACACACTGGCTCAGTTAGCAAGTGCAGTGCGGTGTCCCTGACATTATAAACGACCGTTACATTTTTTTTTCTGAGGGGAGATTTAGGAGTGTTATCCCCATGGATCCCATGCAGGTGTTAGCAGGTCAGGTGAAACATCTGACGCAAAGGTTCCAGGAGTTGAATGTTGAGCAGCGCATGATGGCTCAGACCCAGCAGCAGCTGGTAGATACCGTACAGGGGGCTGTTGCTGCGGGGTCTCTGGGTACTGGTGGTAAGGATGTGTCATTGGTATCTCCTGAATCTCCAGTTAAACTGCCCGACTACTTCTCAGGGGATAAAAATGAGTTCAGAGCCTTCAGGGAGGGGTGTAAACTTTTTTCTCCCTGAGGCCTCGCTCTGCTGGGGATGAGTTCCAGAGGGTGGGGGTCATTATTTCCCTACTTCGGGGGGCCCCACAAGCCTGGGCTTTTTCTCTCTCTCCTTCTGCTCCTGAGAGGATGACTGTTGATATGTTTTTTCATATGCCCTGGGCCGCATCTATGATGAGCCTGACAGGGTCCGTATGGCTGAGGACATAGTAATGAGTGTTCGTCAGGGTAAACATTCAGCCGAGTGGTTCTGTTCGGAGTTCCGATGTTGGGCAGCGGAGGTCTCCTGGAATGATGCCGCCCTTCGAGGGCTATTCCGCAGAGGCCTGTCTGAACGTCTCCAGGACGCCCTGGCCCTTCATCCTCCACCTGATACTTTGGAGGACGCCATAACCCAGGCCGTACGAATGGACCGCAGGCTACGCGCCAGGGGTATCATGCAGTGTGAAACCTCACTGTTTGCTGGCAGCAAAGAGACTGGAGCCACTACTGAGGTCATGGACATTGGCACCACCTCGCTAAAAGAGAAGGAGAGAAGACATCGCCGGGAGAAACAACTCTGTTTCTATTGTGGAGAGTTCGGACATTGGAGAAAAGATTGTCCCACCTGTCCGTCATCTAAGACGGCGGAAAACTACTAGGTCTGGGTAGCAGTCGAGGAGGCTGCCCAGACCTTCAGGTACTTTTTTCCTCATGTTCTAAAGTCGTGTTAAAGGTGGAACTGTTGGTAGACAACTATCGTTTTTTCTCGACAGCATTGGTGGACAGTGGTTCATCTCTCAATCTGATCAGTTCCTGTGTCGTCTCCCAACATAAGATAGGGACAGTCAGGCTGGAGACACCCCTTAAGATTGTTGCTATCGACTCTTCCCCTCTTACCCGAACAGGGATTCTTTATGCTTCCAAAAGGTTTTCTTTGCAGGTCGGTTCTTCCCACAAGACTGAATGTTTTGTTATGGACAAATTGCCCACAGGGCTAGTGCTGGGTATGCCATGGCTTCAACGCCAAACCCGATGATTGACTGGGAATCAGGGGAGATTATTAAATGGGGATCCCAATGTGTCGACTGTTGCCATAAACCTGTTTATTGTATGAAACTTGCAAAACCTGTCTTAGTGTCTTCTGTTGGTCTGGAGGGTATTCCGGAGTACCTGAAAGACTTTGAGGACGTGTTCTCTGAAAGTGAGGCTAAGGCTCTGCCCCCGCATAGATCATTTGACTGTGCTATTGATCTTGTCCCGGGAGCCAAATTGCCCAAGGCCCGTCTGTTTAATTTGTCAGGCCCGGAGCGCCTGGCTATGAAGCAATACATTGCTGAAAGTCTTTGCAAAGGGCATATAAGGCCCTCAGTGTCCCCAGTAGCTGCGGGGTTCTTCTTTGTTAAAAAGAAGGATGGCGGTCTACGTCCCTGCCTCGACTTTCGAGAACTTAATAAAATCACAGTCAGGAATACATACCCTCTGCCTCTGATTCCTGATCTCTGTAACCAGCTCTCTGGGGCCAAGTGGTTTTCAAAATTGGACCTCAGGGGGGCTTATAATTTGATAAGAGTACGGGAAGGGGATGAGTGGAAAACTGCTTTTCTTACTACTGAGGGGTTATTTGAGAATCTCGTCATGCCTTTTGGTCTCACCAATGCTCCAGCTGTGTTTCAAAATTTCATTAATGTAGTTTTTTCGGACCTCATTGGCCTTTTGTTGTGATATATTTGGATGATATACTGATATATTCCTCTGACAGACATTCACATTTATCACATGTTAAAACTGTGTTTCAAAGACTCAGGGAAAATCATTTATTTGTTAAGCTGGAGAAATGTTCTTTCTTCGTTCAGGAGCTATCATTTTTGGGTCTCATAATCTCTCCACAGGGGTTTCGTATGGATCCCAAGAAGGTGCAAGCCATTATGGAGTGGGTCCAACCTCGGGACCTTAGAGGACTCCAGCGCTTCTTGGGATTCGCGAATTACTATCGCAGGTTTATCAAGGGTTTTTCTCAGATTGTGAAACCCCTCACGGATCTCACACGTAAAGGGGCAGATGTTAGGAACTGGTCCCCGTCGGCCAAACAATCTTTTTTTACTTTGAAAAATTGTTCACATCCGCTCCTGTTCTGGTTCTGGTTCAACCTGACTCATCCAAGCCGTTTGTGATCCTTACAGTACCTGGTGCATTGGAGGGGGTACGGTCCAGAGGACCGGTCTTGGGTGCCGGACAGATCGGTACACGCTGACCGTCTGGTTCGGGCATTCCATGCTCGGAATCCTGGGAAACCTGGGGGCCCAGAGGCCCCCCATTAAGAAGGGGGTACTGTCATGGTTTACTGGGTTCTTAGATCAGGTAGTCGCGGGGTTAACTTGGTTGGCCTCTTTCTGGGGCCTGGGAGGCTTTTTATAGCCTCACTGTGAAGCCAGCCTTTGTCGTTTATACTCTGACCTTTGGCTGAGTGTGTCTGACCCTGTGCTTGTGCCAGTGCGTTGTGCCTGTGCTACGTTTTGTCTGTCTGGTTCTGATTTGGCTGTGTCCCTGTTACGAGTTTTGCCTGTCCCTTTTGTACTGCGTTGCTCCGTCTGTGTATGACTCCTTGGCTGTGTTCTGGTTATTCTCTGCCTGCTCCTTTTGTACTTTGTCACCCTCTATGTGTATGACCTGCTATCCTGACCATCCATTCTGTCTATGCCCCTTGGTAACTTTATTTCTAGTTAACCTTCTAGGAGTTTTCTTTTTCCTCCTAGATCTCTGGAGCTTAGGCCACGCCCCTAGGCAGTCACGTGCCTGCAGGTCCTTCGGCCTGAAACATTCTCTACCTGATACTGCTGCCTCTGAGAGACGTGTGGCTGGCTCCGCCCCTTGGCAGTCACATGCTGCGGAAGGTCCTGTACCTCAGAAACACACATCTTCCCTGCTGAGGCTCTACTATACAGGTATCTTTGGGCACAGTTTGTTTACTCAGGACCACGCACTGGCTCAGTTAGCAAATGCAGTGCGGTGTCCCTGACAATTTTCAAATTTTGAATTTTTATTCTGTTGAACCAGAGAGTTATGTGACACAAAATAGTTAATAAATAACATTTCCCACATGTCTACTTTACATCAGCACAATTTTGGAAACAAAATTTTTTTTTGTTAGGAAGTTATAAGGGTTAAAATTGACCAGCGATTTCTCATTTTTACAGCAAGATTTACAAAACCATTTTTTTAGGGACCACATCACATTTGAAGTCACTTTGAGGGGCCTATATGGTAGAAAATACCCAAAAGTGACACCATTATAAAAACTGCACCCCTCAAGCTACTCAAAACTACATTCAAGAAGATTATTAACACTTCAGGTGCTTCACAGGAGCTAAAGCAACGTGGAAGGAAAAAATGGACATTTTAATTTTTCCAACAAAAATTTTCTTTTAGCATCAATTTTTTCATTTTTACATGGGCAACAGGATAAAATAGATCCTAAAATTTGTTGGACAATTTCTCCTGAGTACACAGATACCTCATATGTGGTCATAAACCACTGTTTGGGCGCACGGCAGGGCTCAGAAGGGAAGGAGCGCCATTTGACTTTTTGAATGGAAAATATGCTGGAATATTTAGCGGTTGCCATGTCGCATTTGGAGAGTCCCTGTGTACCTAAACATTGAAGCTCCCCACAAGTGACCCCATTTTGGAAACTAGACCCCCTAAGGATCTTATCTAGATGCATAGTGAGCACTTTGAACCCCAAGGTGCTCCACAAATTGATCCGTAAATAAAAGAAAGTACTTTTTTTTCACAAAAATTTTCTTTTAGCCTCAGTTTTTTCATTTTCACATGGGCAACAGTATAAATTGGAACCTAAAATTTGTTGGGCAATTTCTCCTGAGTACACAGATACCTCATATGTGGTCATAAACCACTGTTTGGGCGCACGGCAGGGCTCAGAAGGGAAGGAGCGCCATTTGACTTTTTGAATGGAAAATATGCTGGAATATTTAGCGGTTGCCATGTCGCATTTGGAGAGTCCCTGTGTCCTAAACATTGGAGCTCCCCACAAGTGACCCCATTTTGGAAACTAGACCCCCTAAGGACTTATCTAGATGCATAGTGAGCACTTTGAACCCCAGGTGCTCCACAAATTGATACGTAAATAAAAAAAGAATATTTTTTTTCACAAAAAATTTTTTTAGGCCTCATTTTTTTTTTTACAATGGCAACAGATATAAATTGGAACCCTAAAATTGTTGGGCAATTTCTCCTGAGTACCAGATACCTCATATGTGGTAAAACCACTGTTTGGGCGCACGCAGGGCTCGAAGGGAAGGAGCGCATTTGACTTTTGAATGGAAATATGCTGGAATTTAGCGGTTGCCATGTCGCATTTGAGAGTCCCTGTGTACCTAAACATTGGAGCTCCCCACAAGTGACCCAATTTTGGAAACTAGACCCCCTAAGGATCTTATCAGATGCATAGGTGAGCACTTGAACCCCAAGGTGCTCCACAAATTGATCCGTAAATAAAAAAAGTACTTTTTTTCACAAAAATTTTTTTTAGCCTCAGTTTTTTCATTTTCACATGGGAACAATATAAATTGGAACCTAAAATTTGTTGGCAATTTCTCCTGAGTACACAGATACCTCATATGTGGTCAAACCACTGTTTGGGCGCACGGCAGGGCTCGAAGGGAAGGAGCGCCATTTGACTTTTTGAATGGAAATATGCTGGAAATTTAGCGGTTGCCATGTCGATTTGGAGAGCCCTGTGTACCTAAACATTGAAGCTCCCCACAAGTGACCCCATTTTGGAAACTAGACCCCCTAAGGATCTTATCTAGATGCAGTAGTGAGCACTTTGAACCCCAAGGTGCTCCACAAATTGATCCGTAAATAAAAAAAGTACTTTTTTTCACAAAAATTTCTTTAGCCCAGTTTTTTTCATTTTCCATGGGCAACAATATAATTGGAACCTAAAATTTGTTGGGCAATGTCTCCTGAGTACACAGATACCTCATATGTGGTCAAAACCACTGTTTGGGCGCACGGTCAGGGCTCAGAAGGGAAGGAGCGCCATTTGACTTTTGAATGGAAATATGCTGGAATAATTAGCGGTTGCCATGTCGCATTTGGAGAGTCCCTGTGTGCCTAAACATTGGAGCCCCTCACAAGTGACCCCATTTTGGAAACTGGACCCCCAAGGAACTTATCCAGATGCATAGTGAGCACTTTGAACCCCAGTTGCTTCACAGAAGTTTATAACGCAGAGCCGTGAAAATAAAAAATCATTTTTTTTTCCAAAAAATGATATTTTGGCCCACTATTTTTTATTTTAACAATGGTTACAGGAGAAATTGGACCCCAAAGTTGTTGTCCAGTTTGTCCTGAGTACGCTAGTACCCCATATGTGGAGGAACCACTGTTTGGGCACTACGTCAGAGCTCGGAAAGGGATGTATGATGCTTTGAAATGCCGACTTGATGGAATGGTCTGCGGCATTCGTACGTTTGCAGAGCCCCTGATGTGCCTAAACAGTAGAAATCCCCACAAGTGACCCATTTTGTAAACTAGACCCCAAAGAACTTAACCAGATGTGTGGTGAGCACCTTGAACCCCCACGGCTCACAGAAGTTTATAATGCAGAAACCCGTGAAAATAAAAAATATTTTTCCTCAAAACTGATTTTCTAACCGCACTTTTTATTTCACAAGGGTAACAGGAAAAATTGGACCACAAAGTTGTTGTAAAAGTTTGTCCGGAGTACACTGAACCCCATATGTGGGGAAACCACTGTTCGGCACACATTGGGGCGCGAAGGGAAGTAGTAACGTTTGAAATACCGACTTTGATGGAAT
Organism: Oophaga sylvatica; assembly: GCA_033576555.1. Taxonomy (NCBI): domain Eukaryota; kingdom Metazoa; phylum Chordata; class Amphibia; order Anura; family Dendrobatidae; genus Oophaga; species Oophaga sylvatica. Next base: position 832,387,016 of record JARQOD010000001.1, on the reverse strand, counting down.
GTCCTGCGGGCGTCATGTACGTTTGCAGACGCCCCTAATGTGCCTAAACAGTAAAAATCCCACAAGTGACCCCATTTGGAAACTAGACCCGCAAAGAACTTATCTAGATGTGTGGTGAGCACTTTGAACTTCCAAGCGCTACACAGAAGTTTATAACGCCCGGGCTATGAAATAAAAAAATCTTATTTTTCCACAAACATGATCTTAGTCCCCAATTTTTTTATTTCCCAAGGGTAACAGGAGAAATACGACCCCAAAAGTTGTTGTCCAATTTGTCCTGAGCACGCTGATTACATATGTGGGAAAATACTGTATGGCACACGTCAGACTCGAAAGGGAAGTAGTGACGTTTGAAATGCCGACTTGATGGAATGGTCTGCTGGCTTCATGTTACGTTGCAGAGCCATGAGTGCTAAACAGTAGAAACCCCCCAAGTGAACCCATTTGAAACTAGATCCCCAAGGAACTCCTCTATGTGTGGTAAGCACTTTGAATCTCCAAGTTCTTCACAGAAGTTTATAACGCAGAGCCGTGAAATAAAAATCGATTTTTTTCACAAAATAATTTTTAGTCCCCAATTTTTTTTCCCAATGTTAACAGGAGAAGTTAGACCCCAAAGTTGTTGTGCAATTTTTCCCGAGTACGCTGATACCCATATGTGGGGGTAAACCACTGTTTGGGCAATACGTCGGGCTTGGAATAAAGGGAGCACTGTTTGACTTTTTTGAACGCAAAATTTGCAGGATCAATGGTGCTCATGTCGCGTATGGATACCCCCTGATGTGCCTAAATAGTGGAAAACCCCTCAATTCTAATTCCAACCCTAACCCCAACACACCCCTAACCCCAACCCTAACCCCTACACACCCCTAACCCTAATACAAACCCTAACCATAACCCTAACCCCAACACACCCCTAACCCTAATCCCAACTCTAACCATAAACCTAACCACAAGCCTAACCCTAATCCCAACCCTAACCCCAAAACACCCCTAACACTTATTCTAACTCTAACCCTAACCACAAACCTAACCCTAATCCCAACCCTAACCCAAATTCCAACCCTAACCCAAATTCCAACCCTAACCCAAATTCTAACCATAACCCTAATTCTAACCCTAACCATAATTCTAACCCTAATGCTAACTCTAACCCTAGTTCTAGCTGGGTTCATATTGCGTTTTACCAGCCCGTTCAACACGTAGCGTTGACCGGCTGGTAACGGTATAGCATAACGCGATCGCGTTATGCTATACCCTCTAGCGCAGATGAATCAGCAGATGATTCATCTGTGCTAGCGGTGATGGAGCCCAGACGCTGCAGCCCGGGTCCGAGGCTCCGTCACTGAATGACGGCATGTCGCGAACGCATGCCGCTTAACAGCATGCGTTGCGATGCGCACACAAATGGGGTGAATGGCAGCGTTAACGGACTGCGTTACACCGCGTTATACCGCGATGAAACGCAGTCCATCTAATGGACTGCCATAATGCAATATGAACCCAGCTTAACCCTAACCCTGAGGCCCCGTGCACACGTTGCGGATTTTTCTAAAATCCGCAGGTAAAATGACCTGCGGTTTTACACCTATAATGGAATAGGTGTAAAACCGCTGCGGAATCCGCACAAAGAATTGACATGCTGCGGATTTAAAACCGCAGCAAATCCGCGCTGAAAAATCCGCAGCATGTGCACAGCGTTTTTTTTACCATTTATTTGCATTGTACTGTACATGGTTTCTGGATCTGCTGTGGATCCCCAGCGCCAAATCTGCTGCGGATCAGCAGCAAAATCCGCTGCAGATCCCCAGCAAAGTCCGCTGCGGATAAGCAGCAAAATCCGCTGCGGATCAGCAGCAAAATCCGCTGCGGATCAGCAGTAAAATCCCCTGCGGATCCCCAGCAAAATACACTGCGGATCAGCAGAAAAATCCGCTGCGGATCCCCAGCAAAATACGCTGCTGATCCGCAGAAAACACGGATTTTGGTAAGAACTTACCTGTAAAATCCTTTTCAGCGAAGGAAGGAAGAGAGACACAGTATTCATTACTGATGGGTAGGCGGAGCCCCAGATCAGGATGTCACCTCAGATCAAAAGAGTGCTGACTGGCTGGCCCCTCCAGCTCGGGCTCCTCCTACTCAGCTCCAGTCGTACCAAAGCTTTTAGGAAAAGAGCCAAGATCACCAGCGGAGCAACATAACCCCTTCTGAAGGAACTTCAGAGAAAAAACACAAGGATACAGGTTATGCATGCAAAGAAAGCCAAAAACCACAGAGTTCCAGGTACTACTCACGGAACCTGACTACTGCGATGAGCTGGCGATGCTGGAACAGAGCCTTAGCGCGCTGACCTCAGCCCAGATAATCGCTATCAGATAAGGGTCGCGCTGCATCTGAAAACATCAACACACTTCTGCCTTGGGAGGGTGCTGTGTCTCTCTTCCTTCCTTCGCTGAAAAGGATTTTACAGGTAAGTTCTTACCAAAATCCGTGTTTCAGCTGCAGATGGAAGGAAGAGAGCCACAGTATTCATTACTGATGGGACGTCCCAAAGCAGTTCAAAAATAAGGGTGGGAAAAAACCAACAAGAGGCAGAAACCCAACAACCTTAACAACAAAGCGCAACCAGCGCTAAACACAAGTTCATCCAGAACTTTAAACTACAGCTGCCTGCAGGACCCTACGTCCGAGGGCTGCATCAGCGGAAGCACTGACGTCCACTTTATAAAACCTTGTAAACGTGTGGACAGAGCGCCAAGTTGCCGCTCGGCAGAGCTGCACTGCCGAGGCACCTTGATGAAAAGCCCACGATGAGGCCACAGTTCTCGTGGAATGGGCTCGAATCTTAATCGGGCAAGATTCACCCCGAAGGCGGTAAGCTTCCAAAATAGCTGACCGGATCCAACGAGCTATAGAATCCTTGGAAGCTCGTTGACCACGCCGACGACCTGCTGGAACCACAAACAGGGAGTCCGTCTTACGAAAACCTTGAGTAATAGATAGATAAAACTTCAAGGCCCGCACTAAATCCAATGTGTGTAAATCTCGCTCTTTCGCATTCTTCGGATCCGGACAGAGTGAAGGCAACACAATATCCTGGTTAACATGAAATTGTGACACCACTTTAGGCAAAAAATCACCCCGAGTGCGAAGCACTACACGATCCGGAAAAAACTCCAGAAAAGGAGGCGAACAAGAAAGAGCTGCCAACTCAGAAACTCTCCTCAAGGAAGTGACTGCAACAAGGAAAGCCACCTTCCAAGAAAGTAAAGAAAGGCTAGCAGAAACCATAGGCTCAAAAGGTTTATGCTGAAGAGCCTCCAAAACAAGGTTGAGCCGCCAAGGAGACACGGGTGCCTTCCGCGGCGGAAACTTACGAGATATACCTCGGAAAAAGGAGAGCACGTCTCTATTTGAAGCAATGGTTCTCCGGAACAATAAGGACAGAGCAGAAATCTGACCTTTCAGAGTGCTGACTGCCAAACCCTTGTCTAGCCCATGCTGCAGAAAAGCCAACAGGTTGGGAATGGAAAATTTTCTCGGGTTCCGAGAGGACCCCAAACACCACGAAAAGAAGGTTTCCCAAATTTTGTGGTAAATCCTAGTAGTAGCCGGACATCTTGCAGCACGAAGGGTAGCAATGACCTCGGCTGAGAAACCTCTACGGGTCAAGATTTCGATCTCAAGAGCCACGCCGTCAAACGCAGGGACATCAAGTCCGGATGACAAACGGGCCCCTGAGTCAACAAGTCCGGTTGAAGAGGGAGTGGAAAAGGAGGTGCCGCCAACAGCGACATTATTGTCGAGAACCACACCCTTCTTGGCCAGTCTGGAGCTATCAAAATAGCTGGAATTCTCTCTAGTCTGATCCGACGCAGTACTAGAGGAAGTAAGGATATCGGCGGGAATACATAGATCAGCTCGAACTGATCCCACTGAGCCACTAGAGCATCCACCGCCAACGCCTTCGGGTCCTTGTACCTGGACATGAATGTCGGTAACTTGGCATTGGACCTGGATGCCATCAAATCCACTTGGGGGGTTCCCCAGCGAGAGCACAGTAGTGCAAAAACTTCCGGGTGGAGGCTCCATTCCCCGGGATCCATCCTTCTGCGACTGAGAAAGTCCGCTGTAATATTCTGAACCCCTGGAATGTGAATCGCCGAAATGGCTGGTACACTGGCCTCTGCCCAAATCAGAATTCGGGACACCTCTACCATGAGTCTGGAACTCCTTGTCCCACCTTGGTGATTGATATACGCGACAGCCGTCGCATTGTCTGTCTGCACTCGGACTGGCAGACCGCTCAAAGGGACCGTCCAATGTTGGAGGCAAAGGAAAATCGCCCTCAATTCCAGGATGTTGATCGGAAGAAAAGACTCTTCCGATGACCATACCCCCTGAATCCAGAGATTGTTCCAAACACCCCCCCAGCCCGTCAGGCTGGCATCGGTGGTTATGACTGACCACTTCGGAGGGAGGAAAGACTTCCCCAGGGAGAATGCCCCTGGACGTAACCACCATTCTAGAGAATCCCGCACCGCGCGAGAAATGGTGACACTGCAATCCAGCGATTGCGACTGGTTCCATCGACTCAAGATGAACCTTTGGAGAGTCCTGGAATGGAACTGGGCAAAAGGAATTGCCTCCATGGACGCCACCATCAGTCCCAGAAGACGCATACACTTCCGTAGGGACATTGCCGTTGAGGATTTCATAATCTGTACATGTCGAAGAAGACATGACTGTTTGTCTGGTGGTAGGGAAACTACCGACCGAAACGTGTCGAGATGCATTCCCAAAAAGAGGATTGTCCTCGATGGTTCCAGGGACGACTTCTCCCAATTGACCAGCCAACCGAAGTCCTTCAGAAACTGAAGAGACAAATCCCGAGCCGTCAACGCCTCCTCCTCCGAGGAAGCCACGATCAAAAGATCGTCCAGATAAGGGAGAATCGTAATCCCCTGTCTTCGAAGGATTGCCATGAGGGGCGCCAGAATTTTTGTAAAGACCCTTGGCGCTGAGGCTAAGCCGAACGGCAGAGCCACGAACTGGTAATGATTCTGACCTATGGCAAATCGAAGAAAGCGCTGATGAGCCTTTCCGATGGGAATATGCAAATAGGCGTCGCGAATGTCGATTGACACCAGAAAATCGTTCTGTGACAGAGCTGCCACAACGGAACGAAGCGACTCCATGCGAAATTTCCGGGCATGGACATGCCGGTTTAATCGCTTGAGATCCAGAATCGGGCGAAATTTGTTCTCCTTTTTGGGAACTATAAAAAGGTTGGAATAAAAACCTTTCCCTCGGTCCTCTGACGGAACCGGTATCACTACACCCTTTTGTAGCAGAGATTCGACCTCTCGCTGTAGAGCGACAACAAGCTCGGGTTCCGACGGAACGTGAGATTGACAAAAAACATTTGGGGGTCGAGAAGCAAACTCTATGAAATAGCCTGCCGACACTATCCGCGTTACCCAGGAATCTGGAACGCGAGCCATCCAAGTCTCCTTGAAAAGAAGCAGGCGACCCCCCACTCGAGAATCCTCGAGTGGACCCCTGGCGTCAATCCGACTTTGCGGGCTTCTTGTCAAGTTCCCGCTTGTCCTGGCGGAAACTCTGCTTCCAGGGAGTACGAGTTTTCTGAGAGGATTTCTTTCCTGAGAAGGAAGGACGACCCGATCCCCACGAGGAGTGACTAGATCGTCCTCGGCCCCGAAAGGACCGCCGACCACTATAGACACCAGGCTTACTGGACACCGAGGCCATGGCCCTACGCTGTGGTAATGCTGATTCCTTCGCCTTAGCCTTGGAAATCAGCTCTGTGAGGTCGGATCCAAAAAGATGGCCACCCTTGTAAGGTAAGGCCAACAACCCTTGTTTGGAAACTGCGTCCCGGCCCACTGTCTGAGCCATAAAGCTCTTCTGATTGTGACCGCTGAAGCTTGCGCTTTGGCCAGCAGAGATGCCGTATCCAGACCGGCATCAAAGATATAACAGGCTGCCGTTTCTAACCATTCACAAGTTTCCCGTATCTCAGATAACGGAGATTCATTTTGCAACTCCGTCTTCAGACGTGCCAACCAGCTTAGAGAAGCTCTAGCAGCACACATGGATCCTAGCACTGCTCGAAATCCATGACCCGCAGCCTCATAGCTTGCTTTTGCCGCCAATTCTGCCTTTCTATCCAAAGGCTCCTGTAAGCTCGCTTTTCCCTTAATAGGGAGTAGTGAGGATTTACTAAGCTGAGATAAAGACACATCCACTTCAGGAGCAGAAGTCCAATTAGCCTTTAACTCCGCAGAGCAAGGATAAAGTGTATCAAAGAAATGCGTTCCATGAAAACGCTTATCTGGACATAGACGTTCCTCCTCTATTACACTATTAAGCTCATCCAGAGCTGGCAATGTTGTACGCGAAGCACGGGACTCCTGGAACATGCGTGCTGATTTACCAGGACGACTAGTTACCTCCTCCGGTAACTGTAATATATCTCTCATGGCTTCAATCAATGCCTCCGTACGCTTCGCCATAGAGGAACGCCCTTGCGGCTCGTCCGCATCTGAATCGGATATTTCTCCATCCGAATTTAAAGGGGAACTCTGCCAATATCAGATACATCTGACTCGCTCCGTGTAGAGGCCGGTAACGGCCTGCGTCGCTTCCTCTGAGAGGAATTAGCAGACACATATTGACCTAAAAGGTCAGACAAGTTGTTGATCGATCGAGCGATATCGTCCAATTTTCCACCGCTGTCGACCGCAGCGCTAGACGCTGTGGAGGTCTGCGTATCTGATTGCCGTAATGGCACTGGGACATGGTCCGCGGCATCTGAACTCTGTTCAGACATGTCTCACCTGTATGAGCAGGTCAAAGCGGTAATACCAGCAAAAACTATGCGTTTTTTTTTTTTTTTTAAACGCTGAAGGGTTAACGCTCCACCAAGCAGGGTTACCCCAGCGGTATTCAGTCAAAAAATTTTGCTGGTAGAAATAACCCTCAGAGGGGTTAATATTGCAAACTCACCACAATATATATATTTGTGAGCCCCAGCCAATTTTTATGTCTCTAATGAGACTGCAGCTGCAGGATAGCGATCGCTGCGCTGCAGGGTGAGGAATCAGCACTCACCCAGCTGGCCGTGGTGTCTTATGAGGAGAGGAGCGGTCTGAGGAGCCCAGGAGCCTGTGTAATGGCCGCCACAGTGAGGGAGTCGCAGGAGAAACGCCAGAGCGCGCGTCTTCCTGCTCAGAAGACCGGGAATAGTTAGGCCACGCCCCCCGCCAGCTCGAATATTGAGCGCGAACTCCCCCGCTCCTGCTCCCTCTCTGTCCTGCAGGTATCTGCCTGCGGACAAAAAATCACCACATCTACTTGTAACAGCGCTGTCACAGCAGCGCTGAAGCATACTGACATACATGTAGTAGCGCTGTCACAGCAGCGCTGAAGCATACTGACATACAAGTAATAGCGCTGCTTATTCAGACGCTAAAGCACTCACACATAATTATAATCAAAAATTTGTGTGGAGTACTCACCAGCCAAGGCGCCACAGGGACCCTCAGGGGTTTCTGGCGCTGTGCCCATGCTTCCCCCCAGGGCGAAGAAAGCAGTGACCGCACGTGTGGTTTGCGTCCCGCCAGGAAAGCTCTCCTCATCCCCCAGGGCCGGCAAGGATTCTGCAGGGACTTTGAGTAAATACAGATCCGCCAAGGGAGAGGTTGGGGTACAGCAGCGCTGGTACCCCTGAGACCTCTAGACCAACTAGTGATCCAAGTCTCCTGTCCGAATATAAAATAATAAAATCTTCTGAGGAGCTGCATTAGCAGCGACCATCCTCTGGACCTCAAATCTTAGACTGGAGCTGAGTAGGAGGAGCCCGAGCTGGAGGGGCCAGCCAGTCAGCACTCTTTTGATCTGAGGTGACATCCTGATCTGGGGCTCCGCCTACCCATCAGTAATGAATACTGTGGCTCTCTTCCTTCCATCTGCAGCTGAAAATACACTGTGGATCCGCAGCAAAATCCGCAACGTGTGCACAGGGCCTAATAGGAAAAAAAAAATCTTTATTTTTTTATTTGTCCCTACCTATGATAAATGGGGGGTTCATTTACTTTTTTTTATTTTGATCACTGTGACAGTTTATCACAGTGATCAAAATAAATTTTTGGACACTGGGGGGCGCACTGCGCATGTGCACGCCATTTTCCAAGATGACGGTGCCCATGAAGAGGCCCGGGCGGACGCCGGGACGGATCCAGGGACATCGGTGGACCGGGAGAGGTGAGTAGGGGGGTTGGAAGGTTAGGGGGGGATCGGAAGGTGGGGGCAGCGGAGCAAAGGAGGAGGGGAGCAGATAGTCACGGCGGTGACCGATCGCCGCCATCTTTCGGTGGCGGCGGCCGATCGCCGCCGTGAGTCCGTGTGGGGCGTCAGGGCTCGGTGTCCAGCCATGGCAGATGCTATTGCAGCATCGGCCATGGCTGGATTGTAATATTTCACCAATTACATTGGTGAAATATTACAGATTGCTCTGATTGGCTGTTTCACTTTTAACAGCCAATCAGAGCGATCATGGCCACGGGGGGGTTAAACCAACCCCCCTGTGGTGAAGCACAAAGGGTCCTGTGCCTGCGGTCGGGTGACCTTTGAGTGACCCTGGTCACCCGGCCCGCAGGAACGCGATCCTTTCATGACACAGGGTATGCGTCATAGGTCGGATTGGCACCGACTTTCATGACGCATACGCTGTGTCACAGGTCGGGAAGGGGTTAATAACGGCGATCGCAACACTGGGGTCAGTAAAAACCGACCTGAATCATGTTCTCTGAGGCCTCAGCTACCCCTGGTAGACCCCAGAGAAATTCCGACCCTGGGGGCGCTACACACTTATTTCTCAGCGCTGTTAAAAAGTATCGGCAGACGTTAAGGGTTAAATTTGTTACTTGCGTTTTTTCATTGCGTTTTTTCAACATGTATTTTTATTTTGTTTTTAACTGCATTTTTTGTGGCTCATATTTTAAATAAAGCTGCTTAGTTTTTGATACTTCCTGGTATTTTGCACTCACAAAAACTTTACTGATAAACTTAGGTGCGGATTCCAAGTGTTTTTGATGTGTTTCCCCAGTGGAAATGCACTAGAAACACGTGCGTCTTTTACTTGTGTTTTTTTTTTTGCATCTAATGAAAGTTTATGGGGAAAATCTGCACAGAAAACTCACAAGAGAAATTTACATGCTGCTTTTTTGACGCAGCAAAATATATGAAGCATTAAAAACGCACCAAAAGCTCATTGTTGTACCCCTCATCTACCTGGGACTGTCTATAACTATGTCCAGAAGAAAGGAGGCAGCACTCACCGTTCCGGTAGTTGATTCTTTATTCACAAGCATGTAAAAATATTGCGGTGCGGGATAAGAGGTGGAGACAACATAGGACTACGGCAGTTTCACATTGCAAGTGCTTCCACGGGTCCAAGACCTGGAATCATGGCCTTTTTTTCCTGGCTGGCACCATGTATAACGGGTTTCTCTACACCGGTTGTCCCAGGAACTGCCTCGCTCAGGTGTCTCTACCCACCGATCATACTGTCTATAAGTATGTCTATAACTGTTTTAATCAGTCATTCACTTGTTATTAATATTCTAACCTCCTCTCTTCACCTCAGGCTTGTTTCTAATGTTTCCCTCTTCACCTTTAGACATCATTCAGATGTCTTTTTTTACTTTAAAAAAAAGCAGACCAACTGTAATCAATGTGGTACATCTGATTTTCATTAGTATTTGGTCGGTGTCTCCATTTTTATCATCTGTGATTTTCTTGTTTGGAAAAAAAATGCCATCTCTGTGCAGTATGTGGTTTTCAAGAAGTGGTAAACTTTTTTGCAGACACACATTCCACAAATAAACTAGGATATGTGAACAGAATCATAGACTATAAGGTATCTGTTCTATCTGGGAAAAATACAGATAAAAGTAGTCATCAGTGTTTGGTCAGAGTCTCAGTTTTTGCCATCAATGATTTATCAGTTTCTTTTGTACACTCCAAAAATTGATGAGGTTTCGCAAGCTTCTCTCAAATAAAAAAATGAAAACCAGAACACACTAATATTCAACTACCATGGCATCCAATCGATGTAAGAGTTTTTTACCACCCATATGTTTGAATAGGTTATTTTATTCATGATGGACATGCTATCTAGAAAAATACGAGGACATGTGAACAGCCATATAAATAATAATATGTGTGTGGTCTACAACCCCAATTCCAAAAAAGGCTGCAAGCTGTGCAAAATGTAAAGAAAACAATAATGCAATTTGGAAATCGTTTTCTCCCAGTTTACACTGTCTTCTTCCAATTGGTCCTATATTTGTCGGCTATACAATATTTGTATTAGTTATTTAAGTGTACAGATATCTGGGTAATTTTGGATAGGACTAAGATGATATCTTACATACCTCTTAGAAGAGTTTATTTTCATTTAATGAAAACAATTGATCTATTCAGAGAGGTAAAGGTTCCATCAGACCAAGTAACCCCTTCACCCGCAAGGGTGGTTTGCACGTTAATGACCGGGCCAATTTTTACAATTCTGACCACTGTCTCTTTATGAGGTTATAACTCTGGAACACTTCAATGGATCTTCGCGATTCTGAGACTGTTTTCTCGTGACATACTGTACTTCACGTTAGTGGTAACATTTCTTCGATATAACTTGCGTTTATTTTTGAAAAAAACGCAAATATGGTGGAAATTTTGAACTTTGAATTTTTATTCCCTTAAAACAGAGAAATATGTCACACAAAATAGTTACCGTATATACTCGTGTATAAGCCGAGATTTTCAGCCCATTTTTTAGGGCTGAAAGTCCCCCTCTCGTCTTATATGCGGGTCATATACGGGGGTCGGCGGGGGAGGGGGAGCGGGGGTGTCGGATTATACTCACCCCTCCGCCGGCGCTGTCTCTGCAGCCCCCCTGCTTCTCCCACGATCTCCGGCTCCTTCCTGCAGCGGTCACATGGCACCGCTCATTAAAGTCATGAATATGCACATATTCATGACTTTAATGAGCGGTACCATGTGACCGCTGTAGGAAGGAAGCGCTGTGGAGAGCGCCGGGAGAAGAGGAGAGGCTGCAGGGACGCGCGGCGGAGGGGTGAGTACAGCGATATTTACCTGTCCTCGGTCCACCGCAGCGCTGCTCCCTGACTCCTCTGGCTGTGAATGTTCAGGCAGAGGGCGCGATGACGTTGTTAGTGAGCGCCGCGCCCCCTGCCTGATCATTCACTGCCGAGGACCAGGAAGAGGGAGCAGCGCTGCGGTGCAGAGAGGACAGGTAAATATCTCAGGTGCCGGGGTCCTGAGCGATCGGTGACACCGGCACCTGTCCCCCAGTGACGAGAGGTGAGTATGTCATTTTTTTTTTCTTGCAGCAGCATATGGGGCATAATCTGGAACATATGGGGGCATAATATGGAGCATATGGGGCATAATATGGAGCATATGGGGCATAATATGGAGCATATGGGGCATAAGCTGTGGAACATATGGGGCATAATCTGGAGCATATGGGGGCATAAGCTGTGGAACATATGGGGGCATAATATGGAGCATATGGGGGCATAAGCTGTGGAACATATGGTGGCATAATCTGGAGCATATGGGGGCATAATATGGAGCATATGGGGGCATAATATGGAGCATATGGGGGCATAAGCTGTGGAACATATGGGGGCATAATATGGGGGCATAAGCTGTGGAACATATGGGGCATAATCTGGAGCATATGGGGGCATAATATGGAGCATATGTGGCATAAGCTGTGGAACATATGGGGGCATAATATGGAGCATATGGGGGCATAAGCTGTGGAACATATGGGGGCATAATATGGAGCATATGGGGCATAAGCTGTGGAACATATGGGGGCATAAGCTGTGGAACATGTGGGGCATAATCTGGAGCATATGGGGCATAATCTGGAGCATATGGGGGCATAATCTGTGGAACATATGGGGCATAATCTGGAGCATATGGGGGCATAATCTGTGGATCATACAGGGGCATAATCTGTGGAATATATGGGGGCATAATCTGGAGCATATGGGGGCATGATCTCTGAAGCATATTGGGCATAATCTGAAGCATATGGGGGCATAATCTGGAGCATATAGGGGCATAATCTGGAGCATATTGGGCATAATCTGTGCAGCATATGGGGGCATAATCTGTGGAGCATCATATGGGGCATAATCATTTTTCACCCTAGGCTTATACGCAAGTCAATAAGTTTTCCCAGTTTTTTGCGGCAAAATTAGGGGGGTCGGCTTATACACGGGTCGGCTTATACATGAGTATATACGGTAATAAATAACATTTCCAACATGTCTACTTTACATCAGCACAATTTTGGAACCAAAATGTTGTTTTGTTAGGAAATTATAAGGGTTAAAAGTTGACCGGCGATTTCTCATTTTTACAACAAAATTTACAAAGACTTTTTTTAAGGGACCACCTCACATTTGAAGTCACTTTGAGGGATCTATATGGCAGAAAATACCCAAAAGTGACACCATTCTAAACACTACACCCCTCAAGGTACTCAAAACCACATTCAAGAAGTTTATTAACCCTTCAGGTGCTTCACAGGAGCTAAACAACGTGAAAGGAAAAATGAACATTTAATTTTTTAGTCACAAAAATGATCTTTTACAAACTTTTTTTTATTTTCACAAGGGTAAAAGGAGAAAATGGACAGATAAAGTTGTGCAATTTCTCCTGAATATTCCAATACCCCATAGGTGGGGTAAAACCATTGTTTGGGCACACGGCAGAGCTCGGAAGGGAAGGAGCGCCATTTGACTTTTTCAAACCAAAATTGGCTGGAATTGAAATTGGACGCCATATTGCGTTTGGAGAGCCCCTGATGCGCCTAAACAGTGGAAATCCCCCACAAGGGACACCATTTTGGAAACTAGACTCCCTATAGAACTTATCTAGATCTGTTTTGAGCACTTTGAACCCCCAAGTGTTTCACAAAAGTTTATAATGCCTGGGTGTGAAAAAAAAAACAATTTTCCACAAAAATGATTTTTTAGTCCCAAATTTTTGATTTTTCCCAAGGAAATTGGACCCCAAAAGCTGTTGTCCAATTTTTCCTGAGTACGCTGATACCCCATATGTGGGGGGGAAACTGTTTGGGCGCACGGCAGGGCTTGGAAAAGAAGTAATAACGTTTTGGAATGCAGACATTGATGGGGGTCATGTTCCGTTTGCAGTGCCCCAGATGTGCCTAAACAGTGGAAACCCCCCACAAGTGACCCCATTTTGGAAACTAGACCCACTAAGGAACTTATCTAGATCTGTTGTGAGCACTTTGAACCCCCAAGTGCTTCACACAAGTTTATAATGCCCTGGCATGAAAATAAAAAATCCTATTTTTTTCCAACAAAAATTATTTTTAGTCACCAATTTTTTATTTTACCAAGGGTAACAGGAGAAATTGGACCACAAAAGTTGTTGTACAATTTGTCCTGAGTACGCTGATACCCCATATGTGGGGGGGAACCACTGTTTGGGCGCACGGCAGAGCTCGGAATGGAAGGAGTACCATTTAACTTTTTCCAACCAAAATTGGCTGGAATTGAGATTGGACACCATGTTGCATTTGGAGAGCCCCTGATGTGCCTAAACAGTGGAAACCCCACACAAGTGACCCCATTTTGGAAACTAGACCCTCTAAGGAACTTATCTAGATCTGTGGTGAGCAATTTGAACCCCCAAGTGCTTCACACAAGTTTATAACGTAGAGCCGTAAAATTAAAAAATCATATTTTTTTCACAAAAATGATCTTTTCACCCCAATTTTTATTTTCCCAAGGGTAATAAGACCCCAAAAGTTATTGTGCAATTTGTCCTGAGTACGCTGATACCCCATATGTGGGGGTAAACCACTGTTTGGGTGCATGGCAGAGCTCGGAAGGGAAGGAGCGCCGTTTGACTTTTTCAACGCAGAATTGGCTGGATGCCATGTCGTGTTTGGAGAGCTCCTGATGTGCCTAAACAGAGGAAACCCCCCACAAATGACACCATTTTGGAAACTATACCCCTCAAGGAACTTATCTAGATGTGTTGTGAGAACTTTGAACCCCCAGGTGTTTCACTAAAGTTTATAACGCCCGAGCGTGAAAATAACAAAAATCATATTTTTTCCACAAACATGATCTTTTAGTCCCCAACTTTTTATTTTCCCAAGAGTAACAGGAGAAATTGGACCCCAAAAGTTGTTGTCCAATTTGTCCTGAGTACGCTGATACCCCATATGTGGGAGAAAACACGTCGTGGCTCGGAAGGGAAGTAATGACGTTTTGCATTGCAGACTTTGATGGAATAGTCTGCGGGCGTCATGTCGCGTTTGGAGAGCCCCTGATGTGCTTAAACAGTGGAAACCCCCCACAAGTGACCCCATTTTGGAAAATAGACCCCCCCAAGCAACTTATCTAGATGTGTGGTGAGAACTTTGAACACAGAAGTGCTTCACAGACGTTTATAACGTACAGCCGTAAAATAAAAAATCCTTTTTTTTTTTTTTTTACAAAAATGATATTTTCGCCCCCAATTTTTTATTTCCCAATGGTAACAGAAGAAATTGGACCCCAATAGTTATTGTGCAATTTGTCCTGAGTATGCTAATACCATATATGTGGGGGTAAACTAATGTTTGGGCGCATGGCAGAGCTCAGAAGTGAAGGAGCACCGTTTGACTTTTTCAACGCAGAATTGGCTGGAATTGAGATCAGATGCCATGTCACATTTGGAGAGCCCCTGATGTGCCTAAACAGTGGAAACCCCCCCAATTCTAACTCCAGCCCTAACCCCAACGCACCCCTAACCCTAGTCCCAAACATAAACTTAACCACAAACCTAACCCTAACACACCCCTAACCCTAATCCCAACCCTAACCCTAATCCTAACTTTAGCCCCAACCCTAACCCTAACTTTAGCCGAACCCTAACACCTACCCTAATGGGAAAATGGAAATAAATACATTTTTATAATTTTATTATTTTTCCCTAACTAAGGGGGTGATAAAGGTGGGGTTTGATTTACTATTTATAGCGGGTTTTTATGATTGGCAGCTGTCACACACTAAAAGACGCGTTTTATTGCAAAAAATAGTTTTTGCATCACCATATTTTGAGAGCTATAATTTTTGCATATTTTGGCCCACAGAGTCATGTAAGGTCTTATATTTTGCAGTACGAGTTGACGTTTTTATTGGTACCATTTTTGAGCTCATGACATTTTTTATTTTGATTTTTGGTAGGTTAGAATTAACAAAAATCAGCAATTCATGAACTTCTTTTGGGGGGGCGTTTATAACGTTCCGCCTGTGGTAAAATTGATAAAGCAGTTTTATTCTTCGGGTCAGTATGATTACGGCGATACCTCATTTATATCATTTTTTTTATGTTTTGGCGCTTTTATACAATAAAAACAATTTTTATTTAAAAAATAATTGTTTTTTGCATCGCTTTATTCGGCGAGCTATAACTTTTTTATTTTTTTGCTGATGATGCTGTATGGTGGCTCGTTTTTTGCGGTATAAGATGACGTTTTCAGCGGTAGCATGTTTATTTATATCGGTCTTTTTGATCGCGTGTTATTTCACTTTTTGTTCAGCAGTATGATCATAAAGCATTGATTTTTTTTTATAAGAGGTTCACTAAAGGGGTTAACTAGTGGGACAATTCTATAGAGCAGGTCGTTACAGACGCGGCGATACCAAATATGTGTACTTTTATTGTTTTGTTTTTTTTATTTACAGGAAGAAATGAATTTATTGGGGAATATTTTTTTTTTCCTTTATTTTGGAATTTTTTTTTTACACATGTGAATTTCATTTATTTAGCTATTTTACTTTGTCCCAGGGTGGGACATAACTGTATAAAGTCAGATCGCTGGTCTGACAGTGTGCACAGCACTCTGTGAGACCAGCGATCTCACAGGCAATGCTGTAGGCTTTCTCAGCGCCTGCTCTCAGCAGGCACTGAGGAAGCCGCATCACTGCAGGACCCGGCGGACATCTTGGATCCGGGGTCTTGCAGGGAGGAAGGCCTCAGAACAGCGCAATCACATCGCGCTGTTCTGAGGGTCTCAGGGGAGCACGCAGGGAGCCCCCTCCCTGCGCGATGCTTCCCTGTGCCCCCGGTGTGCCAGGGTTAATGTGCCGGGAGTGGTCTGTGACCGCTCCTGGCACGTAGTGCCGGGTGATAGCTGTGATAATCAGCTAACACCCGGCCCCGACCCCCTGGGAGCGAGCTGATCGCAAGTGACGTACTATTCAGGCCATGGGAATAAGGTCAAGGGTCACATGGACGGAATAGTACGTCGGATGGGATTAAGGGGTTAAACAAGTGCACAAAGCATAACAGTCATATCTCTGGGTTATCAAGTTTGCATAGGAATAGAAAGGGTTTGTCCACCTTCAGGTGGTGATTACCACCAGCTTTTGTTATAGTAGGTTTCAATGACAAAAATGATTTGATCTTTTTATGATGTATCAATCATTGTACAGTCATGGCCAAAAGTTTTGAGAATGACACAAATATTATATTTTCACATGATCTGCTGCCCTCTGGTTTTTATGTGTGTCTGACAGATGTTTTTATCACAGACAGAAATATAATTGCAAACATATGAGTAACAAAATCTTATATTGACAGTTAGAATGAGTTAATGCAGCAAGTCAATATTTGCAGTGTTGACCCTTCTTCTTCAGGACCTCTGCAATTCTCCCTGGCATGCTCTCAATCAACTTCTGGACCAAATCCTGACTGATAGCAGTCCATTCTTGCACAATCAATGCTTTCATTTTGTCAGAATTTTTAGGTTTTTGTTTGTCCACCCGTCTCTTGATGATTGAGCACAAGTTCTCAATGGGATTAAGATCTGGGGAGTTTCCAGGCCATGGACCCAAAATCTATATGTTTTGTTCCCTGAGCCATTTAGTTATCACCTTTGCTTTAAGGCAAGGTGCTCCATCATGCTGGAAAAGGCATTGTTGATCGCCAAACTGCTCTTGGAGGGTTGGGAGAAGTTGCTCTTGGAGGACATTCTTGTACCATTCTTTATTCATGGCTGTGTTTTTAGGCAAGACTGTGAGAGAGCCGATTCCCTTGACTGAGAAGCAACCCCACACATGAATGGTTTCAGGATGCTTAACAGTTGGCATGAGACAAGACTGGTGGTAGCGCTCACCTTGTCTTCTCCGAATGAGGCGTTTTCCTGATGTCCCAAACAATCGAAAAGGGGATTCATCAGAGAAAATAACTTTACCCCAGTCCTCAGCAGTCCACTGCCTGTACCTTTTGCAGAATATCAGTCTGTCCATGATGTTTTTTCAGGAGAGAAGTGGCTTCTTTGCTGCCCTCCTTGAGACCAGGCCTCGCTCCAAGAGTCTCCGCCTCACAGTGCGTGCAGATGCACTCACACCTGCCTGCTGCCATTCCTGAGCAAGCTCTGCACTGCTGGTAGCCCGATCCCGCAGCTGAAACACTTTTAAGAGTCGGTCCTGGCACTTGCTGGTCTTTCTTGGGCGCCCTAGAGCCTTTTTGGCAACAATGGAACCTCTCTTCTTGAAGTTCTTGATGATGCGATAGATTGTTGACTGAGGTGCAATCTTTCTAGCTGCGATACTCTTCCCTGTTAGGCCATTTTTGTGCATTGCAATGATGACTGCACGTGTTTCTTTAAAGATAACCATGGTTAACAGAAGAGAAACAATGATGCCAAGCACCAGCCTCCTTTTAAAGTGTTCAGTGGTGTCATTCTTACTTAATCATGACAGATTGATCTCCAGCCATGTCCTCATCAACACCCACACCTGTGTTAATGGAGCAATCACTGAAAAGAGGTTAGCTGGTCCTTTTAAGGCAGGGCTGCAATGATGTTGAAATGTGTTTTGGGGGATAAAGTTCATTTTCTAGCCAAATATTGACTTTGCAAGTAATTGCTGTTAAGCTGATCACTCTTTATAACATTCTGGAGTATATGCAAATTGCCATTAGAAAAAGTGAAGCAGTAGACTTTGTAAAAATTAATATTTGTGTCATTCTCAAAACTTTTGTCCATGACTGTATGATGTTTTGAAGTTTCTTTGTGTTTTGTTTGATTTGCTGGTTGTCATGACATATGTAATTCAGAACTGCTTAAAAGGAAGTGTGTCAGTATCTCCCTGTCTGTATACATGAAAAGGCTGTCGTCCAGATGCATCTTAATAGCTTCCTGGCAGCCTGCATTTTAATGCTGAATTAATAAAAGTATTTTTTTAACAGATTGTGTCTGTTAATTAAATGAATGCAAGAAAGTACAGAACACAGATGTGGAGCCCAGCTGCGACTGAATCCATATCTCCCAGAAGGGTGCACTGAAGGAAGATACCACTAGAGGTCATTATACACCTTCACACATGTTTATCTTATCCCCAAAGACCACCAGAGGGAGCTGTTTTAGACATATAAAAGGAGCTGACACAGGAAACATCCAGTTAGTTCAGAGGCCAGTTCTGCTCAGTCCTCTCTGAGAGCAGTGCAGTTCAGAGCTCAGTCTGCTCAGTTTAGCTCAGCCAGTCTGCAGTGAGGGAAGTGCAGAGCTGAGATTAGAGAGGCTGCAGAACTATTCAGTTCAAGAAAGCAAGTGGAGTCTAGTAGAGGGTGGAACAGAGAGATCACTCCAGCCTAGTCAGAGCTGAATCTAGGAGTGCAACTCAGTGAGAAGCGTGCCGACGCTTAGAGAGCGGTGAAGAGGCAGCCCACCAACTGCCAGTGTGTGATCGTGTGAGGATCCAGGTAGGCCGAAGGCGAGTGGAAAGTTTATGAGACAGTGGAGCCTTAATAGCTCACCTCAGCAAGTATTACCGGACACCGGGGTCCGAGCCTATAGGGATCTCCACGACCCATTAGGAGAACACCGGAGTTCCTGGTGGACTACAAGTCCCAGGAGTACCACAGAGCTGATACGTAGCAGGATCAGGAGGATGGAGTCGGCCTGATCAGCCATAAAAGACCCTGTCCTTTCAGAGAGAAGGTCCAACCACAAAGTCAGCCAGGTACAAGACGGAGACTAAGCTAGGCCCAGCTACATGCAGGCCAAGACTTCATTACAAAAAGGCAGAGAACAGGAGGCCACACACCTACCCAGTGGAGGAATCTGGATGTGCACCCTTCACCCTACAGCGCTCCGGGAAGTGCCTGCAACATCTTCAGTAAAGGTACCAAAGTGACGTATGTGTGTGTCTCCCTTATTGCCCCTGACTGCCGGGTCCCCGTCTGTCCTGCATCCCTACACATCTATCTGCCCTGGAGGACTCAGCCTTACTTGTGGGAGGCTTAACATCTAGCTGCACAATATTAACCCTCCAGTGGATCTGCATAGCAGCGCTGGTCATCCTGACCAGGTACCACAAGTGGCGTCACGAATCCCCATATCATTATTCAAGTCACCTGTAAATAACCCACATTACAGTGAGCGCCCAGGGCACGGACCGAGCTGTGCTACCCGTGACATTCCCCATAGACATCAACGGGCTCGGTGCCGAGTACCCTAAAACCCTGGCTGTGCGACTCATCTTCATCTGGCGTCACGAACAGGATGTCGTGCCCTGCAGCAACGGAGTAACTTGTGCCCGTTGCCACCGGGTACTGTGTGCCTCACTAAAAGACTGTGTTTTGTATGTGGTGAAGATTTCCCGCCATTTGCCCGCTAGTGGGCGTACCTGCAAAAGCACGCTGAGTCCTGGACACGCCCCCAACGCTGACGCGGCGGCAGGTCCTGTGAAGAGCTTCAGTGAACGCTCTGACGTCAGAGCGCCGGCGACGCAGGTCCTTGTACATCGCTGTGCCCTGCGGTGTTGCAGCCTTCAGGAGAAGGTAGGCCACGCTTAACTAGGGGGGCGCAGACATGTCGCAGCAGCAAGCTGACAGCGCGGCCCAGGCTGACCGCCCCAATGACTTACCCCTCGGCGCTGCCGCACAGGCTGGAAATGCTGGCCCCTCACCTGGTCCTGTGGCCCCGATAGTACCGCTAACGCTGCCATACATGCCTGGAGCGAAGTGGCTCCCTCAGTACAGCGGCAAGCCAGACACCCTGTCAGGGTTCAAGCGAAAAATATGCAGAATAATGGATATGTATCCTATGACAGAAAAGCAGAGAGCTGCAGTGGTAGTGGGACAATTGACTGGTGCTGCAGAGAGAGAAGTAGAGACTTGGACAGCTGCAGACCAGGAATCAGTGCTTGCAATTTTCTTAAAGCTACAGACTATCTTTGAGGACCGAACTGAAACAGATCTCCGGATGAGGTTTTACCAATGCTCCCAGAAACCAGATGATAGCATTAGGGACTATGCCTGCCGACTACAAGGGGCCCCATGAGTGTCTCCAACGAAAATAAAATGTTAAAGGAACTATTTGTACGGGGACTGAGGTCCCAAGCTGAAAGCAGGACTGTGCACTGGTGGTCCTTGGATCATCCTGATGCTACCTTTGATGCCCTTAAGGATATGGCTATAAAAGGACTGCGACCCCTGGAAACACCCGAGATGGCAACCCAGTGTCACCCGAGTGAAGCCACCCTAAAGCCAGCAGCATCCACCTTTTCCCCACTGGTTGCGGAAGCCAAAACGCAGGTGGCGCCCCCTACTGAGCTGGACTGTCTGCGCTCAGAAGTGCGCCAGCTGACCAAAAACCTGGCCACTGTAATGAGTGCCCTGCAACTGCCGACGGAGGAAGAAGGAAAGATCCTGCTAGCTGACTGCCCAGAGGATGTCCCTTGGATGCGCAGGAGGAGAGGGAGGACGTCGCCCCACCGAAGGAGGACAACGCCACCCCCAGGAAGGACCCGCGACCAGCCTCATCCTCGCCGAGAGATCATCTGCTACCGCTGCCACAGAAAAGGTCACCCAGCACGTCGGTGTCCTTTAAACGAGCAAATCCTGGGTCCGAGGGCCAACACCCAGGAATAGACTCCTCAGGCCCCTCAGACTGGAACCGCAGGTTTGTGGGAGGAAGACCATACCTGTCCATCATACTGGACGGGATCGCAATCCCTGCCCTGCTGGACACTGGATCTCAGGTAACCGTCATACCTGATGTTCTTTACAATAGATACTGGTCCAGTGACGGTCTCCAACCCCCAAACCCAGACTTTGCCGTATACGCCTCTAATGGCCTCCCTCTTGACTTACTGGGGGCTAAAAACGTAGACGTAAAAGTGGGGAGTGTGGAGCTAAAAGATCAGGGACTTCTTGTAGTGAAGACTGTTAATGAGGAAAATGGGTTGAATGTGGTTTTAGGCACTAACATTATTAGTAACTGTTTGGAGGAGGTTGTGTTTTTACTCCAACAGCTCGCCGAAGTTGCCAGACCAAGGCAAAAGGGAGTGATCCGGAAGGAGATTCGGACCCTGATGTGCCAGCAGCAAGTGAAACTGACCGGTGGTGAGATAGGTAATGTATGGGTAACAGACCCGAACCCCATTGTGATACCCCCAATGAGTGAAATGCTTATTTGGTGTAGAGCAGCAATAGGTCTGAGAGGACAGAACTACCAAGCAGTAGTAGAGCCCCATTGTTCAGAGCATAGACCTACACTCTTGACTGCCAGAGGGGTAGTGGATGTACATAATGGGAGGGTGCCAGTGCGTCTTCTCAACTGGGGAGAGGATGAAGTCAAATTACCACGTTATGCCACTGTTGCTAAGTTACATGCTGTGGATAATAACTCCATTCACCCGACGGAGCCCTTAACCTCCCCACAACCAGTGGAGGATAACGGTACGACCACCCAAGTGGAGGATTGGTGTCAGCAGCTCCATGTCGGGACAGACACCACTCCAGCCCACCAGAAACAAGGAGTATATCGAGTAGTTCAGGAGTATGCACAGGTATTCAGCAAACACCCACTCGACTTTGGGAAAATTAAAGGGGTTCAACATCACATCCCCATCAGGCAATCATCCTCCCATCAAAGAACGGTACAGGCCTATACCACCAGCACACTACCAAAAAGCCAAGGAAATGTTGCGTGATATGAAGGAAGCAGGGGTGATAAGGGATAGTTGTAGCCCCTGGACAGTACCTCTAGTCCTAGTCAGGAAAAAGGATGGAAGCATGAGAATGTGTGTAGATTACAGACAAGTAAATCGCATTACACATAAAGATGCATACCCTTTACCACGCATTGAGGAATCCTTAGCTGCCTTAAAAACTGCTAATTACTTTTCCACACTTGACATCACTAGTGGTTACTGGCAAGTTGCTGTGACTGAGGAGGATCGGGGGAAGACAGCTTTCACCACCCCGATGGGACTCTGTGAGTTCGACAGGATGCCGTTTGGACTCAGCAGTGCCCCTGGAACGTTCCAGAGAGTGATGGAGAGCTGCCTGGGACATCTCAACTTTGAAACTGTGTTGCTGTACCTGGACGACGTAATTGTGTACTCCAAGACGTATGAAGATCACTTGAAGCACCTGGCGGAGGTATTTGAGTCACTGTCCAAGTATGGGATGAAACTGAAGCCTTCAAAGTGCCATCTGCTCAAACAGAAGGTACAGTATCTGGGACATATTGTCAGCTTAGAAGGAGTAGCGCCAGACCCCGAGAAGATCACCGCCATCCAGAAATGGCCGGAGACTGGGACTGACAGGATACTATCGGAGGTTTGTGAAGGATTACACCAAGAAAGCAGCGCCTCTGCAAGACCTCCTGGTGGGACAGTCCCTCAATAGCAGAAATTCTCCATTCCATTGGGGTAAAGAACAGGCAGAAGCATTCAAGGAAATGAAGGAGATCCTGACAGGTGATGAGATCCTAGCCTATCCTGACTACAGCCAGCCGTTCCTGCTGTATACTGATGCCAGCAATGAAGGATTGGGAGCTGTCCTCAGTCAGAAGCAAAATCCTGGAGAAAGTCATCGCCTATGCAAGCAGGAAGCTCCGCCCGACCGAGAGGTACCCAGAGAACTATAGCAGCTTCAAGTTGGAGTTCCTGGCACTGGTCTGGGCCATCACGGAGAGGTTTAAGCACTACCTAGCCTCCAGCAAGTTCACTGCCTACACTGATAACAACCCCTTGACGCATCTTGAAACAGCTAAGCTGGGAGCCATGGAACAACGATGGATGGCTCGGCTGTCCAACTACCAATTCACAATCAAGTACCGGGCGGGCCGCAAGAATGCCAATGCTGATGCCCTATCTAGGATGCCTCATGAATCGGACACAGAAGAAGAAGTGGATGATCTGGAAGAGATTGAACTACCTGCCTTTCACAAGAATGGGATGATCCACGAGCAACAAGCCAGCAGGAGGCCGCGTGGTAAGACGTTAAATCCTTTACCTCACCACAGCTGGAAGGAGACTCAGGACAGCGATCCAGTGGTCAGCCGTATCAAGGAGCTGATAACTCAGGAAGGTTCCTCCTTGGAGAAGGATGCGCCTCAACAAGCAAAGCAGCTGTGGAATGAGAGAAGCCGGTTGTTTATCTACCGTGAGAAGCTGTGCCGGAGATACGTCAACCCAAGGACCCATGAGATGGTATGGCAGATAGTAGTCCCTAGAGCAGACATCCAGATGGTGTTAGAAGCCTACCACGATCAAGCGGGACACTTTGGCTGGAAGAAGCTGGAGACCCTGTTGAAGTGTCGTTTCTATTGGGTGGGAATGCGCAGCTCCATCGAGAGGTGGTGCCAGAATTGTGGACCCTGTGGCCTCAGAAGAAAGGACTACAGCAGTCAGAAGGCACCCCTGCAACCCATCAAGACGACTCATCCCTTGGAGATCGTGGCCCTGGACCATGTCAAGTTGTCACCCAGCCGGTCAGGATACTCCTATGCCCTGACTATGGTGGATCACTACTCCAGGTTCCTGGTGGTCGCCCCTGTCAAATATCTGACGGCAGAGACAGCAGCAAAGACGTTCCAAGCGTATTTCTGCAGACCACACGGATATCCTGAGCAGGTGCTAACTGACCAAGGCCCAGCCTTCGAGGCCGAATTGTTCAAAGAGTTCTGTCACTTGTACGGGTGTAAGAAGATAAGAACCACACCGTACCACCCCCAAACTAATGGTCTCTGTGAGAAGATGAATCACATCGTCATTGACCTGCTGAAGACTGTACCACTCGAAGAGAGAAATCGGTGGCCAGACTTACTACCTGACCTGGTAGATCTGTACAATCACATACCTGTGAGTTCCACCAATTGCACCCCAGCTTATCTCATGCGGGCCAGACCAGGAAAACTGCCCATGGATCTGGAGCTTGGTGTTGTAGAACCAGAAGCAGATGTGACTACTGAAGACTGGGACACAAACAGACAGGAACAGTACAGAAAAGTACAAACCTGCGTTGAAGATAGTCTCAATCGAGTAAGGGATAAACAAGAAGATCGCTACAACAAAAGTGCGCCAGCTGAACCTTTCGCACCTGGTGAAATCGTGCTGAAAAGAAAGAGGAGGATACACAAACTCGACGATCAATGGGAAAGAGAGCCCTACATCGTACAGAATTCAAGGTTTGACAACAAGAAAACGTGCATAATTAGCAAGGATGGAGGAAGAACAACTGCAACTGTATCCAGAGATCACCTAAAGTTGTGTCCGGATCCGTTAAAGCTTCAAGAGGAAGAACCTGTTGTCAATCAGGAAGAGCGTGATGAAGCAGTCATACATACAGACTCAGGAGATTTCCCCGCAGATTGGCCCAGAATTGGAGAAGCCGTAATCATTCCCGTGCTTCAATTCTATCAACCACAAGGAGAACCTCTACATCCAGTTGCACCAGTTGTTGCAGTAGAGTCAGTGTCAGAGGAACCTGCCCCAGCAGAACCCCAAGAAGCAGCACCCCAAGAAGCGGAATCCCAAGAAGCTGAACCTCAGGAAGAAGGATCCCCTGCAGAAGTTGAGCCAGTTCACCCAGCTCACAGTATACTTGCCAGGTCTCTAGAGAGGCTAAGGCAGTACTACAACCTACCTGCACGCAGGAATAACTGGGTAACTGACACCTCACCTACCACTACACCACGTAGGTCAGTACGCATAACAAGGGGGCAATTACCTGTTAGGTACAGAGAGTAGGACCTAACTCATGTAAATAATTATCAAGAACCACTGTATATAAATGTATATATTGTTGCTATAATAACCTATTTTTCCTTTTAAAATTGAAACAAGTTGAATGGACATTATTTTTACTTGTTTTCTCTACCCCTTTGAGCATCCTTTTCCAAAAGAGACTGGGACTTTTATGGTTGCTCAATTCCTCAATTCCTCATTGTGCTAATGTATATAGTTGTTCGTTTACCGTTATGCAACAGTTCAAGAGTGCCTTACCTCCTGTAAAGGAAGAGTTATTTATAAAATGTTTATTGTTCTTGGTTTCTGTATTTCAGCCCCGGAGTGCTGAGTTCTACTAGGGGGGAATGTGGAGCCCAGCTGAGACTGAATCCATATCTCCCAGAAGGGTGCACTGAAGGAAGATACCACTAGAGGTCATTATACACCTTCACACACGTTTATCTTATCCCCAAAGACCACCAGAGGGAGCTGTTTAAGACGTATAAAAGGAGCTGACACAGGAAACATCCAGTTAGTTCAGAGGCCAGTTCTGCTCAGTCATCTCTGAGAGCAGTGCAGTTCAGAGCTCAGTCTGCTCAGTTAGCTCAGCCAGTCTGCAGTGAGGGAAGTGCAGAGCTGAGATTAGAGAGGCTGCAGAACTATTCAGTTCAAGAAAGCAAGTGGAGTCTAGTAGAGGGTGGAACAGAGAGATCACTCCAGCCTAGTCAGAGCTGAATCTAGGAGTGCAACTCAGTGAGAAGCGTGCCGACGCTTAGAGAGAGGTGAAGAGGCAGCCCACCAACTGCCAGTGTGTGATCGTGTGAGGATCCAGGTAGGCCGAAGGCGAGTGGAAAGTTTATGAGACAGTGGAGCCTTAATAGCTCACCTCAGCAAGTATTACCGGACACCGGGGTCTGAGCCTATAGGGATCTCCACGACCCATTAGGAGAACACCGGAGTTCCTGGAGGACTACAAGTCCCAGGAGTACCACAGAACTGATACATAGCAGGATCAGGAGGACGGAGTCGGCCTGATCAGCCATAAAAGACCCTGTCCTTTCAGAGAGAAGGTCCAACCACAAAGTCAGCCAGGTACAAGACGGAGACTAAGCTAGGCCCAGCTACATGTGTGTAGCCCTGGTGTTAGGCACACGCAGTACCCTGGAGAGTGTGTGGCGAGACAGCAGTTTAATGCTAAATATTCATTCACTCAACATATACTAGACACACCCTTAGGGTAGTGGAGTTTACTCTTGAGGGAGTGGTCAAGGCGTATGTGTTAGAGTGATTTAGTGAGTCTAGTTCCTGTCTTCGGACAGAGAAGACGTCTGGAGTTTAGTTCCTGACTTCAGAGAGAGAGAAGACGTCTGGAGGGAGGAAGCAGTCCAGATTGCTCTATCATCAGTTCGGAAAGTGGAGTCTAGTATAGGTGCTTTAATTCACCTTAGCCTAGTCAGAGCTGTACCTCATCAGCATACACTGGAAGGAAAGAAGAAGTTTAGTGCAGAAAGTCTTCAGTATCCTGTCTAAAGGACGGTGTAAGGTTCAGAGACGTGCTCCTGCCTATTGAAAACTGAGCATCTGTAACTAACTTTGAAGTGAAGGAAAAGAAAGAAGTGACTACTCGACCCTTGGCTAGTGTGAGTGCTTATGTTACCAGCGAGGACAAGGCGAAAGGCACAGTGGTTTATTGGAATAGTGCTTACGGATTGAAGAAGTCCTGCACATTGCTACCGGTCACTGGGGACCGAAGGATCACTACTGTTTCAAGCATAGTGATAAGAAAACCAGGAATTTACCGGACCTTAGGTCGCGGCAAACAAGCCCCTTATAGTCAGTACGTAACTGGGGTCAGGGGGAGTGAAGACTTTGAATCAGTGCACGATAAGATAAGAATTCAGCTCCCTCGCAGGAAGGCTCCTAACACAAAGCTGACTGGGCGGTACAGCTATAGATTAGCTGGAGATATTGAGGGAACTACGCTTCAGGCTGGTTGTACTCATTGTATTGGAAGTAAAGGAGGCCCCTAACTTGTCCAGCTGCTGTCTCAAGATACACTCTCCTTGGATCAGCCTCCCTGGGACCTGCCTGAACATCTTACAAGTAAAGGTATGGAAAGACGCTGACCGTGTGAGACTGTGTTATTTACCTGCACCCGACTTCACTAACTTCATAGACCTGAGGGAAGAGTCCCACCTGTAGGGGACCCGACATCTAGCTGCATCACCATCCCCTCAGAGATCTACAGCAGCGCTGGTACTAATTACCAGAATACTACAGGTGGCGTCACGAACTGTATATAAACCTATCCCCTGTAAATATATCCCCCAACATACGCCAGACCGCCAGGGCCACAGACCGAGCCACAGCTACCTGTGACAACTCCCATAGACTTCCATGGGCTCGGCTCTGAGTACCCCATTGCCCTGGTAATCCACAATTGTGGTGGCGGGTCGACACAAATTTGGCGTCACGAACAGGATG
This sequence comes from Oophaga sylvatica, assembly GCA_033576555.1. Classification (NCBI taxonomy): domain Eukaryota; kingdom Metazoa; phylum Chordata; class Amphibia; order Anura; family Dendrobatidae; genus Oophaga; species Oophaga sylvatica. Next base: position 832,359,420 of record JARQOD010000001.1, on the reverse strand, counting down.
CGAAACTCGCAGAATTGCGAGCCCTGTGTGCCTAAGGAATTGTTTTTGTGAAAAAGGACTGTTTGCACTTTTGGCGCCAAAATCGCCATTTTTGTCGCCATATTCGCGCCCTCAGGCGCTGGAGAAGAAGGTGGGCGTACCTTCGTGGGCGTGTACCCCCCAGTGGCGCGAAGAAAATGCCTGCCCTCTCAAAGTGCTATTACAACATGCGATCCTGCCCTACAGCAAAGGAGGTCCGCCTCCTCTTCACCTTCCCTGCGAGGAGGAGGAGACGCAAATCCCACCTCCACGGAAGAGACCGGATGTCTCCGCAGAAAGAAGAAAGAATCTTCTGGAACATCATGGAAGCAGGACGTGTGCAGCCGAGCAGGGAAGCGGAGGAAGGCAGGCCCCGTGCCCCAGCCAAGCTGCCACCAGCATCGGAGTTATCCGTGGTCCTGCACCTGCAGCAGGCGTTGCTAGAGATTCAAGAAGAAAATGCACGCCTGAAGAAGATGGTCCAGTACCAACCTGGCTTTGAAGAGATCGAGAGACGCCGGCGTACCCTGGAACAGCGGAGGCTGTGGGACACGGTGATCTCTCCCCTCAACGACCCCCCACGATTCCAGATACCGAAGAGTCTGCTGCCCAAGGCGAAGGAGCAACCGGAGGCTGCCCCCGAAAGTACCGATCCTGATCCCACCGGTGAAGCGGTGGAGGCAAAGGAGGTTGAGGAGGTATTGCCTGTTCCGGAACGCCCGCCCGGCCAGGAGGCCGCAGCAGATGATCGGTCCCCGGCAGGGACACCGGAGGGGTCCTGTCCGTCACTACCAGATGTGGACTGGGACGAGATGGCGCGCCTGGATGACGTCGCCTATACCGCCCAGTGGGAACAGGAATGGCAGAGTCGTGAGGAGAAGAAGAAACGCCAGCAGGAGGAAGAGCGGGAAACTCAGCGGGACCGTCAGCGACAATATGCAGAGCTGATCGCGGACAAAGAGAGTGTCCGGAGAGATAAAGGTACCCTGAGGGAACCGCGGCGGCAGGGGTGTGTGACTGAGTTCCAGCTCCGGAAGGGCTGGGGCTTTATCCGTGAACCGGGCCTCTACCCAGGGGTCTTTGTCAGCAGGCGTGATGTAGAATCCCACCTACCGCAAGGCCATCCCGGGAGGGACTTAGCCAATGGAGACATCGTCACATATACACGGCATTGGGGAATGAAGGGATGGTATGCCCTTAACGTCACCATCGTCCGTGACCCCGTCCCAGACGCAGGTAACGTCACCACTACCGCAGCGTCCCCGTCTCTAGATCAAGCAGTAACCGGCCGTGCCCCAGCATCGCCCCCTGCAAATTCATCGCAACTAGCGACCCAGAGTTCATCGCAAAAGAAAGTTATATCTTCATCGCAACATGCGACCCAGTCTCAATCGCAATCTATGACACGGTCCATATCCTTAACTGTGATTGAAACGCAATCGGTGTCACGTGAGGAGAATGTACCTGTTGCGCCCCTAGAGGTTCGCACAAGAACTGTGGCGACCCAGACCCTAATCGCAGCGCATGATTTGCTAGTCCTGGGATCTAGGGCCCATTGCATTGTTCCAGCCCCCGGGGTGGAAAATGTATTGGAAAGTGTATTATTTGAAAATGAATAGATAGAAAAGAAGAATCGGTGAGATCCATATCGGGTCTACCATAAGTAAAAAGTTTGAGAATGTTTTATAAAGTTTTGCATATATATTTCTAACTGTAGAATGCCCGGCTGGGTAAACAGTAACCAGAAAAAGTTTTGCACTTTAGTATAATAATGTGATATTATATTTATGTCTTTGGTTTTACATTGGACTTAGAGGTTGAGGACTATGCCAACCCAGAACTTATTTGTACATAGTTGCGCTTCGGTGCCTTATTTTGGTTTTACATAAACCAGCACAACTACCTCTGAATACAAAAACCCGTGTGGTGTGGCACTGAGTGAGGTCTGCAATCGGATGTCCTGCAGCCCACCCAGGACCTACGTTGAAGGTTTGGTGCGGGTCCTTCACAAGTATATTGTATATTTATTGAATGCTATTTAATACTTTTGTATTTCTATAATGTTTGCAACGTTCAAGATATCCTCACCTCCCGAATGGGACGAACCAATGTTAATTGTTTAATGTTTTCATGCATAAACAAAAATGTCTCTTTTGTATTTTACAGCCCGGGAGTGCTGTCTTTTACCATGGGGAATGTGTAGCCCTGGTGTTAGGCACACGCAGTACCCTGGAGATGTGTGGCGAGACAGCAGTTTAATGCTAAATATTCATTCACTCAACATATACTAGACACACCCTTAGGGTAGTGGAGTTTACTCTTGAGGGAGTGGTCAAGGCGTATGTGTTAGAGTGATTTAGTGAGTCTAGTTCCTGTCTTCGGACAGAGAAGACGTCTGGAGTTTAGTTCCTGACTTCAGAGAGAGAGAAGACGTCTGGAGGGAGGAAGCAGTCCAGATTGCTCTATCATCAGTTCGGAAAGTGGAGTCTAGTATAGGTGCTTTAATTCACCTTAGCCTAGTCAGAGCTGTACCTCATCAGCATACACTGGAAGGAAAGAAGAAGTTTAGTGCAGAAAGTCTTCAGTATCCTGTCTAAAGGACGGTGTAAGGTTCAGAGACGTGCTCCTGCCTATTGAAAACTGAGCATCTGTAACTAACTTTGAAGTGAAGGAAAAGAAAGAAGTGACTACTCGACCCTTGGCTAGTGTGAGTGCTTATGTTACCAGCGAGGACAAGGCGAAAGGCACAGTGGTTTATTGGAATAGTGCTTACGGATTGAAGAAGTCCTGCACATTACTACCGGTCACTGGGGACCGAAGGATCACTACTGTTTCAAGCATAGTGATAAGAAAACCAGGAATTTACCGGACCTTAGGTCGCGGCAAACAAGCCCCTTATAGTCAGTACGTAACTGGGGTCAGGGGGAGTGAAGACTTTGAATCAGTGCACGATAAGATAAGAATTCAGCTCCCTCGCAGGAAGGCTCCTAACACAAAGCTGACTGGGCGGTACAGCTATAGATTAGCTGGAGATATTGAGGGAACTACGCTTCAGGCTGGTTGTACTCATTGTATTGGAAGTAAAGGAGGCCCCTAACTTGTCCAGCTGCTGTCTCAAGATACACTCTCCTTGGATCAGCCTCCCTGGGACCTGCCTGAACATCTTACAAGTAAAGGTATGGAAAGACGCTGACCGTGTGAGACTGTGTTATTTACCTGCACCCGACTTCACTAACTTCATAGACCTCAGGGAAGAGTCCCACCTGTAGGGGACCCGACATCTAGCTGCATCACCATCCCCTCAGAGATCTACAGCAGCGCTGGTACTAATTACCAGAATACTACAGGTGGCGTCACGAACTGTATATAAACCTATCCCCTGTAAATATATCCCCCAACATACGCCAGACCGCCAGGGCCACAGACCGAGCCACAGCTACCTGTGACAACTCCCATAGACTTCCATGGGCTCGGCTCTGAGTACCCCATTGCCCTGGTAATCCACAATTGTGGTGGCGGGTCGACACACATGCAGGCCAAGACTTCATTACAAAAAGGCAGAGAACAGGAGGCCACACACCTACCCAGTGGAGGAATCTGGATGTGCACCCCTTTACCCCAAGCGCCCGGGAAATGCCTGCAACATCTTAGTAAAGGTACCCAAAATGAAATATGTGTGTGTCTCCCCTTTTTGCCCCTGACTGCTGGGTCCCCCGTTTCCTGCATCCCCACACATCTATCTGCCCTGGAGGATCGCCTTTCTTGTGGAGGCTTAAAAACTAGCTCACAATATTAACCCCCCAGTGGTCTGCATAGCAGGTGGTTTGCCAGGTACCACAAGTGGTCACGAATCCCCATATCTTATCAAGTCACCCGAAAAATACCCAATTACAGTGAGCCCCAGGCCGGGAGAGCTGGCTACCTGACATTCCCCTGCATCAACGGCTCGGTGCCGATACCCCAAAACCCTGGCTGTGCGACCAGACATTTTGCCGCCCCCCCCCCAGAGGAATGCATGTGTGAACCTGACAGCAAAGAGGGGAGACAGGCAGAGGCAAAGAAAAATTTTGGAACCCCCGAGGCAACATGACATCCCCCAATTTTGGGGTGCCCCTCTGGTTTGGGAAAATTTTGGGAAAATTAAGTGACTACGAGGAGCTTCATTAAAGATTTCCCCGCCCCATTCCCCCCCAATTTATACCAGTTGCTGAAACTGCACAGTGTAGTGATATAATCTCTATAGGTTACGGCCCAATTTGGAGCCAGAAGTAAAGGGTCTTGATTTTCAGGTGCTGAAGTGGTGTGAGGTTTTGTAAGGACCTAGTGAAATAGAGCAGTATCAAGTCCTTTTACTGAAAGGCCACACCCCAAAAAGGAGAATTCGATGAGAAAAGAGGTTTAGGGTATGATTCCCCTAAGATGTAGTCAAGAATAGATTGTCAATTCAAATTTTTTCTGACCTATGTGAAACGCCCCAATTCAGGGCGACTCCACTCTGTTATTATAAAAACACCACCCGCAAGTGGGGGTCGCCTTTTTTGGAAAATCGCTACCATTTGCCACCAGTCAAAATGTAAAGATTAATGTGGGGTCCGGGGAAACTCATCCAAGACCCTCTTCACATGATAAGATATCCCTCCTGGGTTCCCTGCTCTCAAATCTTTCCGAAGCAGGAACAAGTCGAATGTTCATGTTATTGTCAATGTGCCTGGAAGAGGAGGATTTTCAAAGATGTCACAAAGGATGAAATTGGGGTCCATCCTTGATCCTGAGATTAAAAGTCCTGTCATGCAATGGAAGCTTTATGACCCCCGCTCTAAAAAGGCACGCCCCCAACCTCGGAGGCATTCACTCCATTTTTACATTTATAATATTTTTTAAAGGGTGCCATGTCCGGGGGCAAACTAGTTAAAATTGGGAAAATTTTCGGGGGCTATAAACCAAGTACGGGGCTGCTCCCAAATTCTCCTTCACAACCTTTTTCCCCAAAAAGCTCTCCTGTGGTTTTGAAATTCTACCACACCCCCATTTTTTCACCTACCTCCACGACACTTCCAACTCTTTCCAACAATGAAGTTTTTTTTAAAGGGCAAGAAAATTTTTCGTTGAACTCTGTTTTCCCGAAGAACGCTTGCTTTTGGGATCCTGTCGACTTCTTAAGCAAGGTGTTTACAGTTGTTTAAAAGGGGGGTAGGTGGTGTCCCTAGGGGGCACCCTGTGAGAAGAAAAATAATTGTCCCAAAGTTTCATTGCTCTCAGTCCACAAAAAGGGGGTCGGGGGAAATTTTTAATGAAGCCCTTTTTGTACGAAAAACAGGCAAGAAAAAAAAAAACCTCACCAACCCCGGGGGAAACCCCTTTAAAGGGGGGGGACCCCAGCCACTTTGTCGTTGGGGGCCCGAGCTTCATTTTCCAAAACGTTCATGTTTTTTTGTGTAAAATCGGCCTTTTTTCTCAAAAATTCTGAGGGTTTTTTTTTTTAATGTTTTTCCCTGTTGGGGTTTATTTTGGTAGATGATTTGCGTTTAAAAAAAATTTTGTTTGACGGTGTGCTCAAAATTAGCTTATAGGAAAAAGCTACCTTGTTTAAGGGTTTAACAAAATTTTTTTTTTTAAAAATAAAAATTTTTTTGCAAAAAATGTGAACATTTTGCAATTTTAAAATTTTTAAATGTGTAATCTTTTAAAATAGATATTTTTAAACACACAAATAGTTATAAATAAATTACCACATGTCACTTTACATGATCTTTTTTAAAACATATTTTTTTTGTTGGGAATTTAGAGGGTTAAAAGTTGATCAGCAATTTCTCTTTTTTCCGTTTAAATTTAAAAAAAACCTTTTTTTTAAGGACCACAAATTTGAAGTGATTTTGAGGGGGCTACTTGACATGAAATACCCAAAATTGAAATTTCTTCTAAAAACTGCACCCCCCAAAAGTGTCAAAACTACTCTCAAAAACCTGGGGGTTCTCACAGTAAAAGGAATATGAAAAAAAAAATGAGTTTTATTTTTTTCCCCAAAAATTTTTTTTTTGCCCAATGTTTTTTTTAAACAAAGGTAGCGGATAAAATTAACCTCAAAACTTGGGGCAATTGCTCTTGGTCTTAAAATTGGGGGAAAAAGTACTGTTTGTGCCAAGCGGGACTGAAAGTGAAAGACGTTGATTTTTTTGAACCCAAAAAAATGTCAATTAAGAAAGGCGATGTAGGTTTGGAAGCCCTGTTGTGCCTAAATACTTAAAAAACCCCCCAAGTGCCCAAATTTTTGGAAATTCCCCCCTTAAAGAATTTATCTAGATGTGGGGTGAGCACCTTGAAACCTCAAGCTTCTAAAATTTTTATAACCCCCATATTTGTTTAACCCCTTTCTTATTGGAGTACTACCCCGTCCTGTCCCCGGGGACTTAATTCCCAGGGACGGGATAGTATCCAAGGCAATAGCTGCGCTCCCCGGGGGGGGCGCAGCTGATCGTGCGGGTGTCGCTGATTATCACAGGACACCGGCCCATGGCCAGGGGCGGTCTGGGCCCCCCCCCCGGCCATTAAAACCCCCGGCCACCCCGATCAAACATGTCCGGTGTACCGGGGGACAGGGGAGATCGCGCGGGAGGAGGCCCTGCGCACTCCCTGAGGCCCTCAGAACAGCGCAATGGACCGCGCTGTTTTGAGGCCTTCCTCCCTGCAAGTCCCCGGGTTCAAAAATGGGCCCCTGTGGACCCGGATCTGACCCTTACTATAACTCCCCCCCTGGGACAAAGTATAAAAGTTAAAAAAAAAAATAAAAAAATGTAAAAAAAAAAAATTCCCCCCCCCCCAAAAAAAAATTTTCCCCCAAAAAATTCATTTATTCCGTAAATAAAAAAAAAAAACAAAAAAAACAATATTTTTTTTCACCCGTCCCCGGGCCCGCGCTATGACTGTCCCACTAGTTAAACCCTTTAGGAAACCCCTTAAAAAAAAAAAACAAAAAATCAATGCTTTTTTATCATCTGCGCAAAAGGGTTTTAAAACCGATCAGAAGACGGATATAAAAAAACAGGTACCGCTGAAAACGCTTGTCCCGCAAAAAAAAGAGCCACCAACAGCACATCAGCGAAAAAAAAAAAAAAGTTATAGGGCGCAGAAAAAAGCTGCAAAAAAAATTATTTTTTATAAAAATTTTTTTATTGTATAAAAGGCCCAAAATAAAAACAATGTATAAAAGAGGGGATCGCGTAACGTACTGACCCGAAGAATAAAACTACTTTATAATTTACCACACGTGGGCGTATAAACGCCCCCCCCCCCTCACAGGACTCAAAAGGCTCTCCAAATGGGCATGATGCCCGCAGACCCTTCCATCAAAGTTGCAATC